>OX494455.1:5160904-6407779 GCA_950381575.1 Plusia festucae
AGAAAAACTGCACGGAAGGCCGAGTGGTATAGGTCACAACGCTAATTACCACTGTGCGCGACGTGCTGCGAGTTCGATCCCCGCATGGGACAAGCATTTGTGTGATCCACAGATACTTGTTCCAAGTCTGGGTATTCTTTGTGCATGTGATTTGAATGTTTGTGAAACCCTCGCGACACAAGGATTAAATTCCTTAGTCCGGGCGTCGTTTTTATTAAAAAAAAAAAAGAAACCTCAAAAACCAGCAGTTATTTGCGCTTTGGCGAATCTCTAGAAAATTACATGTAAACAAACGAAAAAAGTAGGTAATCTTGAGGTAAAATTGTAGTGTAAACAAACGAAAAAAGTAGGTAAAAAAAAATAAACCTCCGTACCTATTACCTAAGGCCTTTCTTCTTTGTATTAAGGGAAGTTCACAGTCCAGCGAATAACAATAAAAACAAAACTAAAGACTCCAAGGTCCAGTCTTCATAACCTGACATTCAAGGGTAGCTGTCATGGGGTGTGGCTGAAGTGACCTTGACACGCCTGACCTTACACGAAGGGTCGAAACGGAACCTTTTAGGGTAAAATCGATACGATTTCCCTTAAATGTAAAAAGGTTTTAAATGTTGTGCTTTTTGAACGTCACTGGTACTTTCGTTGTGTGATATTGGCTGTGACGTAGTCAGTGTAAATGTTTGGGTAACTTTAACGTTAGGGCTGGAGAAATGTTAAAAGATGTTCTTTGAAGTAATGATTAGATGTACTCTTATAACGAGTTTTAAAAGCCTTCCAGTTGAGTACATCTTTAAATACTATCCTATTTCATCTTCACCAGTTTGACTAGATATTTTATTTTTCACTTATTTTTTTTGCATTCACTTACAAAATTGAATGGGTAATTGGGATCAACGTTTTAGGTTTTTGGTATATTCAATGTTAAGTAGTATGTAGGTACAAAAAATGAGAAGGATACCAGACTTTTGTTTTAAGCTTACTAGCAATGTTGATCACAAATTACTAGTATTCTTGTTAACCATTCTTGCTAAGCTAAATGCTTGTGTTACGAGAGAGTTCACGTCGGTAGTGCAATGGGTGGCATTCGAACCGGCAACCACATGATCGAAAGCCCAACGCCCTAGCCATTAGGCTACCGCCGTCAATATAGAATAACAAAAATCAACTTTATGACCTTCAAATAAAGGTGGTATTAATAAAATATAATAACAAAGTGTTGAAGCTCTGTGGTTGAGTATACGTGTGATGTCTCCGTGTTCTATACACGGTTGGTTCAATAAAACTCCGTAAAGTATGTCTTAGTATGTCTGCGACACGCCCGTTCACCTCGACGTCTGTCAGTGTAATGCGGGTGGGTTGCAGGCACTTATTTATTATTACTCATTACGTCACATCCTATTACTCAGTATGTCACATCTCTCCCTTTCAACAATTTGAAACTAATCACATTGAACCAACAGTTTTGCATAAACAGACTTAATCAATAATAACAGTCCATACTACATAATTTCATTTTGACCTAATTCTTAAGTAAACAATTTAATCAAATTGCCATACGAAGTTATGTTATACTCTAATGATTCTAGGTGCTCGGTTCCAAAGTGTCCTTCCCATGGAGAAGAACCGGCAAGAAACTCCATAGGTTACTCTTTTTTTTAAAAATTATATTGTTACAATATTAGACACTGATATGCGTCAAAATTCTTTCGTCATTGTCCTCTCCTTTTCATTTTTTTTTCATTCTGGATTCTCGTTTATCCTTCTATTCTCTTGAGATGAATTATGTTTCTCCTAATTGCTTGGCCCGTTTCATAATTTTTCGCTTTAAATATCACCTCCCTTAGCGCTTGACCGTGTGTAGTACCTTTTCTTTCGATGTTTTATCCTTGTCATGTACTTCTAAGTCGATCCGCTTGTTTTCAACATCTATGACGGAAGGAATTTTGTCTCTGAAATGCTGGAATACCTAGCCTAGAAAATATTTCTTTTAACATATTAATGGTTTCATTGGATGTTATCGATTTCATGACCTTAAATTTCTTTATAACAGCTATAATAATCAATTACTATTAATAAGTTATGACCACTTGGTAGTGGGCCCAAGAAATCCATAGCTATGTCAGTCCAAGGCTGCATAGGTAATTCGCGCCTCTTCATTGGGACAGGAGCACTTGGTCCTGAAAAGCTAGAAAGACATGTGTACTAAATACTTGTAAAATATTATAATTTATCATTTAAGTATTCCTTTATAGAATAACTAGCTGACCCAGCAAACGTTGTACTGCTATATTAAAAAATCTGCAGAGGGCCAAATTAATTAAATACTCATTTTCCAGTGGAACAAATTGTGAATCTAAACCATCCTCGAATCCCCTTGAACTCACACAAAAATTTCATCAAAATCGGTCCAGCCGTCTAGGAGGGGTTCAGTGACATACACACGCACACAAGAAATTTATATATATAAAGATATAACTTTTCTAATAAAAGATTGTAGTTTGTTTTTAGAAGGTGCAGTTCAACTATTGTTTTAATATTATTTGGTAACTTGTTATAGACTCTACTAGCCATAACCAGAATACTTTGGTTCATAAATGTAGTTTTATTTATTGGTATTGTTAGTGTAGTGGGATTCCGTTTGCTTGGTCCTCGCTTCTCAAATAGAGTAGGATTTGTGACTATAAATATTGTCAGTTCATGAATATACAATGAAGGCAAAGTCATAATTTTTTAAATTTTTGAATTATGTTCTGCAGGAATCCGTTACTTTTAAGTTACAAATTGCTCTAATACATAGTTTTTGACATTTCGTGTGCCGATGAAAGCACTTGTTTACTTAACTCCGTAGGAATTATTATTTTGTTTCCACGTAGTAATATGTCGGCGTGCATGCAAAGTTCGTGTTCGAAAAGCTTATAGTTAGTGACTTTGTAGTCCCATTTGCTTTCAATAAAAGCTATTTTCCTAATTGAATTTCGTTGTTATTTCGAGATTTTCCTGTGATCTCTGCCCTGGGAACTGCCATTGGTCTTGCAAAAATTTTTTGTTTAGAAATAGCCGGGACAGAGAGTCAGCTATATTTTCCGGGGCAGTACACCACCTTGCAATTATACGACGGTAACCGCAATACCCATCGTTCAATTCGTGCATCGTGTAAATATTACCTCGAGAGGTTTATGATCCGTGATCAGCTCGAATTCCTTCAATCATATAAATACAATTTAAAATGTTTGACTGCCCAAACCAAAACCAGCGCTTCCTTTTCAGCCTGGCAATACCGTTTTTCATCATTAGTCAAACTTTTGTGACCGAAAGCCATGATTCGAGGTATGTGTTCCTTGTGCATCAAACTCGGCTACAGAAGCCTGATTATCTGCTTAAAACAAACATTAGCCTAATTTATTATTGTAATTATGTACTAAGTTTTCTGTAATAAAGATATTATTATTACATTATTATTATTAACTGAATGGGGACTGCTCCTGAACCTACAGGACTAGCATCTGCCATTACTTGTGTCCTATCGTGTGGATCATAACCTAAAGTGCGAAGGGCTGTTAAACTTTGTTTTAAGCTTGCAAAAGCAGCAGACTGTTTATCTTTCCAATATTTGGCAATGTCGGCGTTTTTGGAAAGTTTATGCCTTAAGACTTCCCGTATTGGATCAGTCATGGTGGCTAAACCTGGAATCCATTTTCAATATATTTGACAAGTCCTAAGAAGCTTTGGCCTTCATCGAATGATTTGGGTTCTCGAAATGATTCTATTGTTTTGACATATTTATCAAGGGGCTTTATACTCATGGCCCAGAAAGTCTATTTTTGTCGCGTGGAAAACACACTTTTATCGTTGAGAAGCACATCTTTCTGTTTTAACTTATAACACATGTTTTAATCTAATGTTATGTTTATTTACGTTACTGCCAAAACCACGACATCGTCAATGAAATTAACGACACCTTCACGAGGCAGAAGCATCCTTTCCATGATTTTTTGAAAATGTTCGGGCGCGAACGATATCTCAAACATCCGATGTTTATATGGAAACAGACCTTTACTGGTTATGATGTTGTTACGTCCCGACAATCTTCTCTTATCTCGACTTGATAAAATGCATCTTTAATGTCCAGTTTAGAGAAAATACTAAACTTCCTGAACTTAGGGAGAAGTTGAGTCATTGTAGGCAAAGGATGGTTCTCTCTCATGATTGCTTTGTTTGCACATCTCATATCGACACATAGTCTTAGAGTACCATCACTCTTCCGGATGGGTACCATCGGCGAAACCCAAGATGGAGCTTGATTTACCGCTTCAATGATATCCCTTTCACCCATTCGTCAAGTTTGTCATTAATTTTATTTTCAAGCGGGAATTAGTACTCGCGTTGACAAATGGGGATAACACATGGATCGATGGCTAACACATGAATAATACTCAACTAAACTTTTAAGCCATTGAGACTGGTAGCTGTGTCTTTGCCTCGCAGATTACGGGAACAGTTTTTTATAGCATAAAATTTGGCAGTTTTAGTTTCGGGCCCAACAGCTATTGAGGCTTCGAATGAGCCTAAGACATTTAGGGGGTCTCTTTGACCATACGTCATAAATACCTGGTCAGACCTGTTTGCTGATTAGACACAATAACAGCGTTCGATTATAAATATGCCCTGGTTGTATTATTATATTATTTTCTCCCAGAGTCAATGGGCGTATTCACGTTAACACCACCTAGGTACTTGGCAAACTATTTCAGCAGTATCGTCTATGCGAAATATATAGTTCACATTATTGAGGGGTGATTTGATTTTGATTGAGGTTGTTCATTTGGTTTTATTTATTTCTTTGCCGTCGTTTTTTGTTTGTCCCAACCAGCGGGCGCTTTACGCTTGTGGTCGGGATTGTTCAACAGTGTTTTTCCATTTATACCCACTTTTCCCCTAGTGGGGCAAATTGTGTCATCACAGTTGTGATTTCACTTCCACATCCTAGTACACCGTTATTATTTGGGGTAACAACTTGAGTTCGGGTTTTGTATGATATTGTTCCAATCCTGTTCACCTGTACAGTTTTTTTTTTTTTTTTTTTCTTTTAATTGCCTATCAACAGTTTCAATTGAATTTGCATCTATAATAACTTTTCCTATTGTGACGGAATCTCCTAATTGTAGCTTTCCTTCCTAAGATCCGACGAAGTACATTTTCCGGCTATTTGGTCTATGAGATCATTGTCTTTGTTATCAAAATTACATTTGGAACATTGATTACCTACGTAATCTAATTAAGATTTGTCTGGTTCTTGTTTCATAAGCCGGAATATGTGCCGTTCATAACCGAAACTTTGTTTAGGAGAAAGTAACCATCTAATATATATACTTTTTTTTTTTTTTTTTTTTTTGCGGCTTCGAAAACGTCTGGAGTGGCTCCCTCTTCAACGAGGGCACCAGGAAGGTTATAGTAAATATCTTGCAATCCTAGGCCTCCCGTATGTAAAAGCGTTGCTCGTTTTATTAGAGGTTGGTCTACCTAATAGCTAGAAGATAAATTTCTAAAGCACGTTTCCATCTTTGCCTTCGAAAGCCTAAAGAATTTGGATCACCGTCGCAGTCTAGAGATTCTATGGTTGGTAACTGATTCACTTGGGACAATAGAAGTAAGTATAGAAAATTCTCTTAAAATAGTACGTCTTTTATATATTTTATTATTACTATATATTTTTTTCCTATGTTTTAATCATATTGAATTGCATATACTGATACCTGTAACTTGGTATAATTATGTAACTTGATGGGTTTTCACCCATTGGAATTGACGGTGTACTTCGGCCGGTATCTTTCCCATTTGGCTATTACAATGAGCAGAATTGGAACTTAAATCATATTGAATTGCATATACTGGTACCTGTAACTTGGTATAATTATGTAACTTGATGGGTTTTCACCCATTGGAATTGACGGTGTACTTCGGCCGGTATCTTTCCGATTTGGCTATTACAATGAGCAGAATTGGAACTTTAATCATATTGAATTGCATATACTGGTACATGTAACTTGGTATATGTAACTTGATGGGTTTTCACCCATTGGAATTGACGGTGTACTTCGTGCCGGTATCTTTCCGACTTGGCTAATACTTACAGGCACTATTATTTCGCTAATGTTGTTAAGTCGGTAGGCAGCTTATTTTACAACGAGACAAAAGCATCAGATCGCCTCAGTTGATAAAACGCATCAAACCCGTATATAAATATGTAAATAGCACTGAATAGTCCGTAAATCACTATTTACCGTTGTATCCTTTACGTACTACGAAAATAACATTCTAAGATAAGACAATAACTTGTCCATACTACTTAGTAAGTAGGTATATTTATAAACTGTAGGTAGATATAAACAATACGCGCACCGACTACACAACAATAGATTTACGTTATTGGTAAGTATTATTAGCTGGCACTTATGACTACCCTGACCGAAGTTATCAATTATCAATAAGTGAATTGTATTCAGACTCCAAATGGCCGCATTACCAACAATTTATCTGTATACTTAAACATAAATATCTACAGACATCATTTGTTCATTTTTGTTGTCATTCTTTCCTTATGTTAATGATAAAATCGGTCACTTGTAATCGTATTATTTATTTATTTTTTCTTTTTGACTCACGGTTTTTTATCCTCGTCGCCAATGTGATGTCTCCGTGTTCTATACACGGTTGGTTCAATAAAACTCCGTAAAGTATGTCTTAGTATGTCTGCGACACGCCCGTTCACCTCGACGTCTGTCAGTGTAATGCGGGTGGGTTGCAGGCACTTATTTATTATTACTCATTACGTCACATCCTATTACTCAGTATGTCACAATACGGTAGGCTTTTACCAATACCTTCATACAAAATACATTAATGCTTATAAAAAGCTTTTAGGAGTATAAAGGTTCTATAGGCAAGCGGCACTGGAGTCATTAATATCTCAAAATAACGAAAGTAAAGTAAATGTCACCCACACACAATTAATCTTTTACACAATGTACATAAAAGTTTTTAGAATGTGTGGGTAAATCAGTTTTTGAAAGGACTTGTTTTAGAACTTAATTGCTAAAATTTTAATCCAAAATGGCTGTTGGAATGTTTATTAGGCGGAGATCCGGGGATACTTGTGGTCATGAGATGCTTCTTGAGTGGTCTCGTATCGACGACTGGTTTTTTTTTTTTCCTTTATTTTGGCATCAAACAGTCATGTACAAGAATTTTACTTAAGATAAAGTGGTTCATTACAATAGACCTACAGTGCCGAAAATCTATTACAGTAATAACAAAACAAATTAAGTTCCTATTTTGAAAGGACGCGCTTTAAAAAATCGAAGTTACAATTTATCTAAAGCTAGGTGACATGCATTCAAAATTACAACTTAGAGTGTTCATTAAATCTAAGTGTACAGGTTAAATCAAATTAAATTAAACTAAGCTACAGAAAACAAAAATATCAATTGGTATTAATATTTCTATGCTTCAGCTGCAATTTAAGACTACTGAGAGTATTATTAAAAAGGTCTATATCTGTGTATTCCCTATTATAATTGTTGGTGGAACGGTATAAAAATGAGTGACTGGTCCCACTACATTAGTATTTAGTATGTTTATTTTAGTTATGTTAAGTTTGTTTATATTTAAAGATAATGTATGTTATACTAAATGTGTAGTCCACATTTAGGCCCAGTTCTTTGATCCCAAGTTAACTCAACAAATTAAGTATGATAACTAATGGGTTCAATCTTCGGTAGAACGCGTTTATTCATCAATATTTATATTAAAAAATTGTTAAATAGTTTAATTTCCAACTAATTTGATCATTTGATAGCCTAACAATAATTGATGAAAAAACGCGTTTTGAAACCTTTAGATAGCATTTGATTTTTTTTATTAATTTATTATTTTTAAATGGTCGCAATAAATACTTTTTCTTTCTTTCTTTCATATTTAACCATGGGTTGTGTTAACTCAGGATCAAAAAACCAGGCCTTAGTATGAATCAGCTACCTTATTCGATGAATCATTTGATTGATTAGTTGTGCTATTATTTAGAGCACACTACGTTTTTAATTGAATGTAGAATTAAATTCCTTTTCCATACAATTCGTCTCTTTACTCCAACAAAATACCCGTAAAACCCCTATTAAAATATGAATGCATTAGCTGTACACATCTTTCCCATGAGACTACTAATTCATTATTGAAAACTTATATTAGCGCTTTAAATATAATTTACATTCTTGTTGGAAACAACCCACAAACAGGCGAATAATAAACAAAACAGTACTATACAGGATTATTTTAAAAGGAGTGCGTATACTCAACGAGGTAATTAGGTGCATAAAACTAAACAACTTTCCCCGAGGAACATAGGTCGAAATAATAAAATTGAATTGACAGGTTACGTGACTTATGTTTGTATGCAAAATAAATGTTCAATTTTAAGATTTTGAGCTGTTTCTTGGGAAAAGGTGTTCAATTTTATGCACCTGATTACCTCGTTGAATATACGCACTCCATAAAAAATAATCCAGTACATACCTTTTAAAAGATAAAAAACGAAACAAAACAAATCTAACTGCGGAAACAGCGGAAGTAATCGCACAAACGCATTAAAAAACAATGTTCATTTTCGCATTTCCCGCGCCACATCAAAATGGCTGTTAAAAATTTACAGCTTACGGAAATCTAATATAGGATGAATAACAAAACGGATAGCGTGAGAATGTAACCTTAAGTAAGATGAATGAGCCTCTTTTCTCCTCTCAGAGGTGCTATTGTTAATAGGCATTTTACTGAAAAGCGACCCAACCTAAATGGGCTGCTGTAAACCTCTTTGACCAACTAAATAGGATTTTTTGTACTACAAAATGAATTTCGTTTTGCACGGAACATTTCCTTGGTAACTAAGTCAGTCCTTCCACAAATATATCGTAGTATTACAAGCTTATTTTAACACACGTTCAGCTCAAATACCTACCTAGTTATTTTTTTATAATACATATTTCTAGTGTCACGATGTTTGTCCGGGATGAACTCCGAAACTACTGAACCGATTGGAATCAAATTTGCACACCGCGTGCAATTAGATCCAACTTGAAAGATAGGATAGCCTACATCTCAAATATCAATCAAAAAATTAAGACCGTGGAGCTGCGGGAAACAGCTAGTTTTTTTATAGGTCTCTTTTCGTTCATATGTTTGTAGGAGAGAGGCATACCTTACGGACTCGTAATCCTATTGATTTGAGGTTTTTGTAGCGTGTAGTTTTATTGACATTTCAACTGATAAGTAAAATATGTATCGACCAGTGCGTCCTGCCTGTCATGACCTACGGCAACGAAACGTGGTTACTGACAATAGGGCTAGTCCATAAACTTAAAGTTGCTCAGCGAGCTATGGAGCAAGCTATGCTCGGAGCTTCTTTAAAGGATAGGATACGGAATGAGATCATCGGAGAAGAACCCATGTGACCGACATTGACTGCAGTGTTTATTAAAAAATATATATTTTTTTTTAGGACGCCCTCCAGCCAGATGACCTAGAAAAGGTAGCTGGGTCAGAATGGATGCGGAGGGCGGCTGAGGACCGGGTGTTGTAGCACAATTTGGGAGAGGCCTATCTCCAATAGTGGACTGCAATAGACTGAGTTGTTTTTTTTATTGATACTTTACGATAGTAGCTACGAAACCACAAATAGGTGTCTATGAGGAGGCATCCCGCAATGATTCAAATCATATTCATAAACATCACTCAAACTTGGATTAAATACAATAGCACGCATGTTCATTAAACCCTGTATATTACATAATACATACGAGAATTATGTTGTGCACTTAATATTATTATGCTGAAACTTTGTTAGCAAGAAGAAGCAGTGTTCGTTCAAACTGAGTTCTACAAATGAATATTTTCCAAGAAAGTTTAAATTGTGATATAGAAGTTTGAATTAGTTTCTTTATGGCTTACTACTGCATATAATTTATTCTTACTGTTAGAACTAAATAAGTGTTATTAAATATAAAAGTTTGAGCAAAACAAGTCTTAGTCTAGATGATAAATATTTATATATACGATTTCAATGATACGATTTATACAATTTATATGACGAAGATCCGTCAGAAGCGGGTGAAAAGGAGGTCCATGATTCGACTGTATGTTTTTTTTTTTTATGTACAATTAGTACGAAAAAGCCATACTTTCTATATAACTGATTTCAGTAAACATTCAACGATTGATCAGACTTTAAAAGTAAATAAAATATATAATGAGAGCTCGCGTGTTCTCGCGCCTCAAAGAGAATCGAAACATCAAGTGCAGTCATTTGTTTTCTTGCTAATTGTATTTTATTTTTTTTGTTTATTGCTACGATTTTTTCTTCAGTAACATGACATTTCCAGCATGTATTTTTAGGTATGCTTGCCTCCATAAAAGAGGTTCGTCCATGATTGGGTGACCATTTGTAAACATACCGAGACCCTTCCGTGCCTCGGAAAGCACGTTAAGCCGTTGGTCTCGACTGTTATACGTCGATCTTGGACAGTCGTTAAGTCATTACCATTCTGACAACCAATCTTACTATGGTACCGTAACTCAGTAAAATGGGTTGTGGAGGTCAGATATGCAGTCGCACCATGTAAGATTGAAGGACGCCACAATATGGCTTAGGAAAATGCTAGGCAGAATATGATCAGATGAGGTAGGTTTGGATTGACATGATCAATATAAATGTTGGCAATTTTGATGTTAGATGAAAAGGATAATAATATATCTTGGGACAACTCACACACGGCCATCTGATCCCAAACTAGGCAGAGCCTGTACTATGGCAATCAGAAGTGTTCATCACTCAAAGATTTGTCCTGGGTGGAAATCGAACCCGGACCGACCTCCGGCTTAGCAGTCAGGGTCACTAACCACTAGACCAACGGGCCCGTCAATGATGGTGTGATGGTGATATTAAAATAATGAGTGTCGATTGATACCCTGGCCGGTTTACCAAAATCGATCCACAATAACTATAGATATATAGACAAATCAACAATATCCTTTTAAAATCGATTAGAAATACATTTTTGTACGTTACGTACGGCACAATAAAAAAGAAAATAAAAATCTCATTTATTTGAATTATGCTACAAAGTAGCACTTTTCAAAAGGTCAATAACATAATGGACATCACCCCGATTCGTCCTTCACCATTTCGTAAGTGCTCTGGTCTCAGCTAATAATACTTATTATGTGTACTTTTATCGCCTCTAATAATACTATCCCTAGACCAATAGGAAACCTACAATCCAGGGACTGGATCTTTTAATAGATTATTTTATTTTCTCGTTTACATTATTTGAATATGACCTTATTTCTAGAATATATCGATAAGCATGAATGCTGGCTGTAACAGTATATTACAAAAAAAATAAAACTCAAAGAATAAAAGATAAAATTTTATTCAACTTTGGGATGTTCAATTGTTTTGTTCTATTTTTAATTTGTATTTTTCTTGTGTTATATTCTTTTTAATATTCAAAATATAATTATTCCACCTCTTTTTAAATGCATTCTATCTGCTGCAGATATTTTAAAATACGAAGTTTCAGTGACTACAAAATTGGTCTTTGTATTAATGCTGTAAAGTTGAATATCGTATAACAAAATTATAGAATCCGTATATTTTCCTACCAACCTAGAAAAACAATAAAAACTGCGGGATCCATAAATGAAAACACAATTCAATATAGGATACGTAAGTAAAAATAAATATAAAGACAACGGTACACTATGCGGGTTTTACGAGGTTCTGTTTTGAATGTTATAAGGTTTTCTATATTTTAGCACTAAACGACGAAACGACTGGTACATACTTTACTCGTAAGACACAGTAAAGAATTAATCACAGAAAAGATCACGAGCACAAAGATTAATAGTTTAACCCAGAAGTGCTTTTTGTAGATATTTTGTAGGATGATTT
Organism: Plusia festucae; assembly: GCA_950381575.1. NCBI lineage: Eukaryota > Metazoa > Arthropoda > Insecta > Lepidoptera > Noctuidae > Plusia > Plusia festucae. Next base: position 5,172,903 of record OX494455.1, read on the forward strand.
TTAATTTTTTCGCTACAGCCCTAAAATTGTAAAAAAAAACGGTTTTAGACAGTACTATGGTGAATACATTTTGGCTAGCGGAGAAAGATTTTTGCAAAAAATCGAGTCGCTCTAGTAATCTGCGAGACAAAGCGTTAGTTTTGTTTTAAAACGTTGATTGGCTAGCCAATCAGAGTTGAGGAGGTTCAATATTTTCTTTGTGCATGTGGTTCCAATGTTTGTAGAACTCTCCGCGGCACAAAGATTTAAAACTCTAAATTTTCCTTAGTCTGGAAAATGTTTTATTTTTTTTTAGGGCGTCTCGTATTTTAGCACAAACCTAAGAAATCAAAGTATCCCACGACATACGTATATTAAGATCTAGTTATGTATAATATATTTATTTATTGACTGGCCTGTTGGTTTAGTGGTTAGCGACCCTGACTGCTAAGCCGGAGGTCGTGGGTTCGATTCCCACCCAGAACAAATGTTTGTGTGATGAGCATGATAATTTGTTCTGTGTCTGGGTGTTATTTATCTATAATGTGTATGTATTTAGAAATATATAAGTATGTGTATCAGTTGTCTGGTTGCCATAGTACAGGCTCTGCCTAGTTTGGGATCAGATGGCCGTGTGTGAGCTTGTCCCAAGATTTTATTATTATTATTATATTATTATTATTTACTAATTTATGTAGGTAGGCACCTTACGCATTGCGTAATCGAAGCAACATTACAAAACGTAGCATTTACAACTTTTTATCAGTTGTCAGTGGCAGTACGTTTAGACTGATTCCAAAGCATTCAATAAACGCCCCATCCCCTTTCTATGTAAAACGACGGAGATCCCAAATTGTTATAGAAATCGTAAAAGGACCCAACCGTCACGTGTTACCATGTTAGAGTTCGCACGAACTATCAACTGGGTCAGGCTTGCTTAATTAAGTTTAAACTTAGTCTTCCAAGCTAGGTTCAAAGACCAAGTCTTAATACAAGTTTATATGGAAATAATATACCATACTGTTAACCATATTACTAACCCGGCCAGGCCAGTTTGTCCAAGTTAAATGGATGGCTGGAAAAAGCATATTGAGGTCAAGAAAAAAAAAAAGGTAGTCACCTATTTTTGAAATACAAGTCGTTTAAATTGAAAGATAAATCTTTTCAGAGCCTGTTGTTGTGATGTCTACGTCATTTAAAAAAAACGTATCATAATATACTTTTATTTTTTTTGAAAGATTACTAGCCATGTGGGTCGCACATTACTAGTAATCTCGTTAACCCCTCGTGCTAAGCTAAGATGCTTGTGTTACGAGTGGTTTCACGTCGGTAGTGTATTGGATGGGATTCGAACCCGCAACCAAATGATCGCAAGTCCGACGCCCTAGCCATTTAAGTATGTGTTTTATATAATCATAAGTAAATATTACTAATTACTATCTTACATAGCATAAAACATAGATCCTCCAGCGTTCTAATGCTTAGATCTTTTAAAATACTCAACCGATTTAGTGCAGTTTTCAACATAGTGATTTAATAATATGGGAACGTTATTTTACAAGTCTGTACTAATATATAAAGTTAAATATTCTAAACGCACTTATCTCTGAAACCACCAGTCGGCTTTGAAAAAAACTGTTTTAAATTTCATCGCCCAATTCTTGAGGATCACGAAAAGTAATACCTGTGAAACCGCGTGCCACAGTTAGTCTAGTACAAAATAAACTAGGTATTATATTGCACGTGAATGTTATCAAACTTTGATATATTTAACACTAGCTGTTTAAATATCCCTGTTCCAGTAAACATTAATTTTATACAACAAATCAAGGATCATGATAATTGGTTCACCCGTTTTCGAGTTATAACTGTTGTAACAATTCTGTTTATAATTTTGCGATAACTCAATTTCTCGGTAAATGTTGGAAAGTTCATGAAAATGTAAAACGCGATGTTATATTAATTGTTGTTGGATTCAGGTTCTGGTAGATAATAAAATGAGCAAGGAATTAATGACTTTTCAAAGAACGGTAAAATTTTTCAAACTGTCTGAAAAAAATATCCATAGCTACATCGAGCCTGCAAAACAAAATGGCGTTCTGGGTATCGCTTTCAATGATAAAAATCTTAAAAAAAAACCCTCTGTTAATTTTTCTTAAAAATCCAATGAGTCCAGTTTCTACAAATATAATTGTAACATCTGTAATTAATTAAGAAATAAATTATATCCTATTATATTCCATTCTATACATTATATCAAGAACATGTCATCAAAGTAAACATACACCCTACATGACATATAAATTCTACAAATGGCCGGCAATAAACGAGAGGAATGAAGCACCATGTATAATCCTTCCTACATTAATCTATCCGGAGAAACATACCCCCGTCTCTTTCAATTTGGGGATTAAATTTAGTGACAGAAAAAGATGGAGATATATTACGCAGATGTTATGTCAAAGTGACATTTCTACTGAATTTTGCTCTACTTATATTCGTTCTTGGATTTCATGGCATACAGTTACTTTAGATGTTATGGTTGTATGTGAAAGGGACTTTTATTGACTGGCCTGTTGGTCTAGAGGCTAGTGACCCTGACTGTGAAGCCAGCGGTCGTGGGTTCGATTCGCACCTAAGACAAACCTTTGTGTGATGAGCAGGATCATTTGTTATGTGTCTGGGTGTAATTTATTTATATTACGTATGTATTTAGAAATATATGGGTATGTTTAACAGTTGTCTGGTTACCATAACACAGTCTCTGCCTAGTTTAGGATCAGGTGATTGTGCGTGAGGTGTCCCGGAATATAATATCTATTATTATTTTATGGACATAATTCCTGTAGTACGTAATTGATTTGAAACCTTTTGAAATGTCTTTAAAAAAATATACCTATTTTGAAACCGAAAAAATGTCACATCTAAGTTTCAAAAAGTTATAACTTTAGACTGAAAATTATTAAAGAGTTTTAGAGATTAAATTCTTCCAAACAAAATGAGTTCTAAATCCATTTCACACTTGAAGAACTTTGAACACAAACAGTAACAACAGACAAAGGAGAGTTTTTAATCCCTCAAAATTGAACCCTGTTTTTGACTGGGACTTAAAAACTAATTGGCAATTTACAAGATTGGCCAAAGAATGCCACAGCTGCGACCCGATTGCCGAAGTTAAGTGGCAAGTAAAAGTACCTTTCGTTTCAGAATTTAGCTTTGGACAGTATGTATTTAGAAATTTATTTTTTTACTTAAACAATTATAAAAACTGTACACCAAACTGAATAAACTCAAGCTTCAGTCTGAAAAAAAAATGTATACAATGATATAAACTATAAAAATAAACATAAACAAAATTCATCAGATCTTTTACAATTCAAGTTCAAATTCAAATATTATTTAAGTATTGTCACACACACATTGGCACACACTTAAAGACAATAAAAAAAAGGAACCTAGCTCCTAAAAGAATAAAAAATTGTGTCTGTGTGACAACGAGGTGTTCAACGTTATTAGAACTTTAAAATAAACGAGATAAATCGTGAATCGGTATTTCTAAATATAAAAAAGTCACGTAAATCGACAAAGATTTGTAACAATTCAAATTCACTAGGAGACTTTCAAATACCCGATATAATAAAAATCATGACACTATTTTATTTCAAGTTTATGCAAAAGGCTTTTGTAAGCTTGACAAAGATAGGGCTGAAGGATCTTCAAAAGGCTGAGAAACCCGATTCGTGATAGATAGGATATCCATCACGAATCTTGGCTGCTCTTCTAAAAGATAAAAAGCCGACCCTTGAATTTGTAAAAAACGAGTCTTTCTGATATTTTAAATATGCTATTTATCTTAACGTTTTTATGCGACTAGCTTTGTCTACGGTTTAGGTAGGTAAGGTTGTTAGTGTGGAGTTATCTTCGAAACTATCATAGCGATATCAAAAAAATATAACTGATTGATATATTGTTCATTTCTAAGTATCATAGGGTATGTATGTTATCAATATGCAGACAAAGTCGTAGAAAAACACTCAGTATATGAAGGTTGTTCATCGTTTTTAGATTTCATCTAAATATATATATATATATGTATATATGTTGATTTTAATTTTGTTAATTACGCTATTTCATAGAATAATATGGTCTTAAATATACAGGCACAATTATAGCTCACGTAGTTACACAAAACTAATTAAACCCACTAACGACCGCTTTTCATGGCAACACTTATTTATAGACTGTTAATTTTTACTAATTACTACAAGCAAATATTTTTTCGAGCCTTTAAAGAGATTATTTATCGAAGAAAAATTATTTACGAAAAAGAATCGAAGTACTTAATAATTGTACAAGTAAGTTTAACTTTATATTCTATTCAAAATAATAAGAATTTTTTTTGAAGAGGTCTACCGTAATTAGACATTTTTTTTTTTCGGAGAAAATAGCTAATGCTTCAATATAAGCCGAGGGCACAGCGTGGGGATAAACATCCCGGTCCCGTCTCTGCTTGGCCGGAGTCGAGGGATCGCTCGCGCATTCTCTGCTAGACTCCGATTGGGTACCGCAATAAAGTATTTCGTTCAGACATTCTAGGTAAAGTTTACAATTATTTTAATTTAAAAACCAAACTGCTAAATCGATTTTAAGGAAATGTATATTATGGGGCCATTTCCGAGTATTTCCTTGTGTATCGAGGACGATCATAATTTTGCCGATTCTTCTTCATACGAGTAACACTTTGGAACCGCGCACCTAGAGTCTTAGTTTAGGTTTACTGGAAATAAAAACATTTTGTTTTGTATCATTATTGTTTGATCTTTTGACAAAAAAAAAATGGTAACCAAAACAAAAATACATAAAAATGGCTTCAAATCACAGTTAAGACCTCATTTAAGAGCTTAGATACTTAACCTACAAAACAACTAGACAGCCTTACGACAAATTATAGTCTAGCTCATTGTAAGTCTTCAAAGTTCGTTTCGTCCTTGACCTTTGATAGATAAAAAGATTTAGATAACAATAATTCAATGCGTGCGTTGTTAACATGAAAAACTGTGGATTTTTCTGTTTGTTAAAACGATTTCATGTTAGTAAAGAGTTTCTTGTATGTAATATAGACTGACTGCACGGATAGTCGTGTGGTATAGGTCACCACGGTAATTACCACTGTGCGCGACGTGCTGCTGGTTCGATCCCCGCATGGGTGATGCACAGATACTTGTTCCAAGTCTGGGTGTTCTTTGTGCATGTGATTTGAATGTTTGTGAAACCCCCGCGACACAAGAATTAAATTCTTTAATACGGGCGTCGTTTTTTAACAGAAGAGAATAGGGATACGGACTAGGTATGAAAAAATAAAACACTTACAAGGGGGAAGCGGCGGGAAAAACTAGTGTTTTGTAAGTTAATTGCTGACTAGCTTTTTCCGGCGGCTGTGCCCGTTGATATTATACTTCAAATGCTATTTATGTCATTTCAATAACAAAAATCTTAACATCATCATTAAAATTTAACGCTTGTTTTAACATGTATAGAATTCTGAACAAGTAAAAGTCTTGTAAAATTAAAAGGCTGTATTATTATTTTTTTCTGTTTTAATTGGCACTTGCGTGTATATTCAGTGACTCGGGTTATTGAAGTACACGATTGTCTTTTGTTCTAGTATACAGTAAATACTTTACTTTTGTTTACATAACTCAAAAATACTATATCAACTGGCCTGTTGGTCTAGTGGTTAGTGACCCTGACTGCTTAACCGGAGGTCGTGGGTTCAATTCCCACCCAGGACAAATCTTTGTGTAATGAGCACGATTATTTGTTCTGTGTCTGGGTGTTATTTATCTATAATATGTATGTATTTAGAAATATATAAGTATTTTTATCAGTTATCTGGTTGCCATAGTACATGCTACGCCTAGATCAGATTGCCATGTGTTGATTGTCCAAAGATATTTATTATTATTATTTATTAGACATATTCAACAAAGGGGTTATAAAAAAATGTCTGATAAATTGCAATGTTTCATCCTTATTTGAGTTCTTAGTACAGGCTTCTACGTCTTCGACTGGGAGTAAAATATCTTGACAAATAATAATTTTTGCTAGCTTTTGCCTTGCGGCTCCGCTCGCGTGATAGTGCTTTTCGCAGGATAATAGCTTGTAGCCTCTCTTGATAAATGAGCTATCTAACACGAAACATCAGACTTGTAGTTCTTGAGATTACTGCGTCCAACCAAACAAACAAACTTGTGACAAAATAATTAATGAATAATCACAGAAATTTATACTTTTTTGGTGATCTGTGGAAATGATTATCTGAAGTTTAATTGAAACTCGTTGAGCAGTTTTTTTGTGAGTGTTAAAAACATCCTAATAACTTTTTTTTTATTCTTGTAAAATTTTATTTACTGTTATGTTACGTTACATCAATAGATATATTATACAAATGTAGCTTTAAGTGTAAAAGTATTCTTGTCACATTCCAATGCATTCTCCTAGAAGGGTCCTATTATCAACACGTCCCCTTCTGACGGATTCTCTCCCAATTACGAGGACAATTTACAATAGTAGGACCCCTCCATTTATATGCTGCCCAATTTAGTAGAGGATTGAATGTAGCCTGAATTATGATGAAAAGGAATATGAAATTCTTACGTAAGCTGGTAGAACTCTTTTATTTCAGATCATTTTTTTCTGGAGAAATCAAAATTGAATTTTTTATAAGTGATTTTTCAGATGATACAAGTAGTTGAATGTACAGTCAACAGAAATAGTAGATGATCAAAATCAGAAATGTAAATTATACCAAACATTTACTACTAGTACAGTTGCCTTAAATTCGTGATCAGTTTTGATTCCAAATCAAATCATCATCTACTTTTGCTGCTGACTGTATTATATCTTCTTTTATTTTCGTGGCAATGGTAGAAAGATGAAATACGTTGGCCCAGTATCTTGCGACATTAATGGTGATATCATTAGTGTGCAGCAGTTGTGTGCACCTTTTGGGTCATTTGTAAGGTGGTACATGGTACGTGGTACATGGTCTCGTTGAGACCACAGAGTACCACAATCGCTGTTGTTGTTGCTGTGTTGTGTTGTCCTTCACCGTTTGTCAATGATGTCTTAGAATAATTAAGAAAGTAAATATAAATTTGAAAAAGTCACATTGGTATTTGCCTGGGTTCGACCCTGCAACCATGTGCATGCGAATCCGGTCATTGAACCGCTAGGCCACTACGACTTCAATCCTACTTAAGTACCTACTAAATTTGCGAAATTATGTTTAGTTTTACTTAAGTTTTTTTTTTTGGTTTTTTGTATAAAATAATTAAATTATAGGAAATACCAAAAAAATGACATTTAGCGACTATTTTGAATATAATATTTTCGAAACTTAATAATAATTTTATTCGAGTCATCCCACCAAAGATAAAACGGAATCTTTGATGTTTGATTGAATGATTTTATAACATGAAAATAATTTCAATCAAATTAGCGTGAATTAAGATCTTATGACATAGCTACACACATCAAAAGTGTCTAGGGATCAAGCATTTTTATGCGGATTTCTTGAGATTGAGATGTGGCTTTGTAATAAATTTATGATTTTATAAATTTATATGGATCCTTTTTGGTGCATTTCATAATTCGAATCAGGAACTGTGAATCAAATTCGAGTAAAAGATGAAAATCAGCTGTCAATATTTTCCCTATAAAAACATACAACGCATTGAAGACATTATTAGTGCTACTGTTTCCCTACTACTGATTAAAACCAACGTTATTATGGAGCGGCGACGTCATTTAAGCAGGGAAGAAATGCTCAGAGCCGTGGGAATGATAGAAGCTGGTTCCCGGCAACGTACTGTGGCTTTAGCTCTGAATACAAGTCAGAGTGTTATCAGTCGACTTTGGACACGTTACCGAAGCACTGGTACCGTGGCTGAGCGCCATGGAAGACGGTATCGCTGCACCACACGGAGACAAGACCGATACATTCAAATCTTAACTCGAAGAGCTCCAACAATAACCGCCATGATGTTAGCCGTGAGGCTTCATCACTCTTCAGGGAACTTAATTAGCGACCAAACAGTCAGAAACCGCTTGCATGAAGTGAACCTTCATTCCCGAAGACCGCTACGGGTACCACCTATAGCAATGCACAATCGTAGGATTCGATATCAATGGGCTCTTGAACACAGAAATTGGGCAGAAGAACAATGGCGTTTCGTGTGCTTTTCTGATGAGTCTCGTTTTGGTATGAGACCGGATACAAGACGTATACGACACTGGAGAACCCCTGGACGCCAACAGCGATTAAAATCCTGCCAGGAAGTCCATCCTTATAGTGGTGGAACCATCATGGTATGGGCGGGTATTTGGATCGGCGGAAGAACTGAGTTGATTTGGATCAGAAGCAACCTCAACGCTCAAATTTATGCTGAGACGATTGTATCAGACGTCATCGTTCCTCTACAAGTGCAAATCGGTCCCTTATTTCAGTTAATGCATGATAATGCACGACCGCACACCGCAAGAGTTGTAAGACAGACTCTCGCCGCAGCTAACATCAATGTCCTGCCCTGGCCTGCTCAGTCGCCAGACTTGAACCCGATTGAGCATGCATGGGATATGCTACAGAGAAGAGCTCTGCCGAATATGGAGGGTATCCAGTCGCAAGAAGACCTTTTTTTGTTGTTGCAACGAACATGGGCGGCCATTCCACAGCGTGATTTGGATGAACTCATTTTGAGTATGCCAAACCGATGTTCTTGTGTTGTTAGTGTTCGCGGTAGAAACACGGATTATTAATTGTTTAAGTTACCCAATAAAATTTTAAAGAAAACTGTTATTTCAGTCTTTTTTTCGAACTTTTGTGTTAGTGGTTCAAATGTCAAAAATCCCTTTATTAGGAAAATGGCAAATTTCTTTATTAATGCAAAGGTGACTTGGTTTATCGTTACTGTGACAAACGAAAACACTTTATTCGATGAATCCTTAAAGAAAATTTTAATTAATATCAATCAGGAGAAAAGTTATTGCAAAAATATATGTTGATCCCTAGACACTTTTGATGTGTGTATTTGCAATAACTACGTGAACAAATCTGAAGTTCTGAACCTACGTTCTTTTAGTTTATTCTTAGCGAATAGTAAGTATAATTTCATGCATTATTCAGCGGACGAAGAACAGAAATTAGTTTCTGATCAGCACTCAGATACAATTTTATACGTGCCAGTTTTATTTGATTAGTAATCTATAATATGTAAGTATTTACATGTGAAAGCAACCTTATTTGTTACGTTTTCACGGCCACATTTAATAAACTATTATGACGAAATTCGGTTTTTGTTTGCTATCGCGATATCCCATGGTTTCTCCCGCGTAAATTATCGCCGTTCCCGTAAAAACCATTTTTTTTTGTAAATGTTTCATTGTTTTTAATATATAATCTGCTAATCGGGTCGGAGAGGAATCCAACAATCAAGGATCATGAAAATCGGTCCACACGAATCTGACTCCGTTCTTTCCTTCCTTACTTCCTTATTAATATTATAAATACGTAAGTAACTCTGTATGTGTGTTACGCAATCACACCTAAATAACTAAACCGATTTAAATGAAATTTGGTAAAGAGATAGTCTTGAGCTTGAGAAAGGACACAGGCTACTTTTTGTCGCAATAATCGACGCACACGTGGGCGGATTCGCGGTCTACAACTAGTATATAGATAAGTCAAAAATGGACATAGGCTACTATTTAATCTGATAAGGGACATTCATGCAAGTTAAGCGTTAAGTTACCTATGGAGTTTCTTGCCGGTTCTTCTCCTTATTAATTACATTTTGGAACCGCGCAACTAGCGTCATTTTACGTTTCGAGAGTGCCTGGAAAGGCCTACTTGAAATAAAAATATTTTGATTTTGAAAAGTCGCGGTCAAAAGCTAGTTTTGTAAGTCTAATTTATGAGTCAGTTCGTCTATTAATTATGCCCATTAAATTTGTACCAACATTTTATAAGAGTCATCAAAAAGTCAACTTGAACCCTCGTGCTTGAAGCGCAGGATTCTTTTTAATTTGAATTTTAAATTTATGACCCGTCTGCTCTTTGGTCCCAATGTGGTCGTGGAAAATAGGTCAGAGGTCTCAATTGGATTTAAATTGGTGTTATTTACAATATAACGTTTTATTGCACTATAAAATTGTTATTTTACTTGATTGCTAAAATATACTGCAGCTCTAGTATTTATACATATAACTGTAGCATCAAAATAAAAAAAATCGTGAAAGACCTTGTCAGTCACTTAACCTATTCGTCCCCGAGCGGCGACCGGTCGCCGCATTACAATAAAAAATCCCAATTAAAATAAAATATCCCATATCGTTTACGACCAATCAAAGCATTTCAAAATTACTAGACTTTTATGTAATTATATATTTCGAGAACTAAATATCACTCATGTTAACTACTCTAATGTATAAAATCTCATATCACAATGTTTGTTAAGAAACTCCTCTGAAACGGCTGGACCGATTGGTATGAAATTTTGTGTGCATATCAGGTAGGTAGGTCTGAGCATCGATCAACATCTAATTTCATATCCCTAAGTGACCCATCCCATTATTTTAATATGGCAAAGCAATTTTATCTGGGTCAGCTAGTCTTTACATATTATTTAAAAACAAAGTCATTCACGGTGTCTGTACGCTTATATATTTTTTAATTCAGTGTTAAGCAATAATTAGAATTATTTAAAATCTAAGTTTTTGTATATAATAAAGGCATTTATAATTGGTGATACCAGTGCGAAGGCAGTTTTTTTTTTTTTTTTTTTTATATCTTGGGACATTCTCACACACGGTCATCTGATCCCAAACTAGGCAGAGCCTGTACTATGGTAACCAGACAACTGATAAACATACTTATATATTTCTAAATACATACATATTATAGATAAATTACACCCAGACACAGAACAAATCATCGTGTTCATCACACAAAGATTTGTCCTGAGTGAGAATCGAACCCACGACCTCCGGCTTAGCAGTCAGGGTCACTAACCACTAGACCAACAGGCCCGTCAAAGTTCCCGCTAGTTTTACAGAAACCACCTCAAAATCTCGAATTCATATTCAGCAATAAATTCGTAGAAGCGTCTCTACGGTAGAAGGCGCACATGATCGCAAGACGTGTACAAATTAGAACATTTTCCTTCGGTTAAATTTTGCGCATCCATATTATAATGGAGTTATATTTCTAGGGAGAAATATTCATATTACGGTTGGGATTTCAACAAAAGTTGGAATAAAAAAAACTTTTGATGCTCAAACAAAAGGGATAAATAAAATATACAAGAGTAACGTTTATAAATATAAGGGCGTGAGGAATGAGGGACCAATCATATGGAATTTCGCATTTTTTTAGATTTGTAAAAGTATTTACTGATTTAAAACTACTTTAGGTGAGGAAGTCTGCCACTGACCATAGCACCTGCAGAGGCGTCGGAACGTCGGGAAATAAAATCAAAATAAACCCAATAATTCCTCAGTCTTCCGAACGTTATAAATATCCATAGTATTAAATTAATTTAAACTCATAGTATAATATATAGTATAGTATAATATAGCCTACGTCATCTGGGAATAGTGTAGCTTCCCAACAGTAAATGATTTTCTCAAACAAGAAAACAACCAAATCTTTCCTGTTTATAATATTTGTATAGATGAAACCTATCAAACACGGAAATTTTATTTTAAACTAGCTTATACTTGCGGCTCCGCCCGCGTGTGCGTCGGCTATCGCGTCAAATTATAGCATATAGCCTTTCTCAATAAGCGGGCTATCTAATAGTGAAATATTTTTTTATATCGGACCTAGTTCCTGATTAGGGCACTCTTAATATTAATAGAGATGTTTAATATTTATAATCTCTTACATGAATATAGGTAACAGAATGTTCATCAAAAATGGTTTAAGTAAGTTTAACATTACTTCAATATGAGTTATTTTATACTTCACTCTATTATACTATAGTTATAATCCAATATTTTCGAATTAAATTACGGGCTTAACGAGAAAAGGTTGTGGAGCCTTACCAATTTATGAATTAGCCCCGACCGGTCAATTATACACCAATTAGATTCACTGATCCACTAAATAAGATTATTAGGTAAATAAATTATTTAACGTCTGCCGCGGGGTTGCGGCTGGGCCTGTCACCTCGAAGCAATGATGTCACATTCTGTTTCTGTTCTTGTCACTGTACGCTTACTACGAACATAGTTAGTAAGTATTGTTAGTAACACTATGAGTCATGTTGCTTGAAATAAACCTTATTATTTTAGCCAACTAGCTTATGCCCGCGACTTCGTATGCGTGGACTTCAAAATTGGGTCCAAAAAGTAATGAAAATTTTCACCCGTGTTTAGCTTGCGCTGTAATAGAGAAAAATAGCAAATTTCAAAGCTGTCTGCCCACGGCTTAGAATGGAAACAATTTAAAATTTTCTCTCGGGAACTACTTAAGGAATCGGGATAAAAGGTAGCCTATGTTCTGTCTTTTCCATGTCAAACGCTACATGCATGCCAAATTTCATCCACATCCATTCCGTTTTGCGTGATTGAGTTACAAACATCCAAAAATCCAAACATCCAAACATCCAAACATCCACACTTTCACATTTATAATATTAGTAGGATTACTTCACTTGATCGTGTTAAATACGCAATATATGAATGAAAATTAATGTCCATATGTTGTGTTGTATGTGACGAAGAATTTGTATGAAATTAGAACGTGCACAGATGGCGAAAAAACTTGAAAGACAGACAATGAACACAGATAAAAACAACCTTATTAAAATAATGATAAATGTATTAAAGGAAAATGAACTTAAAAGAAAGGCGGATTGAGTAGAATCTATACTAATAGTTTATTTATAAAACAAAGGTGGGTTTGTTTAACATTTAAACTTTGAGAACAGGTGAACCGATATTCATGATTCTTGATTTTTTGGACTCATCTCCATCTTGAATAGCAGAAGAAATACAAAAATATATGTTTTCAGGGACAGGGACATCCTTCGTAGGAAAAACCGCGGGGCACAGTAAGTTATCATAATAAAATACGAAAGTTACTCAACTTCAGTAGAACGGATCTGTATGAAATTGGCACAGAAGTAGATTAAAGTCAAGAATTACACAATACTTTTTATCCTGGTAGTAAGTTCCAAGGGATAAATTCAGCCTAGCACGGGAGCCAAACTGATGGAACCAACTAGTTTCGCACAAACTGGAATGTAGATGAGAAAACAACTTAAATAGTTCTCTCGAAAATATTTTAAATAAAATTCTTTTTGTACCTGCGTTAGGTGAAAGAATTTAAATAAATTACAGGACAGAGCTAATAATAAAATAAAAGGCACTCACTACAAAACGAATTCTTTCACGATATCTTTTAGAGCTTAACTCAATTCCTAAGAAAACGTTTTTAGCATGCTAATCTTACGCCCCGGTTCCGCTCGGGAATTCCAATTAATCGTATTCAATTTAGTTCCATACTCTTGGTTATGTAAAACTGAACTTGTTTCGAGAATACCTGGATTTTGTAGAGTCAGCAAAAACGTGAGTCATTAGTGACGGTGCATTTTGTACGGAAGGTAGCCAACGAAATGGAATTTTAACAATAGCTTTTATAATAGATTGATTTTTTGCAATTTATTATGTTTAAAGACTGTCTTGTATTTCTGGTTATAGAAACTAATGCAGCAGATTGAGACTTAATGTTTCTTTTCCGTCAAAATATGTTATTTTTGACACCATTATTTTTGGCAAAACTCAAGATGACACTCTGAAAAAAAAACACATTTCCAAAGTTTTACTTATTAATGAGCATTTATAAAAGATTTTTTTTAAATCAGCATATTATGCTGATGACATTTTTCTAGAGATATTTGGCCAATAGATCGAAAATTTCGTCTTTCTCCGAAAATCGCGCTAATTTTCATTAAGGAATATAAATCATAGTATACCTCATAATCCAATGTTTCACACGGTATTTTTTTTCTATTCATTCATACGATTGTCCACTTTATCTTCCAACGATTGAGCATTATAAGTTATTTCTTACCTGAAACAAAAACAAATCGAAATTAATGAAAATATCGAATTTTACATGGAGTGACTGCTTATCTGACCTCCACAACCCATTGCAGAGTATACAGTATCCCATTATAGTAAGACTGGTTGTCAGAATTGACGAAATGACGACGTCAAAGAAAGAAAGAAAGAAAGAAAAAATGTTTATTTGGCGCAAGACCGCAGTTAAAACTTAGCCTACTTAAAATTAAACTACTAATCTAAAGTACACACACAGTACAATAAAAAAACAAAAGTACTCTGCGGCAACGCCAAAAAGGCCCCAGTTCAGCATGAAAGCTAGACAACTAGTGACTGGCACTGGTTTTCAACTGGGCCTTGGGATATTGACGAGCTGTCAACCGGCAACAAGCATTATTATTACATTTATTTAAATATATGCCTATTTAAATAAACTGAACAAACAAAGATCACTGTCAGTCGGACATTGTCAAATGACGGTCGGGACCAATGACGTTTCGAGGCACGGAGGGTCTCAGAAAGCACATTTTTAAATGATCACCCATCCACGACCAATCGCGGCAAGCGCGGCTTAACCTTTATTATTGATCAAACCGTACGGCCTACTCTTAACCCCTCTATTTCTATTGCCTTCGAAACATTTTTTTTTTATTAAGATTACTAGCAATGTGGGTCGCACATTACTAGTAATCTCGTTAACCCCTCGTGCTAAGCTAAGATGCTTGTGTTACGAGTGGGTTCACGTCGGTAGTGTAATAGGTGGGATTCGAACCGGCAACCACATGATCGCAAGTCCGACGCCCTAGCCATTATGCTACCGCCGCTTCATCTATCACTATCATTTATTTATCTGTTCTCTAATGAAAACAATGTTTTCAAATTATAATGACGGTAAGAAGTCATACACACTTAAATCTCTAATAAACACTTTTCAATCAATTAATGTGTGGTACTTTACAGACATAGGCCTTATCTGAACAAATAATCACTTTACCCATCCAATATAGTAGAAAAAGAACCCGTTACGTAAGTATATACTTTATAAAGATTAACCCAGTAGGCTCATGTAAAAAAGCAAGTTCATAACCCTTTATACTCGACAAAAAAGGGACTTCATCCCAAATTTTTTGGGCCACGATAAAACAAACACTTTTGTGAGGATTCTGTGTAACAATGCGTGGCGACCGAACTAATGATCTGCCGCGGGTTTACTTACATTATTTGGTTAACATGTTGGTCGAATACTGAAACGTCAATTAGTTTGAAGGCGCCGTTAAGTGTCATGTTGTCTCTGTCACTGTAAGGTGCGAAGTAACGATAGCTGCCGAGCCTTCTCTCAAGCTTTGTTGGGGTTGTATAATCATCGTTAGCAAGCACTAGCTTTTGCCGCAGCTCCGCCCGCGTGGGCGTTGTTAATAGCGACAAAAAGCCTAATGCCTTCCTCATTAAATGGGCTATCTTACACTGAAACATTTTTTCAAATTGGCTCAGTAATTCCTGAGATTAGCGCGTTTAATCAAAGAAAGTCCTCAGCTTTATAATATTAGTATAGATTCTATGTAAATATTGAAAATATATCGTAATTTTGTCAGTTATGCTTAAACAATGTAACTATTTCGTTCATAATATAATCACGTTTATAAAAATAAATACTATAAAAACAGAACCTTCGTAAACCCAAGAACATAGAAGTGGCAACTTTGTATATCTTCGCAATGTTTTCATTACATTGAGTAGTCATTAAGCTGATGGAGGCATATGGTATTAACTCAGCCAGCCGTGGTTACGAAACGATGTAAGCTGAACGCAATTACGTGAAAACACTACGTTCTAAGTCCCTAATGCAATTGAAGTTTTTTAGGCGTTTTTTATTGTAATCGTTTTGAGAGTTCTAGTATTTTGGGGTGTAAAAGAAATATATAATCTTGTAGTTGACAGTCACTGGTTTCTTCTTTTTATGTGATTTATTTGATACAATAATTTATTGTTATAGTTGTCAAAGTTGACGAGTTTTTTTTTGCTTTCTCTTTTTATTTTATTTTAAAATAAGTGTTATGTATTATTTGATTACAGTGAGATACAAAAAAAATACGGTTCTTAAAAATTAGATCTGTGTTTTAAATCTAGGTAATTTTATGATTAAAATTTATTGAAACAAGTTGACTACAATTTTAACTATCTATAATCTTGATAAAAAAAATAACAACAATAATAACAATATTTTTTTATATAAAATGTCGCCTACTTTCCGACCAATCTTACAAAAGTAGGTCGATACGAAAACATAAAATAAAATAAATCCCTTTCTACGACACTTAATCTGAATCTCAGGAAAAAATAAGATTATATTATGACAGAAAGATATGAAATTGGGTCAAGTACGTACGTGTTGGAGGCAGTGGTTCAGCATAACAGAAATATTAAGATATTTGATGTAATGGTTATGTACTTGAACGAGCTTTGATAATATTATTTTCCGCGAAATTTATGAAGGGATAGAGTGCATCTGTGTTTGCGCACACACTTGTGTACTATAATATCTCCTGCGTACATGGCTGATCTCACTTAAGATTGGCCGCCGAGGCCGAAATTTGGTCCGGAGATTATTATAGTACTCTCTTAATTTTTACTAAGATATCTTTGCCAAACGGAGAAGGAAAACATCGTGAGGAAACCTGGATTCCAAAAAATGGTATTTGGATTCGCCAACCCGCAATGAGCTAGCGTGGTGATCATTCCTTCCCTATACGGGAAAAGGCCTGTGCCCAGCTGTGAGACGTTTATAGGCGGGTATAATAACTCTACTTTTATCATTCCTTAATACAAAAAGAAAACACAGTATTTCCTTTGAAACAAGTTTTGAATTAATTTACAATCTAAATTCAATTTAATAACTTAAATAGCGTTTTGTTATTATAATTTTGAACCCTTAAATGGCGACAGATTTCATCTTCCTTCTTTACCATTGTATCTTTCGCAATGGGTACGATTCGTTGCTTTATTTTCAAACAGATATGATGTTGAAAAAAAAAATTAAGACCTAGCAATCTCACTATTGTGGTTTTTTTAGTAATTGTTGAAACTGAAATAACTTGAACAAAGAGAAAATAACATCTACCCATCAAAGAATTAAACAACCAGGGTTTGATTTTTTTTAAGAATAATTAATGAAGTTATTTGTCTGGATAACTTAGTATTTCTTTCTAACATTTTTTTCTCTAAAAAGGAAAACTTCTTATCCTGAGAGTCGGAGGCTTAATCAGTTTAAAATTAGATTTCGAGATTGATAATAATCAGATTGGACGTTAGGCGACATGCCAGCATGTAGTCGTTATCTCACCCGATACGATAGACCTTTACGGCTAGATAATCGGGGGTGGCAAAGCGTGCTTGCAAGTAAGATTTTAACGTGAGTTTATCGTGCAATAAATATGTGTACAATACTGCCCACAAACTATGTGGAATGAATTTATAGCTTGGCTTTTTAACGGTTAATGTAAACATTATGCACACTATCTAAGTTAATTTTCTGTAATAGCTGAAAATCTGTCTAAAAATTATCGGTTTGATTATCAAAAATGAGTATTTTTTTATGATATTAACTAGAATTTCAGATGATATAGGTACTAAAAGAAATTGTAGCCAAAGTAATAATTTAGTACGTTAAGAGATTTAATTCGGTCAAAAAGGTACTTACTAATTTAGATATTTAGAATTAAATGAATGATTCCCTTTAATGAGATTTGTTTATTTCTTTGTGTAATTAATTTGTCTAAAATGTTGGTGTACAGTAAAGTATATTCTATTCATTCATTTTCATTTCTGTAATGTACGAGATATTTTATAGTACCTAATAACAACATAGTTGCATCAAGATAGAATTATGTACAATTTGTACTTACACAGAACCCCTACAATTCTCAGTAATTGAATCAAAACGAACTACATTCCAGCACGCTAGAAGCAAATCAATTCAGAACTGTATCAATACGAACATGGAAGCATCAAAATCAATGTTATTCCTATTATAATTTGATTTTAAATTGATTTTGTATCTTTGATTTAAAAGGCTAAAGGCGGTGCTTCATTGCGGCGCACGCGGTCCACGAATTCCACGTGGACACGTGGTAAATGTTGTTGAATATGTAAGATACTAGCGTTTGACGTGTCTTATGCGTAGCGTATCCGTGCGTGCAGTGGATGTTATTACTGACATTTGTTATACAAAGTGAAGTTTTTTTTAATCGATACTAATTTCATAAAACTGAAGAGTTTGCTTGTTTGATTGAACGCGCTAATCTTAGGAACTACTGGTCTGGGCTTTTTGTCTCGATAAACGACGCCCGGTCGGAGCCGCAAGCAAAAGTTAGTAACCCATATGTGTTCCAATTGTGTTTGTTTATAATAATTAATTTCGATTTTGTATTCACTTTGATTATGTTGTTGATTAAGTTTTAAGTAATTAGCTAATGAAATTCCGTTTAAGTTTTTTTCAATCAGATTAAGTTTGTTTGAAACTTGTTTTTAAATCAGTAATTGTAAATAAGTCGTGACACAACCTCCATAACTAAGTTTAAAAGATCACACCGTGGCAAATGAGGTATAAAATCGCTCAAACGAGAAATAGTTAACTACGAGATTTATAAGCAAAGATTTTACCAAATAATAAAAGAGATGCCAAACAATTACAGAGAAATTCATGGCTACCCAAATGCAATCCAACATGACGTCAGAACGATACCAAACAAACAACATTACAGAGGAAGTTGAGCCATAGCCAACATAACCGCGATATTCAGCCCCTTTTATTTGTCATGGCGACACACAGTCTGACCTCAGCTTAGGTATTTTGTCGCTACTGTCTGCACAGGGTGTAAGAGAAACGATCCCGACAACAAGGATGGGATTTAATAGTCATGACTCCTATGATGGTGGGACAAAAAAAAAACCGTATGAAAATAACATATTTTTACAAAGTTCTATTATCATTCCCCATTCCGATTATGATATTACAACTAAAGGAAACGAAAATGTAATTATCAAATACATCACGCGCACGAATTTGGCTCAGAATCAGCTGGTTTTGATCTTACATTTAATTTCTGTTATTCCTTTTTCTATTACATTTTTGTTTTATTTAGCTTTACTTATATCATAAAGCATGAAATTAAAATACTAATAATAATACCGGCCTATAAATTTGCCACTGCTGGGCACAGGCCTGTTACCAATACATAGAGAAGGAATGAGCATTTCTTAATATTACGTGCTATTACTACGCTTGCTCATAGCGGATGGCGATTACAGATCCCAATTTTTTTTATTGGAATCCAGTTTTCCTCATGATGTCTTCCTTCGTCGATTGTCAATGATGTCGTAGAATAATTAAGAAAGTACATTACTTTGAAAAGTCACATTGGTACTTGGGTTCAAACCTGCAATCTTGTACACGAAAATACGTACATATGAAAAAGGTTTTTTTAAATAGTTTTTTTGTCTTCTTATTAGACCTAGGTATCATCTTAGCGTTCCCCTTAGGTACACCCTGTATTGTGGCACAAACTCATTTGACCCGTGACGTCATCGCTGTTGTTGAATTTAGGATTTCAAGACAATAGAATTTTCAAGGTTATTAGAGTAAAAATATTAACCTTGCCCAAGAAGGTACAGGACAAGAAGCACAAGGAGTAAATTAAATTTTAATTTCCGATTATTTTATTATTAATTACAAAATGATATCAGTAAAATAATATTAGTAGGTACCAGATTTGGCCACCGAGTCTCATAAGTTTGTGGCACTAAAACTGTATGTTGTCCAGGACTGTTTTTTTTTAAGAAACGAGTTGATATCCTCTCAGCTTTTTAAATTACTAAACGACTACTACAAAAAACGCTGTGATATGAAATTCCCATATTCTTGTTGCCCGCATTACAATACATTGGTTAGTTAAAAACTTCTTTATAATGAACTACAACATTAAAAACGAAAGCGAAAGCATTTCGAAAACGTATGCAAAAAAACACGGTTCAAAATTAATATTTGCATATATTATATTCTCCTGACTCTCCTTATATATGGAAAACACTTATTTTTCAACATGCAAATTACTACTCTACGCGGTGATTGTAAGGTTGATTTTAAAACAAGTTGTTTTACAAAATATTCATGAAATGTCATGTCATGAAAATAGCTACGTTTTTTTTTTCAAGTTTAAATTAATGGATTCTTTGACCTGACTATTAAGTTTTGCTTTGTCACCTGCGTGGTCGAGTGGCGAGCACACCGGTTTTCAAGGCGTCGCCAGCTCTGAGGTCCCGGGTTCGATCCCCGGACGAGTCACAATTGTCTTGGGTTGTTTGTGATACCTTCGTAGTCTCCGATTCCATAACACAAGTGCTTTGGCTACTTACTTTGGATTCGGAGCAATATATGTGATGTTGTCCACTATTATTTATTAATTATTATACATACTAGATTAAATTATTTCTGTGATCAAAGTATTATGGTTCAAAATTCCATTTAGACAAGTAACTTTGTGAGATTAAAACATATTTTAAAAATGAACAATTATAGAACTTAATATATTGTAACTTGTTTTTTTTACATACAGAAGTTCTGGCATTATTATTATTCAGTCCTTACAGAAAAATCACAATATTATTAGCGTCGCTTCTGTAATTTTAGTACTCTGTGGTACGAAATACTAATGTATATTAGGTTCTTCGTTCGTTATAAAATACTATCACGAAGCAATAACACGTGTACTAGACTAGATTGGAATATGTGTTTCGTATATTTTGTTATTATATTGGAAGTGAAAAAGAAAATGGTGGAATTATGGATATTGTGGATTATTGTAGGCAGTTCATGTTGTGTGTGGATATTATAGGGCTGAAGAGTTTGTTTGGTGGAACACGCTAACTCAGGAACTATAGGGCCGATTTCAAAAATTCAGTGTTAGGGCCGATTCATACCGGAGCGGCCGGCAGCGACGCGGCGAGCACTTTCAGTGTGAAATAATTTTTAACTTTAACTACATACTTAAAAGATCAGTATCGCTTGAAAAGCTTGAAAAGATCGCGAGGCCGCTCGCGGCACCGCGGGCCGCTGCGCGCTCCTATACGATACCAGGCGCGCGGGGACTAGAGTTCGCGCGAGGCCGCCAGCGGCTGCCAGCGGCGACGCCACCGGCCGCTGCCATTTCGGTGTGACTCGGGCGTCTCGGGCCTTAGATATTCCATTAATGAGGAAGGCTATCGGCTACTTTTTATTGCGATAAAAAATTAGTTTTCAGTAAATGCAAAACGTGTAAAAATTTTAAACTCAGTTTGACTTCTAAGAAACTTCGAATATAGGAACGTCAATCAGTTTCAAGTCTTATGCTATATTTGCCATTTTAGAGCATAAATTAGCGACAGTCTGAGAACATCTCAAAGTTAGAATTAAATTAAATTTAAACTATTAACACCCTTTGCCCATTAGTGGACAAAGTCCATAATTGACCACAGTCGACACTGAATAACTTAGTATGTACATACTAAATATAATTAGTTAACAAGTAGGCGCTAATTTGTTTACTGAATTCATGTCAACAGTTCTTACTAAATATTGAAATTTCTACTTAATCTAAATGTGTTTTAAACAGTAGTTAATTTGACCTTGATCTAAGTATGAAGTATAGTATATTTAGTATATTGTACAACCTTTTGAATATATTAAACAAACTTATAGATATCTTTACACAGTACTAGCTGTTTCCCGCAGCTCCGCCCGCGGTCTAAATTTTTTTTTGTAATTGACAAATTTCTTTACTATAAACCTCACGGAGCCCGAGACCTTTCCAACGAATGGAAAACCCTGGAAATCGGTTCGTGCGTTCTGGAGTTATAGCTTCAGGAAGGAAAACCCGACTTATTTTTATATAGTAGATAATACCCGAATACTGAAACGCTAATTAACTTTAATACGTTGTTAAATATCTATCTGTCTCTACTTCACACCTTACAGTGACAGAGACAGAACGAGACTTGACGGCGCCTTCAAACTGATTGACGTTTCAGTATACGGCTTTTTGTCTCTCCCTTGAGTAATTCAAGGAGAAGGTTTTTGTGTATAATTATTATAGGATTTATTGTGCTAACCGGGATGGTTCCAATAGTAATTAATAAAATACCAATCTGCGTTAATTATTGCATTGCAAACACTACTCAAAACTAAAATTCTTATGTATTACATAATCACATTCAAACATATTGTATGTTTTAGTTTATTTATATAGGGGCTCGTGGCCAAGTGTAAGCCGTACGGTTTGACCGATAATAAAAGGTTAAGCCGCGCTCGCCGCGGTTGGTCCGTGGATGGGTGACCATTTGTAAACATATCGAGACCCCTCCGTGCCTCGGAAAGCACGTTAAGCCGTTGGTCCCGACTGTCATTCAGTGAACTTTCATAGTCGTTAAGTCATTACAATTCTGACAACCAGTCTTAATATGGAATGCTGTATTTACCTAGCAATAGGTTGTGGAGGTCAGATAGGCAGTCGCTCCATGTAAAATACGGCTATATATTCAGCTAAATCCGGTAAGACTGGAAGCCGACCCTAACATAGCTTGGGAAAAGGCTAGGCAGAAGAAGTTTATTTATATTAATTACTGTATAGCTGTGCTCCGCAGTTTCGCCGGTGTAAGTGGTCCCTAATGTTCATTTTATTTTTGTCAATTGAAAAAAAAAACTGTCCACCGTTCCCGAGTTATAAGTGCCTAATCAAAACTCATTTATTCGAATTAGGCTACCAAGTAGCACTTTTAAAATGTCAATTACGTAATGTACAGCACTGATTCGCCCACCCTTCACCAGTTCCTAAGTGCTCTAGATGTGGAAAAGAAACAGCGAAACAAACTCCACAGCAGCACGCTGTTTTTGTAACAAACTTGACTTTGTTTTATAAATATATCGATAAATATTAAAAGGAAAAAACACACTGACTCTAGGAGGTTTTAAATTATTATCTAAGTACAAAAATATTCAAATTGCCCAACAACGGCGACGGTAAAAAATAAAAAGAAATTTCACAAGCAAAGCGACAAGTTATGGATACGTTGAAGAGGTCTTTTCATTCAAAGTTACTATAGCAACCATTTCAGACAGCAACCCTGTTAGACATCTTATACAACGGTATGTATTTAACGTAATCTGTTTATCAACTAGTTTCAAACTCTGGTCGGGTTCGCAACCGACCAGTTTATTAACTTTAGATCTAACTGATTCAAGCGAGGCTAAATTTAGACTGATCTGATTATGGATTACGAGGCTTCGTTAAGAAATTAATATTTCTTGGAATCTGAATATTATTGTTGACTGTTAGACGACCTCTATGGTAGAGTGTCTTACACACCGGTTTTCAAGGTGCCGCTAGCTCTGAGGTCCCGTGTTCGATCCCCGGACGGGTCCGTGTAGAAAAAAAAACACTTTTCTTCATTGTTTCGGGTCTGTGTGTTTGTGGTACCTTCGTTGTCTGTGAGTCTCGGTGCAATGTGTCTGATGTTGTCCACATTTATTTGTCTACTGGTCACAAGTATGTGTGTAATTCACAAATGCTCGTTCCAAATTTGAGTGTACTTTGTTTTTCTTTTTAATTGAATGTTTGTGAAACCCTCCGCAACACAAGGATTAAAACTCCTTAAAGCGGGAGTCGTTTTAAAAAAAAATATATGTAAATACTTGTTGGATCGCTTTCATTGATTTTGATCGTGGATCGCGATCCAGACAGCCTGTGTACATGCGCCTGTCCTATAGCCTTCGATCTTATCGGTGCCTACTAAATTGTGCCAGAATTTTATTTGCTGCGATTACCTACTACCTATCTGACCTTCTCAAACATTTACAGTGTTAAGTACTTAGTTACTCAGTAGTGAATTTTCAAAAAAATCTTTACAAAAAAACCTGACCAAGGCTCGTCTTTGTTAATTCTCAACAAATAAAAACTATCAATTTTAGCAATAAACTACTACCCACAAAGAGACTCTATCTCTCTTATTTTATTAAACAGTATTGAGCCATTGTTGTAAAAATACCTGGTTCAACAAAGGACTGAGCTACAGAGATATCCCGGTACATAATCTCTAAAGGAAACTTCAGAGCAAACTTTCGAATCAACCCACATCTCGTGCGGTCGACAAAGTGGTTTGTATAATGAAAATCTAAATATAATCTCTTATAAGCGTACCCATTTATTAGAATCGTTGGAATTGACGTTTTAAATGGAAATTCGTAGAATCTGACACGAATAGCATTTAATATTTTATATAAATATTTATCTTTTGACTTACGAGAAAAGTATTTGATACTACTTTTTGGAACACCTAGATGGGATGAATGTAAACAGGGTTATTTGTTTAACGCCTGCAACCTCGCACTAGTAGGAAACTAAAATCATAAGCAACAATTTTTTTGGTCGACTCTTGATAATTCGTAAGTTTTTTTTTCATACTCAAACGTTATAGCGCTAAATTTGATATACACGATAAATTTAAAAGGAGTGCGAATATTCAACGAGGTCGAAAGTCAAAAGGTCGAAATCTTAAAATGGAAAATGAACTTTTCAGAGTGACACTTTACTTAAGTTTATATGTAAAGATATTTTTCAATTTTAAGATTTGTTACGGTTTATGCACCTGATTACCTAGTTAAATATCTATACTCCTTTTAAATGATTCCTCTATAATATAGAGGAATAATATAGAGTCTATATTATAAAAAATTAAGCGTATGAAGTATGAAAAAAACCTACTTTTTTATTCTTATAGCTGCAACATAAATCCCCACTTTGTTAAAAATTCAACTACCAACCTATTGCTGTTTAGAAGATACAGTCCACTGACCGAGATGAATTGACAGCGGGGGCTTAGTAATAAGGACCCTATGGTCTTGGCATATTTTGTTTACGGAACCCTATAAAATTAAGTCACAAAGCTTAAATCAGCCCAAAGTATAAATAATCCTATTCCTTGTGAAACGGGCAATACTACATGCTAAAATATACGTTAATTTATACTAAAATAGCGTCCATAATACTCTGTATATTTAAGTCGATTTTGGGAAGCCACCGCTTTTCGTTCTCCAAACAAAGCGGGCTGTACCAACTAATCGGGTAATTTATTCCTGAAACGGCAACAAGCCTTATCTTCAAGAATAACAGCAGCCAATTAATATAGACTTCAAACGATCTGTAACTTATTTATGGTATTAATTATACTTGAATTGATCGTTAACTTCCTCTTAAAATTGATCTTAAAAGCTGGTTTATTTCACTGAAGACTTATATTGATGATTTTCTTTTTCAGTCAGTAACATCGTCGTTAAGTCTTTACAATGGGAATGATGCCAATTATTTTTCTAATATCCGTCATATACATTTTTTTATGTAACTTTTTCCCACTAATGGGCAAAGGTCTTCCCCATTTGGATCCAGATTTTTCGGTCTTGAGCTATTTGACGTCAATCACTTAAAAAGCGACCGGTGTCATCCCGCTACGGTCATATGGATTAATGAAAAATATGAGACACGTATTTTTTGTCTCGTAAACAATAAATTACGAAGATACAGTCAGTGGAAACGTCACGAGACGTCACGCGTAGGTACCTACAATTCTCAATTAGATGTGACGTCACAAGCCCCCCACTCCTGAACTTAACTATGTCAATTTTTAATGATTTGACAAAAGAAAACATACGTGTTCAATGTATTATTATTATCGCACGGACGGGCTAAATGGATTTTTTAGTTTCATACCCGGCCAGTCATCAAGCCTAATCTGACAGCTAGCTTTACCATGGGATCAGAAATTGTCGCTTTAAGTTAAAACGGTCTTCAGCTGAATCAGGCAAGACTAAAAGTTGAAAATCAATCTGTAACAACTGCAACATAACGAGAAGATACGAGCATTGACCACGCTGGCTGAATGTAGACTTGCGATTACAAATGCAATAACGCTAGATTTAACAATAACTTTGGTGGCTTAGCGCTGAAGTTATCAAAAATTTATCAAATGAAAATAGAGAACAATGTGAAATTTTCAAAGTTCTATTTAATTGTAAGATGCAACAAATTAAAAAGGAAAACATCGTGAGGAAACAAAGATTAAAAAAATTCTTCTTTCTTCGGATTCTGAAATTGCGAAGCCGAGAGCAAGCGTGGTGATCAATGCTCGATATGAGAAGAGGCTTCTACCTAAAAAATGGAATAATAACAGTATTATTCAAAGCCAGATTTCCGGTTACTAAGGAAAATATCTGAAATAAATTTATCAGATATTTTGTTTATGTTTGCAAATGTTTTTGGGAATCGAGATTTCCTTGATATCTTTGGAAGTTATCTGATTAAAAGTTTTTGCTTTCAGAGTTGCCATAATCAGAATAATCTACATTTTAGTATTGTGCATATTTAATATTTTCTTCGAAATTCCTTTTGATCCAATCCAAAATTGTACTCATGATTTAGAGTTTAGATTCCAGATTTGGAACCAAAAGTAATGTTTATTCAAGACATCTTGTCTTCTGGTCTGTCTTTGTTAAACTATAATCGCAAGATTTTAATAGAGCCTTATTTTATAAAATTCCGTATTAACAAGATTTTCACACTTTTTCTGTATAGTATCACGAATGGAGCTTTCTCACTTCTGACAGTCCGACTCGTGAAACCGCTACCGCATCAGCTCATGAATAAGGACTCCTTTAGAACTAGAAATATAACAGAAGCAGCGGTAGCCTAATGGCTTTTACGTTGGACTTGCGGTTATGTGGTTGTGGTTCGAATCCCACCCATTGCATTACCGACGTGAGCCCACCCATAATACAAGCATTCAGATTAGCACGAAGGGTTAAGAAGAATACTAGTATTGTCGATAGTTACTGCTAGTAAGCTTTAAAAAAACTGAAACAAATTGGGTGACCTGAATATCGGTGGGTATAAAAACCGTATTTCACATATCGCCATGTACACTATACATTGCTCTTCCGTATCACAATGATGCAATTAACGTCCGTTAACAAGAGACAATGGTTCGCTTACTTTGGCGCTGATAGCCGAAATACAGGCTCTGCCTAGTTCGGCTACAGATGACTACACCGCTTAAAAGGACCTAATTTAGCCTGTTAAAATTAATTTATGTCTAAGTTTCTTTAAATAAACAATATTATAATATTATTATTATTATTATTACTATGAACGACGTTCGCACTTTAGTATAAAGGGGTATATTTTAGAAGATAAAGCACCTTTTTTCGAATTCTGTCCTCAAAGTACTCTATTACAAAGCTTCTGCTGCCTGCCCGTCTATCTGTTAAAAAATGGTCCGCATTATCCGTTTAGGCAGTAGAAATAGTCACAAAGTTTGTTTGTCTCTTTTTAGTAAATATAATAATAAAATAATAAAACCGGCCTATAAGCGTCCCACTACTGGGCACAGGCCTCTTCTCATGTAAAGAAGGAATGAGCATTGATCACCACGCTTGCTCATTGCGGTTCACGATTTCAGATTCCAATATTTTGGAATCCAGGTTTCCTCACGATGTTTTCCTTCACCGTTTGTCAATGATGTCTTACAATGATTAAGAAAGTACATATAACTTAGAAAAAGTCACATTAGTACTTGCGTGGGTTTAAACCTGCAACCATGTGCATGCGAATCCGGTTATTGAACCGCTAGGCCACCACGACAAAAAGGAACATTTTTAGTAAAGTTCCTTTTTTTGTTAATATAATAAAAATAATTGTTGCTTTATATTTTTATTTACTTGCACACAATATGGTATTTTTTTTCTCTAAAATTAATCTAAAAAACTGAATTTCCTACAGTTTCAAAATAAGATACCTACTAATATTTAACATGAAATTTAACAAAACCTCGAAACATTTTATTTTTGTGTGTCTAAGAAACAAGATCAAAATGTATGTGAGAAAAATAACCATTTCGCTTAAGTGGAAAGATGATCGAAAATGCTCAAATATAAAAGAGATTTTAATAAAATGTATGTAAGGTTCACGATGCGGATGTAATCATGAAATTTCCGGACGAAAAGAGAACTCGGATATCGAATATGATTCGATCGACCGCGAATGTCCGATACCGTATTTCAGTATACATTTTTAAGCCTCGTTTCTGTGATTTCCTGAAATTTTCAGCCATAAAATTTTGGCATAACTGATGTATATTTCATTGCAATGTAATGAATGAACCAATCAAATTGAGTTTCGGGGAGTCATTGCTGAACGAGTCATACCCATGTGTAAAAAAAAACATTTCATTTTAATTCTCTTTAACTCAATTTAAAAATAAGTTTCTTTATTCTCTCGTTTATTCAGATATAATTTAATTTTAATTTATTTGCCCCTATTTATTGTGTCATCCGTACAAGTTTACTATTTTTCAATTTACTCACGACTATGTCAATTAGCATTCTTGGTAAATTCATACATACATTCCGAACGTATTTATCCTCCTACAATTATTGTCCCTGTGCTCCATAACATGCAGCTGATGTGCTGCCACTAACGATGCCGCAAGTCTGTTTCAGGCAATAAATGTTTCGGGCAACCCAGATTAAAAAAAAACTATCGTGCCATCTACACTTAGAAAAAGAAGAATTGGAGGTGCTTGTAGATACATATTTTTTATTCTTGTTAACATGTAACAATTCTTTTTATGAAAAAAAAAACAAAAGACATCCTATCTAGTCCTCATTACGCATACAAATATTTTACGAACAAAATTCTAAACGTGAACATAACCTCAAAAGAGCTCTTAACCTCCTTTCTCGAAAACTGGCTCGCGTGACACAGATCATTAGCACGACTAAATATTAAAGAAGATAGACCATAGCAGATATTGTGATCCGTGAATTTACATTTGATAGTATAGAAAAATTATTATTCTTATTGATTTAGTGCCTGGATGACAGAGCTTTTCTCGTCTTGTCAGACTTTTTCTGAAAATGAATCTTAGCTAGATCGATTTAACGGCCCCGTAACCCTCTGCATACAAAATTTCATGAAAATCGTTGTAGCCGTTTCCGAGAGAGCCGTTTCAGATTATATATACGAATATATATATATATACAAAAATTGCTCGTTTATAGATATAATAAGATAACGCATTAATGCGGAACAATAACTTGTAGAATAAATTGTAAATAAAAAGACTGAATCCAAATTATCATAAGTTAACTCTCACATAGGGAATAATAATATGCGTCTCTGAAGGCCATCTACGTTCGGATTTTCTAATTATTTAATTAATTTCTTGCATGATTTGAAGAGCTTTTTGATTTTTTTAAAGGTTCTAATCTATGGAACCACTAGCCTGATTTAAAACATCTTTGTGTATATTATAGCCTGATTCATTAAAAAAAATTGTATAGGCTACTATTTTAGAAAAAGAAACATGAAAAGTGGGTGGACGGGAAGTTATGTGGGAGATATGATAGAGTAATAAATAAAAAAGGTCAACACAAAATAATACCAGTAGCCATTGTGTATAGCGCGAACTCGGCTAGTTTTTGACATTTGACGGATGCGTACGCCTTGTGACGTCACAAACCCCCAGAAACTATAAAGTATCTTTGTCAAATTTTATTCTTTTGAAAAACAACAACAGCAAAAGTAGATGATTGAATTGAGTTTATTACTTTTGGAGTTAAAACTGATCACGAATATATGGCAAATGTACTAGTCGTAAATGTTTGGTATAATTAACAATCACATACTTTGAATCACTTCGACGCCACACAATTCTGACGCGAACTCCGATCATTAGTATTGAATTTCTGATTTTGATCATCTACTTTTGATGTTGACTGAACCATATTATTATATTTTTTACTAGCTTTAGCTCGCGACTTCGTCCGCGTGGAATCCATTGAGAAATAATCATTTTCAATTTACTACCCTTTTCTCCCCTTTGGGGGGGAATTTCCAAAAATCCTCTCTTAGTGGTAGCCTACTCCTCCCAAAAACACACATGCCAAATTTCAGCTCTTTACGATCAGTAGTTTCAGCTGTGCGTTGTCTGTCAGTCAGTCAGTCAGTAACGGAAGAGTTTTATATATATAGATTATCTAACTTACGAACAAAACATATCGTAAACGTAAAACAAACCTCTATAGACTCAGGTTAACAATATTATTTTGCAAGCCTTTCAATCGAGACATAATTTTAGTTTGCCTTAATCCGGTTCGCCCACTTCAAAGGATGAACTTACATAATAATCTTATTGTTTCGCTATCCCGGAGCTTCGCGGTCGAAGAGAACAGAATATTTGGAATACTTCGCTCAACCTTTATAAGAGTTTCGAATAGTTTAATCATAATTTTGGGGGCGATTTAGGGATAACTTAGACGAGGTTGTATTTTAGCTATGAAGGGATTTCGGATGTTATGTGGTGATGTACTATAAAATGGAGATCGTTAAACATGTTCTATGCTGCAAGTTTTTAAAATAAATCATCCGAGAAACTCATCTTATCTGTTTGTACCTCTTTTTCGGTTAAACCGCCGAATCAATTTTGATGAAACTTGGAAAAAGATCATTTCACCCCGCCTGATTATAAGCGGCAGTGAAGTACAGAAATGAGACCAATCGGCACCAGAGAGTTCAACGCCATCGCCGATCAGCCTCACCTTGTCGGCCTGAAGGGCTTTTACACGCTTCCTTTGAAAAAGTCAGGATCATAAGCTGGATGACTCATATACGTTGTTTGGCAGTTCATCATCATCATGTTCCTTATCCCATTTATATGCGATCGGCGCAATGTATATTTTCCTTCCGTTCATCTCTATTACTCGTCGTCGCAGTTTCCACTCCTTTCTTTCTCATATCGTCTTTTACACAATCCATCCATCTCTTTTTCGGCCACTGCACAACAACTGCAGTTGTTGTTTTTGCCACGTGCGTAAATAAATAGCCTTTATTAATACACTCTGTTCAGAATTGACTAACGAGGCATTAAATAGGAGTGCAATGATGTGATAATAGGGTACCTGTGATGCCTGATTAGACCCCACCCTAATGAGGGAATAACGTAGGATATAATTTAAAACGCTTCGATTACGAACATCATATTATTATTATCAGCTTCTAACTTCATTGTAATACCCTACACCCCTATAGTACTACTAATGTACCAGCCCCTGTTTGTTAAATAAATAAAATCCGTAATACGCAAACGACATGCGCGAAGACTGAGGGACCAACCTGGAATCTCGTAAATTTTAGTCTTAGGATTTTGTAAAAGGTTTAGGCGGTAGGCCAAATGGACGCTGTCGTGATGACATAAATCACTTTTTGCCGGATTGGTGAGAAATGGGCCTGGAGCAAGTTAGGGAAGACCTTTAAAAAATAGGACTGTTAGAAGCAAAGTTTTTGTTTCTTAATTAAGAATTTCGATCACTTTCTTTTGAAAAATTTCAGCTTCAATAACTATATTTTATCTCTTACTATTTTGTGGCCCGCAGTTGAACCTGCGTAAGTAGGTTAGGTTTCCGTTAAACAGTGATTTACCACAGTTTTCTGTCTCATACACACACAAAATTTTCACAATTACACCTTGTATGACTGACTTAAACACAAAAAGAATTACACTATTTGGTGCAGTTATTTGAAAGTACGGCGCACATGAATTTCAGCGATTTATTTTTAATTTATATAGATCATAAGGTACCTACATAATACTAAACAATACCTTTTCAGAATCATTTCTTAATACAACGTATTTTATCATTTGTGTTCCTAAATCACATTATTTTAAACGTATAGAACTTATTTGAGATTCCATAAAGGATGTAGATAAAAAACGTAGTGTTACAGTAGTATTCCTAGATATGAGTAAAGCATTCGATCTAGTCAACCATAAAATGCTTCTTGATAAATGTGAGCTCTATGGTATAAGAGGCCCAGCTTTCGAATGGATTAAAAGTTATCTTAGTAATAGAGAACAATGTGTTGAAATATGTCATATTAATGATAAACTCGTTGCTACATCCCATAAATCTTTATTTAGTCAGAATGAATCGGGTGTGCCCCAAGGCAGTATACTTGGTCCCCTTCTTTTTCTGTTATATATTAACGACTTGCCAAATACTACGGAACATAAATGTGTACTTTTTGCTGATGACGTGTCAGTGGTTATACCTGAAAGCAATAAAATAACACACCAGCAGGAAGTAGATAAAACTATTAATAGTATCATAGGCTGGTTAATAAATAATAACTTAAAAATTAACTTAACCAAAACTAAATATGTCCAATTTTCTAATCATAAACAAAACCCCTCCAATATTAATTTAAAATACAATAATGAAATAATTAATAGAGAAAACACTATGAAATTCTTAGGCCTAACATTAGATAATAACTGTAACTGGGGAATACATATTGATAATATATGCAATAAACTAAATAGATTTGTGTACGCGCTAAAACAACTGCGCAACGCAGCTAATGAAAACACGGCGCTCAGCGCTTATCATGGTTACGTGGGATCTGTCCTGAGATATGGAATACTCTTATGGGGAAACTCCACACATATCCAGAGGGTCTTCATAGTACAGAAGAAATGCATAAGAGCAGTAACTAATACACATCCACTTGAAAGCTGTAAACCGATATTTAAAAGACTTAACGTTTTGACACTAGTTTCACTATACATAATGGAAATCGGTATGTTTGTCAGAAAACACGAACAATTCTATTCTAAAGTTAGTGAAAATAGTAAGTTTTTAAAAAGGGATCCCACAAAATTAAAAAATGAGCTCTGTAGAACAACCCTTCACTATAGAAATAGCTATATGATGTCCATAAAGGTTTACAACAATATCCCAAAATTTATAAGAGAACAACCATTGAAGTTATTTAGAAAATTGTTAAAGGAATGGTTGCTTAAACAAAACTTTTATAATATAAAGGAATTTTTTGATTATAAATGCAATTAAAATAAGAAAATGTCATATTAATTAAACCATAACCATTAATCCATTCATGAGTAATAAAATTTATATATACATATCTAAATATAATATTGTAAAAAAAAAAGTAAAAACAAAGTGTAAATAAATTGTTATATTATGATTTAATTCTGTATAAGTAGTACATATGTTATTATAAGTTATAATTATAAAACAATGTGCAAATATTCGTATGCCTCTTACAGAGGCGGATGTGTTTGAGAACTTATATTATACTTGTTATGTTACCAACTTTTGTACCATATCCTTGGCGAATAAATATCTTTATCTTTATCTTTATCTTTATCTTTATCTTTATAAACTCAAACAAACAAAAATAAATCCAATCAGTCTCGTAACACCAAAATAAGGCCTCGATAAAATCAAATTGACGCCTTATTTTTGCAGCTGATCAAATATTAAGTTCTGCTTAAATTCTAAACTTCTGTTAAGGAGTGTAATAAAAGTTTATACATTCTCGAAGGTATTCTGAATAATATTTGTGGTATGAAAATTTCTCTTTCGTAAATTGTGAGTCCCTCAACGGAGTCTCAGTGTTTTTGTCCTAAAATTTTGGGGCAAATATTTACGTCCAAAATTTTCAGACGAATTTTACCTGCTTCTATTTATGGTACCACTGTCATCTCATTTACACTTTTCCTAGAAAGTGGGTTCCTTTTTAATTGTATGTACAAAAAGTGGGTTTAATTAGACCGTGTTCTATATAAAACAGTGTTCACAGGTCGCCCTATCAAATATTTTTTAAACCCTGTTAAAGAAACTAGAAAAGTTGCTAACATTTCTAGTTTATATACGGGTCTGTTGGTCTAGTGGTTAGTGAGCCTGACTGCTAAGCTGGAGATCGTGGGTTCGATTCCCACCCAGGACAAATCTTTGCGTGATGAGCACGATCATTTGTTCTGTGTCTGGGTGTTATTTATCTATGATATGTATGTATTTAGAAATATATAAGTATGTTTAACAGTTGTCTGGTTGCCATAGAAAAGGCTCTGCCTAGTTTGGGATCCGATGGCCGTGCGTGAGCTGTCCCAAGATATTATTATTATTATACATGTACTTATATTTTCATTCACTACCTTCCTCTTTATAACTTTGAAGACAAAATAAGCACTTTTTTAACAGCAGGACATTGTTAATATTTGTGAGCCTACTGAATATTATATACTTGGATGGTCCCGGGTCGTTAATAACAAAACTTTTTGGGCCGACCTCGTTTCGAATTAATAATAACTGGTACATAATCGTTTCGGATGGTTCATTGTATTTTAATGTTGTACTTATCCTGTTTTTCTGGTGTAAATATTTAATTATTGAGTATTTTATTTTGTAGTTGAAGTATAAACCAAAATTTATAAATATTTCTTGGGACTTTTTATGAGTATTAAATCGTATTGTGGTTAGTACGTAGCTACAAAAGTGGAGTGAAGTGAAGTGGGACTGGGCCGGTCATGTGTGCCGAATGCCAGTGGAAATGTGGGCGAAAGCCACAACAGTATGATTCCCCAACAGACGAAGGCCACGTGGAAGACCCAGGCGGAGATGGACGGACGAACTGGACGCCTTTAACAAGGAGTGGCCGCAAATGGCCCTTTAGAGAGAAAAATGGAAGGAAGAAAGGGAGGCCTTCGCCCTGCAGTGGGACAGTTCAGGCTCAAAATAAAATAAAAATAAAATAAAATTCCGTAGGTAAACGATAGCTCTTCCGAGTCAACCAGCAAGATTAGATAAGAGGATACAAATTTTCGATCATTCTAATATTAAAAATACAAAAGTACTTATATCTGCCTGTTTCTCTTTCCACCACCTTACCACATCCCTTTTCAACTTTCCTATTATATAAGATTTTTGATTCCATATACATTCTCCATAACCCAAAAACAGTAACAAAATCATGATATAATATTTTGTGAGCGGCAGCATAAATATAGAATACATATAATGTACAGTTAGAATGAAAAGCACTAAGCCTTACCAATCTCGAAGCGGCTTATTTCGAACACGACAGTACTTAATCCTGTTAAGACTCACTGTGTTGTGTATTAGCAATATTACTGTATACTTATGATTGTGTGCTTGTAAGCACTGGTACATTTGTGTATGTGTTTGTTTTGCTAGATAATTCCATAGTATTTTGCAGTCGGTAGCATTTTGTTTACAACATTTTGGTATATTTTCAAATACCAAACAAGTGTAGCATTCTGATAAATGTTGATGATGATGTAGAAATGAATGGATGGATATATGGCTAAATCACTTCAAAACCGCTGGTCAGATTTAGATGAAATTTGGCAGAGTGGTAGATTATAGTCTGGAATAACATATAGGATATTTTTTTATCTCAGTATTAGAAACCTGATGGTAATTCTATAAGTCGCAGATTTTAGTTAAAGAACCCCGCGTCGCCGAATCATTTTTGTGTTCTGAAAGTCAGCGGGTAGTGTTAGTAGGTATATATGTTTTTGGTCATTTAACAGATTTTTTACTTTAAGTAAAATGTTCAGAAAAGTTGTTCAGTTTTATGCACCTGATTACCTCGTTGAATAAACGCACTCAATAACAAAATAATCCCGTATTATTAATTTGTAACAAAATACCTTTTAAGAAAACAGTTGGTTACTCCTTTAAACAAATTAAATACAAAATTTTCCGGCAAGTTATTAGACTTTAATAAGCGTCCGATTACAATTTAAGTAAGATTTCCGTAACAAATGTTACCAAATTGTAAATTAATTGGAGTGTTCCTTTAAAATCTTTTGATTCCAAAATGTTATTCTATGGAAAATTATTTAGGACAAAAAGCTTATTGAAAATATTATTGATTATTTTGAGTACCTACAACAGTCTACGTTATGCGGGCCATGAACGTTCAAGTATTCGGTCAAATAGGCTGGTTGAAAAGTTTTTTCAGATTGGTATGAAAGTCGGTGGGAAAGTTCAATTAAAACTGAATTAGGAGCGGCGTGAAGTAAGAATATTTTTGTTTTATTTGAACTTCGATGGCCCACATTAAACACGTATTAAAGATATTAGACTTATTAATTTACGCTATAAAACTCCATTGAAAAATAGGAATAGCTTTGTTCCATCTTATTTTAAATTTTAGTTATATTTTTATTTATTTTATTTTCTTTTATTTAACACTAGCTGTTGCCTGCGGCTTCGCTCGCGCGTAAAGTAAAGAGTAGTGTTAAAGGTTTTGCATCTAATATTATGGCGTTAAAATAATAATAAAAGTAAAGTAAGTAGCAAAAGCATTTGTGTTATGGAATCGGAGACAAAAAAGGTACTGTTCGCGACGGGCCCCTTACAGTGAATAAACAGTGTAGTTGTGACAATCGTTAAAGTGTTCATATAGTGTTAATAGATAAAGACTATAGTTTAAAAATCGTGTGTGATGCCAGCGGGACAATAGAAAACGCCAATAACAGCCCTTAAAGGGTCTATATAGTAAGTAAATCATGTTTTAAATTGATGTTGTTTAATAGTTAAAGTCGTGTTTAGTGCCGGTAGTTTGATTTATAAAATGTTAAAATTATCACAGTTTCGGTGGGTAGTTTTATATTCACACAATGTACAACAATTTCGATTTTTGGTGTTTATAGTGCTTAAATTATATTAAGGTTGGCCGAAATATACTTAGAAATGTATTTAAACATATAGTAAACTCATATATAGTTATTTCTTTAATATTTGTAATTAGTAAACAAAGCAACATTGTAAGTTTTTTGTGTTTACATTTTTGTAACATAGTGTATCTCATTTGTTTTTAATAAAATTTAAATAACTTGGGTTTTATTGTATAGCCAAGACTGTAGCCTATCAGTTCCCAAAATAGTTATAGACCTAGGTCTTATAGTTTAATAGTTATTCAGTGTCAAAGTGGAGGGAACCGACTGAGGCGACAGTTTTGGTCTAGATTTCGTATAGGTGCCTAACGGCGATGGGTGGGTTGTTGAGACGTATATCAATGGATAGGTAATTTAATTGCCTATCCGGAGATGTATGTCTCATCAACCTTAACCCTATAGGTTAATAGAAAAACACAGTTTTATATAAAGTTTCTAGTTCCTAGGTCTTAGTCATGATTTAGGTACACTGTAAATAATAAAATATAGTTCCTTTGTTTTTTATTAATAGCCAACACAGTCACCTATCGACCCCCACAATAGTTGTAGACCTAGGTCTTATAGTTTAGAAAATATTAGATATGAAAGTGGCGGGAACAGGAAAAAGTGACTGTGTTGGCCCAGTTTTTTATATAAAGGTGCCCTAAGGGCGAGGGTAAGGTTGATGAGGCATATAGCAATGGATAGGTGATCTAATTACCTATCCTGCGAGGTATGTCTCATCAACCTAACCCTAATAGTTTTAAAGTTACAGACAAAAATGTATGTAATTTATAGTGAAAAATAAACACGAAAAGTGCGAGGTTTCTGCGGCTCTCGTTTCGGTAAAGTTTGGAGGTACCTGACCGAGGCCGAAACAAGGCATAGTCGTAGCTAGCAGATAGCGGTCTACCAGCCTCTTCAAGCCTAGGGAACAATGGAGTGAGCAGAAACCTCAAGCCTTCGGGTACCGGAAGTAGTGTGTTTTATTTAACCCCCCGATGTGAGGAATCGGCCCCACGGTCGCCACCATAAGAAGTGGCCCTGCCGTCGTCGTGCGCAGTATGATAGGGTACCTGTAACGGACCACACGCATAGCAAGTATGCACGCCGCATAACTCTTCGGGATCCACCGTCGTCATCATCATCACCTACCCACATAGAAGAATTCTTCGGCAACCTACGTGTACGCGAACCTACAGGTACAGGGGCGTGAACGGCTCGTCGACGCCTATAGTATAGTGCTGTCTCTCTCTCGGAACATGGTAGTCGACGATAGACCGTCCGTCCGGTACAGGTACCATAAACACCCAGACTCCAGACTATGTATAAAAGTGATTTTCTACATGGACCCGTCCGGGGATCGAACCTGGAACCTTAGAGCTGGCGACACCTTAAAAAAAGGAGTGAACGCCACTCGACCACGGGAGTCATTATAGATATGTCTTAGATGGTCATTATCTTATCTATTTATCTTTTCATCTGTCTATCTTTGAGAATACTGAACTTCACATACCAACTATTTCAGCCCTTATTTCACCCCCTTAGAGGGGAAAATCTCGGAAATACATCTTATTTATTTCTAACTAATAACCCTTGTATGAAATTGAATGTGTCTATCTTTGAAAACGACACAATTCATATGCCTACAAACTTCCAACCCCTTTTTCACCCTCTCAGGGGGATTATTTTTAAAATCGCTAAAATCGTGTTTATTTATTTCTATCCAGAAACCCGTATACGAAATTTCATGTGTCTATCATTGAAAATACCGAACTTCCCATAAAAACTTTCAACCCCTATTTCACCCCCTTAGGGGATAGATTTCTAAAATCTCGGAAATACATCTTATTTATTTCTAACTAATAACCCTTGTATGAAATTGAATGTGTCTATCTTTGAAAACGACACAATTCATATGCCTACAAACTTCCAACCCCTTTTTCACCCTCTTACGGGGATGATTTTTAAAATTGCTGAAATACATCTTTATTTATTTCTATTCAGAAACCCGTATACGATATTTCATGTGTCTATCATTGAAAATACCGAACTTCCCATACAAACTTTCAACCCCTATTTCACCCCCTTAGGGGATAGATTTCCAAAAGAAAAGTAGCCTATAGCCTTCCTCAATAAGTGGACTATCTAACAGTGAAAGAATTTTTGAAATCGGTCCAGTACTTCCTGAGTTTAGCGCGTTCAAACAAACAAACTCCTCAGCTTTATAATCTATACATATAATAAAACAGTAAAAAAACTGTGTCTGTACATTGAATATATTAAAAA
Source organism: Plusia festucae (assembly GCA_950381575.1). Lineage (NCBI taxonomy): Eukaryota > Metazoa > Arthropoda > Insecta > Lepidoptera > Noctuidae > Plusia > Plusia festucae. The sequence goes on from OX494455.1 coordinate 5,211,918, forward strand.
AATAATAATTGAGGGGGGTTTACAAACACTTATAGAGCACGAATCCAAAAAAAAAAATCTGTCTGTTTGTCTGTTTGTCTGTTTGTCTGTTTGTCTGTATGTCTGTTTGTCTGTTTGTTTGTACACGCTAATCTTCGGAACTACTGGACGGATTTGAATGATTTTTTTTTGTTGTATAGATATTAAGTCTGGGCAACATATAGGCTATAATTTATCTTGGAAATTTGAACACCTGATGCAGAACCGCAACAGACCAGCTAAACTATAAGAGATACAAAAATGGTACCATAGCAAAAATTGTTCCACGTGATGAGCATTTTCTGCTGAGAGAATAAATTTGAAGATCTGGAACACCTGTTGTGAAAGTCCAAGAGCCCGGCTACACCATAACACATATAGGAATGACGTCTTAGCAAGAGTTGTTCAGCCTGATGAGCACTCTCTGTTGACGTATAAAAATTGAAGATCTGGAACACCTATTGTGGAACTCCAAGAGCCCGGCTACACCATAACACATATAGGAATGACGTCTTAGCAAGAGGCGTTCAGACTAATGAGCACTCTCTGTCGACGTTTAAAAATTGAAGATCTGGAACACCTGTTGTCGAACTCCACGAGCCCGGCTACACCATAACACATATAGGAATGACGTCTTAGCAAAAGTGGTTCGGTCTGATGGGCATTCCCTGTTGACTTATAAAAATCGAAGATTTGAAACATCTGACTTGGAAATCAAAGCTATCACTAATTTCACTGTATAATTATAAAATAACATAACCTTTCGGACTGATTTTGGATGACGATGGTATATCATTTATAATTCGACTCTACTGGCCAAAACTCCCAATTTTTTTTTAATTTTTTTTATCGAATATATTAGGTATATGCCTTCGGGCTTATGTTATTTGAGCGTTTAATTTACTTTGCAGTCACTTAGATTTTAATTGATCAGGTATCTTCACAATAAAACTATAACCATGATGAAAGAGGTCAAATCTTTCCCAATGTTCCAAAGGAGCTAAATAGGCTAAATAATAAAAAGGATTGAGGATCATAAGATCCCAAGAATCTACCGAAGAGCGTCAAGAGAGACTTGATGCTGTTCGAGAAGATTAGGCTGCAACTCGCTCCGTGGAAACCTCTTCGGATCGCGAAGCACGCCTGCATTCTCATCGTATTTACGTATCTACATCCAGGTCTGACCGCTGATCGTGAGCAAAAGTTCTGATGGGCATTTCCTGCTAATTTACAAAAATGAAAGATCTGGAGGGTCTCGAATCGTCTCGCGCATCACGTTGTTTTCCCGTCCCCGGGCTCTGAGAATTTGACATCAGACGTTTCAGATCTTTTATTTTGACGACCCTGTTGTCGCTGGCATAAGCAACAGGATCCGCGTACGAAGTTGCGGGCAGAAGCTAGTATATAATATATATAAAGTATAGATAAATAATTATAGTATCTTAGCCGTGTGCAGCGCCCCTTATTGAACTCCACTGCGGGTGACGTAACCTACGACAAACTTATTATTTGCGGTTGGTACAGTATTCGGGTCTAGGGATCGAACCGCAAAATTAAGTTTGTTTTTTTTTTTGTATATACTTTTCCGGGATAAAAACTACCCAGTGTGGTGCCCAGGATATTAAAGAACAATTATACCAAGTTTCATCGAAATCGAATCGGTAGTTTTTGCGTGATGCCTGAACAAACAGACAGACAGACAGACAGACAGACAGAGAAAAATTTTTTTAATCACATTTTTGGGTTTGGTGTCGGTCTAGTAACACACCCCGCCATTAATTTTTTTGATATTTTCAATGTACAGAATTTTCACTTCTACAGATTTATTAAGTACAGAAGATAGATAAAGCAACATGGCGCCCATCTGTCCTCCGCCAACCATTTTACAGTGTAAAATAGTATCTTATAGTAAGACTAGCTGTCGTCTACAACGTAAATCTTAAAAAATACAGAAATTAAGGAATCACTTTTCCAGAATATATGGAACGCATTTTCATGTATTTTCCAGTTCAAAAGCACTTTTATTTTTATAAGCAAAGAGTTTCTTTCTTGCTTAAGATTGGGATTTAGTCTGTTAATATTAAAGTGTCCTTATCCCATCCAAAGAGAATTGCTACGACCACTAAAGTATGTATAAACGATGCTATATTTATAATTTAAGGTACCGGAATAATTAATAATCAAAATCTCCTTGGTATAATTTCGATTTGTTTACTAAGGAAATATAGGAAGGGACTGTCTCGTTGGTCTAGTAGTCGCAAGCGTGACTGCCGTGCACGAGGTCTCGGGTTCGATTCGCGCTTCGGGCGAAAAATATTTACTGAGTTAAGAAATTGTCAGTACCGCTCGGAGTCAGGAAGTGTGGCGGTGTTTAGACCCCCGTGCCTCGGAAAGCACGTAAAGCCGTTGGCCCTGCGCCTGATCCCTCTCCGGTCATGTCGGTCAACCGTCCCATCGGACAATGAGAGTGAAGGAACAGAGAGTGCACCTATGTTTGCGCACACACTTGTGCACTATAATATCTCCTGCGTACATGGCTGATCTCACTTGAAATTGGCCACCGAGGCCAAAATTCGGTCTGGAGATTATTATAGGAGGGATTATTAATCTTAAAGGCGTGGTTGCATAGCGGTTTAATGACCGGATTTGTATGCACATGCTTGCAGGTTCGAACCTAGGCAAGTGTCAATGTGTCTTTTTCAAAGTAATATATAATCTCTCTTAATCAATCTAAGACACAATTGAGAAACGGTGAAGGAAAACATCGTGACGAAGCCAGCGTGGTGATCAATGCTCGGTCCTTCTCTATATGGAAAGAGGCCTGTGCCCAACAGTGGGAGGTATTATAATCTGAATGGTTTGAGGCAAGCGTTGTCATTCAATATCTTATTGATTTTCGGTGAACATTCGTATAATTGTTAGAAGAAAACGAGACGGAAGTTGTATTAGATAATTCAATCATTTTGTCGAAATAAATTACCGTTGTAGCTTCCTCTGAACCTTTTGTAAGGTTTTCTAATCCTTTTAATTAAAAGCCTATCTTCAACGTGATTTTCTCGGACAAAGGCAGTATTTTAAGATGGCGTGGTCGTTATGCAAAATTATCCTACAACAAACTTAAAACAACCTTTAACAAAAATAAAAACACTGTCTTCAAAAACCCACTACCTATAACCACTTAAAAGTGAAAACTAAATTGAATTCTTAAATTAGCTTTCAAATTCAGTTGTTTAGTTACCAACTGATTTCCATGTCAATTTCACATTTATTTCCCGTGCCAATTGAAGTCGGTATCGAATACCTATTTTTGTTTGGAACAGAATTCAAATATGTAGATCAGTTGGTAACTTAACATTTGAAATTAAAAAAAAAAACATACAGACGAACAAAGAACCCCCTCCTTTTAGAAGTCGATCAAAAAGGAAAATTTTCGTACAATGTTTGCAATCGATAGATTGCAGTAATTAAAAAATATCATGGATTTATAAGACTGGATTTTTTATTGATACTTAAAACAAATCAATAAAGACCATTCTCAAATGAAATTGTTTGCCCATCTTTAACTAGTAATAGAATGAGGACGCTCAAAGTCCTAACGATCGAAACTTAATTAAATTCTATTAAAACTAGGTATATAAAGAGGTGTTTCCAATAGTAATGGTGATTAAATTGTAGATACAGGTAATAAGAATAAACGACAACGACTTGAAGGGCGGGTGAAGCTATTTAGTTGTAAATAGGCTACAAATGCGATACCTCTTACTGAATAACTGCAAATAAAATTTTAGTAACACTCCCGTCTTTAGTGGAATAACATACTTAGCTTGTTTTTTTTTTTCCTTTTTTATAAGTATTTCTGTTTTTTGTTACAATCAATATCTTAAACCAACAAGATTATAGTGCGTATATTCAACGAGGTAATCAGGTGAATAAAACTGAACAACTTTTCCCAATAAACATAGGACGAAATCTTAAAATTGAAAATGAAATATTCCTACACTCAAAAACACAAATATTGATACACTTTGTATGAATGTTGTATTTTCAATTTTAAGATTTTGACCTCCTTGGGGAAAGCTGTTCAGTTTTATGCACCTGATTACCTCGTTGAATATACGCACTCCATAAAAAATAATCCTGTATACTAACAAATTTTATAATAAATTGTATACATGTTAGTTTGTAAAGTATATATCTATGGCCTTAGTTGCCTGAGCATAAATGAGTTTACTATTATAAATTAAATGTATGTACGCATCTTGGTACAAAAATAATTAAATATGAGATTAAAATTATGTAGTGGGAGTTTAACTCAAATAACTGGCATACATCCAAAAAGAAGTAGAATAACTTGAAATATAAGAAGATTTACTTTTGAACATTATTTCGAAGTACAACCTTCAATTAAAACTCTCAAAGAAAGTGAAGCGAAATTCGGTCGAAATAATTTCAAAGATTTTCGGAACAACATTTACAGAAATTTATTTGTCCTCTGCTTGGCAGGGGAATATCTGAATTCAAGTCAATCTGAATGTCTCGAATGTCAATGTAAGATACAAGGTGCAAATTAGGGCAAAGTGCTATGAAAAATAAAATAATATTATTTACAATAAATCACATAATCATTTTTTTGTGCTTTCGACTATAAGACGGATTTAAGATTTTTGAAGTTATACTTCTTTAGGCGTGTAATAAAAAAATTATGAGAGTGAAATTTTAAGATGTATAACAAAAGTTCACACGTTTGTTTATGTGGTAACCATGGCAAAATTGTTAAGTACGTACCTAGTTGCCATGACGACCAAATTTCGCTATTTTGAAGTACGATTTTCCATCCAAGGCTTTAAATGTTAGACTCACCGATTTTTATGTTTTCGAAGTTATGAATAGCTCGTTATGAAAAAAAGATGAGAGTGAAATTTTAAGATGCGCGCGCATCACTGTTAAGTGTAACTTGCACGTGCTACCTTCAAGCTTGCATTGCTTACCCACTATGCCATATAAAAAAAAAAAAAAACATGCGTGCGTACAAAGTACACATGTCAGAAGTGAAACTTCTTTGGCGAACTAATTTATAAATCTTGTTTATACACACATCAAAAGTGTCTAGGGATCAACATATATTTTTGCAATAACTTTTCTCCTGATTGATATTAATTAAAATTTTCTTTAAGGATTCATCGAATAAAGTGTTTTCGTTTGTCACAGTAACGATAAACCAAGTCACCTTTGCATTAATAAAGAAATTTGCCATTTTCCTAATAAAGGGATTTTTGACATTTGAACCACTAACACAAAAGTTCGAAAAAAAGACTGAAATAACAGTTTTCTTTAAAATTTTATTGGGTAACTTAAACAATTAATAATCCGTGTTTCTACCGCGAACACTAACAACACAAGAACATCGGTTTGGCATACTCAAAATGAGTTCATCCAAATCACGCTGTGGAATGGCCGCCCATGTTCGTTGCAACAACAAAAAAAGGTCTTCTTGCGACTGGATACCCTCCATATTCGGCAGAGCTCTTCTCTGTAGCATATCCCATGCATGCTCAATCGGGTTCAAGTCTGGCGACTGAGCAGGCCAGGGCAGGACATTGATGTTAGCTGCGGCGAGAGTCTGTCTTACAACTCTTGCGGTGTGCGGTCGTGCATTATCATGCATTAACTGAAATAAGGGACCGATTTGCACTTGTAGAGGAACGATGACGTCTGATACAATCGTCTCAGCATAAATTTGAGCGTTGAGGTTGCTTCTGATCCAAATCAACTCAGTTCTTCCGCCGATCCAAATACCCGCCCATACCATGATGGTTCCACCACTATAAGGATGGACTTCCTGGCAGGATTTTAATCGCTGTTGGCGTCCAGGGGTTCTCCAGTGTCGTATACGTCTTGTATCCGGTCTCATACCAAAACGAGACTCATCAGAAAAGCACACGAAACGCCATTGTTCTTCTGCCCAATTTCTGTGTTCAAGAGCCCATTGATATCGAATCCTACGATTGTGCATTGCTATAGGTGGTACCCGTAGCGGTCTTCGGGAATGAAGGTTCACTTCATGCAAGCGGTTTCTGACTGTTTGGTCGCTAATTAAGTTCCCTGAAGAGTGATGAAGCCTCACGGCTAACATCATGGCGGTTATTGTTGGAGCTCTTCGAGTTAAGATTTGAATGTATCGGTCTTGTCTCCGTGTGGTGCAGCGATACCGTCCTCCATGGCGCTCAGCCACGGTACCAGTGCTTCGGTAACGTGTCCAAAGTCGACTGATAACACTCTGACTTGTATTCAGAGCTAAAGCCACAGTACGTTGCCGGGAACCAGCTTCTATCATTCCCACGGCTCTGAGCATTTCTTCCCTGCTTAAATGACGTCGCCGCTCCATAATAACGTTGGTTTTAATCAGTAGTAGGGAAACAGTAGCACTAATAATGTCTTCAATGCGTTGTATGTTTTTATAGGGAAAATATTGACAGCTGATTTTCATCTTTTACTCGAATTTGATTCACAGTTCCTGATTCGAATTATGAAATGCACCAAAAAGGATCCATATAAATTTATAAAATCATAAATTTATTACAAAGCCACATCTCAATCTCAAGAAATCACTTTTGATGTGTGTATTTATACAAATCTAAAACTTTAAATTTCCAAGATTAAGAGGAAGGGAAAAAGGAAGATAGGTTAGGAATTTAATTGTCATTAAAATAAAAAAAGGTTTGAAAATAAATTAATGTAAATTATAAATTTAATTTTTTCAATTTATTTCTTCAATATTTACATTGTTTGACATAACGTTTATCTACAATAAATAAAAATAAGTATTGTTACAATAATTAACAATAGCGAGATACACAATTTGTAAAACAGTAACTATTATGCAAATGCGCTTCGTCTATGGTCTCACATGCAAAAATTATAGATTGAGATTGAGACGAATACATGTAATTTCATAAAGAGAAATGTCCTCCATCTTGGATCAGGAACTTTTGCGCGATAGACATTTCCGCGAAAGCTTGACCTCATTTTTATTTTTAGTGACCTCGCAAATCTTAAAAATGACTTAACACAAAAAAATGCATATTTTTCTCGGTGCCATCTTGGATTCTAATTTCGACCCCATAATCGTTTTTAGCGACCTCGGGTACCATGAAAATGACACCCATGATGAAAAAAATGCATATTTTTCTCGGCGCCATCTTGGATTCTAATTTCGACCCCATAATCGTTTTTAGCGACCTCGGGTACCATGAAAATGACACCCATGATGAAAAAAATGCATATTTTTCTCGGCGCCATCTTGGATTCTAATTTCGACCCCATAATCGTTTTTAGCGACCTCGGGTACCATGAAAATGACACCCATGATGAAAAAAATGCATATTTTTCTCGGCGCCATCTTGGATTCTAATTTCGACCCCATAATCGTTTTTAGCGACCTCGGGTACCATGAAAATGACACCCATGATGAAAAAAATGCATATTTTTCTCGGCGCCATCTTGGATTCTAATTTCGACCCCATAATCGTTTTTAGCGACCTCGGGTACCATGAAAATGACACCCATAATGAAAAAAATGCATATTTTTCTCGGCGCCATCTTGGATTCTAATTTCGACCCCATAATCGTTTTTAGCGACTTCGGGTACCATGAAAATGACACACATGATGAAAAATTTACAAATTGTCGTTGGCGCCATCTTGGGTTTTAATTTCGAACCCATAATCGTTTTTAGCGACCTTGGGAACCATGAAAATGACACCGATGACGAAAAATTTGCAAAATTTCCTCGGCGCCATCTTGGGTTTCGTTACGTTCGCCCTGTCTTACTCTCTCTCAATCGGTCTCGATCATGAAGGTATAGAGGAAAACCTTCATGGTCTCGATCACTCTCTCTCTCTTTTCTGACACTTCCGTTCAAAGACATTGTAATGTATTCTACTACTTCCGTTGCATACCGGCGTGACGTTTCATCTGTAAAAATTTTACCCTCATGCGCCAAAAGAAGTTTCACTTCAAATGGTTGCGTTTCACGCAACGCAACCATTTTTTGTATATGGCATAGTGGGTAAACACCGTAAGCTTGAAGGTAGCCCGCGCACGTGAATGAAAAGGTGAGAAGGAAGCGTTTGTCGAGGTATAGACGAGTTATGAGTAGGTACGACTGTGGTAAAATTTGATACGGAGATAGCTTTCATCCTGGACTAACACATCCTACATTTTATCCCGAAAAATGAGTTATCTGATAAACCACGGGTAACACCGCGGGGTGCAGCTAGTAAGATGTGCAGATATATTGTCAAAATATCAGTATGAGTGTCAAATACAAAAAACTATGCGAATAATGTCACCCTACTAAAAGATGACACAAATCCATTCTTTCTGACTGCATGGATAGCCGAGTGGTATAGGTCACCGCGCTAAATACCATTGTGCGACGTGCTGTGGGTTCGATCCCCGCATGGGACAAGTATTTGTGTGATCCACAAATGCTTGTCTGGGTCTGGTTGTTCTTTGTGCATGTGATTTGAATGTTTGTGAAACCCCCGCGACACAAGGATTAAATTTATTAGTGCGGGCGTCGTTTAAAAAAAAATCTTTAAGATCTTTAAGTGCAAAAACTTATATGATAGAAAGAACAAATAGTTCTTACCTGCCAGCCATTTCGAACACAACTACGCCAAGGTTAAACGTTATAAATGTTGATACTCCGACAAATGTTGGAAACAATAAATTGTGAGACGAAAAATGGAGGTGCTTTACGTCGTCGAGTTTTAGTGATATGTTATCAGAGTCTCGTTGATTTACGTACGAAAGATAAAATAGGGGATTTGTTAGATTGGATCTGCCACTTTGTCGGTTTTTTACAAAAGTATTTTAAAGGCAATTTACAAACATTTTTAGAATAGAATCTTGGATGATTTATGTGATGAAGCACTTACAATTGTATCCATGACAACAAACGTTTGAATCATTACAGTAAGCATAACAGTAAACGACAAATCATGCTCATTAACCCTTTCACGAAAACCATCGGCTTTACCTTATTAGTTGATAGAAAAGTGTGTGTAAAGGCTCCAAGGCTTCCTATGGATATTATTCATCTTTGTGATTATTTTTGGTTATATTTTGATTCCGTTCTCATTAATTTATAGACTCTTCTCGAGACCGCCCATCGCAAAATGAGTTCGCAAATTCCCACCCTAATTTGCATATAGTTCATAGAACGCGAAATGCGTTAAGAATGTTTGCAGTAATCTTCTTGACCAGATATAATAATTTGAATCCTAATATATTCAAATTTTGCCTTGTTATAATTTGGTTCCACGGTCTACGGGTGACAGGGGACGTAAGTCAGTGGCAGTGGAAAAATGTGCGTGCGGGACGGGTGACCAACTTCCAAAAGCGACAATATACGACTCATACGGGCGTCATCTTTGTCACGACTCATTCGTCCCCCGCCACCCGCGCGGCCTAAAGGAGTGTCACGAACGAGATTGTCAGGCTATAATAGATTCTTACCTTTGTCGTCGGCCCTGAATTCGGCCTCCAGCTCGGCCCTGGTTGGCTGCGGCTCCGGCTGCTGCTGTTGCTGCTTGCTGGTCTTCATGCTCATTGATTTCCTCGTCTGGTGACCGCGGAAAGCTGCCTGGATCTTTGTCGCCGCTTGCTCTTCTGACTTTCCTTCTTCTTTTTGCTTCTCTTCTGGAAATAAAGAGGTTTTTGTGAGTTAAGTGTATAATTATATTTAGCCCCCTTCCAACGGGTAGCGTTTTATTCTTCGACAATACCCTTATTATTTCCACAAATACAAATATAATTCAATATATATATCAGAGACAACGACAACGAGCAAATAATTGTATGAGCTTAAAATATAGTATAATTATTTTAAGCTCATACAATTATTTGCTCGATACTAATGCCTTAAAATAATTTTATTTTGTCTAATTTTCTGCATCTACATAAAAAACTGAAGCAGCCCTGCTAAGTTATAAGTATACTTGTGGAGGGGTCACCTCGCAACTTTCCTTATTTTTTAAATACAATATACCTTTATACAATGTACCAGTAAAACTAAGGTAGACATTTTAAACTTACAAATACCTAAGTATCATGTAGACGAAAAACTGACCAATCAGGAGAAAGGTTTTAACAAAATGAGCACGCAAGTCATTTATTATTTCCTACCGAAATCTTTTCAGTAAAACTGGCATTTATAAAAACAAATAGAATTCTTTGCTCAGCAATTTTCAACCTTATTGCAACATGATACGGTGGAAAATAATGTGTAAATACCCTCCCTTGTCAAAGAAACTTTAAGTAGTTTTATCAGCTTCTTGGCTACGATGCCAAACAAACACTTTTCTTTGAATTGAACCGAACTCTATCGAAACGTCGTCGAGTATAATTTTTCGTGAATTTTCGCAAAATTTTCGAATATAGGTCAAGAAATTGTGTTATTACTTTGACATAATTCGTTGTTTTTGAAGGTGAAGTGGATCATGGACTTGTAACTTAGTAGATTGAGTCTCAAATTCCGAGAGCATTCCAATTTATCTTTTACTACCTCCAATATATTCAGTAATATTCTTATTGAGCTTGAGATGTGTATTATTGAATAACGGAAGATTTATGACGGTTTTTGACGAGGAGAAATGTATGAAAATAGGAATATTACGTCAATTCGTATAAAAAAGGTAAGGCATTCAAACTATTTTGTATGGTTACAATGAAGTCTCTGTATTGTTATCAAAATGATCTATAAATAAAACTACCCTCATCACTCAATCACTTCAACGTGATGTAGGTAGTTTTAATTTCCATAACTTACGATTTTATCGTGCATTTACCGCTGTTACGTAAAAATGTTGTTCTTTTTATTTAATGTGTCGTTCGATGTAAATAAAATACTCATATATTACCAGATATAAAACTATAAGTCAAATCTAATAAATAAATAATAAATCTAACATAACTTTAGGAAGAAGTTAAGTAAAAAATCTAAAAATTTATTGATTGATGAAATAATTTGGACAACCACTATGGAGTTGTTTTCTGGAACATTATTAACCGACTTAACTAAATACCATATTTTACATCATCAGCATCATCTCCACTCATATGGGGTCGGCGCAAAATGTATTTTCCTTCCATCCAATGAAATACTGTATATACCATATTTTCCATGGGTAAAATATGGTACTTAGTTAAATCCAGAAATACTGGTAGCCAATACTAACATAGCTTAGGAAAAAGCTAGACAAAAGAGTCAGTGTTATTTTCCTATTAAATTTCCGAAGTTTATTTTTTCTAGTCCTCAAATCTATTGTATAACAGATCGACCTACCATCGCCAACCTTAGTCAACCTATATTTAGATAAAAAACCTTTACAGGACACAACCAGACTTGTTTTCGTACACAAGAGAGTTATTTTCGTAACACTAAATTTTTATTAAGCAGTGGTTAAGTTAGAATCGCAGGTGACTTGGGTTCTGTAACTTGCTAAGCAGTTTTTTGTTAATGTATCTTTGTGTGAAGAGGTGCCTCTATCGCTACAGGATTCAATACAAAGGATTTTTATTACAACTGGAACTGTCTGTAAAAGTTACTCCATAAGAATTCGGTACGAAGAATAGTAATTCACAATGTATTCGTTTAATAGTATGTAGCATACTCAAACCATAATATTTTGAAGCACCCTCAAGTGTTTTACTAGCTATCCTTGACCAATGTAATCATTAACCTTTTCACTTGTCTCCAAAAATACATGTGTTACGGTAATATGTGGTAATAATTAAAGTACTGAATTGCCATTGAAATAAAAACTTTCTCCAAAAAAATTATAGTCAATTCCGAAAAAAAATCGGGATCCTATTCTATTGACATATTTATTCTGTTGATGCCAATTTTGTCCAGTAAGACCAATTTCTGTTATGGGACTATGATTTGTTCATTTCTAAACCCAGAAAAAGTATTTAAAAATGATCACGCATTTCTGTATCATCTACAGGATTACGAAGTTAAATTCTTGAACTTATATATAGAGAAATGAAATTCTAAAAAAAGAAAATTAATTGTTACATCCATTTTGCTACGGATCTCTAAAGTATTTTAACGAAGAGTGCTAACATTGTGAATTATTTCGAAACGTGTGGGAAGAGACACTTAACGAGTAAAAATAAAGGACTTTTAACATACCCTTTGCGGTTTTAGGTCGTTCGCACTTCACGTTTGTGAAAATTGTGAAGCCGTAACACAAAATGATATCAGTATTTTTTTTTATATAGCATGGTTGCTTCCTGTGTGTTTTGTATGTAGTGAACAAAATATGTCGTGGTCTTCTGCCTCTGCCAAACCTTTTCTCGATTTATTTTGAGTTCGGCTTCCAGTCTCACCGTGTTTTACATGGAGTGACTGCCTGTCTGACCTCCTCAACTCATTTGAATGTAACACAAAATCCCAAAGTAAGACTGGTTGTCAGAATTGTAATGACTTAAAGACTGCCAAAGATAACTTAAATAAAAAAAATGGTTTTACTTTCGCTCGCAGCTTCGCCTTCGTATATACTATGTATTCAACAAAAAGTAACTAATGTTTTTTGTTGAAAATAAAACTAACTTTCACCAAAATCGATTTTAATTATCATTTGGTAATTAAATAAAAAATTGTATTCGATACCGACTTCAATTGGCACGAGCACCGACTTCAAACAAGTTAGTTGGTAACTTATCAAATCAATTTAAAAGGTTATTTAAGAATTCAGTTTATTTTTCACTTATATGTGGTTATAAGGACTTCCCTAGCCAGATGGACCGATGACCTGAAAAAGTGGCTGGGTTGGACCGGATGCGGAAGGCCGAGGACTGGGTGTTTTTACGCAACTTGGGAGAGGCCTATGTCCAGCAGTTGACCGCGATAGGCTGAGTTGATTGATTGAAGTGGTTAACGGTATGGATTTTTAAAGCCCGTGTTTTTTTTTGTTAAAAAGTTTGCTTTGTACCTTTTACATATGTAGTGAAATTTTTAATTATAAGACAGTTTTTGGATAATATCGCTTTTACTTAGATAGAGTCCTTGCGATAAAATGGCAAACAAATTCGTGTGACCGTGGTCCTTGGTTTTATAATGCTAAGCTCGGCGATTCTTGTAGGGATATAAAATGAACCATTTTACTGAAGGTAGTAAACTGGTGATGGCCTTAACTGTTAAATGTTAGGGTTGCCCCCTCCTTGTGGCGACATTTTAGATGTTAAGTTGTAACACGGCATAAAATGGCGTGGAATGAAGTATTCCAATCTTTATCTTTGTGAGAATTTGTCAAAATAATTTGTAAAATGGTGTAGAGTATTATTTTCCTTTAGAAAGTAATATTTATACATGCCTTTGCAGGTGTCATGGTCATGGGCAGATAGGACAACTGCAAAGGCGTTGAAATGTCGGGAACCAAAAATGAAAATAAACCGCAATAGAATCCCTTAAAAAAGTAGTTTTTTTTCAATGTCCAACATTCGCGTAAACCTCAGTTTTGTTTTTAGATAGATAACAATAATTAATTTTGGATCGAGGAAAGAAAACCTAGGTATGTGCTACTTCTTGTCTATAATTTATGTCATTATTATTTTCTTTTGTGCTGCGTTTGATCGGTGTTTAACATCGGAGAATATTATTTAAATTATATTTAATTTGATTCTCTTATTTCTTCTTGTAAAGCAGCTATTTCCCGATTCTATGGTTGATTTCTGAACTATTCTATTATTTAGAAGATACAATACATTTTTCTATGAAAAATAAAACCACAGTTACAATTTCTATCACACAATTTTGATCTTTATTAGAAGCATGTAAAACTCTTTTTCCACATAGCATCTTCAACTTTTTCTACTATATGAGAACGAATTTTATTTGAGATGTACTTAAAACATTTCTTTGCAATTGTACCTTATTTTCATTCTGATAATGGAGGCTTGCGGTGCTTGAGTACGTACTTAAAAACGTGCTTTGAAGCTAATGGACTCTTATATAGATTTACAATTGATTCTTAATCTTGAGAGCAGTCGAGTACGAGGTTTTTCGTAGCCCCCTGTATATTTATAGGTATATAAAAGTATAGAAAACTACGGAAATACGTAGTCATATCTGAAGTACTGCTACTACCCATATAAATAACTACTTATTGGTTGTTGAGGTCAGGTAAGCTGTCGCTTCATGTAAAATACGATATTCATCAGATTCATTATTCAACACGCTGATTTCTTTTTCTATTGAATGTTACCTTGTATAAATGTATTTTTTTTTTCATTTAAAACTAAACTACTGACGTTTATTTTCAAATCAAAATTATTGGAAAATGTTACCAAGAGTTTCTGAACGAAATTGCGTAGGTACCTTATACTTTCGTGTAATTAACATGGTTTTTTTAACAGTAGGCAATAATTAGTAGCCTGAATTTCGGCATTGAAAGTTTTCTGCTGATTTGTGATATAACTTCATTTCTAAGTTTCGTCTGAGGTTTCGTTGAATTTTGTTCGTAATAAAATTTTCATAATTATGTACCCAAGCTAATGACTCTAAGTAGGTATTACTTATTAAATATAAATTATATTTTAGTTCAAATTTCTCCGTTTGGAAAATGTTCTACATGCACATTACTAAATTATAAAACTTCATGAACATTTTAATATGGAATAAAATTTTACTGGAGATTATTACGAAATAGTTTTTGTTCGGGCTCTGCCCGCATAAGATTCGGATATCGGGGCAAAAAGAAGCCTATAATAGCCTTCCTCGATAAATGGGTTATCTAACCCTTAAAGAATTTTCCAAATCAGATCAGTAGTTCGTGAGAATAACGCGTTCAACCAAAAAAACAAACTCTTCAGCTTTATATCATTAGTCTAGAAAGTACAGATAAGTACCTATATACCTACTTATTAACTGTATATCTAAGTCCCCACATGACCTTTTTTTCGAAATACAGTAAAACACACAAACAATTTAATACACAAAATATTAACTTCATTCTTTTACTATTCAAACACAAAATTTTTATACAAAACCTTTACGTAGGTTGAATTTTCCGACTGCCTTTAAATTATTTATGAACGGGGAAGGCAGAGGTAAGACCTTGTCGAAAGCAAGTACATAAATAAACAATGCCAAAGTAAGCCATCGGAAGGAAACGAACCCGGAACTTTGTATAATTTACATGTACACAAGTCGGTTGACAACTTGATTTACAAGTAGATAAAAGATACTCTACGTTGAATATTAAATTTCGATGTAAATACTTATAAAAGGAAATGCATTTTAATTTGTTAAAGTGCATAGGAAATCTGCTTAATATTTCTATGTCTTGCTTTTACAGATCTTCTAATTCATATTCACACACACAAATAAAACTTCACCCTTGTTGGACAGGTCGAGTCGGTTTGAAATTAAGTCTGCTAATTTACAGTTTGATTGTGTGCATGAAGTTTAAATAAACAAATAAAAAACCTGCAAACAGCCACCAATTAGTTTTTTTTTTTTGTTAATGAGGGAAACGTACCCTCAACAGCAAAAGTAGATGATCAAAATCAGAAATCCAATACTAATGAACGGAGTTCGCGTCAGAATTGTGTGGCGTCGAATTGATTCAAAAGTATGTGATTACAAATTATACCTAACATTTATTACTCGTACAGTTCTGTTGCCATATATAAGTATATTCGTGATCAGTTTGACTCCAAAAGTTATAAACTCAATTCATCATCTACTTTTTCTGTTGACTGAACGAACTTCATAAAATTCATACTCTCATTTCCGAATACTGAATCGCTAATTAACTTTGACATATTCCTAGACGTCTAGATACGTGTCGTTTCCTTACACCTTAAAGTAACAGATATAGCATGTGACTTAACGGCGGCTTCAAACTAATTGTCGTTTCAGTATTCGGTCATTAGTCTGGTAAACTAAAACATAAGTTCACTTAAAACTGCCATATTCAGATTCGTTTATAATTCGATTCTCGAGATTTTCGCGTATTTCTGAGAGTTGGCTTACTTAAATACTTTATTCATAGCATGACATAGTACTATGCTCCTAAATATTTTAGAAAATTCTTTTTAACAACACCAAAACTAGCCTCAACGCAACCTTTTCCTCTAGAAAACAATCGCTTAATATTCCACATAGGTCCAATTAAAGAAGATATGAATATTTCTCTCGTTGCCATATTATTACTTATTCATAAACCGTATTTTATGTGTTGCAGAAATAATACCACTTTTGCTGACAATGATAATTTCTTCGTTTTCCAAAATGGCCGACATGATACGAGTGACAGGTAAACAAAATGGCGGTGCTACGCTCACATAATTTATTACGTAGAGCCGAATGTGTTGAACGTGCATTTTTAATAATTGGGGAACAGAATATTAATTGAATTTTATGTTGATTCTATTGCTGATAATTATAAGACCGGGAAAACGAGTAATCACAAAGGGAAAACGAGTTCAACAATCCAGACTTAATTAACTTAGGTGATAGGAGTCTTTGAATAAATAAAAAAAGTTTGTGTATACTTGTTACGCACGTAAGCAGTTATACTTCTTAGGCGTAACAAGATAATCTTTCTAAAAAAAGCCTCCGCGTTATGCGAGTTTGTCAAAAAAACTACACTATTAATATAAAAAAAACACTTGAATAAATATCGTGAATAGAGCTCGCCAGTTCTCACGCAAACAAACGTCTTTACTTTTAATTTCTTGGTTATTATTTTTTCAAACTAAAATGTTGACTAGCTCTCTTCAGGGCGTCGGTTTTTTGTGTTTCCGCACAGTTTTTTTTCTTTCTTTCTATAAGGAGTCATCATTCCGAAAAATATCAAGTACCTAACAATTTTATTATTCATTGTGATATATTGCCAGCAATGTTTAAAAACTTATGAAAGCATAAGCGCAGGGCCCCGCAATGTACAGTACCCGACACGTAACTTGGCAAGAGCTGTTAC
The DNA here is from genome assembly GCA_950381575.1 of Plusia festucae. Classification (NCBI taxonomy): domain Eukaryota; kingdom Metazoa; phylum Arthropoda; class Insecta; order Lepidoptera; family Noctuidae; genus Plusia; species Plusia festucae. Next base: position 5,228,933 of record OX494455.1, read on the forward strand.
CAGTTCATGCCATGTTTTATTAACGTTTTTATGTACATGTTTAAAAAGTGTTTTCTTTTTAAAGATTACTAGCAATGATACAGGCGAGTAATAAAACTGTTCTTTTGTTGCACATAGAATATGTAAATACGCTCTCACTACTCCATAACATTTCGAAGTTACTTGCCGGCAACTATACTTGCACGACATTTCTCGCATCTACACACGTTCCCGTACAGTAAACAAACAACAACTCGAAGCCTTTAGATTCTCAATAATACGCGTCTACAATTACCCAGTAACCCCCACCCCAAAATACCCCCACCTACATAATGTGTCTCCTACACGCTCCCCACCAAATGTTTTTATTCAGTGTTTATTTTAGCGTCAAGTGTGTCTCAATAACAAGTATTGGAAGGTAAACTGTGTTAATGAGTACTGATCTAAGATTTCGTGTATTAAATAAATATTTATTATCTTTATTTTAGCAACAGACTAAATAAAAGCTATATCTATCTTACAGTATTAATTTAAAAGGAGTGCGTATATTCTACGAGATAATCACTTTCCCCACGGAACATGGGTCGAAATCTTAAAATTAAAAATGAAATTTTCATACAAAGTGACAGGTCACGTGACTTATGTTTGTATGACTTTTTTTTCAGAGCTTTTTTATATTATAATATATTATATTAATTTTTCAGAGCTGACTACGCCTTGAAAGCCGGTGTAGCGTACACACTCGACCACGGAGGTCATCATCCGGTTCCTTCTCATCCTTTTGATTTACTATACTTAACAGTATAGTAATTCAAAAGAGATAACACCTCTCTTTACCCTTTTCAACAACTTTTTTTTACGTAACAGCTTAGAATTAGTGAATAAGTCAAATTGGCAGTCGCTCCACGCGACAGCGCGTTAGTTGCTTGGACTTCGTGAAGGACCCTTGAGTTTTCCGGACCCGCGGGATCTCTTGCACATTCTATTTGTTGTTCCAGCGAGTTGGCTAACCCCCCCCCCACACCCCCCTCACAGTTATTGTATACTGTCAAAAGTCTAAAACCATCACAAATTGGATTATAGATAACCGACAGGCAGTTCCAGAGATTAGCAAGCTCAAACAATTTTCAGCTTTATTATATTAGTACAGAGTAGAGATTCGTGAATCTCTCATTACATTGTTATTACCAACGTATAACGGAAGAGACAGGATTATTAATATCGCTCACACATCCATCTTAGCCGTTCCTACGAGAAATCTCATAAAATATCATTATTTGATCCAAAACTAATTACTGTGAAGGTAATCTTCGTGTGATTAACGTCAAAATGAAGGCATTCTATTACATGATATTATTATACAAATAATTGCTTGTATTTACGAATATTTTTGGTTCTAGACTCTGAACTTTCAACCTTCTAGTAGTTATTTAGGATAATAATATTTCCGTACTAATGTAATATGGTTTAAGTATTACCTATTAGCACATAAGATGTTTTATATATACTTTTCAAGAAAACCGCTTACAGGTATTTAAATCAATTCCATCATTTCTCTTCTAAGACAGAATATATATAACTAAAATAATAAATAAATAATTGTTGTAATAACTTTTTAGTTCTTTTATTTATACATTGTCTTGGGTCTGGCTGTTTGTGGTACGTTCTTTGTCTCTGATTCCATAACACAAGTGCTTTAGCTGCTTGCTTTGAGTAGTATATGGTGTTATCCACGTTGTAAAAAAAATGTTGTAAGCACTAATGACAATGGCTTGTCATTAGATTATTTTGTAATTTATTACTTGGCTACTTATTTTTGGAATAATGATTTTTGTTTAGTAATCGTATGGAAAATGCAGTAGGCATTCACAAATAAGTTATTGTATTTTTAGTATGTATCATACCTATGTTCTTTAATTACCAATACAATAAGTATCATCATTCTGAAAACCTTAAACCCTTCACTTGTATTTCAAATGCCCATAATCTTAAAGAAAAACACAAAACATCTGGCCATAACCCAAGCTTTGAAACGTTGCCATAACTTTTTATAGATTTCCCAAAATCACAGTGAAATAACAGCCATTAAAATAAATCTTTGTACCCACAAAGAAGGGAGGATTTAATATTTTTTGCGTAAAGATATTTTTTTTTTGTTGTTTGTTATTTTATTTTTATTTTAGGGAATATTTTATTTAGACTACTCGAGTGCCGTAGGGATTGTGTTTCAAGGGTATTGTTTAACACAGAATTTTGTTTATCTTTTACCTTTCACCTTTTAATTTAAGTTTATTTTAAGCTTGAACTGGTTATCTTAAGAGTATTAAAATAATGTTCATTTTCGTATTACCCTTTCTCATTCTTAAAACACTCTAAACTTTTATTTTTATTTAGTATACTTTAGATTTGACTATACAATACCCGTTTCTAGACACTCAGAATAATTTACCGTTAGAATAGAATATACTTTATTGTATGCCAACATTTTACACACATTTTTTTTTAATAAAGAGTACAACGGCGTTCTTATCGCTAATAGCTAGGATAGACAGAAATACAATATATTAAGGGGAGAATATAATATAATACAATGGGGTAGTCCAAGCGTTATCATAAATATATACTCAAATGATTTGAATAAAAGTTTTGTTAAACCCAAAGTATATATATTATCACAAGTCTAGAATCTTATTCTTTGAATACGGAAAGTCCTATTCTCTTAGCAATCAAGGAATTCATTAATTATTCAGTTTAATTGCCAACCAGTCTAGCCTTACGTTATTTAAGACCTGCCGAGTGCCGTTTGCACAATGGAAGCCTAATATCTATGAACAATGCAGTTTTATAAGAAACGTTGGTTTTAACTTTTTATAAGTCTATATTTTTATGTAACTATTCTCGTGTAGAAAAGAAGAAAGTACGTAAAAAATTGCAATTAGAGAGCTAAATGGAATATGAACATACATAAAAATAACATACAGGCAAACATAAAACCTCCACCTTTTTGGAATTTTGTTAAAGTAAAATTTATACAGCTAGTAAAAGAGTTTTTCACCAGGAGAACTTTTTAAGCTACCAATGATAAAATTGTTAAAATGATGTCACTGAATGTCGGTAAAGGCAGAAACATATGTATTTATTGTGTGAAAGATCACACAAGAAAGAAAGGGGTGAATTCTAAAATGAAGAGTTGTCTGTTCTCCCAGTAGGGATGAATGGAAGAACACACATTACAGCTACCCTAAATAATTGGGAAAAGGACAAGGCGACAACAAACAAACAAGGACAGAAGAAAATTATCATTTATCACAATTCCTAATTACACGTCAATGGAGTTACCGTACCCCCGCACCCGACATATTAAGTCTATTCACTACCTAACAAAGAAAATATAGCTGAACCAACATAATATCGTGGTCGTCAGAACAAAGGCAAGGTAAATTTTGTTGAAACCACTTTGTGTGTACAAAGGTTTCGCTTCCAGGAAATGACGGCGCATAGTACACAACACCAATATACTACATTGTAGAATGATAAATTCTTTCCGAGATAAGAATTTTTAGGAGTACAGAAATTGTGACAATGTCATTGTTAAGTTCCACTGAGTTGTATAGTGTTTTAGTAATAACATTTGTATATTTTACCGTAAAATTGTAACTATCGTAATTTATCAAGAGAGATTGCAAACTGTCGAAAGATTGTGAACCGTTACATACTGCTAATGCTTACAAAATAAATTTTCATTTTTCGGCAAATCATTAGTTTAAAACTCATAAGATAACCAGCTCAAGCTATATATAACACTAGCTGTTCCCCGCGACTCCGCCCGCGGTAACTTATTTTTAGTAAAAAATATAGCGTATGTTACTCAGGGTGAATGTAGCTTTCTAATGGTGAAATCGGCGCAGTAGTTTTTGAGTTAACTTATTACAAAAATACAAATCTTTCGTCTTTATAATATTAGTGTTGATTAAATTAAAAGGAACAATATATACGATATTCTGTGCCATACTATAACCTTGCAAAACAATCCTTACGGCAATCGAGTAGTTTAAATAAAACATTACTTTATAGCAGTAACATTAATGTAGAAATTGGTACATTTTGATTTACTGTATTTTTTATGCATTTAAAATAATAATCTTTCTACAAAAGCATAACTTTGAGTCCACAATAATCAACATCAGTCCTTAAATTAATAAAAACACATTCTAATCACAAACGGCAAAAAAACAGCTGACGAAATAGAGCAGTGTTTATTCTAGTGTCAAGTGTCCCGAGTGTCTATCGGCGTGTCAGCGCTCGCGTAGAGCTGACAAAGCGAGCGGACTCTTGTCTCGAGAGCGCTTGAAACTCCCGAGGCTGTAACGAACTACGTCTAAGAACATACTCCGAATGTCCTAGTAAGTGAATTGTGGGCTTTTTGAAGATTAACTGGGATGTTACTCAATAGAGTTGCCGATTTGTGTCAATGAGAACTTGAGGGAATAGGCTTCGTTGATCCGATCAATTTTTACCCTGACATGACCAAATTCACAAATTCGTATATAATTTTTGCAGTGAGATAAGTCCAAGGGCTCTTGACCTTGGCCTAAGTGTACGTTGTGCGGTCTCATAATAAAGGTTAAGCCGTGCTTGCCTCGGTTGCTCAGAGGCAGGGTGACCATTTGTAAACGTACCGAGACAACATGGTACCTCGGAAAGCAAGTAAAGCCGTTGGTCTAGACTGTCATATGGTGAACACTGAAACTTTCAAGTCTTACTATGGGATACTCACTCATACTCACTATGTTACTTATAATCATAATTATTTATTTTGCCGCCAATGGGCATGCAAATAAGAATAACATAACAGTTTTAAAATTAAATAGTTACAATAAATTGAAATTAAAATAATAAAAATTATTGAGGGGACCACCACTCCAAAAATAAATTATAAAAAAAAACAAGACAATGTCAATTTTAGGTATCATGTACTTAGTAAAATGATTTGTGGAAGTCAGATAGGCAGTCGTTCCATGTAAAATACGGTATTCAGCTAAATCCGGTAAGACTGGAAGTCGACCCCAACATAGCTTGGGATAATGGCTAGGCAGACCACAGGACTGTAAATAAATTACCCAAAAACCGACAAGTACGATTCGGACTCACCCACCGAGGGTTCCTTACACAGACTAACTACTAGTGTTTTATGTTTTAATTACCAAAGTATAGTTTTCAGATTTTTTCCTGTATGTTATATAATACCTACCATAATTACTTGCCAAATTGTATAGTTCTAAATCAACGAAAAGTACATATTTTGATTCCCTTGAGATTGTCGAAATATACGTTTTTTGTGGTGGGTATAAACAACAACTGTTTTTTCGTAGACTTAGAAGTTTGATTTTATTAAAAATAACAATAATAATAGAAGTTTGATTTTTTCACAGCTTCAAGGACTGTATATCATCGTTTCCGAGATAAAAAATCGTGACAGTTAGACAGACAGACAACATAATAATACCGGCCTATAAACGTCCCACTGCGGGGCACAGGCCTCTTCCCATATAGAGAAGGGATGAGCATTGATCACTACGGTTGCTTACTACAGGTTGGTGATTTCAGATTCAAATCTTTTGTAATCTAGGTTTCCTTATAATGTTTTCCTTAACCGTTGGCAATGGTGTCTTAGAATAATTGAGAAAGTATATATCTTTGTAAAAGACACATTGGAACTACTACTACTTGCCTGGGTTCGAACCTGCAACCATGTGCTTGCGAATCCGGTCATTGAACGACTAGGTCACCACGACATAATACGGCGGAAGGACAACATAGTGATCCTTTAAGGGTTCCGTATATTCTTTTGAGGTACGGAACCCAAAAAATGGAAATATGTGTACTGACCCGTGAGCGATAAGCCAGCTATTATACATGTATACATAGGGATATATAATGCCCCATTTTCGGGCCGACGCCCCTATTGTCAAACACTGGGCAGAGTTCCAAATTCCAGAGCGTTAATATTTTATTTAATAAACAGTAAAACCTCAATTGCAGGGGATCATGACTTATTCAGGCTTTTATAATAATATGTACTTGGAAAAACGTAAACTATAAAGTCCAAGCACAGTATGTATAATTACACGCTTTTTAATCGACTTCCACATAAAGGAGGCTTTTTTTCTACTGTATCTAATGTATTTGTTTCTACTATACTTAACTATGTAAAATAATGGACTCCTTTGATTCCGAGTAAGTTGAAATTATTCACACACGTTTAGTTCGGAAGAGAATGGTTAGCTGAGTCAATTATTGTTTGTATTTTTTTATATAATTTGAAAATAAGTGTGTTTTTTTTAATACTATCTATATTATTAGTGAGGTGTACACAATAATTCGTAAGTTAATAACATTTGCTGAATTATCGCAGTAGTATCATATTTTTATGTTTTTATCGATTTTCTTTTATTTATTGTAAATTACACCAACTAGAAAAATAATAGCTGAAAAGAGTGGGGGTCTGTACCCAAGAATATGGGAATTAGGACATAAATGTTGATGAACCTGACAAGACCCTAGTTATCACATGGGTTATATTTACCTTATATTATAAGAATGAGACTTTTAACTCATAGTCAAATGAAAAAAAACCAACACGCTTCCAATTTAAAACAACGATCTCTTTGCCAAATTTTACAACAAATAAAAATGCAATTCCGTACATTCAAATGGAATGACCTCATACATAATTCATTGAACAATACTTCGACACACAAATTGAATTCGACAAACGTAGAATGTGAAACTAGAAAATTGCAACATTAGGAGCCGGCCACAAGAGCTCTACGTGTGCGGCCACAGCATGCCTGACTGCACCGGATCTGGTTAACAAAGGAATTTGATTAAACTGTACTCAGTACGTTTGAATGGGCTAATCTATAAGTTTTTGAATAATTTCGGTGACTTTCCGGACTAAAGATCGTCGTTTTATATTTTTTTATAGTCTCTTGCATCACTAATCCCTAATATGTTATAGAAAAGTATCTTTAAGATTTCCCGTATTGGATCATTTCATTTTTGTGTTGTGAGGAGTTTCACAAACTCTCGAATCATTCACAAAATAATAGCTGGAACAATTGTCTATGAATAAAAAAAAAATTTGATTCATAAAAGAATCAACCCTCTGCACATCTTGCAGTGAAGTCATAACTTTATTGGAAAAACGACTTTTCGAAAAATCGCATGAAAACAGAATAAATAAATAAATGTTGACAACATCACATAGGTACATTGCATCAAACCCAAAGTAAGTAGCTAAAGCACTTGTGCTATGGAATCAGAGAGAACGGTACCACAAACACCCAGACCCGTGACAATGTAGAAAAGTGTTTTTCTGCATTGACCCGTCCGGGGAGTGAACCCGGGACCTCAGAGCTGGCGACACCTTGAAAACCGGTGTGCCACTCGACCACGGAGGTCGTCATAATAAGAATTCACATAGATTGTGTATAGCATTACAAGATTTATTTCCCTTTTAGAAAATAACTAAAACAATAAATTTCTCTGTTTTAATAGTAATTTAGGCTTAACCTCAGACTTAACCCTGAATTTAGAATCGTACGGGACATTTAAAATAGATAATCATTTAGATCATTATGCTTGGCACCACATTGACGTAATTCTCAAATAGGACTAAGTACTTTCTTAGACGCTTTAGAGAAGTTTAGATGAGGCTTTAGAAATCTTAGATAGAATGGCCAAAGACATAAGGTTACATACACACAAACTCACAAATATACGTGTTTGGGAGTGTCCCAGAGTGAGAGGTGAACATCAACAAATAAATTTATATTTTTTTATTTAAGAAATCTAATAAATCTACACTAATATTAAAAAGAGGAAAGATTTGTATTTCCTTGTGTTTGTATGTTTTTAAATCTGTGGCATACTATATTACCAAGTAAAATGGGTTGTGGAGGTCAGATAGGCATTCGTTCCATATAAAATATAAATAGGTAAGACTGGAAGCCGACATAGCTTGGGAAAGGGCTGGACAGAAGAAGTAGGGGCTAATTGAAGCCACTCCTTATTAAAGGCATCCAAATAACCTACCAGTTATATTATTAAAGATTATATTATACTGAGTCATATGATAGGATTCTACTTGGTACATAATTACTAAAGACATGCAAATCAGAATTATTCATGTACCGTACCCTGCGTTACCGCTGCATAATGTATGACCAGCCTTGATTGGTTTCATCATTTATAGAAGCTTGCCTTCGTAATCCAAGGTTTGTTATGGGGTCGTTTGTAATGTCATAAACTGCACGACTAGCCGAGTGCCGACTGCACGGATAGCCGAGTGGTATAGGTCTATGTGCTCTCATTGTGACTTTCTTGGGAAAGTAGCCGCAGTGGTTTCCCCTTGCTGAGATTATTTAGATCCCAAGGCCGCTGTAGCCCCTCCCACACCTGTTTCATACAGTGGACGCCTCGTCGTGACCACGACCGCTCTGCCAAGAGCGAAACGACAAAGAAGAAGAAGAAGAATAGGTCACCACGCTAATTACTACTGTGCGCGACGTGCTGCGGGTTCGATCCCCGCATGGGACCAGTATTTGTGTGATTCACAAATACTTGTTCCAAGTCTGGGTGTTCTTTGTGCATGTGATTTGAATGTTTGTGAAACCCCCGCGACACAAGGATTAAATTCCTTAGTGCGGGCGTTGCTTTTTTTTTTAAGAAAATATGAACGGAATTAATTTGTCTTCATTATGAGTGGATTGGTAATGTCCAGCTCAAAATGTGTCCAGATCTTTGGGAATGACCAGAAATCCACTAGTCTCATTATGGATAGCGATATTCGCTAACTTTAAGGTGCTAACCCTAATGCTGCTGAAGCCGATAAGTTGATAACTTTGCAATTCAGTTTTATAACAGTCCTATAATCTATAATTAAACAAAAAAAGAAAATGTGAGAAGCACGCGACTAAGAAAGGACTAATTTAAAATTACTTGTAAATTAATTACAAATAGAAAAGAAAAACTTTAACCTCCGGCAGGACTGGAACCTTCGACTACTGGTTTAACGAACCAGTTGCTTTGCCAAATTAAATACAGAGGTCAGTGCCCGCAACTTTAAATTTCTAGAACCAGACGTCGCGCGATCGAGCCGAAGGTTCAAGTTTTTCTTTTCCATTTGTTATTAAATTGAAAGTAAGGAAAATTAATATAAATTTAAAAAATTAATATAATAATATTTCAAGGCCACTATGTAGCTCTTTTTGAACGTTATCATATCAGACAGTACTCTGATTCGCCCACCCATCATGCGCGAGAGCGGCTCGTGTATTGCCGACCTATGACCTTTTCCTCACAGTAAAAGTAAATTAACTTTATTAATGACAATCGAGCAGCGACCTTACCTATACATATTGTAAGAGGATGTATAATGGCCTGCCTTGATACACGAAAGGCACATCTTTTATTAAACCTTAATTACGCTTGTTTACGAAGTTTGTTGTGAATGGTTTGATTTAAGCCTAGCTATCTCTGGAATAAATTGATTTAAGAACGAGTAAATCAACAACATTTGACGATGTGGTAATTTAATTACGCAAGCAATTAGTAAATAGATCCTATTAGTCAATTTATATCATCAAAATTCGACGCAGTCATTACTGAATTGATATAGCAAATATTAAATGAAAATGCTATTTATCTCCACACAGTCCACACCACCGCCGACGATTTCACGAACTCCGTGGTCGAGTGGCGTACACACTGACTTCTAAGGTCTCGCTAGCTCTGAGGTCCCGGGTTCGATCCCCAGACGAGTCAATGTAGAAAAAAAAACTTTTCTTTATTTTTTCGGGTCTGGGTGTTTGTGGTACCGTCTTTGCCTCTGATTCCAAAACACAAGTGCTTTAGCTACTTACATTGGATTCGGAGCAATGTATGTGATGTTGTCCACATTTTTTTGTTGCACCCTTTCAGGGCCCTTGTATGTTATTTTGCAATTATATTGTATATTTGTAATTAAATACATTTTGCATTAAATATATAAATTATTTACAAGAGATTTTTTGTGTGTAATTATAGGCATTAATTACTGGGCTACTCGTGCGAAGCCGGGGCTAATATTACATAAAATTATTCAATGAGGAAAATGTGAATAGCTTCCTATAATAGGCTTGCCAACACGTTATATTTTCGGGTACACAATATTCCCGGAAAAATGTGCTTAATTATTTTTTTCCTACGAATAAGAGTTCCTGTGAAATATTAATGTGAAGGAAGTCATAAAAATGCTTATTTTATTTTACGTGAATTACTAAGTACGAAATTGACAAAATTGTCCAATTATTGAGACTTTGATAGATTAAAGCCTGATCATCAATCACGGCTTTTATATATTTTTTTCCTTACGTACTGATGTTATTACGTACCTGGCCGATAAGATAGATATTGAAATTACAAAAACGTGTGACACTAGAGGACTGCCGCGGTAAAGCTATTGCATAGCATTTTTTATCAACTTATGCAATTATATGAGTGTGGCATTATAAATATATGATAGATACCTATACACCTATATACTTTCTCACAAACAGCTGATTACGTATTCGTCCGATTTCGGAGCAGCTCGTCACGATCCGTGCGAGCTTTGTACAGTCGTACCATATAGAAACATGTTAAGCGAACGCTCAGCCGACCTACATGGTAAGCGGAGTAACCTAACCTAACCTAACGCCCCCCGCGTTAGGTTTATTTTCGTTACGGAATTTCTTGATTCGGTCGCCGCGCTCAAAACCCGCGATAAAAGCTATGCAATAGCTCAAAAAACAAAATTTCGTTCGAATAAAGAACATGGTTGATCGGGCAATTATACTTAACACTACACACACAAATCGGAGCACCATTTTTTTGTTTTTATACTTTATGTAATAATTTTTATTAACATTCCTGTTATTTATCTTTAAAATACAGTAAACAATAATTGTAAAAGTAAATGGTACGTAGGTTGTCACCATTCAGGATAGTCCTATGAGGGCCGCAAATTAACATTGTATACCAATTTTTTTTATATTTAAAAAAAAAACTACGTTCTTCATTTAAACGTAAGAAAAAAAAATATAGGGGTGCCAGTAATAAGAATGAGTCGGAATATTGTATCCATTCGTTCTCAAACGTGACAACTGAGGGTAGTAATTTCCTGTGGACGCCGACTAAAAAGCCCGGAGATTGAAATGTGACGGAGCATTAACAATAGAGTTTATACATATAAATATATGTAGTTAATAACATTTGATCGTTTAGTCTGCTTGATGTTTAATTTATAGATTATTGCAGACAGAGATTTAATGTTATTTTATTCACTACAATAGGGTGCGGATCAAAAGTAAATATGTATTTATTCCATAAGTAAGATGATGAAAAAGATAGATATGTATTTTTTCTTTTTTCTTATCAATAACATTTGACAAAAATAAGGCGCGTTTTAGTTCAGGCGTGACGTCATAAGTAGGCGCAAATAGTATCAACATCTGACGTGACAAGCCCCACTCCTTAACTTATAGAGAGCGTATAGGCTTTTATTTAATTTGTTTCATATATTCTTATTACAACATAAAGATACTTACGTTCAATATTCAATCTATGTTGGATATTCTCTGTTATTTTTCTAATGTCTCCGAGAAATCAAAAATATATACGTACGACTGTTGTAGTTAAAGTGTACAATCTTTGTAAGTAGCTTACCTGAAAAAGAAATAAATGCTATGTTAGACAATATTTTTGTGTTTGCCATTAACATAATTATACAAATTAGGAACAAAATTGAACGTGCTCAGAATTAACAATAGCTAGATTCCGCCCGCGACTTCATCTGCGTGAATTTCAGAATTGGGTCCAAAAAGAAATGAAAAATGTGAAAGTAATGATAAATTGAATAACATAAATAAATTGAATAAAATTTGCGCTCTAATAAAGAACATACCAAATTTCAAAGCTGCCCACGGCTTAGCTCAAAAACAATTTTCAATTTTCCCTCGGGAACTACTTAAAGAATCGGGATAAGAGCTAGCCTATGCTCTTTTCCATGTCAAAGGCTACATGCCTGCCAAATTGAATCTAAATCCGTTCAGCCGTTTTGCGTGATTGAGTAACAAACATCCAAACATCTAAACATCCACTTTTTCTCATTTATAATATTAGTAGGATAGTAGGACCAAATTTCATCTAAATCCGTTCAGCCGTTTTTGCGTGATTGAGTAACAAACATCCAAACATGTAAACATCCACACTTTCACATTTGTAATATTATAGTAGGAAGTAGGATTAGATAAGTGTAATTTTTATAGTCAAAGCTCAAACTTGTGCAAGAGGCATATCTTAGTCAGGTGACTTAGAAAAGTAATGTAATTTCCATACACCAGTCATTTAAGCCATTTCTGTCACCGATAAAGCTCGTAGAAAATACTTCTGTCAAGGGGCACCTATATACGTTGATAGTTACTAAATATACATAGCACCTGGCAATGTAACTAGGCCAGGGATAGCGAATCAATGGCACGCGTGCCGTTAATGGCATCCGACATAATGTTTTGGGCACGTCACCGATCATTAAATTCTTTATGCACTAATAATAATTTTAGCCTAATGGCTAGGGCGTCGGACTTACGATCATGTGGTTGCGGGTTCGAATCTCACCCATTACACTACCGACGTGAACCCACTCGTAACACAAGCATCTTAGCTTAGCACGAGGGGTTAACGAGATTACTAGTAATGTGCGACCCACATCACTAGTGATCCTTATAAAAAAAAACAGTGTGAAGTAGATATTTCGTGACGTGATTTAAAATAGAATAGAATAGATGAATAGAATATATGTCTTTATTTGCAATGAATGTGTGAATGTAGGTACAATAATAACCTTAGAGAAGATGGCAATACTGATAAATGTTGCCGTGCATAGCGAAGCTCAGGGAAGACCCTCTATAATCTTCTCGGAGATGTGCTTTAGGAGGCGTGGCACAGGGGGTTTCTGGTTTGGTCTTTTAAGAGGTACCAGAAGCCCCTCATCATGTGCAGATGGTGAACAACGGGGTGGTTTTAGTGCGGTAAAAATACCACACTCCCTGGTCTTATAAATCTCCCATAAGGCCGGGCGCCTTTTGAAGGTTTCCCCCCGAAAACAAAAAAAAAAGGTAAAATAATGAGGTGTCACATTTAAATAAGAGTCCTTGTACAATTCTGCCATAATTTAGCATGCAAATGTTAGTAAAATGTTTTAATTATATTGAAGCAACGACAACAACACAACGACAGAAAAAACAAATATTATTATTATTATTTTTATTTTATGGCAATCTACTATATAATAAGCAACCTCTGCCAGTCTCGCGTAGTGACCACACATTGGTGTTACTGTAGTCAAGGGCTTTTTTACAGTTAAAACGAATTCCGGCGATATTTTGATGCCTGTAGCAACACAAATAATAATATAAGTGTTAGTAGATATTAATATTTACTATAAACAAATATTATTATTATTTTCCCAACAATCGTTAAGTCAAAATTATTTGATGTCACGTTTATGATCAAATCAAACATTTATTTAAAAAAATGGTTCATTTTATGCATAAAGGTTTGCTTACCTAGGAGACCAAGTGCGAACCCCTTATAAAATCCAATTGATATTTCTGTAATTTGTAAGAAATATTCATGAAATAGAATTTCAACAAGCAGAAGGGAGGATGCTTAGCATCGTGTCGCAACGACTTGATATTCTCTTGACTTTGATGACCCGATAGTCTGACCCGCATTGCCAAGTGTTTGGGGTACAGCGTGAATACTTTAAAAGAAGTTCCTTATTTCTAAATTTATTATAGAATAGAAGAATAGAATAGAATATAATAAAATTTATTTGCTTGAAATAGAGTTGTACAAATCTTAAAAAATATTACAGTTCTTCATATTTCGCCTACTCAATTCGGCATGCAAATTTAACAAAGAAGTAAATCAGACTGAGACTAAATCAAGTTCAGTACAAAACTGATAAGTACTTGTTCAATTTAAATTGCTTTGCAAGTGATACTACTTTAAAAATAACACATATGGAAACAAGCAGATAAATAACAATATTTTTAACACAGTATAGTTTCCACCGATTAATAGTTGCATGAAAATGATTTAGAAAGAGACGATAGTTACATATTTGAAGTAGAAAGTGGAACATTATACAGGATTATTTTAAAAGGAGTGCGAATATTCAACGAGGTAATCAGGTGCATAAAACTGATCAACTTTCCTCAAGGAACATAGGTCGAAATATTAAAATGGAAAATTAACTTTTTATACAAAGTGACAGGTCACGTGACTTATGTTTGTTCCTTGGGGAAAGTGGTTTAGCTTTATGCACCTAATTACCTACCTCGTTGAATATCCACTTTCCTTTTAAATTATTCCTGTATACATTCTCATATATTATAACACTTTTTTTAATTAGTAACATCATTTTGACACAACACAACGTGACATTATAATAAGACAGGGTTAGCGTTTTTTGGAGAAGGCTCTTTAAGGGGCCTTATCAGCCTAAGGCCTTCCACTGCACTGAACGCTGTGAAGGCATGGTAGGATGACGATGTTTTCTGAAGCGACGGTAGCCTAATGGCTAGGGCATCGGACTTGCGATCATGTGATTGCAGGTTCGAAACCCACCCATAACCGACCCTTTACCGACATGAACCCACTCGTAACACAAGCATTTAGCTTACCACGAGGGGTTAACAAGAACAAATAATTTCCAGTAAAAATATTGTAGTTTTACTAGATATAAAATGATTCTGACATTATCAAATAAGAAACTCAAGATAAAAATAACTATTATATAGACTACGTTCTAAGTAGCGTATAAATAGCTCGGCTCCCACTTCTCTAGGAATTTAATTCCCACGTTATAAACGAAGCATTACTAAGAAAAGGTCTTACGCTTTTACCCTCTTAATTAATTATAAAGAGCTCCCATTACCTGACTCTGCCATTAAAATAAACTACAAAAGCATGCGAAAAGCTTTGAAAATAAACCATAATTGAATAATCCACAAGTTATTTATACTATTTTGATATATTACGAAAAATATCATATTTTCAATAATCTTCTACTATACTATAAAAATAAGTCGGGTTTTCCTTCCTGACGCTATAACTCCAGAACGCACGAAGCGATTTCCACGGTTTTGCATTCGTTGGAAAGGTCTCGGGCTCCGTGAGTTTTATAGTAAAGAAAATTCTCAATTACATAAAAAAAAATTTAGACCGCGGGCGGAGCTGCGGGAAACAGCTAGTATCTTATAGTTTAAAATTTTGAATGTCTCGTGTATTAGTTTGTACCAGTAATAATAGTGTATTGTTTATGTAAATGAATTGTTAACGATAACGCCTTAAAAATCGCGAATCATGAGAAAGTGTCACGATCCGCCTGAGCCGAGCGTGCAAGCGAGAGCGCCGAACAAGCGATAGAGAGGCACTATCAACCTAAGCGTACATTAAAAATCAACTTTTCATACAAACATAAGTCACGTGACCTGTCACTTTGTACGAAAATTTCATTTTCCATTTTATGATTTCGACCAAGTTCCTTCGGTAAAGTTGTTCAGTTTTATGCACCTGATTACCGCGTAGAATATACGCACTCCTTTTATAATAATCCTGTATACTCGGAGTTTATCTAGAATGAATGTAGCCAGCTGTATAGGATGCTCTCGCGAAATTCTAAGAGTCAATTAGAGAAAATGGGTCACTGGGTAACGGATAAACCAGCAACCTGTTACGACCTGTTCGTGTGACGTAATTTTTAACTGCGGCTCACATTGAGTAGTGGTAAGAGTTTTTTTGTGAGCTGGTTTGTGTAAAAAAAAATAAGGCGAAAGATTTATGCGTTTTGAAGGGAGACCAGAGCTGGTTTGTTTAAAGAAGGATTCTCTCGTCACATTTCAGGAATGTAAAGGAATTTGGATTCATAATTTTTTTTTGTAGATTGGTTTTACAAGTGTCATATAGATGTGTTCTAGAATATTTCGATTTAATAAATATGGCTTATGATAACCATTTATTTGCAAGGCAAATCTATGTAATTTATGTTCCTGAGTTCAAGCTTATAATACCATGTACATCCTACTATCCTACTAATATTATAAATGTGAAAGTGTGTATGTTTGGATGTTTAGATGTTTGGATGTTTGTTACTCAATCACGCAAAAACGGCTGAACGGATTTGGATGAAATTTGGCATGCATGTAGCCTTTGTCATGGAAAAGAACATAGGCTACCTTTTATTCCGATTCCTTAAGTAGTTCCCGAGGGCAAATTGAAAATTGTTTACGAGCTAAGCTGTGGGTAGACAGTTTATAAAATTGTTATTTTTCTCTATTACCTACAGCGCAAGCTAAAACACGGGTGAACTTTTTATTCCATTTTTCATTACTTTTCACTTCTTTTTGGACCTAATTCTGAAGTCCACGCAGAAAAAGTCGCGGGAAGAAGCTAGTTGTTTATAAGTTTAAACAAAAAGGACCAATTAATTATCATTTATATAAAGAAACTGGACTGGCAGGAAAAAAATTGAAGCGGCGGTAGTTTAATGGCGAGGGCGTCGGACTTACGATCTTGCGGTCGCCGGTTTGAATCCCACCCATTACACTACCGACGTGAGCCCACTCGTAACACAAGCATTTAGCTTAGTATGAGGGGTTAACAAGAACACTGGTACTCTTTAAAAAAAAACACACCACGTCTTTACCGACATCTTAATCCTAATTCCGTAATACAGAACATAAAAAGGTTTTTGAGGGGACAATCGTCAGGATTTTATGTTCAAGAGGTTAGCCGTTAGCCTCTCTTGACGTTGATAGCCCTTGGAACATTAGCCGCAGTGTATTGACGGGTATTATTTACAGACAGTAGGTTGGTACCAATCATACTATTTTGTTATGTGTACTTTCTTATGTAATTTTTGTCTTTACAAATCGTTGAAGGAAATTATCTTGATGATTCTAAAAACATGTGAAAGTAATTCTGTTTGTCTGTTACGCAGTCACGTTCAAACTGCTAAACCGATTATAATGAAATTTGGTATAATAGTAATAATATTTCAGGACACCTCACACACGGTCATCTGATCCCAAACTAGGCAGAGCCTGTACTTTGGTGTCCAGACAACTGAAGAACGTACTTATATATTTCTAAATACATACATATTGCAGATAAATTGTACCTGGGTAAGGTAAGGTACACCACCTGCAAATCTTTGTGTGATGAGCATGATTATTTGTTCTGAGTCTTGTCCTGGGAGGGAATCGAACCCAAGACCTCTGGTTCCACAGTCAGGGTCATTAACCACTAGACCAACAGGCCAGTCAAATTAAGTAAGCTTGGATTCCAATAAGGGGCAAAGGCTACTTGCCACGAAAACCGATATCAACACGGACAAAAGCTACTGCAATAATATATTTCGAGAAAATAATAGAATAAATCCTTCTCTGAACTTTAATGGTAAAATAACTATAGTTATTAAGATGAAGTTTCTCAGTCAATTCCAACGAAGAACTCAAGGTTTTCACAGAGTAGTTCCATAACAGAATAATCAAAAGCAATTTACTCTGTATTATGCTAACCTCGGTTTTCCTTCAAAGTTATTCAATTAGGCTTTATAATATTACAATATTGTGTCCTCATCTGGGGAGGTGCCACTAAGAGCGTCTTCATAAATATAGAAAGAGCTCAACGCGCGGTGATAAAGGTCGCTCTCAGAAGACCCTACAGGTATCCGACAGATCTTGTGTACCAGGAGTTCCAAGTTTTGAGAGTACGGCAGCTCTTTATACTAAAAGCGACACTTAGAATGCACGCAACTATTAAAAATCGACCTGATTATCAGTACATAATAAACAAACGAGTTTTCAGAATACCTTTGCCACCTTTTACCTCAGAACTTTCAAGACGCTGCACTACTTACACAATTCCAAACATTTACAACAAAGTTCATAAAGTCTGTTACTTAGGAGACTGCTCACTTAAAGCCTGTAAGACAAAACTTACTAAATTTCTGATACCTCTTTCATATATAGACACGGAATCCCTGTTATAGGACGTCATCTAAATACACACACGAACACATACACTCTAACACACACACACACACACACACAAACTCAAACACGCACACACTCTCTTGCACATTTTTATAAATACTCAAACGAGCCCATCTTTAAAGTCAGTGTTATTTAGTTTTTAGTTTTAATATAATTTCCTTTTAAATTTAAACTTCTATGTTTTGTTTTATATTTGTAGTCATTCAAATTTTATCACTGTGATTTAATGTAACTAGCTTTTGTAACGAAACTAGAGTCACAAGATACAAGTGTAACTTAGTTTGTGACTCGACGAAATTGTGATTTATAAAAACTTATCTGAATAAATACATATTATTATTATATTATTATTATTAATACTTACGTTGTTTTTTAATTTTATTTTTATAAAGCTTACTAGAAATGAGGGTCGCACATCACTAGTATTATTATATTAGTACGTTATGAACTTAGAGCTATGATTTTTGTAATAATATAGATATAAACTAGTTCTATTTTTGTCGAAAAGTTATATTTAAAAGAACTAGAAACTCCAAAAAATGCTTGTTTCTCTCAACAAAAGCACATATTACATCACGTTTATTAAGTCATGTTATTACATCTTTTCTTATTATAGAACCATTTGATTAAATCTTTATCTATTATAACTGACACTTAAAATTGAAGTTGAAAGGTCAGTCTCCTGACCTTAAAACTTTGAATGGGATCAAAACTACGATTATCTAGTTTGCTAATGTAGACAGGACTTTTGACTTTGAATATTGTTTAATGAGGAAAATGTCAAAGAAATTATGTTATTCCATTTTTTTTCTTAACTGTCTTCATGGACTTTGTTCTTGAAGTGTTACTTAATAATGGCAGTGTATTTACATCAATATCATGATAAAGAAAAAAGTTACAAATGAAGTATTCAAAACCACTGAAGATCTACGAAACACACAACATTGTCTTGTTATTCAGCGCCTGATAAAAAAAAGGAATACTGAACAATTCTGCCCGCAGTCTATTGTCACATTTTTACGGCTATATCACACAACCGATTTTCATAAAATTGTATATGAACTCATAATAACATATCATATCTTATATCTTTAAACGAGCAATTATTGTATATATGTACCTATATATATAATTTCAATCTCAGAAACGGCTCCAACGATTTTCATGAAATGTATGCAGAGGGTTTTGGGGCCGCCGTTAAATCGATCTAGCTAGTAATAATTTTCAGAAAATGTCAGACAAGACGAGCAAAGCTCGGTTATCCAGGTATTTAATATAAAGTATGAACATGACGGAGCAGTGAGCCCTTGAAAGGATCGCATGTCGGCAAACGTAGTGTAGGACGCCCCCCAGCCAGATGGAACGATGACCTGAAAAAGGTAGCTGGGTCGGACTGGATGCGGAAGTTGGAGGACCGGGTGCTGTAGCTCAACTTGGGAGAGGCTTATGTCTAGCAGTGGACTGCGATAGGCCGAGTTGTTTATATGAACTTCTAGTCCAACAGCCACCTTCTGCTTATTCAGTAACTACAAGCTCAATTTTCCTGAGTAGGTGGATTTCGACGAGGCACCCAAGTTTTTCCTCTGTGAATGTTCTCGATAGTGGTAGCTATTGTATTGCTCTAAGCAAAAACATAAAAAAGTCCCTGATTAACCGACATTGCTAAAAATGTCGTGGTGGCCAATCCATTCAATGAACGTATTTTCGTGCACAAGATTGCAGGTTCGAACCCACTACAGTCAAGTACCAACATTACTTTTTGGAAGTTGAATGTACTTTTTAATTATTCTAAGATACCATTGACAAACGGTGAAGGAAAACATCGAGAGGAAACCTGGATTCCAAAAACTGGAATGAAAAACTGTGGTAAAAGCTAGTTTAATCTGAATTGCGGCTTCTACATTTTGGTAGTAATTCAAACATTCACAGGTAATAGAAATCCAGAAGGTATTAAGTTATCGTCGATGTTAGCAGGTCGTTTGTAGAGCGACGCTTGAATAATTCATTATACATGAGATCGTATATGGCTTGGATGTTTGGAGTAGAATTCTAAGAGCAGTATTGCTTAAGGTTCAATGTTCGGATTGATTCCTAAGGAGCTTCTAATTGTTTCTTTCCGTGTAGTTTCTTCCCGATTTTTTTTTCTTTTATCGGCGGCTGTTATCTCGTAATATACTCTTCTTCTTCTCCTCTGCCAAACCTTTTCCCAAACTATGTTGGGGTTGGTTTAAAGTCATACTTTAGACGACCATCATGGTCGAGTGGCGTACACACCGGTTTTCAAGTTGTCGCCAGCTCTGAGGTCCCGGTTTCGATCCCCGGACGGGACAATGTAGAAATCACTTTTGTACACTGTCTTGGGTCTGGGTGTTTGTGGTACTTTCGTTGACTCTGATTCCATAACACAAGTGCTTTATCTTATTTGGATTCGGAGCAGTGTATGTGATGTTGTCCACATTTATTGATTTATACTGGATTTAGTTGAATTCCGTATTTTACAAGCGATTGCCTATCTGACCTCCAACAATTTTTTTTTAACGTAACTTTAAATAAGGCAGTTTATATGGAGTACTTCAAAGTAAACCTAATCCAATTAAAAACAAATAATTTATTGCTGTTGCTATCTTGAATGTCGTGGTGACCTAGCGGTTGTAGGTTCGAACCCAACATAGTACCAACATGACTTTTTGGAAGTTGACACCTTTGAAAAACGGTGAAGGAAAATCGTGAGGAAACCTGGATTCCAAAAATTTTAATTTTAAATCGCCAACCCGCAATGAGCAGGCGCGGTGATCAATTCCTTCTCTATATGGGAACCCTATCCCAGTAGTGGGACATTTACAGGCCATGGCGAGACTGCCGGCCCATGCCATTTAATTTTACAAAGACAGCTGATACGACTTGTTGACTGAAAATCCTCGTTCGTACTTTCAAATTGAGTTCAGATGTATGACAGAAAATAATGATACCTTTACGGACACTAACAGGGTTGTAAGACGTTATTTATCGTAAAGATGATAATGTAGTGCCCATAAAAATACACTATAAATAAACACAACCCTATCCTTATTGACTAGAAAGGTAGTAACTTACTTCGGTAGCATTTACGACTTTCACCCCAATATTTATCCTGTATCAAAGGTTTTATTTTATTCCTATCATACTGCTAGACTAGACTAGCTGTACCCAAGGCTCCGCCTGCGTTATTGTCGTTTAAATAGCCTATGTCCTTTCTGCGAGCTAAGTCTTACTCCGTACCAAGTTTCATCAGAATCAGTTCACTGGTTTATCCGTTAGAGCGTAACCGACGGACAGACAGATAGAACAAGTTTTTATTTATAATATTATTTAAATATACTATTTTTTCATCAAAATATAATAATTAAATTGCATTTAATATTATCTATTGATAGAAGATTCTAAATATTTTATTGAAATTTATAAATCTATACTAATATTATAAAGAGGAAACCTTTGTATTTTTGTATTTTTGTATGTTTGTATTCAATAGGCTCAAAAACTACTGGACCGATTTCAAAATTTCTTTTACCATTACTTAGAGGGATTCTTCCGAATCCGTATAGGCTATATTTTATCCCGGAAAATAGATAGGATTTTTCGTGGTAGTGAAAATTGTGGAGTAAGTCGACGAAAAAACTGCCGTACGTTAACGATTCTCGCGAACGCTGCCTAAATGGTTAGAGATGTATGGTTGACTTCTATAGAAAAGTTGTAGAACTCAATAATGCCTACAAAAAAGTCCGGGATAGTATAAACCAAACATTCATATTTTAGCCATTATAACCACTTTTCCATAGAATAAAAGTAATTAAAATTATTAGCCTATGTTTATTGATCATATTATCGTCAAATACTAATCCTTATCAAAATAAACTATTTATTGAGCAAGATTGTTTCAATAGCTATAAATTACTTTTTATTTTATTCCAATCGGACAATTCATTCAAAAGATATTACGAATTTAAAATTGTAATTGGTATTAAAATGAATGATGGCCGCCGGCCGATATGTGTCGCACGACTCGCACGGCGAAACCGCAGGGGAGGGGGGTGCACATCTATGAAGAAATAAATGTCCACCCGTGCGAAGCCGGGGCAGGTCGCTAGTCTTCAATAATACTATATTGTTATTCTACTCGTTTTCTCACAGTCTAGCATAGCATCGTAGCACGCAAGGTTGCTACGCCCGCGTGATAACCAACACCCACGCGGGCAGAGTCACGAGCTACAACTAGTATACAATATGTACATGTATAGCGTATAGAGTGATAAGCTGACGAAACGTTCGCCACAAATCCTGGCTGTGTTAGGGCGAAGCTGGCAATGTCAGCTCGTCACTAAACTTGAATTATTCATAGAAGCCGAGAATATTATTCTAGAAATCTAGAGAGCTTATTTTTATTCCAGTAATGTTCGAGATTTCTAGAACTATGAAGAGATTTTAGTTATCCCGACTGCCTATTTATACATATAATTTATTTTTACTAGCTTAATTATATTACTAACTAATTGCTCCCCGCGGATTTACCCGAGTCATTCCCGTGACTGAGGTCTTATCAAGATACAAGATATCATAATTATGCGCTATTCTTAATATTTTCGTGAGACACTACGAAAATAATATTGGCTGTACCTACTTACGTTGACTTATCGGAGCAGCCTGACTGAGACCTGACAGATCTGACCTGAGTTTAATTCTCAGTATATATACAAATTGTCACCCATCCACGGACCAACCGCGGCGAGCGCGGCTTAACTTCATCTTTGTCTAGGCCTACTACAATGTCTCTTGATATTGCGAGGGACCCATTCTGTCGTTAGTTGGGCCATCGGTCGTCTGACATGCGGCAGATGTGTACAACTCAGTTTCGTTTATAGCATACTAGCTGCTTCCCGTGTTCTAAATTAATTGTTTCGGTATAAAAAGTAGCCTGTTTATTGATCCAGTATGTCAGCCACCTCAAAATTGTTTTAGCCATTTAAACGTGAAGAGGCAACAAATATACACAACACTATCGCCTTTATAATATCAGTGTGAACAAACGTTTCATACTTAGATACAGTAGGTATAATTTTTAAGTGGTATGCCTAAAACAATTCAACACAAAAAGTACAGTTCACCCTGAAAACAACAAAAAAAAACATAATGCCCCAAAACAGACAAAAATAAACATAAATATGGAACATAGCCGTTACGGTTACGTTGGCCGTTGCATGTTGCCGTACCTCACGTTACACAACGTAACAACGTATATATTTATCAGTAAACGTAAATGGACTGACACGGGAGGATATTTGAAACGATCGTTCGGACAGATAAGGTTTTTCGTTAGTAAAACTTAAAATAACGTCGCAAATGTCTGGAATGTTGAAAATAACTATGAATTTTGTGTGTTGTGTTACAAACCTTATCAGTTTACTTTTAAATAGTGATTAAGAAAAATCTATAAGACTTTGAATTAATCTACATTGGATAGCGGCGGTAGCCTAATGGCTAGGGCGTCGGACTTGCGATCATGTGGTTGCGGGTTCGAATCCCACCCATTACACTACCGACATGAACCCACTCGTAACACAAGCATCTTAGCTTAGCACGAGGGGTTAACGAGATTACTAGTAATGTGCGACCAACATTGCTAGTAATCTTTAAAAAAAAAAAAAAATATAAATATAAAAATATTGCTCAGATGTCGTACACATCGCCGTAAGACGTGTAATAAAATAAGGAAGGAGAAATTTGTAAGCTCGGGCTCTCCTGCCTCTGTACCTTAGTTGGGAAAGTGACTGGTACTCGTACGTTAAATCAGGAGCTGCAGGTTCCAATCCCCCGGAGGAAAACATTTTTTCTTCATTCTATATGTCATTGTATTTAATTTACAAGTTATTGTGACGCATGAATGCGGATCAAATCAATAAGAAGACTAAGATACCGATTTCACTTCTGCCGAAAGGTCTGGTTCATCCTAACCCAGGAAAGAAAAGCATAGGATTTCTGGTTTGGTCTTTTAAGAGGTAACGGAACCCTCTTCCATGTGCTGATGGTGACCAGCATGGTGGTTTAAGTGATCTATGCGGCCTACATAGAAGCCAAGGGGTCCCTGACGGCGCGAATGGGCGCGGCCCCGGATCGTGCGAGGGCGGAAATGTTGGAGGGTCTGGACGCTGACCCCTTTGGGAGGCCGTACAAGGCGGCACGCAACAAACTGCGCCCGTACGGTCCCCCAGTTGCCGAGACCCTCGAGCCGACGTTGCTGGATATGGTGGTTCGGTCCCTGTTTCCGCGCAGGGACAACTTCACTCCACCAGTGATGAGCTCCCCGCGGGGTGCGGCTCCATCGGCCGAGGCGGTCCCGCCGGTGACGGATGACGAGGTGGAGAGGGCGGTTTTCTGCCTCCGGGGGAAAAAGACGGCCCCAGGTCCGGACGGCGTCCCCGCGAAGGTGGTGGCCATCGCCGCCTCCCAGATGGGAGAAAGGTTTCGGGACCTCTTCAGTGCGTGTCTGACGTGTGAGAGGTTCCCGAAGCCATGGAAGGAGGGCCGATTGTGCCTTCTTCGGAAGGAAGGGCGGCCAGTGGACTCCCCATCGGCATACCGACCCATTGTTTTACTGGATGAGGTCGGTAAAATGTTTGAGAGGATCCTCGCCGCCCGTATCAACAGGCACTTGTGCACAGTCGGCCCGGACCTAGCGGACGCTCAGTTCGGTTTTCGAGCTGAGCGTTCGACAGTGGACGCCCTGTCCCGGCTCAAGGGCCAGGTGAGGGAGGCGATGGATGCGGGGGATGGACTGTTGGCTGTGTCATTCGACATAGCCAACGCCTTCAACTCCATTCCCCACTCCACCATACTAGAGGCGCTCCGCTTCCATGGAGTGCCTCCGTATTTGAGGGGCCTTTTATCGGATTATTTGAAGGACCGCACAGTCCTTCTTGAGGACAAGTCAGGTGAGCTCCGGCGATACGGCGTCGAGTCCGGTGTTCCACAGGGTTCTGTTCTTGGGCCGCTCCTCTGGAACATCGGATTCGACTGGCTCTTGCGGGGCAACCTTCCCCGTGGCACGTCTGTCATCTGCTATGCAGACGACACTCTACTGACTGCCCGGGGGAGAAATTTTGGAGAGGCGGCCAGCTTGGCCTCGGCGGGCGGTTCGCATGTGGTGGGCAGAATCTCCCGCCTAGGGCTGACGGTGGCGCTGCACAAAACCGAGGCCGTGTTCTTCCACGGGCCTCGGCAGTGCCAACCACCCGACGCTCATACCTATGTGGAGGGTGACCGCATTGAGGTGCAGGCCCAGATGAAATATCTGGGTCTAGTGCTCGACAGCAGGTGGCGCTTCCGCGCACACTTCAGCGGGCTGTCAACGCGCTTGTTGAGGACTGCGGGCGCCCTCTCGTGGCTCCTCCCGAACATCGGGAAGCCCGGCGACCAATGCCGGCGTCTATACGCCGGGATACTCAAAAGTATGGCCCTATACGGGGCCCCCATCTGGGCGGACTCACTCCGCACACGGGTCACCGCCGCTGCCATCCGCAGGCCACAAAGGGCCATTGCACAGCGGGTGGCGAGGGCTTACCGCACAGTAAGCTTCGCGGCGGCGTGCGCTCTGGCGGGAACCCCTCCTTGGGAGCTCGAGGCTTGGGTGCTCGCCAGAGTTTACGACTGGACGGCGGAGCAGAAGGCGCTCAACCGACGCCTGGACCGAACAGAACGGGAGGGCGTGCGTGAGGAGGCTCGGGAGGCAATAACTCGGCACTGGGCCGAGGACCTTGCCTCCGCAACATTCGGTCGCTGGACGCTGGATGCCATCGGGCCCGTCCTGGGTGATTGGCTCGATCGGCGGCATGGCTCCCTCTCCCTGCGTCTGGTGCAGGTGCTGTCCGGGCATGGCTGTTTCGGATCGTACCTGCACCGGATTGGGAGGGAGGAGACCCCACAGTGCCACCACTGCGAAGCCGCGGTGGATACGGCAGCGCACACCCTGGAGGTGTGCCCATCGTGGGCTGAACCCCGCCGCGCCCTGGTGGCAGCGGTCGGGGACGACCTCTCGCTCCCCAGCGTGATTGCTGCTATGTTGGGAAGTGAGGAGGCATGGGCGGCGGTAGCCTCCTTCTGTGAGGACGTCATGTCACAGAAGGAGGCAGCGGAGCGCATGCGGGAGGACGACCCTCTCGCGGTGCCGCTCCGTAGACGAAGAAGGGGCAGAAGACGGCGAACACAACGTCCGTCCCCATCCGCCCCGGGGGGTGATCAGCGGGCGACAGGCGCGGGGGCGCCACCGCCTGCATCACAAGAATCACCCCGTGCGCTCCGGCCATTATAAAGGCCCCTCCCTACTGGGGGTGGGGGGCGTGAGGGGCCTGCCGTAAGGCGGGTAGTCGCCGGTGGGGGACTGGACGACATAGACTCCCAGGCCCCCTCCACTCAGGCGAGGCCGGAGTGCCGCTGGGTATTTTTAGTGGGTATACCGGGAACGACTTTACCGGGGAGTCCCACATACCCCTCTCCCGTCCCCCGACGGGAAGGGCATGCGTAACAGCATTTTTTCCCAGCGGAAAAAAAAAAAAAAAAAAAAAAAATGGTGGTTTAAGTGAGGTAAAATTCCCACACTCCTCGTTCTTAATCCCCTTTGCCGGGGTATTTTGAAGGATTCCTCCCAAAAAAAAAAAAGAGCATCAGCAGGAGCCGCGCTGGAAACGCACCAGCGGTCGTGTGGCGCTGACTAAGGCAAGAACGGGACCGGGTTATTTTAGTCGGTGAAAGTCTGACATTCCTGTTCACATTCCAACAGTCTGATATTCCCAAGCCGTGCCCTCGGCCTCGGTCGAAGACATAAGGATTTGGCCAGCACTATCCAGGTGATATTTATGCAAGCGTTAACGCTGATCCCTTAATTGTATGGAAGTGACAACTCTGAGTCACGTGACTTATCGAAACGATATTTCCATACATTTAATGTCATCTAAGCGATTTTTATCATTGTTAGCGCTTCTAGTAATGTCACTTAACTACGGCGGCTTGTGTTATAATGCCGCAAATATACCTAAATATTTAGATATCGTGACGTCATTAGCCCCACTCCAAAATAATGCTTTCATTTATCTACGTTAGTTTTAATTTCCTTTTTTTTATTTATATTAAATACATCTTAAGAAACTCCGGCTTTTTAAACCCAGCCATCTACCCTATCAACGCAGTCCATACAAGAATTGCATTACACTCGACGTTTTACTTACCCGTTCACCGGGTTATGTAATACTGGTACGTTTGTCTGACGTTTTAATGAAAATACCTTCGATGTACAGCCTCCTGCGGTAAGCCCGGTAAGGAAGGAATGCTTTACCTAAGCTTTGCGCTGCAGACTCACATGAGAAGTCTAAAATGTAATTTGTACGGTTTATGGAAGTTTTCATACACAAGAACTTGGGTTAAAACTCTCCTTAAACCTACTAATTAGAGGTAACAGAAGTGTGTTAATCGAATTAACGTTTAGTAACCAATTCAGTTGAATTTACGTTTAAATAATAATAACACCGGCCTATAAACGTCCCACTGCTGGGCACAGGCCTCTTCCCATATAGAGAAGGGAATTTACGTTTACGACATAAAAATCATCTTATCAATGATAATTATAAAAAATATAGGTACTAGTGTAATATTGAGGAAAGGTTTTTATTTTTTTGTTTGTAACTAATGAACTTAAACTGCTGTACCAATTTCAAAGCTCATCAGAGATCAGAGAATCTTCTGTATAATATCATTAAAGCTAATACAAATCATGAAATCAATTTGGTTTGAAAAGTAGAATCTGTACTGTCAGTACAGATTCTACTTACAGTACTTACAGTAGACAAGACAACGGCACGGCTATGCCATCCTTGAAGCAAATTGGACTTTAACGACCCCTTTTTCGTTTTACGTCATTAAATAACCAACATACATTTACAAAGTTTGTTTCTAAAAAAATATGTTTCTTCCAAATAACAGTAAAAAGAAACAAAGTCCAAATTGCACAACAAAAATGTGTCTAAATTAACAGCATCAAAATTTCAAACTACAATCTTGAGATTCTCATAACTTATGCAGGAAATAAAATAAAAACACATTTTTGTAAATAAACTAGTACCCTAGAGAATGGTATCTGTGTAGTCAAACTAAGTGAGTAATGTACAGTTATACAAGACCAAAAACCTCAAACAACAAACTTTAGGTGATGTCAAATAACAAGACCTCATCAGAAGTTCAAATGCGTAAAGTAAGTTGGAATTGGACTGGCTTTACTAGAAAATATATATTTTTTTTTTTTTTGTACTTGCTGAATATTTATTTTGATAGTATTCTCAACTTTTTTATTAAGAAAAGTGCCTAAACATGAAAAAAAAAGCTTTTTATTTGTTTGTATTTACCTCAAATTAATTTTTGTTATTTTTCAGTTTTCAGAAAATTAAAGTTTTCTGGAAAGCTGCGGGTATCACTGCGGAGCGCATCTAGTTTACTGTAATCGGATGAATTTACATATTAAACCTTTTTTTTTTGGCAAAAAACAAACATAAATCTACTTTCATTCAAACTTGACATTCTGTTATTAGCCTTTATTATGGCACCATACAGTAAACACAATTCAAACATAGGTACAATGTACAACAGCAAAATAACACTTCAACTAAATATACACAGGAGTTTCAACTTAAATACCTGGCCACTTAGGATCAAATTCGTGCGCATCTAAACGTAATTGGTTTGCAAACTTTGCTGGTGTTTATTTACAGATAATAATGTATGATGCTTCCCGTTTTGAGTGTAATTACCTGCATGTGATGTTGCCATTATTGATTGAACTAGAGTAAATTACTAAGGCCGAGTTTTTGATCCCGAGTTAACTCACCTATGGTTAAATATGCTAACTAATAGTTTAAAAACGCGTTTTTTCATCTATTGTTAGTCTATCAAATAGTCAAATAAGCTGAAGAGTTAATTAATTAACAATTTGTTAGAATAAATATTGATGAATAAACGCGTTCTATCGAAGATTGAAACCATTAGTTAGCATATTTTAACCATTGGTTGAGTTAACTTGGGATAAAAAAACTGGGCCTAAGCTCTAAATACTGAGTCGCAACACAAACATTAAGTATCTGTCTGTCCGTCGAAATCTTACCTCTTAAAGTGACAGAGACAGCAACAGACTTAACAAAGACTTAAAACTGATTGACGTTCTTATATTTGGTCATTAATGTACAATTTGTTACAAGATAGAAAAATATATCAATGCATAGTTCTTTTCTGCATAGTCTCCGACTCAGTATTTAAGATGATTATCATTATATTTTTCTGCAATGTTTTTTCTTTGTTAAATCATTTTTTTACACGTCTCACATAGTAATATATATCAAGAAAAATATAACATAAATAGCAAAATATATTCAATTATTCACGCACTGAAATAACAAAATAAAAATGGTTAAAGTAATTGTTAGTACATGGAACAGTCACCTTCGGGCGCAATTTCTATACCTACTTAGATTTCTTTATCATAAAATATATCTTTCACTCTTTCTCTTAATGAGAGGAGGCCCTGCCCAAGAAAGGACAATTATTTATAGACAAAATTATTAAATGTTCGACGTTAAATTAGCAGTTTTTTGTACGCAAAGAAATCACAACGAAAAAATATAACATTTTAAATTAAGTTCCGCACTTCAGTCCATAATTCTCCAAACGCGTGCATTTGAGAGCTGCTTCAATATCAAATGGCGCGTAAAAACTAAAGTGCCGTGTAACCAGACTCTTATAGCTACCAAAGGGGGAGGGGTCGTCAGGTAAGCTGATGACGTCACAGATAAACCCCTGTTTAATGCGTCCGCCATTGTACAGGCCGGTATATCATAAATTGTTTTGTACACGTTCGAATAATTTCGC
This sequence comes from Plusia festucae, assembly GCA_950381575.1. NCBI lineage: Eukaryota > Metazoa > Arthropoda > Insecta > Lepidoptera > Noctuidae > Plusia > Plusia festucae. The sequence goes on from OX494455.1 coordinate 5,258,995, forward strand.
CTTTTGTAAATTAACCTTTTTTTTGGATATGCGAAAATATTTTTTTTTGCATGTGTGTAAAGTTCATTTTCATACAAATATTGGCTAAATTGAAAGAAAGAATTCACGGCATTTTTTAATGTAGTAGTAATTATGTGTTTTTATTCTTGTTTTTGCATTGGGTTCAAAACGAGTATTAGAAGAATAAACAATTGAGTTTGAAATTGAAAAAAAAAACATTTTCCCTCGGGAACTACTTAAGGAATCGGGATAAAAAGCCTATGTTCTTTTCCATGTCAAAGGCTACATGCATGCCAAATTTCATCCAAATCCGTTTAGTTTTTAAAGTGTGGATGTTTGTTACTTTGTTTGTTTGTGGATTGAGTAACAAACATCCACACTTTCAAATTTATATAGTAGATAGTAGGATAAATAATACATATATATTAATCAAACAAACACATCTACTGTGTTACATTTTCTATCGCCACAAAAAAACATAGACCATGTTTCCCAGTTCAAGGTGATTAAAAATAGAACAAACAAAAATAGCTCGTCAATATTTAGGCAACACTCACACATGGACAACTCTTGTAATTGATAGTTATACACTGCAGTACACAAAAATAGTGTTGGTGCGTGATTCTGACCTTTTTAAGTGTTCCGTACGTTAGTAAGAACTTAGTAGTTAGAAAGCCTTACTCAAAAATAAGAAAGTAATTTTAATTAATTTGAAAAAACTTTTTCTTCTGCCTAACCTTTTCCTAAGCTGAGGATAATGTTGGAGTCACACCAGATTGACTCACCTCCGAATACTGAAACGGTAATTAACTTTGACATGTTCTTAAATGTCTATCCGTCGCTTTTTTTGCTTTAAAGTGACAGAGACAGCATGAGACTTAATGGCAGGTTCAAACTGATCGATGTTCAAGTATTCGGCCATGAGTACTGTATATTAGCAACCGCTTATCTGACCAGTAATAGGTACTGATTGTCAGAATTGTAAAGATTTAACGGCTGTCTAAGACCGTTTAATACTGGGACTAACTGGGACGTTTAATACTGGGGGTATTTCTATTAGTATCTCCCTCCCCCGCACAGGCCAACAGTCTGAGCGCAGCATACCTTTTCGTTCAAGCCGCATCGCTTATACTTTGCCGTGGGGCTACAGTTAAGAACCAAGGGCGACCTAAGAGGCGACTAAGGAAAAATAAACTAAGAGAATGGGCAGTAGCCCTCACCTTTCGAACGAATACAAAACTGCGGTCGCCAACCCGCTTGCCCAGCGTGGTGACTAGGGCAAAAAACACCCCATGATTGTATGGCCACCATAACTCACGGCCCCCAGTTTCCGGTAGTCCCACTGCGCAAGGCGGAGGACCGGATACTGAGGTGCCTCTTGTGAGAGGCATATGTCCAACTGTGGACTGCACTAGGCTGAGTTGATTGATACTTAATCACACGTCCCTTGTTATTCTTCAATACCTATGTGATAGGTACCTGTTCAATAATTAACCAGTATATAACAAACCATACTTTTGGTTTACTTATTTTTATACAGAACCCCAAGAACCAATCTCCTTGAAAAATTCTAAATATAGATCACTCGTTTTCCGTGAAGTTGTTTATTAAAAAATATATTTAGATAAAACTTTGATGTTTGAAAACACCTAAACGTCTAGTCGTAAGTAGACGTGAAATCTAAACAGATGTAAAAATCTATTATAACTGCAATCTTCAAAGGAATGAGCAAAACAGATTATACAAATAGCCACGATTAAAGGATATTGACTCTTATCAAAACGCAATACAACTTATAATAGATGAAAATCTAATCTTTGAAAATGTTTTGGTCGGTTTTATATAATCATCATCTTCATATCAGCCTATCGTATACAGATGAATGTAGACCTCCCTCAAAGAGCGCCAACCATCCCTGTCTTGGGTAGCCCTCAACCATCCTCCGCCAGCCACTTTCTTCTAATGGTCGGTCCTTTGAGCCGCAGGACATCCTACGCTACATTTACGGCCGACGAGTTTTGGCTAGTCCGAAACAAGATACAAGACAGTTTGTGTGAAAATGATAGAATAGTAAGAGAAAGAGACGACAATATCTTGTATCGCCAAGATACAGCGGCCGAAGAGTACCACGGTTATATTTTTCTTTCAGATGTACTACACATAGACCGTGATCATGACCTGTTTCATTTCTATGAACACATTTTCATCCTTTACATTCCCGCTGCTGGGAACGGCAGAGCTGTTTCACTTTCCATCGGACCGGAGTGAGTCAAGCTCGCTATGCAATCAAATGTCCATAATATATTTTTAAGTTGCTTTATCATTACAAAAGAGACTCTAATACCAGATACAAAAACTTGAATTTTGTAGAAAATATAAAAGCAATTTTCGCTGCAATGTGCTGTAAAATACCGCGTTTATTCGGTATTTTGTACACGTATTACATTGAACACGGCATTCATAAAACATGTGCAACGTAGAATAGAGTGCAAGAATTTACTAGCTCTCGTTGAATGGGTTTTCTATCATACAAGTTTCATGTATAGTTAGAATAAAATGCTGAAAATGCTGATACTGGCAACAAATCCATAATATTTCAAACAGTAAATAACCTGTGGTTGGATGTAAAAGTAACCAGTGATAGTTACGATAGATAGATACCTTACATGCACACACATACTCACTCAGTCATATAAACACACACACACCCTCACACAAACACACACACACGCGGTGGAACAAATGTCACTGTCTATTATTTCTTTTTCCTTACCGTCTGTTTTGCTTAATGGGTTAAATTCTCGACATAATATACTGTTTGTTTACATAATTTGTAAGTGGTGGTGGCCTGATGTTCTAAGATACAGGCCTCGGCTTAGTTTAGGCATCAGTCTCCCACAAATTATTGTCTTTCCTTACTAAACTTTGTGTTGTAAAATGTTGTACTGTAATTTGTGGAATAGAAATAAATATACAATTATATTTAAAAAAAAAAAGTGGTCGGAGATGAAGTGTTCAAGATCGAGCTCATTGGCAAGCCATAGAACAGGCCTGTACCTACTAACCTTTTATAGTTCAATATCGTCGTCCCAAATTCTAAAATCCTAGAGCTTACCTTAAAGTGCGGTAACTATTCATAGTTGATCGGAGAGATTTCGAATGTTGCACTGCCATTTGTACTAATAACTTAAACGGCTTCTCAATCCCCTGAATTATATCTTTGTTGAATCCTAACAAATTGTCAGGCTCAGTGACTTGTTATTCTCGTATACTCAAACTAAAGGCACGGTCCAACGATATCTTTGGTATTTTTATAGCAACGGACCGATACCGATTGTGTTTTAATACCTATAAAAATTAAAAATCTTTTTTTATCTAATTTAAATTTCTTTTTTATTTAAAACATAAGACGAGAATTGACATCTTTTTATCTAGAAACAAAGATATTTAAAAAATATATTAGTTAACATCCCTATTGTGTTGTACTAATTTTGTTTTATTTTTATATCAAATTAGGCGTGTCCTGCGCATTCACCCGTGTCTGTGGTTTTTGCGTTTTTGATTAATCTTCCATTGTTTTTACAATTACTGTGCTATTCTGGACGGAGGCAAATCCAACAAATCAAGGATAACCGGATTTTGTTTTAAATAAACACTAGCTTGCCCCGCGGTTTTATCTATTCCCGTAAAATACTTTTTTTTGTAAATTTTTCATAATTTTTAATATAAATACTGCTATTCAGCACGGACACTAATCCAATGAGAACGTATTTTTTTTATTTTAAGATGAAATATTGTAAGTTCACTCTATATTTTGGATTCATATACTCTTTTGGTAACAATCAGTATATACACATGTAGCTCAAATTGCGTTTTACTAAAATCCTTCATAAATACATTAACTACTACAAACTTTGAAGTAGGTATCGCTATCCGTAAGTACACAAACGTTTCACAACTTCTCTAATTTGGAGATTAGTTAAATCAATCAATCAATGCCCCCAAGGAAATGGTTTCTCCTCTACGTAGAAGCGCAATAATTTAACTTCAATGAACATTAGCGTTTATAGTTCTAGGTGGGTAGATAGAAGCCATTAATAAGTGAATTTGGACAACTTCAATTATTCTTATTGATTTTATACCGTTGTACAGAATCCATGTAATTGTATTATTATTTAATAACAACTTTTACAACTAGATGGCGTTAGACGTCAAATTAGATGTCGCTATGGTTTCGTTACATGCGAAAGTATAAGTCATGTCGCGACTATCAAATAAATGTCTTGCTCTGAGGTAAGGTAACGCAGTTTCACTGGTTTCAAGCAAATTTCTACCGCTATTGTACAACCGCATTTATGCGTACTTGTAAATTAAATACAAATAGAATGAAGGAAAAATATGGCTGGGGATCATGGCTAAGTGTAAGCCGTACGGTTTGATCGATAGTAAAGGTTAAGCCGCGCTCGCCGCGGTTGGTCTCTGGATGGGTGACCATTTGTAAACATAATATAGACACACCTACGTGCCTGGATTCAGGAACAGAATCTGCGACTCCTGGTTAATCGCACCAGTCGCTTTCAATACTAGACATATAATATTGTAAATCACGTATTTATTTACGCCTAATCATATCTATATCCATAATAATATTATAAAGAGGAAAGATTTGTATGTTTGTAACGAACAAACTCAGTAACTACTAGACTTATCTAAAAATTATTTCACCAATAGAATGCTACATTATCCTGAGAAACATTATTTATAATTTTACTAGAAAAATCATTAATCGCGGGCGGAGTCGCGGGCAATAGCTAGTATAATTATTATATTCTATACTAGCTTTTGCTCGCGACTTCGTCCGCGTGTACCACCGTTTATTAAATTACCACTCTTTTTACCCCTTTGGGGGAGAATTTCCAAAAATCCTCTCTTAGTGGTAGCCTACTCCTCCCAAAAAACACACATGCCAAATTTCAGCTCTTTACGATCAGTAGTTTCGGCTGTGCGTTGTCTGTCAGTCAGTCAGTAACGGAAGAGTTTTATATATATAGATAATAATAATAATAAATCTTCATTTCAGAATTTATACTCCATATTTTACACGAAAAGAACAAAAACAAAACAAAACACAACAAATCAAAGCAAATGTACATATCCAAATTAAAAATTAAAATCAAAAAGAAATTATACCGACATGTATTAACACACCTGACTTAAGAAACATTACAGCTGTCTCCCAAAAGTTTCTTGTATCCCTCAGTCTGTGCAGAAAGTCACAAAAAGCTGTACACGTACAACGCCATTACCTTTTGGCATAGATTAATGGGTAGTAATAAAAGCTCCGACAAAAAAATAAGAATTCTTACTGCCTAAAATACTTACTTTCCGACTACTTTCATCCGAATAAAAATGACGAAACGACCGAATCAGATACTAAAATCTTCGAAAAATAAACATTACTGTTTATTGCTATAATACTTTTCTACCAGCTTAAATTACGTTCTACTGAAAATTATGTTTTGGCATTTTAATCTTTACTTGCCTACTATTAATTCATAAATTACCTTTCACATTTCATAGACTGTGGTGCTAATTTAACTACAACGTTATAATGAAAATACTATTCAGAGTGGTTATACAGAAACTAATAAAAAATATTAAAATGTACTTGTAATAATACCTTTTTATGGTATAAATCCAAATAGTTGAAGTAAAGATGAATGATTGTAAACCCCCTAAACTATCTGTAATGGAAAAGTAAAAACATAGCGAGTCGCTTCTGGCACTCGCCGGCCGCTGCCGCGGCACGCTCGCTTCGCTCGCTCGGCTCGTGCGGGGGGGTCGCAGTTCTAACCTAACCTAACCTACTGAGTCGAATTTGACACTTAAACCTATCTGCAATGGGCAAGTAGGACAATAATATATCGACCCGAAAACCCCTGTGGGTGTACCAAATTTCATAAAAATCGTTTCAACCGTTTCCGAGATTCCAATTATAAAAAATTCTACTTACAAGAGTCGTTTAGTAATAATTCAGGAAATTGAGAGCATGGAAATCAATCGAATCGATCTTCGGGCCGAACAGTTTAGGTATTTTCATAAATACTGAGAGGTAAAAAATATATTTTATAACCAACAATAGAAATTAAAATAGTTCATGCAAGTCGTAAAAATGTGAATATTTTGACTAAAGCTCTGTTGTCGGTAACTTAGTAATTTTGTCGGAGGTTCAGTATTTTATTCAGAAGTTTAGTTTTGTAGTTCGAAGTTCAATTTTATTTTAGGAGATATGTAATTTTAACGTGCTCTTATTTGTTTGTTAAATATAATTTTTCTTTTCGGTATGTTTTGGGTTTTTTTGTCGGTAATTCATTATAACGCTAGTTAATTAGAATAATAGTCGGCCACAGATCGCTGGAGATTAATTTGTTTTTCGGAACTATTATTATTTCCCTAGATTAATTATGTAAACAAAAGACATTCGCGATATTCCGACGGAGGAATATGGTTTTGAAGTGAACGAGTAGATGAAGAGTGGAATAATAATGGTGGCTCAGTGGTTCAACATACAGATTTTTTTGCACAAAGTTCATATTCAAACCTAATTCAATCTAAATAGGCTACGAAGTTTTAAACGTTAACAACACAATGGCTCTGCCACGGTTGTAGATTCAAACAATTAACTTTTGAATCGGTTTGAAAATAAATTGTGTATTCAACGAGGTAATCAGGTGCATAAAACTGAACAACTTTCCCCGAGGAACATAGATCGAAATGTTAAAATTGAAAATCATCTTTTTATACTAACATTAGTCACGTGACTTAGTATGAAAGGTTCATTTTAAATTTTAACATTTCGATCTATGTTCCTCGGGGAAAGTTGTTCAGTTTTATGCACCTGATTACCTCGTTGAATACACGCGTTCCTTTTAAATTAATCCTGTATATTTATCGCCACACAATTTATTTTCAAACCGATTCAAAAGTTAACTTTTTTGAATCTACAACCGTGGCAGAGCCATTGTGTTGTTAACGTTTAAAACTTCGTAGCCTATTTAGATTGAATTACACACATCAAAAGTGTCTAGGGATCAAGCATTTTTATGCGGATTTCTTGAGATTGAGATGTGGCTTTGTAATAAATTTATGATTTTATAAATTTATATGGATCCTTTTTGGTGCATTTCATAATTCGAATCAGGAACTGTGAATCAAATTCGAGTAAAAGATGAAAATCAGCTGTCAATATTTTCCCTATAAAAACATACAACGCATTGAAGACATTATTAGTGCTACTGTTTCCCTACTACTGATTAAAACCAACGTTATTATGGAGCGGCGACGTCATTTAAGCAGGGAAGAAATGCTCAGAGCCGTGGGAATGATAGAAGCTGGTTCCCGGCAACGTACTGTGGCTTTAGCTCTGAATACAAGTCAGAGTGTTATCAGTCGACTTTGGACACGTTACCGAAGCACTGGTACCGTGGCTGAGCGCCATGGAGGACGGTATCGCTGCACCACACGGAGACAAGACCGATACATTCAAATCTTAACTCGAAGAGCTCCAACAATAACCGCCATGATGTTAGCCGTGAGGCTTCATCACTCTTCAGGGAACTTAATTAGCGACCAAACAGTCAGAAACCGCTTGCATGAAGTGAACCTTCATTCCCGAAGACCGCTACGGGTACCACCTATAGCAATGCACAATCGTAGGATTCGATATCAATGGGCTCTTGAACACAGAAATTGGGCAGAAGAACAATGGCGTTTCGTGTGCTTTTCTGATGAGTCTCGTTTTGGTATGAGACCGGATACAAGACGTATACGACACTGGAGAACCCCTGGACGCCAACAGCGATTAAAATCCTGCCAGGAAGTCCATCCTTATAGTGGTGGAACCATCATGGTATGGGCGGGTATTTGGATCGGCGGAAGAACTGAGTTGATTTGGATCAGAAGCAACCTCAACGCTCAAATTTATGCTGAGACGATTGTATCAGACGTCATCGTTCCTCTACAAGTGCAAATCGGTCCCTTATTTCAGTTAATGCATGATAATGCACGACCGCACACCGCAAGAGTTGTAAGACAGACTCTCGCCGCAGCTAACATCAATGTCCTGCCCTGGCCTGCTCAGTCGCCAGACTTGAACCCGATTGAGCATGCATGGGATATGCTACAGAGAAGAGCTCTGCCGAATATGGAGGGTATCCAGTCGCAAGAAGACCTTTTTTTGTTGTTGCAACGAACATGGGCGGCCATTCCACAGCGTGATTTGGATGAACTCATTTTGAGTATGCCAAACCGATGTTCTTGTGTTGTTAGTGTTTGCGGTAGAAACACGGATTATTAATTGTTTAAGTTACCCAATAAAATTTTAAAGAAAACTGTTATTTCAGTCTTTTTTTCGAACTTTTGTGTTAGTGGTTCAAATGTCAAAAATCCCTTTATTAGGAAAATGGCAAATTTCTTTATTAATGCAAAGGTGACTTGGTTTATCGTTACTGTGACAAACGAAAACACTTTATTCGATGAATCCTTAAAGAAAATTTTAATTAATATCAATCAGGAGAAAAGTTATTGCAAAAATATATGTTGATCCCTAGACACTTTTGATGTGTGTAGGTTTGAATATGAACTTTGTGCAAAAAAATCTGTATGTTGAACCACTGAGCCACCATTATTATTCCACTCTTCATCTACTCGTTCACTTCAAAACCATATTCCTCCGTCGGAATATCGCGAATGTCTTTTGTTTACATAATTAATCTATGCCAAAAGGTAATGGCGTTGTACGTGTACAGCTTTTTGTGACTTTCTGCACAGACTGAGGGATACAAGAAACTTTTGGGAGACAGCTGTAATGTTTCTTAAGTCAGGTGTGTTAATACATGTCGGTATAATTTCTTTTTGATTTTAATTTTTAATTTGGATATGTACATTTGCTTTGATTTGTTGTGTTTTGTTTTGTTTTTGTTCTTTTCGTGTGAAATATGGAGTATAAATGCTGAAATGAAGATTTATTATTATTATTATCTATATATATAAAACTCTTCCGTTACTGACTGACTGACAGACAACGCACAGCCGAAACTACTGATCGTAAAGAGCTGAAATTTGGCATGTGTGTTTGTTGGGAGGAGTAGGCTACCACTAAGAGAGGATTTTTGGAAATTCTCCCCCAAAGGGGTAAAAAGAGTGGTAATTTAATAAACGGTGGTACACGCGGACGAAGTCGCGAGCAAAAGCTAGTATAGAATATAATAATTATACTAGCTATTGCCCGCGACTCCGCCCGCGATTAATGATTTTTCTAGTAAAATTATAAATAATGTTTCTCAGGATAATGTAGCATTCTATTGGTGAAATAATTTTTAGATAAGTCTAGTAGTTACTGAGTTTGTTCGTTACAAACATACAAATCTTTCCTCTTTATAATATTATTATGGATATAGATATGATTAGGCGTAAATAAATACGTGATTTACAATATTATATGTCTAGTATTGAAAGCGACTGGTGCGATGAACCAGGAGTCGCAGATTCTGTTCCTGAATCCAGGCACGTAGGTGTGTCTATATTATGTTTACAAATGGTCACCCATCCAGAGACCAACCGCGGCGAGCGCGGCTTAACCTTTACTATCGATCAAACCGTACGGCTTACACTTAGCCATGATCCCCAGCCATATTTTTCCTTCATTCTATTTGTATTTAATTTACAAGTACGCATAAATGCGGTTGTACAATAGCGGTAGAAATTTGCTTGAAACCAGTGAAACTGCGTTACCTTACCTCAGAGCAAGACATTTATTTGATAGTCGCGACATGACTTATACTTTCGCATGTAACGAAACCATAGCGACATCTAATTTGACGTCTAACGCCATCTAGTTGTAAAAGTTGTTATTAAATAATAATACAATTACATGGATTCTGTACAACGGTATAAAATCAATAAGAATAATTGAAGTTGTCCAAATTCACTTATTAATGGCTTCTATCTACCCACCTAGAACTATAAACGCTAATGTTCATTGAAGTTAAATTATTGCGCTTCTACGTAGAGGAGAAACCATTTCCTTGGGGGCATTGATTGATTGATTTAACTAATCTCCAAATTAGAGAAGTTGTGAAACGTTTGTGTACTTACGGATAGCGATACCTACTTCAAAGTTTGTAGTAGTTAATGTATTTATGAAGGATTTTAGTAAAACGCAATTTGAGCTACATGTGTATATACTGATTGTTACCAAAAGAGTATATGAATCCAAAATATAGAGTGAACTTACAATATTTCATCTTAAAATAAAAAAAATACGTTCTCATTGGATTAGTGTCCGTGCTGAATAGCAGTATTTATATTAAAAATTATGAAAAATTTACAAAAAAAAGTATTTTACGGGAATAGATAAAACCGCGGGGCAAGCTAGTGTTTATTTAAAACAAAATCCGGTTATCCTTGATTTGTTGGATTTGCCTCCGTCCAGAATAGCACAGTAATTGTAAAAACAATGGAAGATTAATCAAAAACGCAAAAACCACAGACACGGGTGAATGCGCAGGACACGCCTAATTTGATATAAAAATAAAACAAAATTAGTACAACACAATAGGGATGTTAACTAATATATTTTTTAAATATCTTTGTTTCTAGATAAAAAGATGTCAATTCTCGTCTTATGTTTTAAATAAAAAAGAAATTTAAATTAGATAAAAAAAGATTTTTAATTTTTATAGGTATTAAAACACAATCGGTATCGGTCCGTTGCTATAAAAATACCAAAGATATCGTTGGACCGTGCCTTTAGTTTGAGTATACGAGAATAACAAGTCACGTAGTGTAGTTGTAGATTCAAACAATTAACTTTTGAATCGGTTTGAAAATAAATTGTGTGGCGATAAATATACAGGATTAATTTAAAAGGAACGCGTGTATTCAACGAGGTAATCAGGTGCATAAAACTGAACAACTTTCCCCGAGGAACATAGATCGAAATGTTAAAATTTAAAATGAACCTTTCATACTAAGTCACGTGACTAATGTTAGTATAAAAAGATGATTTTCAATTTTAAGATTTCGACCTATGTTTCGTGGGTAAAAGTTGTTCAGTTATATGCACCTGATTACCTCGTTGAATAAAGGAACTCTTTTTAAATTAATCCTGTATATCCAATTATTCTGATAACTATACATTTGAAATTAAATCATGAAAGTAAAATTCCTTTATACGGAACCCTCAGTTGGTGAGTCAGTCCCGTACTTGCACGGTTGTTTTTTTTTTTCATCAAACGGATGTTCTAAATAAAAAAATACAAGTATTCAGTAAGGACTGGCTTTTATTATTTATTTCTTTTTAATCGAGGAATAATTTTGAAATTTTGACAGTTGTTTTATACAAAAACTGTCAAATAAATATTGACTGACGATGGAAAAATCAGCTCTTAAACAATCATAATACCAAGGAATTTAGCAATACACTTTCATCCCTTATCAAGTCCGTCCGTCCGTCCGTCATCTAAGCCCCGTTTTTGACACTTAGATTAGTTCAACGTCAGTTTCACTAATCAAAATAGTTTTGTCTTGAGGCTGCAGACCAGACGGGGTACAATAGGGCTTGTTACGTCACGGCCGAGAGAACAATGGCTTTTCAGGAACATTAAGTAACTACCAGTTAGTCACGACTACCCGGGATAGGTACTTGAGTTTTACGGGCCTATTGGTCTAGTGGTTAATGAACCTGACTGCTAAGTCGGGTTTGATTCCCACCCAGAACAAACCTTTCTGTGATGAACACGATCATTAATTGTTCTGTGTCTGGGTGTTATTTATCTATAATATGTAATGAATATTGATTCCCGCTTTTTTCGTCCACGTTTTTTCACCCCCTCTACCTTACATTCCTCGACGCCCGACTAAGGATGTCATGTACGAATTTGCCAACTTATACAATGAAACTATGTATGCATGTTTAAATAAATTAGTATGTGTATCAGTTGCCATAGTACAGGCTCTGCCTAGTTTGGGATCAGACGGCTGTGTGTTAGATGTCCCAAGATATTATTTTAATGTTTTGAGGAGCTTCAATTCTTTTACAATTAGGTATAACGACTAAAACTGTTGAATTAAGACCCTTTAATACTGAAGAATTGCTTTCTAGTTCGTCAGTTATAATAGAAACTTAAATTTAAAACAAAAAAATGCGACAACTTTTTCTAGATAGAAAGTAGCTAATGTGACAATTTGTCGTGGCTGCGGGTCTCCAACCGGGTCGGCGATTACAAATTCCAGCGTGGCGATCAATTCTCCTCTATAATAAGAAGAGGCCTGTGCCCAGCAGTGGGACATTTATAGGGCGGTATTACAGTGTGAAAATGATGTAACTGGAATGCTTGGTGTTATAGAAGGACAGTGAAATGTACAATCTTTTTTCTCATAACTAATTCAACAGTTATTTTTAACCTAAAATATATCTGTCAAATATCTGTTTATTTTGAGTTAATCTTACCTATGTATGTACAATGTAATATCATTTTATTTAATTAATTAATTTATTTATTTATTTATTTATTTATTAACATAGGGATAACAAACAGTAGTATATTAAATATTGTAACATAGCGGCTTATCAGTAAAATTAACAAATACACTACTCACAACGTTATCCACAGATTACAATACAGAAGAACTAGCTGTTAAAGAAATAATAATTTGTATATGTACAATAATAAATTATAAAAAGTTAACTCAATAATTCAGTGACTGACTCTTACTGACAAAATATATAACCGTGAGAACTTAGAGTAAAAAATAAGTAAGTATAATATATATTATATTAAATAGTAAGTATAAGTATGTATCTATGTATAATGTATATTAATATAAAAGTTAATTTATACACGTGAAACATATACAATACATTTCTTTTTTTTTTTCTTTTGAAACATAATTTTCTCTCACTTCGATAAATATAATTTTGTTAAATGATAAAAATAAAGAAATTATTTTCGAAATTCCCATTATGTTTTTATAGGTCAGTCGGACAGAGACGGATGTGGGTTAACCTGACCACACCCTCGCTTGATGATTGGTTGACGTGAAGGCTGTTAGAATCGACCGAATAACTTTCACAAAAGCGTTTGCGCTTAGATTAAGGTATACAGAAAGTTTTACCGCTGTATTTGTCTATTGATATGGAGTTTTTACGAACTTCACGTTACGTTTGGAGAAGGGACGGTATGTTCTCAGCGCGGCACTACTTCGACGCGTAAAAAATAATTGAAGTTGGGTCAATTGCTAAAACAGAACAAACCTTTTCATCTATACTTATAATAAATCTGTAGAAGTGAAAATTCTGTACATTGAAAATATCAAAAAAAATAATAGCGGGGTGTGTTACTAGACCGACACCGAACCCAAAAATGTGGTTAAAAAAATTTTTGTCTGTCTGTCTGTCTGTCTGTCTGTCTGTCTGTCTGTCTGTTTGTTCAGGCATCACGCAAAAACTACCGGTTCGATTTCGATGAAACTTGGTATAATTGTTCTTTAATATCCTGGGCACCACTGGGTAGTTTTTATCCCGGAAAAGTATATACAAAAAAAAACAAACTTAATTTTGCGGTTCGATCCCTAGACCCGAATACTGTACCAACCGCAAATAATAAGTTTGTCGTAGGTTACGTCATCCGCAGTGGAGTTCAATAAGGGGTGCTGCACACGGCCAAGTAACTATTTATTAATCTGTGACACGGCTAAGATACTATAATTATTATTTATCTATACTTTATATATATATTATTATATTATATATTACATATAAAGCTGAAGAGTTTGTTTGTTTGAACGCGCTAAACTCAGGAAGTACGGGTCCGATTTGAAAAATTCTTTCACTGTTAGATAGTCCACTTATTGAGGAAGGCTATAGGCTACTTTTCTTTTGGAAATCTATCCCCTAAGGGGGTGAAATAGGGGTTGAAAGTTTGTATGGGAAGTTTGGTATTTTCAATGATAGACACATGAAATATCGTATACGGGTTTCTGAATAGAAATAAATAAAGATGTATTTCAGCGATTTTAAAAATCATCCCCCTAAGAGGGTGAAAAAGGGGTTGGAAGTTTGTAGGCATATGAATTGTGTCGTTTTCAAAGATGGACACATTCAATTTCATACAAGGGTTATTAGTTAGAAATAAATAAGATGTATTTCCGAGATTTTAGAAATCTACCCTCTAAGGGGGTGAAATAAGGGCTGAAATAGTTGGTATGTGAAGTTCAGTATTCTCAAAGATAGACAGATGAAAAGATAAATAGATAAGATAATGACCATCTAAGACATATCTATAATGACGACTCCCGTGGTCGAGTGGCGTTCACTCCGGTTTTTAAGGTGTCGCCAGCTCTAAGGTTCCAGGTTCGATCCCCGGACGGGTCCATGTAGAAAATCACTTTTATACATAGTCTGGAGTCTGGGTGTTTATGGTACCTTTTTTGTCTCCGATTCCATAACACAAATGCTTTTGCTACTTACTTTACTTTTATTATTATTTTAACGCCATAATATTAGATGAAAAATTTTATACATTCTCCTTACTTTGAAAATCACAAAATACATCTACCTTTAATACTACTCTTTACTTTACGCGCGAGCGAAGCCGCGGGCAACAGCTAGTATTGAAATAAAACTACTTTAAACGGATTCTATCGCGGTTTATTTTGATTTTAGTTCCCGACGTTTCAACACCTTTGCAGGCGTCATGGTCACGGGCAGACTGAGATGGTATTCGTCTTGACAAGATATGTTGCTCGTTCTACCTACCTTTTCATATTTCGTAAAAAGTAATAATAATTATGTACAGTAAGAATGACATTTGATTAACAAAATCAGTTTTTATAAATACACCACAATTTACAGTCCATAAATTGATGTTGCGACTAAGAAACAACCCAAATGGTTTCATCACGAAGGTTAAATGCTATGAAATGTGTATTGCTATATTTAAGGGGCGGTAGGCTAATGGCTAGGGCGTCGGATTTGCGATCATGTGGTTGCCGGTTTGAATTCCACCCATTGCACTACCGACGTGAACTAACTCGTAACACAAGCATTTAGCTTAGTACCAGGGGTTAACAAAAATACTAGTAATGTGCGACACACAATAAAAAAACAATTGATCTTTCAGTTACCTTACATTGATTAAAAGGTCATAAAGAGAAGGCGAGCCTTCTCTCAAGCTATGTCGGGGCTGAATACTGTAATTAGCCTGGAGCTACTGCGCATCTGACCTCCAAAAGCTATTTTCCTGGGTAACACTGTATCCCATATGAAGACTGGTTGTCAGAATTGTAATGACTTAAGATTGTCAAAGATCACTGTATGACAGTCGGGACCAACGGCTCCGAGGCACGGAGGGGTCTCGCTATATTTACAAATATTGGGTCTTCCATCAAAGGACCAACTGTGGTGAGCACGGCTGAGCCTCTATTATCGTCCAAACCGGACGGCTTACATTCAGCCACAAGCCCCTCCAAATTATATACTTATATTCTCTGGTTATGACTACAGTACCACGCAAAGGAACTTTCATTATACTTTCAAACCTCTAAATTAATTTTTCGAATTTTAGAAATACTTTTTCTTTGATGGCTGGGAAACGAAATATTATAATGATGGAATAGAATTTCCTACCAATTTGAACAGAATTTTAATAAAATTTATGTATAAATCGACAAGCCTTTTTTTAGTAATTATACGAAATAAGAAGTCACCGAGTTCGTTACTACGCTAGGTTTTGAACCTATGTGACTTATGATTAATACCAAAGATTATTACCCATATAAACCATGTAAAATACGGTATTCAGCCGAATTCGGTGAGTTGGAAGTCAACCCCAACATAGGTTAGAAATAAATATAATTATCCATAATAATATGCCCATACAACAGGGTACTAAATTCAACACGTATAACGACCCTCATTCACAGTTCATCTACTACCTAACTTTTTACCATACACGGAGCGTCTGTCTATTATATTATTAAAAGTAATACAGTATCCCATGTCAAAATCATCGTATGACAGTCGGGACAAACGACAAATGGTCACCCATCCATTGACCAACCGCGGCGAACGTGGCTTACCGTTTTTATCGGACAAACCGTGAGGCACTTAGCCACGAGCCCCTCCCTCATTCACAAGTTACCATGATAAATTAGCTGACGAAACCGAACAATATCTAGTTAATTAACGAATTGTTACAACCCAACCCACACCTTCAAATAAGAAAGAAAAGCAATTACCTATGAAGGCAAAATGTTTCCACATAAAACACCTTAATAAATCCGTGTATAAACAGAACGTGCCAGTCATTCGCCATTTTACTAAATTATCTATGGTCCGCAAAATGGCGGCGGGATAATGGACGCGTAGTTTGGCGGGAAAAGATTGAAACTTTATTGACAGCCATTAATTTCCCTTTGGGGTTAGAGAAGGTTAATTTTGTTTGTTTTTAGACTTGATTGATATGAAACAACGTTGGATTAACGGGAGGATTAAATTTTAATACGGAGCGGTAACTCATTTGCATTTAATGGATTTATGGACTGACATGAGTTTGTTTTGACGTGTCTTCTCAGGGTTGTCAGTCAGGAAAAATAGACACTGCGAGCTAAAAAAAACATAATGTTTAAAAATGATTGTAAATCTTGTTTTTAATACACGAACGTTTTGATAGTGATTTGAATAATGACAATTTATTCACGATTACTGAAATGTCTCTATCACTCAAGGATTGCTAGTAGTAAACTTAATTTTTAATTACGCTCGCTTTTGTACATGAAAATAATGATATCATGTGTAAAATAAAAAATAAATAAACGAATTGCAATTCCAGCGTAGAATTTTTGTCTTTTCAAAATCACTTTTGTTATATTTGTAAGAACAAAATCTGTCCTTAGCAAATGAATTTAATTCCACAGCGATATCTAGAAAGTTTTTGTAAGAAAATTCATCACGACTTTTCTATTTCTAAATTTATTATTAAATTGTATTTTAACCATTTTAATCGTATAACATTCTGAAATAGACAGATAATATAAAGTATTTTTGTATGTGTTCGACTTTGGATGTGTCGAATATTTTCAGGTAAAAAACTTTATCACGCTTTTTTTCTTTATCTTTGACTTTAATTTAGAATTAGTCTAACCTCGCAGGTGCATCTACGTGTTTCTTTAAAGATGTTAGGTACAAAAGTTATTTTGTTATTCTGCTATTGGAGACAAATAAAAATACAACATATAAATTATTATAAAAATCCTTGGAGCCGTTCTTGAATCATATATATGTAATACATGACTCCGTTATATGTGTCCCATAATGTATCATCGATAATAAATATGTCGGGGTTTTTTAAAGCTGAAGGCACGATAAAATATATATAGCCGGTAAAAATGGACCGATTGGCTCCGTAATAAACAGACCATGTAATCAATACACAGGTCACTTCATTTTACACTTCATACTATAAAATATTCACGCTTACGTTAGTTGAGGGAACAGTAGTGTTCATATTATTGTTTCTCTCCTATAATTGTAAGACAGATATACATATTATATAGATATACATATAAAACAGTATCACGTAGAAATAGATTAAATATTAATCTATAATTCTCGGGCTCGTGGCTAAGTGTAAGTCGTTTGGTTTAACCAATAATAAAGGTTAAGCCGTGCTCGCCGCGGTTGGTCTGTGGATAGGTGACCATTTGTAAACATACCGAGACCCCTTCGTGCCTCAGAAAGCACGTTAAGCCGTTGGTCCCGACTGTCATACAGTGATCTTTGACAGTCGTTAAGTCATTACAATTCTGACAACCAGTCTTACTATGGGATACTGTATTACCCAGTAAAATGGGTTGTGGAGGTCAGATAGGCAGTCGCTCCATGTAAAATATAGTATTCAGCTAAATCTGGTAAGACTGGAAGCCGACCCCAACAAGGCTTGGGAAAAGGCTAGGCAGAAGAAGATTAATTTCTATAATTATTTAAGATTTCTGGAGGTTAACATTTGTCTATTAGTAGAATAGCAAACCCGCCGCACCTTTGCACGGATAGCACAGTAATAATACCTACATTTATCATTAGAACATGTATAGTCACCAGCAAAGTAAATGATCAAAATCAGAAATTAAATACCAATGAACGGAGTTCGCCTCAGAACCGTGTGGCGTCCAAATGATTCAAAAGTATGTGATGGTAAATTATACCAAACATTTACTACTAGTACAGTTGCCATATATTCGTGTGTATTGACTGCAAAAGTTATAAACTCAATTCATCTTCTACTTTTGCTGTTGACTGCACTACAAGTTCATAAAGCAGGGCTGTAGCCATTGTAGGAGCGAGACAGCGTACTAGACTGCGCGTGGCGGTCGGTGTCTCATTAATAAATAAATATCTTGGGACAACTCATACTTTTTAAAGAAAAAATACACCCAGACACAGAACAAATGATCATCACATAAAGCTTGTCGTGGGTGGGAACTGAACCCACGGCCTCCAGCTTAGCAATCAGGGTCATTAACAACAATACCAACAGGCCAGTAATCAAGAGTTCTATTGTAATACATTGCCTTTTTTTGCTTAACATTTGGTTAATTAGCGTAGAAGTTATTAAGCAGAAACAACACGCGATCGGCAAATAAAATCATGTTCATAGTTGTACACTAATTAAGTTATGATTAAGGTCACGGATTTATATTACGTAACAGTATAGAAGTATTTTTTTACACTGACAAGCCTGTAGACACCGCATCGTTAAGGTATTTTGATCTTATACGCGCTGACATCTTTCTCAAGGAAGAATTTTGGACGAAATACTTGTTTAATTTGCGCGGTCCCTAAGTTTTTCGGTCCTCTTTAGTATTATACTTTTGCAAAATGACAGCTTGCTGCTGTGGAGTTTGTTGCGCCGTTTCTTCTCCACAGCTAGAGCACTTAGGAAGCGGTGGAGGGGGGGCGATTCAGGTTGCTGTCTAGTTTGCCGACGTTCAGAAAGTGCTACTTGGTAGCCTAATTTGAATAAAAAAAAATATTTCCTAAAATATATCTATTTCAGATAGGTATATATAGTAAATCTTTAATTAATTATTCTGCTTTAATTAGGAAAGATAGGTAACAAGAATCGCCCACACGTTTATAACAATCCAGGCATTTACGTAGGCGGACACCCACACAATATTCTCCACAGTTAATAATAATATTATGTCACCTGAAAAAGATCTTAGGCCGACAAGGTGAGGCTGATCGGCTCCGATGACGATGGATCTCATTTCTGGACTTCCCTGTTGCTTAAGATCAGCGGGATGAAGTCATCTTATTCAAGCAAAATAGAAAAAAGAACTACATCCTTGCGTGAATACTGAAGTTTGGTGTTTTAACAGTTTCAGTGATTGAAATTAGCAAATATCTTTGTCCCTTTTACACCAAGGATAATCACATTAATTAAACTTGTAACAATAGTAGAACTTAAAAAGTTTAATAAAATTCCTTTCACAAAATATGGAGTTCAGTTTTAACTCATTTTATGATGGCATGTAACATTTTAATCTCTGAGTAAAGCTTTAACCTTGGTAACGAATGGATTTAAGATGAAAATTTGACTACACGGGAGAGAGCGCTGTAAAGACATTATATGTGAAAGTGGTATTATTTTACTGTTTTCTGAGGTTTGCGCGAATGTTAGACATTGAAATAAAACTAATTTTAAACGCTTTGCAGGTGTCATAGTCACGTGCCGACTGTCCGTGTCGGCCCGTGACGATGACACCTGCAAAGGCGTCGAAACGTCGGGAACTAAAATCAAAATAAACTGCGATAGAATCTGTTTAAAAGTATTTTTATGAAACCCCCGGGACACAAGGATTAAATGCTTTAGTGCGGGCGTCGTATAAAAAAAAATATTCGTCTCGCGACACCACCGTTTCAAGAGTTCATGATCGTAAGGCCCTAACTAGTTGGGCTGCTCTGATAAGTCACATGAGTACAGTTGGTGTTATTTTAAACATAAGAAATCATAATTGGTTAAAACCCTAGTCTATCAATACTGTTAATATAGTAATTAATCTACCAAATTACAGCCTTATTGCCCTTTCTATAACTCACTGTCGCTATACGAGTCGCCGTATCTAACAAATTAGATTCCAAGTCATTGGGTTGTGTCAAACTGTACACATAAAGCTCACGAAAGTGTATCAACATTAATTATATTAATATTTTATCGAATATTTTCTATACATACATTATTATATAGGTTTGCCAAACCACCTTGGCTGCTTAAAAAAAACAGAAATATGTATTTTTTTCATTTTTTTTTTTCATAATTCAGAACTGTATATCTAACAGTCTTGAACTAAAGACTTCAATTGAACATAGGTAGGACAGTTTCAAGATAAGTAACTAAGATATTTTTTTTCAAAATTCAACCTTGTGCGTATGGCGCTATGGCATAAAATTGTTTTTACAAAGCAGTTTACAAAATAAATTACATACGACCGAACTTTCTGGCATAACGATGGAAATTATTAAATTTACATTTGGTAATTTTTGGACGATTTTGATACAATGTTTGAGCATCTTGAGTTTTCTCTATATTATTGGTCTCAACTAATAATACAAGTGACCAGACAAACAGTAAGAAAGTACCTAAGATAGTTTTCGGTTACAGTTACAATTCATATTGTATTATATTTATGAAACAAACAAGTAAACATTCATCCATCAGATTCATGGCCTATAGTCGCGAATAATGAAATACAGCAGATTGACTTCAAACCATTGGTTCGTGTCAGTGGAGCGCGCTACACGTGCGGCCATATAAAATGGAACTCACATTTTTTTTTTGTCACGTAAAATATATCGTAGCGCATTGGTTGTTGAACAAACATAATATAAAGTGTAGTTTTTTTCTAATCCTGGTTTTACAATTAGAAATGCAGTGTACTTACGAAACGTTGACAGGAAATATAATTGCAGTATTACCTGAAAACAAAAAAAAAAAAACAACATTGTATAAAATAATATAAAAGTTGAATGGATGTGAATTATTTTTTATGTTTTTAATAACAAATGGCGCTCGGTTATTTACAAAACTAACTAGGTACATAAAAAAATATATTTTTGTAGACGCTTTAAAAATATGCACCAAAGTTTCAACAAACTTCAACGAATACACAAAATTGCAATTGCGTTTTTTTTAATAACCAGATTTTCCTGGAACCAGTCTCTATAATGAGCGCTGAAATAGAAAACCTACAGCTAAAGCTCTGCTGATAGTTATTCCCTTTGACCTTACGATTTCAATAATTTTATAAAGGTTTCTGAAGTTGTGTGTTAAAATATCTACATACTTTAACAGACAACTTCAGAAACCTTATATATACCTACGTATACTCTGCCAGATGAAGTAAAGTATACTGAAATCCCAGCATATTTTTATGAAATATCTAGGATTATTCAGTAATACACACAGTAACTGTATTACTCTCCGTCCATTTAATTTGATATCGTGTAAGCTTGGATCCTAAGAAATTAAGCTTGTCGCCCTCGTCTCTACCCACGTGGGAGTCAGGTATCCCGAAAAACTAAACAAAGTAGCTTATGTCATAATTTAGTTCCAGCATTGGTTTTTGTTTTAAATCTTTTTAGTGGTATAAAGAAACTGTATGTTGGCATTTTTATAATAATAATAATAAATAATAAGCCTTTTATTTCATTCCCAGTAGGTAAATAATAACAGTACATTTCATCTCATAACATGCAGCTGATTATATACTATTCTATTAATTGATTATTCAATATTTAAAACATGCATCAAACATTTATGGTAAATTTAACAATATTATACATTTCATTTACTTTTTTATAACTATTACTCTATCAGATACTATTTTTATTATTTAAATAAAAATGATTATTGTAATTAAATTAAAATTATACTATTATATATTGTATCATAATTGACTAACATTCATTTAAAGGGAACCCCTGTGCGGGTAAAGGCCTCCTCCAGATTGTTGATAGTTCTGTGTTATAAATAGTTATATTAAGCAAAGCTACTCGATCTGAAAATCCACTGAATTTCTGTATATTATTTTTATGTGCTTTTTCACTAAAAATCCAACTCCTCTATGTCCTTTCGTCTGACCAAAATAGTAAGAGATACACCAATCTCTCTCTTCAATTCCGTATCCTTTCCTTCTTATTTCTGACATAGGAACCTATTACGTCCCATTTTACTGTTTTAAGAGCAGACTCTTATTCAATCATAAGTGACTCATCTTTGAGAGATCTCACGTTGTAAGAGCAAATGTAAAAATCTTGACAGTGTTTTTCTTGTGGGTTAGTTTTTCAATGTTTATTTATTTCTGGAGGGTTGTGGTCATTTTCTCCCACGGTGACCAACCGGTTTGGGAGAATCAGAGGGGGCCTTTTTGATTGCTATTCCGTCATGTTGTTGTTGGTGGTGCGATTCGCAAGCTTCTTGTATTGTGTCTTGTTTTTCTTTGGCGGGTGTTTGGTGGTTAAATTTATCATTTCTTCTTCGTTTTCGGACCCTGCAGCAGCTATATACTCAGGCGATTGTGACTGGTTTCTCTTATTCGTACTGGAGCGGTCTCTATCCTCTCTCTGTTTGGGATAAATGATTTTATCGTAGCGTAGTATAGCATTAATTCCTTTTGCTCTTTCTTTATTGACTATTTCTTGCAATTCATTCCTTTTTTGTATTATTTTTGGTGGAAAGTCTTCCTTGAAGTAGTATCCACAGTTGAGCTCTTTTAGATATTTTTTAGTCTTCATAACTTGTATTTTTTTGCCAAGCGTTATAAATGTAACTATGACTGGCCGCGGGTTATTTCCTTTCTTTCCTTTGCGTATTACGCTTTCGATTTCCCATCTTTTGCAAGAACTTTTCAAATAGTTGTTTATAATATCTAAAATAAAATCTTCCAACTCTTCGTATGATTTTTCTTTTTCTTCGAGACCAAAGAATATTAAATTTTTCTTCCTTAATTTGTTGTCTATTATATCTATAAATTTCTCTTGTTCTTCCACTTTTTTTTCTAGCTTCTCAAACCTTGTGTCGAATTTTTGGAATTGTAAATTGATGTTATCGTTTATAGATATTGTGATAGTTTCCTGCATGTTCTTCATGTCGGTTTTCTGTTGTGCTAAATCTTTTTGAATATTTTGTAATATTTTAGTAATCTCTACACTACGCAACTACACTACAGGTGGAGCTATATTAAAAATTGTATACAAAATATTAAAACTTATTAACTTTTGAATATAAAAGATGGAAGAGATTACTAAAATTTTTATAATATTAGTATGAATCACAATTATGTATAGATACTTTTCCTAAGCAAACAAGTTAAAAAAAAATTGTTTACGGTTTTTCGGCCAATCACGTAGTTCTGATAAAACTCGAGGTTAATCGTAAGTATTGTGACCTCATGCCTTAGCTGATGTAAACGTAGATTAGGCGGGTGTCGTCCATCATTCTGAAATGTATATAGTACATGGCCTTTGAGACAAAATTACATGTTTTATGCTATTTGTAGGGTAGGTATTGCAGTCTTACTTAATATTATATTAAGGAAAGATTTGTTTTTTATATTTTTTTTTGACTCATATAACCTTTTTTCTTTCCATTTTTTTATGTTTGTTATTAATTAACTGACTCCCTGGATGAACACGTAGGCTACATTCTATCCCGATAAATTAAGATACTTGATAAACCGCGAGCAACACCGCAGGTCACAGCTAAAGATGTGTGTTACTCAATCACGCAAAAATGGCTGAACGGATTTGGATGAAATTTGGCATGCATGAACACTTTGACATGAAAAAGAACATAAGCCGCCTTTTATCCCGATTCCTTAAGTGGTTCCCGAGGGAAAATTGAAAATTATTTCCGAGCTAAGCCGTGGGCTTTGAAATTTGGTATTTTTCTCTATTACAGCGCAAGCTATAACACGGGTGACAATTTTATTCAATTTTTCATTACTTTCTAATTTTTCATTCCTTTTTGGGCCCAATTCTGAAGGCCACACAGACGAAGTCGCGAGCAGAAGCTAGTATGCGAATAAATCTTGGAATACATCCACTTAGATGAATCATTACTCAGTTACCAATTAACAAATCTATCCGTCCCAAGTGATACGAATCTAATTGAATGACGTCACCAACCCGCATGTATTACAAGATCAGATAAGCCACAACCAGCGATTGACCTACATTGTTATCACCCGCATTTAATTATAAACAGGTGAGTTAACTTCACGAAACTTTACTCTAACCTTGATGACTGTATAGTTAGCGTTACCACTAACTAGAGCTTTATTAGGGTCTTTGAATATATTTATACCTGAATATGGCATTTATTTAAAACAAAGAAACAGAGTATGGAAAATTCGCGATAATATGTCAATCTGTCTTACAATTTTTCTTAGAGATTTTCTTTATATAGCCCATTCATCGAGGAAGGCTATAGGCTTTTTTGCCACAATAACCGACGTCCTAACGGAAGGAGCCGTAGGCAAAAGCTAGCAATTGATAAATCGAACAAATAAACCGTATTTTATCACGAATTTGCAGAAAATAATAACATGCAAAAAGAAAATATACCATGTAGATATACCTTTATATCTTATAAATATACATAAAGAATCAAATAAAAACTTTATCTCAACCTAATTAAATTCTTACTAGAATATTTTTTTGAAATCTCGACAATTTAGCATTGTATATAAACTAAAATAACTCATCAATCATAACTTATGAAACTCAAAGCGATTTACCGACAAAAGTAACATTTTTTCACAATATTTTTAGGGTTTTTTTCGTCGAAAATATTGGGGTCCCTTTTTGTAACAAAATAATTGTTTACCTACCCTTTGAAGCTAAACAAATTGATACAAAAAATCAGGCTTTCAGATATTTGCAAGTGACCCGTAAAAAGCTGAAAAACCTTTAAAGAACCACTTAATTATTTTTTCAGTAATTGGGTCGTAAGTTGAAGAGGACTGAATATTTTAGAGTTTTGGAGTATAATGTTACACAAAAGGGCACATTAATGTGACTTTTTTGTAATATCTTTTACTAAAACCTTTGTTTTAAATAACGTAAAAGATTGTTTTTGATTATCATCATTATCTGAATTTGAATATTTATTTCTTTGTTTTTCCATTGCCTCTACAAAATCCTTAGTTTAAAAGTCTTTTATATTTTCAAGTAGGTATAAATTAATATATTTGTACAACCTATAAGTGGGCTTTAAATGTCTAAAATTAATTCTAAACGATTCTAATTGTAATTCCGTCTTACCAAAAAATACCTTCAGGTTATCTTGTTTTGAAGATATAATTTAAAACAAATAAAAGGGACATATTTCGTCACATCAACAAAAGGAAAGATAGACAAGGGAATTCTTGACAGGTAACAAAGGAAGAATAAAATCGGCCCATTGGGACGCCCTTTCTGCCCTCAAATAGAAAATACCTTTGAGTCGGAATAACTTTACAAATATCGATTAAGTTAAGTAGCTTTGTCCGTTGTTTTGATACAAACAACTGTTTTGTTGTTCTATTTTTATTTTCAATCGACTTAAAGGGTCTTAAATTAGCTTTTTTTTTTTTTGTTTAGCTATTATTTATTTGAACAGTGTGTTTTTCCATCATAGGATAATCCAGGCCACTTCTTGTTAAAGGCATCCTTCCATATCCGCCTTGGTCTTCCACGTGGCTTTAGTCTGTTGGGAACCATACAAGAAAGAAGAAAGAGAGACCTTTGTCTAGCAGAAACTTTGGGCTCAAAATAAAATTTGGATGTAAAAACTATAAAACCTTTAAGTGGTCTTTGCTCAAAAATTTGTATTATATAGGCTTCTGTACCTGAAATACGATCCATTCAGTTGCAAATAATGGATTTCGAGATATCATATTCATAGCTAGAAAAATGACATTTATAATTTTATCATTTTCGTAGCAAACAGCGTAGCACTTCGTAGCTAACTCTGTAGCTAACAAAAAAGTTTAACTAAAAGCAGCCAAATAACCAAAAAAACATTAAAAATGTATACTGAAATATTTGGCCTGAAATACCGCATAATTTATTTTATCCTGAAATAAGTTTTCAGAGGAGAGTCATGAATATTAAGTAGGTAGTGTTATAAAATAAAAGACAATCAAAAAGTGTTGGAATTCTCAAGAGTTATACGGACTTTTTAAATAAAGGAGCTTTCATTAAACCTTACTGAATAATTAAATATGCTAATTGTTTATTTTTTAAAAGAGCAAGTTTACATAAAATTCCTAAAAATGATATTTAAGCATTGATGTAGAAAAAGCCTAAAGTCAGTGTTTCAAATCCGACCTCAAAACATGACCAAGGAAATGTAGTAATTTTAATTGTCATTACAAAAAGTTCGGTCGTTAAATTTGTATAATATATATTATGTCATGCAAATAAGGTTGAATTTGTAAAAAAAATGTGTTAATTTCAAAACTGTCTCATGCGTAACTTGTAAAGTTATATAGTTTGTACAGCAGCAAAAAAGGTTCTAAGAAAAATAGCTTTTCAATAGATTTCCACTGAAATTCTCGAACACCCTAACATCTAACATATCTAAATGAGACTAAATATTACCGACAGATAAAAAATCTGAATTTAATTATAGGTCTTTTTTCTTTAATTCAAAGTTAGTTTTAAAGAAACTTACTTGTTTTGTGGCGGTTCCACAAACATTGAAACCATCTACTAAAAAAAACATAAAAAATTATGGATGTCTCAAATATTTAATTTTGTCATTCGAGTATCAAATACACTTAGAAGTTGGCGTTATGGTCTATACCAATGGACTTCATACAGTATTTGTCACTAACTATACTTATTCACATGTAAATGTTAAGCGTTCAATAGTTTCAGGTTCACCGAACTGATTATTCATGAGCTCTTTGATATCGAGTGCACTCGTCGCTCGATAGTGGGGTGTTCCACGAAACGTCGTGAGGAGCATACTAAGTAGCATGTATGATTAAAGTCATGCATTGCTCTTTGATGCACTTCAAAAACGGGCCTGTTGGTCTAGCGGTTAGTAACCCTGACTGCTAAGCCGGCGGTCGTGGGTTCAATTCCCACTCAGGACAAATCTTTGTGTGATGAACACGATGATTTGTTCTGAGTCTGGGTGTTATTTATCTATAATATGTATGTATTTAGAAATATATAATTATGTTTATCAGTAATTGTCTGGTTGCCATAGTACAAGCTCTGCCTAGTTTGGGATCAGATGACCGTGTGTGAGCTGTCCCAAGATATAAAAAAAGGAGATTCTAAATTCATCTTAAGTTTTTTTTTGTATGTTTGATCAGCGATATCTTCGCATCTTTCTGTCTTTAAGACGGTATATAGACTTAAGAGATGATCCCATCTACATTTTATTCTATTGGAATCAGAAGTTTGACTTTGAAATCACGATCATTGGAAAAATATACCAGGAATGTCAAAACGAAATCGTGTATTTTGTAGTCGGTTCTTTTTCACGTTTATGTCATCAGTTCAATGTCATCAACAGTGATTAGAATAAAATTATTTATTATATAAAATTATTCCTTACGCTAAGAGACAGTCTTGGCCTCAAACATTGTTTAAAACAAATTCAATGTTATAAATAAATAGTTAGCTAACCATGCATTGGCATCCGAACTAAACGTGTAATATTAGCTACATCGGATGTGAATCAAAAACTTTCAATTTTTTTGTACATAATTGCATATAAAACTAATCAAAGCGTGTAAAAAATTGACGACGACTCAATTTAATCATTAAACTTATTTTCTCTATCACTATTGTAACCTACTCACATTCAATTGACGAACCAAGTCAAAGGATATGAGGACATCACGTATTGAAACATTTTACTCGTGACAAAGCGACAGGACAAGAAGTGAAGACTGCCTTCTTTACCAATTTATTCTTCCCTTGTTCAATATTCGACACCCAACTCACAGTTGACTAGACAGGTGGGGATGACAACTTCCTTGAGGAAATAGAACTCTGCAAGTGAAGGCCTTTTTGATGTAGAACCAGTTCATTGAAAGAAAAATGAATTGTTTCTCTTTTAAGTACTTACCATAAAAACTTTTTTTTTTAGTAATACGACCTCATGTCATTCTAAGTGTTCACAATTGTTGATGAAACAAATAAATAAAATAAATACCGAAACCGTGATTTAATTTGACAGCGGGGACAGTATCAATTTCTATAGAGTAATTTGATTTGACTTGCCTTTTTCTTTTTAAGAGTTCTACTGTAGTTATCCTGAACGCAGGATTTGACTGATTCACCGAACTTTTGGCAAAACCTTTAAAAGGGTTCCAGCTAGAGCTATAGAAAAACTAACTACGATTGCTACGTCCACTAAGGGCACCCCCTGCTGCAAGTGTACAGACCTCGCATAGTGCGTCACTAACGATCTCAATAAGGCAAATAGCAAGAGAGCTGGATCTGTTTTTGTATTATTTAGTAACTTTATTCGAAAAATAATTTTGAAATTTTTACAGTTGGGCCATACAAAAACTGTCAAACGTCAATTTAATTCGTCGAATAAAAATTATCTGTCGATGAAAAAAATCAACCCTTAGGGGGGGCTTTTCAAATTCAGACGGAATCGAGAAGAGAATGCGCAAGTGATCCCACGACTCCGGCCAAGGCGGAGACGGGACCGGGGTGTTTTTGGTCGGGAAAAATCCGACCCCCACGTCGCGCCCTCGGCGTGGCTTGAAAGCATAAGCTTTTCACCCCGAAAAAAAAATGGGGTTTTGTTAATGCCAATTTGGCTGGCTCGGGCCAGCTTGATCTAGGGAAAGGGGGGAAATTAATGACATCGTACGAATTGGCCGACGATTAGTTTTAAACCAATCAGAGAACCAATCTTCATAAGTGTCGATCGATAACCTTGAGCAATACACGCAAAAGACACACTGTATGTAAGGGGTCCACAATTTTCCAACGATATTATAAATGTAGTCAACGATGAAGTAGTTCATCCGAATACGAATTGACACTTACGTGACATGGGTACGCCTTTGTTTTGTAACTTGTGTAAAAGGGTTTGTTTTATCTCCTCATAATTTATTCAGGCTTATTGCTAAAACCACTGAGAGCCTTTGAAGCTATTTTAATTTATTTATTTAATTTACTTATTGTTATAAACAATTCTCGTAAAGGAGCTGTCAACATGATCCTGTATTTCTATTCAAAATTAATACCCACTCCCTTCCACCTCCTTGCCTCCTCTCCTAAACCGCTGTATCGATTTTGATGAATCTTGGTATGGGGTAAACTTTGATCTTAAGAGAAGACATAATTTACATTTACTTACTTATTGCCGCGGCAACTGAAACCCTTGTGGGCGGAACCGCGGACAACAGCTAGTTAGCTGTCAGTATATTATTATACATTCAACCTACTTAGTAAAACCGTTCACGTCACGTGAATACGTCGATTTGTCATCAAAGATTATCTGTTGACAACGTGTCTTAGAAACCGCCACAATTGTGAGACATCCTTTGTGTGACCGAGGTGTATTGAATCCTCAATGCAGTTCTACAGATAGATTAGTTTCCAGATAGATTATATGCAGACATAACTGTTCGGTAATTCAATGGAAGATTACCATAGCTTGGGACAAAGAAATATATCGTGCTAGTATTAAGAAATGAGTTCCCGTGCGACCCCAGCAAGAGGGAATGGAGAAGCACTCCGGCGGTTTTAGCCATTAGGAGTCCGGCACGCCCCTATGTCTTCACCGATACCGAGGTGGTCCATGAGGATTTCCACCCGGTCAAAAAAACCTTAGGAAAAATTCGTACTTAGGTGTCACTCCCATGGCTTGTGGGCGATGGTATGTAAGACTGCGGGGGTGGTAAAACGGGCGCGCGGGACGGGGGCTCCTGACAAGTGCATCATTTGAGACATTCGTGCGCACATTGGGTATTTGTTTTTTTTTTAATCGACGCCCACTCTAAGGAATTTAATCCTTGTATCGCGGGGGTTTCCCAAACATCAAATCACAAGCACAAAGAACACCCAGTCTTGGAACAAGCATTTGTGGATCGATCTCTCTCTCTCTCTCTCTCTCTCTCTCTCTCTCTCTTTCTCTCTCTCCCTTCACACCTCTCAATTTTTTGTTGTTGATTTTCCTAGTAAGTGACACGTAGTCTTCGATTTTAATATGACTTTGATACGACAAACAGAAAATTGATTATTTGGTCTGTAAATATAATTTATCGTCCTAAAGTACGAAGTGTCCATTTTAATAAATAAAGTTCCAACAAGGGTCAAAGCAATGACTAAAGTTGTGAGGAAAATGGTTTAATAATAAACCTTATGTGTAAAACTGTTTGCTTATCCCTCAAACTTTTCGATATATTCCGTGTTACAATATTGCACGTTGTACATGGTGTTCCTTAAATATAAAAGGTGTGAAGTGTACATCTGATATAAAGTCAGTTAACGAAATTTCAGCTCACAAGATTTAGTCAGTTGGGGCAAGAGAAACATACTTTATTTTAGATAAGGGTTCTTGCTATTATATAATAATATCGGCCTATAAACGTCCCACTGCTGGGCACAGGTTTCTTCCCATATAGAGAAGGAATGAGCTTTGATGACCACGCTTGCTCATTGCGGGTTGGAAATTTCGGATTCCATTTTTCAGGAATCTAAGTTTCCTCACTATTTTTTCCTTCACTGTTTGTCAATGATGTCTTAGAATTATTAAGAAAGTACATATCACTTTGCAAAAGTCACATTGGTACTTGCCTGGATTCGAACCTGCAACCATGTGTATGCAAATCCGGTCATTGAACCTCTAAGCCACCACGACGTCACAGCTAGGCCAGGTTATATGCGAAGACCTAATTAATTGTGATTTTGTAAGATACACTAGCCGATAGTGACGAGAAACTGCAGGTAGCAGCCAGTAATTTTTATTTTTTACATTTGTATAAAAAAATCTCAGACATTCTACGCACAGGGATACCTTGGCTTCATAGTACAGTGTGTTATTCTCATAGTCTTTATCAAGTCTTTTGTAACAATAGGGTTAATTAAAATGGCGCTCTAGTGCGGAAAGATACACTGACCTAGATTCTATTGTACATAAAGGGTAGGATTGAAGGTACAAACAGTGTTGAAATAAGGTAAAGTTTGTACAGAGTTAAAGTCTATGGAATCACAAGCATATAGAACACCCAGACATGAAAAAGCAAATCTGGATCACGCTATTAATACTTGTTCCGTCCTAGTCTTACTATGGAAATGGAATACTATATTAGCCAGTAAAATGGGTTATCTTCAATTATTATTTGTGATCTTCTTTTTTTTTATTTGAGATCATTGATAACCCAAAATTATAATCAAATATTAATAAAATAAATAAATAAATATCTTGGGACAATCTCACACACGGCCATCTGATCCCAAACTAGGCAGAGCCTGTACTATGGTAACCAGACAACTGATAAACATACTTATATATTTCTAAATACATACATAATATAGATAAATAACACCCAGACACAGAACAAATGATCGTACTCATCACACAAAGATTTGTCCTGGGTGGGAATCGAACCCACGACCTCCGGCTTAGCAGTCAGGGTCACTAACCACTAGACCAACAGGCCCGTCAAATAATTCTTAGGGGTCTAATTGAACATGATTATTTTAGTAATAATAATAAATTTACGATTTGTAGAGCTTACATTAAACAGTATAGCATTGAATATTAAATATAGTACATTGAAATAAATCTACTTTAAACGGATTCTATCGCGGTTTATTTTGATTTTAGCTCGATGCGATAGTACGATAGAATCCGTTTAAAGTAATTTTATTTCAATGTCTAATATTCCCGTAAACCTTCAGAAAACAGTATAGCACTAGTTTATAAACATGGCGATTTAGATTTTCTATCCAAACATTATATTGAAAAAAAAGAACTATACAAATCTTGAAAATTAAGGCCTTAAAGTAAAATAAAACAAAATCACAAAAACAAAAAACGATGCAAAATAATTCTATTATTTACACTTAATCAACATGAAACATCTAAACTGCCTCTAAGGTAACACAAAAAGAAACCTTAAAAACGTTACAAAAAGATATAAAACCGTGTTAAACACGAAGGCTAGTAAATACAGCCACTGATCCTTGACTTGACCTATTAATTATATACGTCATGTAATTATAGCCAGACAGAACAAGCTCGCACCGTTAATGAGACAATCTCATTAGCCACATGGAACCGTAAAGCTAACAACGTGTTTATTGCTGTTTGTGATTGATTAACGTCAAAAGGCTGACAGTACGGTGTAGGCGTTGGTTTTTTCGACAGGTGTTAGTGGTAATTATATCCTCAACTAGCTGTGGCCCGCGGTTTCGCCTGTACGGAGGTCTCGTTCCCACTAAACATGTGGTCTACCGCAGTCTTCTGTCTTATACACTCAACTTTTCACATTATGAGACTTGAAAATAATCTATATAAAAAAATATAAAGGTTAGTTTAAAAGAGATAAATAAAAAAAAATAGGTCCTGGTTATAGTAAATCTTGACATAATTATGACGTCAAGATTTGCGACGTACGTTTCGATGTAAAATTGTTACTAATATTATAAAACTGAAGTTTGTTTGGTTGATGGAAGGCGCTAATCTCTGGAACCACTGGTCCCATTTATTGAGGAAGGCTATTTATTATTTTTTGTTAAAAAAGCCAGTAAAGTGAAGTTGATCGGAAGATATACGCGTAAATAAATTCATGGCATACAATTATGATTATTTGCTTTTTTTTTTCTTTTTTTTTATACGTTCAAAACTATTCTTACAGACTAACTGGTCCTAACTCCATAATGCTTCGGTACGATTTCACAAACCCACAAAAATACAACGAACAACTTTGGAACTCGTTTCTCGAAGTCAGATTTCGTTAAATAATTCACAAACTTCTAACAATAGTTAACGAATCCAAGCGAAGTTTGGTTACAACTGAGCGAAAGTTCAGTACAACCGAATCTATCTCCATGAATCTGTTACGTATTGTACTGCAAGTTGAATTATGTTGCTGTATAGTAGGACTAGTCCTGATGGTCCAGTATATCAATTACCAGATACAAGGTTCAAATCTGAACTTTCTACTTCTTCAAAATTATTCGAGGTTAACTTTCAGAGTCCTACCAAAATAACTGACGGCAAAACACATCGTTTGGTCTGCCTACCTACTCTGAGATAGTAATAATATTTGTTTATTTTTCATTTTATTATTATTTACGAATGTATAGATAAAGTGTTACATCTATACTATATAATATTATAAAGCTGAAGAGTTTATTTGTTTGAACGCGCTAATCTCAGGAACTACTGGTCCGATTTGAAAAAATATTTCTCTGTTAGATAGCCCACTTATTGAGGAAGGCTTTAAGCTATAATTTGTCGCGATAACTGACGTCCAAGCGGGCTGAGCCGTGAGCAAAAGCTAGTTTAAAATAACCTGAATACAAATAATATAAATTTTTGAACACCACATTTCCATTTAATTTTATACGATACGGGCTTTCCTATTCGGTTAGTTTGAGATTGAAGTCCAAACAATAGCTTCGAAGTAAATTTGATTTGGGCAACGAACCTTACTACGCAAGCTGAACAAATTAAATTGGATTTTTCCGACGCCATTTTAAATTACGAGAAAGACAAATTTCTGTCCCCATTCTTGGAAAGGTAATTAACATTACGAAGAAGGTAGATTTTGTTTAGGAATGTTTTTAAACTAATATGTAAAATGAGATAAAAATATAGTTATATAGAGATGTATATTTTTAACACGCTTTTATTAGGTCGTCCTGTATGTATGTAACTATGTAGTCAAATCTAAGAAAACTAATTTAACCATCTTCTAAAGATCGTAGCGTTATGAAAATTGGCAGTTGTATGTGATTTTGATGACAATACAATAATATGGTACTGTCGAGCTGATCTGATGATGGAGCCGGAAGATATGAACTGGAACTTCATGAAGGATGATCGTACCATAGCCGTGTTTGGACTTGTTAGAAAGGTCTTGTAGTGAACGTTGACCATGATTAGGTTTCAAGGTCTGATGATGAAGCCGGAAGATAGGCACTAGCATTCCATGATGAAATATCGTATCATAGCAGTGTTGTGACTTGTTACAAAGGTCTTGTAATGAACTTTGACCACAATTAGGTAAAGCGTGTTTTTTAGTGTTTTTTAAACTATTAATTTATTAGTAACAATTGAGAGCAGTTTACTATGGGCAACGAGTCTTGGCTTGTCTGAAACGAGATACAAGACAGTTTGTGTGAGATGCAAGTTCACATAATCGGTAGGTGAGAAAGAGACGACAATATCTTGTATCGTATAATATTTTCAGACCTGCCAGGATATAGCGGCCGAAGAGTACATACAGATTTTCTTATATAGACTAGCTTCTGCATAATCATGTTGCCTGCATCTATATTAATATTCAACAAACTCATATTGATACACAGTCGCATAAAAGGTTTTTTTCAGGATCCGTGTCATAAAAGGAAAAATGGAACCCTAATGGGACCACTTTGTTGTCCGTCTGTCTGTCAGAACTCTTTATCTTCCGAACGGAAAAAGTATGGAGTTATTCTGGAGATATTCTTAAAGTTGTAAAATAACACACTTCTTAGTTAATGTAAAACAAAGATAAAGAAAAAAAAACCTATTTTTCGACGCTCAAAGGGAACAAATCATATTTATATACATATTCCTTATAAAAACTAATTTAATCTGGTAAAGGCATAATTTTGTAGGCCCAATCATGTATCCATCCATACATATTATATATCCTTTTTTTTAATGAATACCACACAGAGGAAAGATTAGTATGTTTGTGACGAATAAAATCAAAATAACTGGACTGATTTCAATAATTATTTAACTATTTTTTTTACTTAGATATATAAT
The DNA here is from genome assembly GCA_950381575.1 of Plusia festucae. Taxonomy (NCBI): domain Eukaryota; kingdom Metazoa; phylum Arthropoda; class Insecta; order Lepidoptera; family Noctuidae; genus Plusia; species Plusia festucae. The sequence continues at coordinate 5,294,067 of OX494455.1, forward strand.
ATAGCAAGTGTAGCGACAGGTCATAGAACTATTTTTGTTGGACTTTTAAACAACAAAAACCAACTAAAACAATACAGTTTGAACCGAGGTGTTATTCTGAGACCAGTTTTGACCCATGTGTTGTTAAAAGCTGACATGATTTCCCCGAGGGATGGAATAGCCCAAATATTTTGAAACATTGTGATTTTACCTTACAATGTTTCAATTGTTCAATTTACCTGCAATTTTTTGTTACATAGTAAGATATTACTACTTTTATTGCTTAAGAAACTATTGTATAGAAATAGTTGTTAGTAGCGTTAACTGTAGGTACTATAAAATATAGTAAAAGCCCAGTTTTTTGATCCCGAGTTAACTCAACCAATGGTTAATCCTCCCATCCCGAGTTAACCAACCAAATGGGAAGCTTAAAATAATTAAAAATAAATAAAATTGATTAATTATTATTTCTACTTTTATTTAGTTTGCACACTATTGACTTTCTTTGCCACTTCTATCGCGGGTCTGCTGACGGAGATTCCTTACTACATAAGCAGAGCCTTTGGACGTTTGTCGTCTGATGTACGTCGTGTATGTTTGTCGTGTGTTATGTACTCACATACTAGTACAATTTCATATTGTGTTTTATGTAATTTTACTAGTGTGTATGTGTTATGTACACACATACACATCATGCAAATCAACATAGTAATTATTTTAATAATTCTGAGAGTGAATTCTTTGCTTTATATCAACAAACACAGTAATTAATGAAGTAAAATAAGTTTAGAAACCAATTTTTTTAAACGTGATTTTACCAATATATATAGTGATTTATTTTTGGATAAAATTACTATAGCTGCATTTCGAAGGTTTGAATTTCTATACTGTTTAACTCACAGAAAACTATTTTTTGTTCTGTGGTTTAATTCGTAAAGAGTCTATAAATTAGGTATTAATACTCTTTCTTGTATCAGCTATCTTCGAATCATGAAAGGCTTAATTAAAAAAAATCTATTTTAATTTCCTTTCGATAAACGTTTTTCGTTCTCTCAATTGAAAAAACATTGTTACAAAAGAAAATTTGAATAATTATTTTAATGGTTTCATTAAAATAGGGTTGGGTTGCTTTTTAATTCATCAGAATTTAATAGGATGCAATGGAGCTTAACAAAACTTTCAACTAATAAAAAGAATTTATATTTAGTATAAAACAATAGTTTTGGCCAAATATCTGTTTATACCTATATTTTATAGGTATATTTGGTAACAAAAACAGGAAATCATCATCAAACATAAAAAAAAACATCTACTTAAGAGTATATCTAATATTTTTAGAATTGGACAACAGCACTAGATCATAGAGTTTTTAAAACTTTATAACCAGATCGCTGAACCAATGTATCTTTGAACTTCATGCTGCGGTGACTATGTCGTGGTGGCCTAGCCGTTCAATGAACGGATTTTCGTGCACAAGGTAGCAGGTTCGAACCCACGACAGGCAACAGTTTGTATTGACAATGTGATTTTTTTAAAGTTATACGTGCTTTCTTAATTATTCTAAGACATCATTGACAATCGGTGTAAGAAAACATCGTGAGGAAACCTGGATTCCAATAATTGTAATCTGAAACCCGCAATGAGCCAGCGTGGTGATCAATGGTCGTTCCTTCTCTATATGAGAAGAGGCCTGTGCCCAGCAGTGGGACATTTATAGGCCGTTATTATAATGACACGTTTATGTTTTTGGTGTCGCATAATTGATGTGATCCAACTCTGTACATGACGTACTCTTCATTTCTTTTGGACAGGTATATCCTCTCGGTTACATCTTGTATAACAAAAAGATACTAGTAGTTAGGTAACTAGTTTATTAAGAAAAAAGCAATACAGATCACCGTCCTGCATAATACTTTAAATGAAATATTGTTTAACCTTGGTCCACTCTAACCCAATTTTCCAATTCATATCCATTTGTTATTGTCGGTGTAATCACTCACAATTGTGTCTTACAATCTATATTATTTTTATAAAGCTGAAGAGTTTGTTTGTTCGGTTGAGCGCTACTAAGAAATACTAAAAAAAAGCTCAGGTACTAGAAATGTGGGTCGCACATTACTAGTATTCTTGTAAACCCGTCGTGGTAAGCTAAGGGCTTGTGTTATGAGTGGATTCACGTCGGTTATGGGAGGGATTCGAACTAGCGACCACATGATCGCAATCCCGATGCCCTAGCCATTGGGCTACCGCCACCTTAAATAACTTTTTGAACGCGTTAATCTCAAGAACTACAAGTCCGATTTCAAAAATTATATCAGTGTTTGATCAAGCATTTATTGAAGAAGAGAGAAGTTAGGCGACCGGCGACCGGCGACTTTTTGCCGTAATATCCGACGCCCATGTGTACGGAGACACATGCAAAAGCTAGTCTATATAATATACTTACATGCAACATACGTAACACAAAGCCAGTCAATATAGCCAATCTGTTTATGGTTTTCCCCATACGAGATTAAATTTAACACCACTGTTTCACAAATTATGTCAAATTTATATCCGTTTGACAAAAGCCACTTAAATTAAAGTAAATATGCAAATGAGTACTATTTAAAAACAGACATTTTCTATAAATTGGGATCGAAATAAGCTATCTGGACTGTCAGACAAGTTTATTTGGTTCTATAAATTTTTCATTAACTACATAAATTGTCTGACTATACCTAGTTAAAGATTTCTGTCTGGCACTGAGACTTGAATCTTAAAAAAAGTGCTGATCGTAACCGCATTGATGCTTTCGAGATGTGGTGCTATAGGAAAATGCTGCAGATTCCTTAGACTGTTTTTCGTACAGACATGTCTATCATTCGCGAGCTAGACGTCAATACCGAGCTGTCTACCATCTGTCTACGCACATTACTCAAGTTTTTCAGTCACGTAGCAAGGAAAAAGTCAACAATCTTGAATAACTCATCATTACTGGCAAGGTTGATACCAAACGACATAGAGGCCATAGCCCAATAAGATAGAAAGAAAGAAAGAAAGAAAGAAAGAAACATTTATTTTGGACACAGCACAGAGACAAAAATACAATAAACTACATCACATAACTAAAGAAAAAAAAAACGACAAAAATATTTTACCATACCTACTAGACTAAAAAAATGATTAAAAAAAAATAAATAAAAAAAAACAAGGTAGGTTTAAGTCAATAATTAAATTGTGAATGCCCTATGTGTCTCCAGCTGGACCAAATGGGTAACCAGATCAGCGTGTTGTCAAACACAGGTAAATTAATACCTATGTTTGACGCTGGTTTTCGTCTGGCACCCTGAGCGTTGTTGGACGGATGTCAAGTCAGGCATTATGTGTGGCATGTGTGTGTGCGCGTGTTATTGTTATATAATAGATAATAGGAAGGAATAATAGATCGACAGTGCCATTCGCAACTCAGATGACTAGAGCTAGAGAAAACATATATAATTATGATTATACCTTATTTTCTCTAACGGTCTCCCACAAAAAGTTGGAAACTCCGTGTCACTGCAACTACGAGCAACACGTACCACCCTCGCGTTTGATGGAGTCAACAAAGGTCAAGGCCGCGAGATACCGAGTGTGCAGGTAAGCCCCACCAATTCGAACAACAGTGCAACTAGCCAGCAAACAGAAAACAGTACAGTGTGTGCGGACTTATCTTACTTAAATAAAAGAAAGATTATGATTAGTATTTGCCAACTCACGCTGTTCATTCAGTAGGTACAATTTAAGGCGTTTCCTAAAAGTGTGTAGGGTGTTAATTTGTCTTATGGGCGGAGGCAAGTTATTCCAAATCTTTGCAGCCGCGTATCGGAAACTACCTCTGAAACCAGCCGTCTTGTAGGGTGGGATACTGAGTTGCTGCGCACACTGCCTAACCGGACAGGCTCTTCTATGTGTTACCCAATTTAGTTTTTTATATAAATAGCTAGGCTCTTGATATTTGATCACACCGAAAAGTAAACACGCTAGATGTAGCTTACGGCGCAGTTTCATTTTAAGCATCAAGTGTTGATTAATAAACGAGGTTACATGACTACGAGGTGGTACAGTGAAACAAAAACGGGCGCAGGCATTTTGAACCCTTTGTATTAATTTATTTGTTCGACCTAGTAATCGTGGCCCAAAGACAGTGTCAGCGTAATTCAATTTTGAGAGGACAAGTGATTCCGCTAGCTGGACCCGTAATTCCTCAGATAGATATGGTCTCATTCTATAGAGCACCCTCAAGCGATAGAAACAGTTTTTCACTGCCGAAGCTATATGTCCTTCATACCTTAATCCACTATCGACGAACAACCCAAGATTACGAGCCTCGTTTACCCTGTCAATTGGTTGACCCAGCAGTGTTACGTTTAGGATGGGAGGCAGTGCCTGTAATTGCTTTTTTGTACCGAATACCATGTACTTAGTTTTGGTCGGATTTAGCACTAGGCAGTTGTTATTTGACCACTCTGTAATTCGGCTTAAATCCCTATTTAAACTGTCTATTGCGGTTTTGATTAAATTTGGCTTGAAAGAGATATAGACTTGCACATCATCGGCATAAATATGGTATTTACACGAGTGTATACAGTGTATTATGTCAGCGCAATATAATGTAAACAAAATAGGCGCAAGGGTGGAACCCTGTGGAACTCCCCTTGTCACAGATGCAGGTTCAGAAATCCGTGTGCTACCATCGCTCAATCTCAATTTAACCAGCTGTGATCTCGACCTAAGATAGCTGTCGAACCAACGCAACGTGACAGAGTCAAAGCCATAGTAATGCAACTTTGAAAGTAGCAAAGGAATATTGACGCAATCAAAAGCCCGGGAAAAATCAAGCAGCACCAGTACTGTGCACATCCCTTCATCCTGTGCGGCCAATATATTGTCTGTCACATCTAAAAGTGCTGTTGCAGTACTGTGTCTCTTCCTAAAACCTGACTGAAACTCGGGTAAAATTGAATTATTTTCCAGGTATTCTGTAAGCTGTTGACAAACCACCTTTTCCATAATTTTAGATATACATGGTAGAATGCTTATAGGACGAAGGTCAGCGACAGTATTTGGATTAGGCTTTTTGGCCAATGGCATAACCACTGCAACCCTCCATTGATCCGGAAAGGTCGATGACGTTGTAGAACAATTTATAATCCCAGTAAGAACAGAAAGTGTATGAGGCAGCGACAGAGTCAGCATATCCAGAGAGATGCTGTCACACCCAACAGCATTTGATTTTAATTTCTGCAGAATTCTCAAAATAGTTTCATGATTAACAGGTCTTATAACAAAGCGGGCATTATTATAATTAAAAAATTCAAAATAAGTTAGAAGTGATATAGTAGGTACGTTATTACCGGGTACTTTTAGGAATTCTAAATTAATAAGGTCGGGGTTAGTAAAATGTGTTGGTAAGTCTTGACTCTGCCGCTGTTGGGTTGGTAATATGTCACTTTTGATACTTTTCCATAATAGCCTTGGCTCGCGTATTTTATTATTTATATTGTGTTTAAAATAAGCTATCTTTTCGCTATTAATTGCCTTGTTTACTAAACGCTTGAAATCTTGGTAATATTTTTTTTTTGTTTCTAATTTTGTACTTCTGTAACTTGTGAGAGCATTATCACGTAGTCGTATCATAGATTTTATGGTATCGGTTATCCATGGATAAGATTTATCCTTAATAATACATGTTTTTAACGGCGCATGTAAATCAAAGATTAACAATAGAAGTTTATTGAATGAGATGACCATATCGTTTACGTTATCTGTTGCTAATACATTCTCCCAATTTAAATTTCTTAAATGCAAGCTAAGTACGTCCATATTAATCTGACTAAGAGGTCTATAAGTAACCGTATATGGTTTGTAACGTTCACGTTTAATGTTGAATTCACTTACTATTAAGCAATGACCCAACATCGAAGCAAATGGTTCGACAGTGACACTTTTCTGTTTGAGATCAGAACATACCAAATCGATCAGAGATTCACTGTATTCAGTGAAATGGGTTGGTGATGTTACTAGCTGAGTTAAACTGAGACAGTCTAGGAATTCCACAAGTTTTTTCGTACGGGGCGATTGTATATCCAACATGTTTACATTAAAATCACCCATTAACACGTAGTGATCACATTTACCTAATGTACTAAAAGTGTCTGTCAGCCCATCCAGAAAAACATCGAGGTTAAGCCATGGTGGACGATATGCTGTGCCCAAAGCGATCTTCTTGCCATTCAAGGATATTGTAATCCACATTTGCTCGACCGACTGATATCTCTCGTCAACTGCTACAGTCCATATTCTTGCACTTAAGCCGCGCCTTAAATAAAAACCAACGCCCCCACCGCGGCCCGAGCGCACGCACTCAGGTCGCGGCGTGTGGCGCAGACGGTACCCGGGCACGACCGGCGCGCGCCCTTCCTCGCCAGCCCGCAACCAGGTTTCATTTATAGCAACAATGTCAAAACAATGCATTTCTAAAATAGCGATAAACTCATCATGTTTTGTAGATAGGGACCCGGCGTTTAAGAACCCAACCTTTAGATATTCATTTCTAGGCATAATAACTAACAAATAATCTCATCATTATACCATATGAATTATTTTTATATTCTAGTGTATTAAAAAAATTAACATTTTTGTGTTTACGTGGGAGTTTATATGAATTAAATTTATGTTTTATTCCCAGTGTGTAGATTTTTTTATATGTGTGTAGATTGTATATAGCTAAGTAAAAGTTTGAGTCATGTAATAAATATATATAATAACTTGTTAACTTATTTAGAGCTGTTGCAAACATAATAATACGATCCTGACCTGTAAAATGACAGTAACATTGCTCCGCTAATTTTGTTTCCGCCCTGAGACACATACAACATTTCAACTTTAAATTATTGACATTTTTGGGTACATACAAACTAACATTAGTACAATGAAAGGGTAATCTTACAAAAAAACAATTTAGAATAATCGATAGACAAGTAGCCATAGTATACAAATGGTCGCAAACAACTAGAGGATCTACCAAATATGTAAGAAACATAGTGCCTATTTTTAATATGCAAACCGAACAACATATTACCCAAAAATTCTATCGATATCTTTGGGACATCTAATGCGTTCGGCTTTTAGGCCATCGGCTTTGCGTGCCAATATTTTGCCGTCCCTGGTCCAGACAAACCTCCAATTGCTACGACTAGCCGCCTGTCTAGCTTGGTAGAAAAGCTGTCGGTTCACGCGGGTAAGGCGTTCATTCACGTAAACACGACTGGCCTCTCCGCGCATCTCAAGGTCGTGTGACGTCAAATTGCGGCGCACGCGAGCAGCGTGCAATATTTGATTGCGCGTCGCCCGACGAGCAAAACGCACTGATACACATCGCGGCCGTTGCGCGGTGGGGTCAGCAGCCGTGAAGGCCTCCTTGCCGCCGCCGGCAGCTTCTATTATATTGCGGCGTGTAGACCCGACGCGCTCCGCATGGATGATGTCACGCTCCTCTATTTCGACGCCGAGCTTTATGGTCAAAACTTTAACCACATGAGCAACACTTTCTTCCTTGCTTTCCGGTATTCCCGATATTTCGACATCGTTTAGGAGCAGCTCTTGGTCCCGTTCATTTAACTGACTTCTCAACTCCATAATAGTGCTTTCAATGGGTTCAGTGTTGCAGGGTACCATTTTCTCAAATTTCTCCTCAAGTGAGGAAACCCGGTTCTCAACTGTAACAATATTTTCGCCATGGGATCTAAGTTGGGCCTTGAAATCGGCTATCTCGTTCCGATATTCCCTTACTTCCGTACGTAGAGCACTGATTTCATTGCGAACTGAACCAATCTGCGCCACCAGAGCCGCAAAATCTACACTGGCCGATGTGACACCAGGGTCTGGTAATGAACCGACGGGACTCGCCATAGCAAGACTAGAACTGCTACTGGCAATACTCAGATTCAGCTGAGTTTCAGGAGTTATAGCCTTACAGTTTGGGCATACCCAAGTTGCCGCGGCCGCCTCGCCCCCTGCCACACTCATGCATTTCTTATGGAACGGTGCCGCACAGCGACAGCAACGCACGCCGCTTATGCTTGTCATAAATTTCCCGCATTCGCTGCATTTAGCCATGGCCTTTTCTTTCGATAACAAGCGTTATAAGTATTAGGTAAAAGCAAATTGGTGCGTTGTTGTCACGTAGTAAATGTAGATGGCGTTGTTTGCTGTTGTGTAGCTCGATTGATAAGCCGGCGTACGAGTATGGGCAGTATAGATTCTCGCAAACTAATATTACAAAAGACCAACAGATGGCGCTATTCTATCCGAAATTTTAAGTTATGGTGTTTATATCCCAAGGTGTTTAATTATGGTGGTGACACAGTAAACACGTAATGTTAGGGTCCGCACACACTGGTCACGAAGCACTGTGGGGCTTACACTGAGCGGTGATAGCAACTTTGTAAACTATTGCAATTCCGGGTAGTTTTGTTTAGCAAACGGAGCACTGATTGTTATTTATTGAGTTTATTAAGTAATCACGACACTATTTGATTGTACTACAATAAAATATCACTTATTGTACTTAAACCTCAATGTTCATATTAAAGTATTACTTTAAAGAAGACTTTTATTATTTTTAATCCGTATCAAACATATGATCACTTGCGACCGATTTGACATCCGTCAAAGAACCATCCAAGATGGGCCAACTAATTCCGTTCAACACTGGATACCCAACTACACGTCACATTACACGATGGCAAAAATGGCGGACCAGTCAGAGATAAGCTGTATCCAAGGGTTCCTCACGATCCTCAGTAAAAAGAAATACGAAGCGAAGAGGAGGAAGATCTGCCAGTGATATTCCCGTCATTATCGGTTTAGCAGTTTCAGAGATTAGCCGGAACAAATAGACAGACAAAGAACAATTTTAAAAAAATGTTTTTCTGTGTACCGTGTTCATTATGCATATAATAATATGCATTTAATAAAAAGCAGTTAATTGAATATTAAATACGAACACTCCATTCTCTCTATTTATTTATATATATATAGGTGTATAAATGGACTATGATAGCTAGTTCTACTGCTCTCTGGCATAGTATATTCCGAGACAAAACTACAAATTTATGTTAATTATAACTAAATAATAAACGGAGACCCTATGTTTAAACAGGTATCTTTTGCATAAATCTGGAACAGCATCCAATGTTTTGTATATTAAACCTTTTTGGTCGCAAACTGATACAATGGATGATTCTATTCTCCCAGTTCTTTAGCAAAGATATTTTTAAACATATCGATAGTAAAAATAATGAATAAAAATCGTTCAGAACTCATGAATTCTTTTTCTTTATGAAAAAATATGTTTATCCTGCAGTAATGCTTGTTTAGTATTTTTATTTATGACAATACATATCATACCATTCATTCATTTTGGTATGTGCAGGTAAAAATAATTTGAATTCGATTTTAGCATGTTCTACATTTACGGTCTTTATAATACCTTAACATCTCTAGCTTACCATATATAAATCTAACAAAGGGTGATTTTATTGTAACGAAGAACAATAAGAAAATACGTAGCCTGTATAAATCAACATTACAATCAGTTTTTCACGGACGAGATTTTCACCAATTCACGTATTTCAAAATGGTTTTTTTGTTAAAATCCTTTCCTGATTCAGTCGTCCTTATTTGTTTTTTGCCGCGAGCTCGTTTTATTTTTAATTTCGAATCTCTTTGTTTGTATTGTTGATATTAAATATTTAATCAGCGTAGGTAATACACGAACAGAGTTTTACGAATGGTAATTTATGTTTTTATTTGTTATTTTCACAAATAACACTCAAATAAGGCGTGATGATATTTAACAGGTTCTATCCTGTTAAATATAATGTATTTTTTAAATATAAATTAATAATTTAGCCAAATAAATTCATTTTAGGTACTTTTTATCAGTCAAAATACAAATAATTTTAAACATACCATCACATTTTCACTTGCTTAATATGGAAATAAAATTTATTGCAATAAATTTAATTGCTCGTTTTCCCAAAAATATTTTATACATTTATATGCTACATTTTTTCTGTTATTTAGGAAAAAAATATATAAGCAAAACAGCAAATTTTAATATTATTATTTTTATAAAACCTACATTAATTCTCAGCCATTTTTTACGATATCGTATTAGAAAGGTAACAAATTATTTGGGACAAGTAGAGTAACGATTGACCTAGTTTTCAGGAGTTGCAAGTGAAAGCCTCCTTGAGTGACGACACCTTAAAAGTTACTTATTTCAAGTAATAAAATGTCATATACTACTTTTCATAAGGTGAATCCTTAATTAATAACTAAAGCAGTATTAGCGTGATTTGAAAAGATCTGATCTGATCTTATAACTATTTCTTCTACATTTTTTTTTTGAACTGGTCGGTGTTGTCTTGCAGTCTCACCGGATTCAACTGAATACCGTATTTAACATGCATCTGCCTACCTGGCCTCTATAACCTTACGAGGGTTATGGAGTATACCCAATTCCTAATAAGGTCATGAAGTACGTCATTTTCAGCTAAATAAAAAAGTAACCTTTGCCTTTTTGAAAATATTTTCTACTTATACTTGGGAACGAAAAATCGATGTTACTTAACTATTAACACAATGGCCGGGTAATGTTATATATTATTCAGGCTTTGAGGGGAAACGTACAGAAAGTGTTATCTAGTGTCAGACATTAGTTAATATTTAATGAGAGTCGGTGTTGTTTGTGGAATTACTGGCGAAGATGAATTTAGTGTGTGATAAAGATAGAGAAGTTGAAGAAGAGAATAAAGAAGTTTTTATATTTAATTATGTATTTTTTTAATAATCGCACGGCTCTCGATTTCATTTTTATAGCAATTATCCACTAACATAAAGTATATTTCTGAAAAAATATAGTATAAAAGGTCTACTTTTTAATGTAATGCCGTGCAAAACAAATTTGCATCCAGGCATTATAAATGTATTATTAATAATCCATATATATCTTTACCATAAAATAATTAATTGAATCGGGTAAATTATTATAACCGCATACCAATTAACCCGTGTGCTCGCTAACTATAACAACCTCAAGAATACCCCCTATCCACGTACATTGTATAAATATAAACAGGTGAAGGGAAACCCTCCCCTTCTAATTAGTTCTAACCTAATTAGCGAGCCCTCCTTCATCGACCTTTAACTATAAAATAACGCTTCACTGAACCCACAAACAATTAAACATTTAAAACCCAAAAATAATAAAAACCGTTAAAATCTCCCAAAAAAATATAAAAACAAATATATACAAAAAAAATCAAAAACAATTTAAATTTTTAAATAATGCGGAATACAATTTAAAATTTCGAACATACCTGTATTTAAATTCGGGAGCTCGCGATCCAAATTGAAAATTCACAAACGGTTAACGGTCGGGAGTGAAATGGGTACTTTTGTTGGAGACGCGTGCAGGCAAGTCGACTGCCGATGCCACTGTGCCGTGCGGAGCGAGGGCCGACGTACAAATGTACTAACCTGCCTAGATACTTTGCGTCATATCAATAAGTTTTATGGATTTACCGCTTGTAGCTTTGTGTAATTCTGATTCGATTAAATGTTATGTTGTTTGTATGGACAGAAATCGCGTGTGACAGTTTTAGGTTGTTAAATAACGTTTTAGACTAGTTTTTTCGATTACCTAAATGTACAAATATATCAAACTACATTTGCCTTTGTTTGTATAAATAATATTCTTAATTTAATTACATTACTTTTTTTCGTTCTTTTTTTAATATTTCTCTCTCCCGTACTTGTGGGAATAATATTGATTCAGACCATTTTGGGATTGTATTTCAACTGGCCTAATTTCATTTCTCTTGGGTCGGCGCGGTACCTACATCACTGTTGTAAAAACTCGGGATATTCTTTCTATTGTCTAGATTTTAAGAAAGTTCCATTCCTTATTTTTTAAAGTCACTGGGTTTTGTGGTGTGTGATATGGATTGATTGACCAATGATAAATTCGTGTTTTATGTTTTATATTTGAGGCTACAACTGTCAATTCCAGACATTTTCACGCAAAAATGACTTAACCGATCATCATGAAATTTGTACACATATTCTTGCAGGTATTGGAAGTAACTTAAGTACTTTTTTAGACAAAAAAAAATTGGGTAAACACGCGGACATTGTCTCAGGGACAGCAAGTTTTTTTTATAAATTTACAATGCAATAGGTAGGTATTCAATATAAAAGTAGTAAACGATTTTTTTTTGCCAACCAAAAAAAGAGGTTTATTGAAGTTTAGACAGTGAATAAAAGAGATGTATAAAAATATTAACGCAATGTGAACCTAAAATGTCAAACAGAAGATGTTTTGTGTATTCTCAAGGTTTTTAGAAGCACCTCGGCTTATTTGCATTACATTAGTCGGACTGTCGCGCAAATAGATTTAAATAACTTGTATGTAAATTACTAAGCCGAACGTTAATCGCAGGTATTAACATTATTTTGCAAGTTCAGAATGAATAAAATATGCTTCGTTTTAAAGAAGAACGGTTTTTGCGTTATTTATCTGTTGTTTTTATTTCTCAACTTGCGGACCCTGGCTTCGCTCGGATTATAGTCATAAATTTATTTAAATGCACTCCTTCTTGAATGTATGTGTTGCTGAAAACTTCATTAAAAATCGTTGGTTATTTTAAAAGATCTAGGTGTATAAAAAGCGGCAGCACTTTGGCTAGGGCGTCGGATTTGGGGTGATATGGTTGCGGGTTCGAATCCCACCCATCACACTACCGACGTGAACCCACACGTAACACAGGCATCTCAGCTTAGCACGAAGGGGTAACTTGATTACTAGTAATGTGTGACCCACATAGTTTTTTTTATGTAATCTAATTATGGTCCCACTGCTGGGCAAAGGCCCCGCGTGGCTCCAGAACTTTCGGTCTTGAGCAACTTGACGCCAATCACTTAAGAAGCGATCGATGTCATCCCGCCACCGTCTCCTCGGCCTGCCTCGTTTGCGAGCTCCGTCATCAGGAACCCACTCAGTGGCTATTTTAGACCACCTATCTGGAGTCATGCGACTAACGTAATAGTAAACTTTATTCAAAAAAACTATATTATTAACATATTTATTTTTATAATCATTTATATTATATTAAAATATTAAATTTCTTCACCTAAATAAATATACAAAAGACCATAAATAGACATTAAAAATGTGAATATAATTATAATTATAGCTTCATTATATATAGGTATGAGTAAATAAACTCCCAAAGAGGCCAAAACTAACAGATTAACCAAACTATACCCTTCTCAGCAAGATAACAAAACGTTATATCATCAACTTTGAACTACAAAAACTTTAGGGCAACAAGATTGAGTTCAAGAGACTCTCTTAGAAGTTGACTCTCTTAACATTTAGTCGACTCAATCGCCAGTTAACTGAAAAAGCGCTGACCTCGATCTTACTTTCAGTGGGCTCTCATTCCAAGACGTTTTTTTTTTTTTTAAAGCTTACTATCAATGTGGGTCGCACATTACTAGTAAGCTAGTTAACCCCTCGTGCTAAGCTAAGATGCTTGTGTTACGAGTGGGTTCACGTCGGTAGTGTAATGGGTGGGATTCGAACCCGCAACCAGATGATCGCAAGTCCAACGCCCTAGCCATTAGGCTACCGCCGCTATTAAAAGTTTTTGACAATCATCAGCCTTTTCCCAAGCTATGTTGGGGTCGACTTCCAGTTTTACCGTATTTTATATGGTACGACTGCCTATCTGACCTCCACAACCCATTTTACTGGATAACGCAGTATTCCATAGTAAGACTGGTTGTCAGAATTGTAATGACTGATCGAAGTATAACAGTCGGGACCAATGGCTAACCGATGCATGATGGTGTTCGTTGTATACAGTAGTCGTAGCATGTGAGTAAGCTATCATATAAATACATCATTGACGGGCCTGTTGGTCTAGTGATTAGTGAACCTGACAGCTAAGCTGGAGGTCGTATGATTTGGATGAAATTTGGCATGCATGTAGCCTTTGACATGGAAAACAACAGGCTTTTATCTCGCTCTCTCTTTTATCCCGATCCCTTATATAGTTCCCGAGGGGAAATTAAAAATTGTTTCCGACTAAGCCGTGGGCAGACAGCTTCGAAATTTAGTATTTTTCTCTATTACAGCGCAAGCTATAATACGGGCGAAAATTTTATTCAATTCATTTCTTTTAGACCCAATTCTGAAATCCACGCAGACGAAGTCGCGGGCAGAAGCTAGTTTATAATAGTCTCTATATTTTAAACACTAAACAACAAAACATGGGCTATTCGAGGTTCATGATTTAATCGGAAGGTTGTGGGCGACGATGCGTCCCTAACACGGGCGTTCAATCAATCGAACCCACCTAACCATATTAATTTACCGATTGGCTGGTTTGTTTGAACGTAAGCACTTATGGGATACTCGTCGATTTTTTATAGGCTTTTTAATGGAATAACATTGAATACACGTTAACTTATACGGGGTAGAGTAGGGACGTAATAAATGTTTTTGTTTTTTTTTTGTTATTGAGATAAATTGCATTGAAATTTAAAATGACTGAATAATCTTTAATAATTATACATAAATACATTACTTATCGTTTCTACTATGTAAAGACAATTTTTTGTACATATACACTTTTTATTTATGTTTTTGATTATCTTCCTTCGTCGTTTTTGTTGCTTGGATTAAATTAGCATGTGTAATAAAGCCGCTTAATGGCATTTTATTTCTGTACTGAATGTTAGCTATTTTTATTGGTAACTAGGTTTTGCTCGCGGCTACGCATGGGCGTAAGTTATCGCGGCAAATTATAGCCTATAACCTTCCTAAATAATTGGCCTATTAACAGTCAATTTTTCATTCAAATCGGACCAGTAGTTCCTGAGTATAACGCAACGGAAACAAACTAACTCTTCAGCTTTGTAAGATTAGTATAGATAAATATTGCAACCAAAAATACAGTAGGACAGTAAGTTACAAGCTTCTTATATCATTATGACAATTTAAAATTTTATGATAAGTTTTTAGACATACCTAAACGTGTTCATTCATTATTAGATGTACTATTACATAAAAATAACGTGTACTGGATATAAATAACGTTCTAACCCTCCAACTGCCACTAATCCTTTTCAGCCTCCAATTAATTATCAAAGCTAGTTAAAAAGGGTTTTGTGTTCATAACTGCAAACTGAATTCATAATCCGTCCTTGGCGTCAATTAAGTCACAAGTTAACAGAGCTTTAACAAACCAATTAGTTGGCATCGACACAGCTGTTAGCGAGTGCTAAGTGACCTGATAAATGCCACTGTGTCTGCATTGGCCATGGAGTTAATAATAAATGTGGTGGCTAACTACACATGTGTGACAAGCAATCGATCAAATGTACTACACGGCCATGCTAAAAGAAAATATTTCAAGATTATTACATGTAATTCGTTTCAGGATATATTAAAAGCAGAGGCGTAAAGAAGCTGTAGTATGATAATACAATAATAATATATAATAAATAATACCGGCCTATATACGTCCTACTGTTGGGCACAGGCCTCTTCCCATATAGAGAAGGGATTGATCACCACGCTTGCTCATTGCGGGTTGGCGATTTCAGATTCCAATACTTTGAAATCCAGGTTTCCTCACGATGTTTTCCTTCACCGTTTGTCAATGATGTCTTAGAATGATTAAGAAAGTACATATAACTTTGAAAAAGTCACATTGGTACTTGCCTGGTAATACAATAATATATTTTTAATAATTGAGATGTTGACTGGATATGAAAAATAAAAAAATCTTTTTTTTTATCGAAACAATGGATATTGACAAATATAAAGCGCTTTAAGGTTATGTGTGGGTAGTGGGGGCTTGTGACGTCATTATGTTGGAAAAATTGTAGCAGCGAGTGACAACAAGCGAAATGTCAATTCACTCGCTTCGTAATTATTCTTTTACGAGATACTTTGTTAAAAAAGGGACACTAATAAAAAGCATGAATTTACCTAAATAGATACCGTATTTTACATGAAACGACTGTCTAACTGGCCTCTACAACTTATTTTTTTTTTATAAAACAACGCCCGCAGTAAGGAATTTAATCCTTGTGTCGCGGGGGTTTCACAAACATTTAAATCACATGCACAAACAACACCCAGACTTGAAACAAATATTGGTGGATCACACAAATGCTTGTCCCATGCGGGGATCGAACCCGCAGCACGTCGCGCACAGTGGTAGTTAGCGTGGTGACCTATAGCACTCAACTATCCGTGCAGTCATTACTTTATTGGGTAATACAGTATCCCATAGTAGAATTGGTAAACTTTTTTACATCATCTAACTATAATTTTTTTAGCATTATTAATCAGTTATAACAAACTTATTTGAACTCCTACTATACATCTCAACATCGTCTTTTTAATAAATTAGCTTTTATAAAAGTCGTTATTATACTGTTGGCTATTGTCGCTCCCCCCATCCCCCCTTTTCTCACCACCCTTGAGCTGTCCCTCGTAAAACTTTAATACAGTTAGAGATACTTACTATCTCTTGGAAAAATAAAAGGGTGGTAAAGTGTCCTCTCTCAGAGATACCTTAGAGACTCGATGTCAGTTACTCAAAGGTCATGATGGAATATAAAAACCTTTTTACTTTAGACGACCGTGGTCGACTGGCGGACACACCGGTTTTCAAGTTGTCGGGTTCGATCCCCGGATGGGCCAATGTAGAAAAAAACATTTCTCTATATTGTCTCGGGTCTGGGTGTTTGTGGTACGTTTGTTGTCTCTGATTCCATAACACAAGTGCTTTAGCTACTTACTTTGGGTTCGGAGAAATGTATTTGATGTTTTCCACATTATTGTTTTGAAAATATAGTCGGTCGTTGGGTTATTTTTTGTAACTCAAATCCTAGTTCACTATCATACACTTTTAAATTTGAAACTCGGAATAAAACGTTTAGGTTCAATTTATAGTCGTTCTAAAAAGATTTAATCAAATCTCTACTTACATTGTAATTTAATCTTCCAAGTGAAGCTATTACCTTCTGATAAAAAAAAACACCTTTTTAAAACATTTGTTTAGAAATTTACTTTCGACTTTGTTCGTGAGAAACAAGCAGCTTTCACTGTTTATTATGACTCCATTTTTTGTATTAATGTACCTGTTTATTATTATTACGCCGACATGACAACCCACTTGGGTCAGTCGTGAGACAGGTAGATATACTTACATTATAATATACAAGATTATTTCAAAAGGAGTGCGGATATCCTACGAGGTAATTACCTGCATAAAACTGAACAACTTTCCTCAAGGAACATAGGTCGAAATCATATATTGGAAAATGAAATTTTCATACAAAGTGACACACGTGACTTTGTTTGTACGAAAAGTTGATTTTTATTTCAAGATTTCGACCTATGTTCCTTGGGAAAAGTGGTTCAGTAACAGTTGATTACCTCATAGGATATCTGCACTCCTTTGAAAACAATCCTGTATATATTCTTTTGTATTATTTTTAGTATTTGCGTTATTAAATGTTGTTTAATTGCGTATCTGTACTGTGTCCTAATTAAATGTGTTCTTGTCTTTCTTTATTTTTAATTATTACCAGTTCGACTCGCGACACCGCCGCCGCGTCAGCTCATGATTAAGGACTCCTTCTGAGTCTGAAACTAGTCGAGCGATCCCGAGAATGCGCTAAGCCGTTGAATCTTTAAATATTTATAAAAAAATCTTTATTTTGCTTTCTTTTCTAGTTATGTCTGAAAATGTGTCCTTTATTTAACCAACCATGTATACTGTAATTGTTATAGAAAATGTATTGATATCAGATTTATCGCATTGCTTCAGGCGTCTTATCCAAGTTACGTTACATGAGTAACTCGATCCTTGATACCTTCGGGCGTTGTCTTGTTCCGTCTATTGTTTCAATGCGTATGTTTTGAATCCCAATCAGAATTTCTCTTCGATATCGATGTATTATCAAACTTAGAATGTTTTAATGAAATACCTCTTAGCCCTTGTCTTTATTTTTGTTTGGAATACTTACAGCCATCTTAGGCTTAGGTTAAATAATTCATTTTGATTGCTATCTCCATTGTTTTTTGTCAGCGTTTAAAAGTTGTGGGTTTTTCATGTTTTATGCAGAACCCTAATATTATTATTTATTTTTCTCTTTGTTTATTTGCAATCAGCATCTAAGACTAATCAAATCTATTTTCATATGGAGTGGCTTCCCTTTGGAAGCATCAACTCATCTACTGCCCAGACTACTGTCGGTCTTCTAGCTCCTGTATATGGTGACGTTTAACTTCACTCATCTCACATAGCGTTCTATGGAATAGCAAAGGGGACCAGGAGAAGCACTGATGCACTTATTAATCTAAACTAAATTTTCCAGAGATTATCGTGAATCAACGGAGAAAACCTTCTGCTTTATTACACTATTGTAGCGGTAGCAGCCTAATGGCTAGGGCGTTGGACTGGCGATCATGCAATAGCCGGTTCGAATCCAACCCACCGAGCACTACCGACGAAAGCCCAAACTGTAAATATTAAATGATTGGTTGATCAAAAAGGTATAATCGCTTTACTTTTCATCAAATAGAATTGATTTGACTAAATTTACTAAAATATTCTGTCATATAAATGGAAAGTGCTTAAGATAGCTGCGTAGGAATAATGTGCCTTTTACGACATTTTACTTAAGAATGCTAATTTCATTAACTTAAGGCCCAAGTTTAAGTTATCAAAGCACTAAAAGTAATTAATTATTGAAGTACGTAAGTTTCACGTTAAATAATCGTTTTACATTTTCGTAATAAATTGCTCCCAGTAAAATAATTTGGTACTAAATAGTTATTTATTAAACATTACGACGCGCCTATTGCTCTAGTGGTTAGTGACCCTGACTGCTAAGCCGACGGTCGTGGGTTCGATTCCCACCTTAGACAAATCTTATTGTGATGAACACGATCCAAATGATCGTGCTCATCGTATTCTGTGTTTGGGTGTAATTTATCTATAATATGTATGTATCTATAAATATATAAGTATGTATATCAGTTGTCAGGTTGCCATAGTACAGGCTCTGCCTAGTTTGGGAACAGATGGCCGTGTGAGAGCTTGTCCCAAGATAATAGATATTAGATATAATTTTTGATGAAGGATAACATTTATGTGAATATAAGCGGGATTATCATTTACGGGAAAGTAAGAACGACAAAACCTAAAAAAGATGGGATTGTATGAGATATAATATAATACCGGCCTATAAACGTCCCACTCTGGGTACAGGCCTCTTCCCATATAGAGAGTGAATGAGCATTGATCACTACGCTTGCTCATTGCGGGTTGGCGATTTCAGATTCCTATTTTTGGCTAAATAAATTTCAAGATGATACCACACGATCCTAGGTAAAAGAGGCTTGACAGACGGACGGACGGACGGACAGCAAAAGTGATCCTATAAGGGTTCCGTTTTGTTGAGGTACAATACCCTAAAAATGAATATATTTTTTTTATAATTCTAAGACAAAAGTCCATCAAAACTGTTTCGTCTCAAAATAAAAACATAAACTATACAGATCTGAGACCTTCTGTTTAAGTCTGAAAATAAAATAAGTCTTAAAAACGCCTACGAGTTTACGTAGCATCGTAGCAAGCCTACGTGATGCGTAGAGCACTCGTAGCAGATGTTACAAAATGTGGAAAAGAATACATTTCGATTCTATGGCTTGCTTCTTTTATTTATTTTAGAAGTAAAAGTTGTTAAGTGGGAGTCAAAGATAACATTGTTGGTAAATAAAATTACATAATTCAATACATTACTCAAACAAAACACTATAGAAAAGCAGAATCAGTACAACAGGTACAAATATTTATTGTATTTTTTTATTGTACTGAAAATAAAAGAATAGCAAAAAAAGTATTTTTTCTGTTTCCTTTTCACTTTTATAAGGTTCAGAAGAATACCATATAGTACATAGCGAATGCCTATCTGACCACTACAACCCACTTTACTGGGTATTAACGACAGCCTAAGATCAACCTATGACAGCCGGGACCAATGGACATTATCTTCCCCAGCTCACCCATCCTAAGATCAACCGTGGCGAACGCGGCTTAACCGTTGTTATTAGTCAAACCTTACGAATTGCAGTTAGCCCCGAGGGTACCCTCAAAATTGTAATGACTGAATGACTGCCAAAGATCAGCTAATAACTGTCGGAACCAACGTCTTTTATATAAAGACTAGCTGTTCCCCACGACTCCACCCGCGGTTCTTATTATTTAAGTAAAAATATAGCTTATGTTACTCAAGGTGAATGTACCTTTCTAATGGTGAAAGAATTTTTGAAATCAGCACAATAGTTTTTGAGTTTATTCAAAACAAACATACAAACAACAAATACAAAAATAACAAATCTTTCCTCTTTATAATATTAGCGTAGATTAACAATAACATAATGATAGAAGAATTATCTTTTCATCTTGTATTTAAAAAAAGGTTAATAACTAAACACTACAAGTGAAAGATGAAGAAATAACACAGCCAATTATATTGTTGCCTCGTCTTAATTCATTGTCTATGGCACTTGTCTAAATGGAGACAAGCTTGCTGACTTTAGGGAACAGTTAATTACAATCGCTCAGTTATCTTCAGTTATTATTTAATTAAATATTTACAGTTGTAAACTTTGTTTACAAAGTCTTATTGTACTAATTATATCTTTGTTTACTTATTTCTGAGGAATGTTGGTAAATTTGTAATTGAACTGACAGTTCATTGTCTTTGGATATCTTTTTTATAATATGGAAAAAAAACCGGTGATTAGTTAATGAAGAAATATTAACAAAAAGAAAACACACGTATGTTTTCTTTCATGTCAAAGACAAAGTTTAATCATAAAAAAATTGGATAATAAGTAAAATAATAAAAAACTCACTGTTGACATTTAATTTTTTGTCTAAGTTTACCACAAAATAGAATAGGTATATTTCATCAATTTCTATAACTGCATGTAACATTTTACCTTAGGTAGAGGCCTCCTTTTAACTATGATAATTTTTAAGTACCTATATTTATTTACGTTACCTAATATTTGTGTCTAGAAATATCAAGTTATTATTTTTTGCAGTAATTAAATACTTTATCTATCAAAATAACTATGTAATTACATAAAAAAAAACTAGTATTGTTACAATCTGATACTTCAGCAGATTTATAAAACATTTTTCCATACACGTGTATTAGATTATATAGTCAAGTTGTCTCACATAAAAAAATTGAATAGACTAGACATCTATTCATTTCGTATTTCTATACAATTTCTATAAATAACCAAAAAAATAATAATTACAAGCACAAAGGTTACGTAAAAACTCAATATTTTCCACTCGTATCAAAAAGATGTTATTCCCTGGAAATTCACGGCCAATTTAATATTATCACAAAAAAGGCGTTAAAGGACTTCCATTCATATACTCCAAGAAATGGTTTAAATGGCTCACGTAATCGAAGTATAAGATGCTACCTACTTACGTAAATCCTTATGAATGTTACCATAATAAAAAAGTTGTTGGACAGATAATATTATTTGTGTAGTCATTAGTAGTCACCATAGTGACCTAGTAATAACGTATTATTCTATTTGTATCCTTCTTCTCTTAAACAAATGAAGATACAGTGAATACACAGGATTATACAAGTAGAGGATAATTGTGTGAAATTTTGCAGCAATAAGTTATGCATTATTAGTGCTAACAAAACAAACGACATTCTGTCAATTACGGAACAGACTTTCCAAAACTTTCAGATCTGCCACTATTTGTTACCGAAATGTGGATTGTTACAACTTATCAGCAATTTACATGAAAAAGTCGTGGATTACTCGTTTAGCGATTACTGTGTAATTTTAATTGGAGAAGAAGATTTCCAAATAACCAAAAACTATGTAGAAATCGTAATAGAATTAAGGAAAACACTGGAAAAAATTCAGCATACAAATATTATTTTATGTTCGCCTACATTTAAATTAAGCGATTATTCAATTATGTTCAACTGGCGTATCGAAACGTTTAACAACTTGCTTCACTTAGATTTACTGACACATAATTATGTAACAGTACTAGACTCTAATCTAGACTTATCCTACGATTTTACTATGTTTTCAAAATATAATAGAAAATTAAATAACCGGGGTATGAGAAATATTTTTCAAAATTTGCTGTTACTTATAAATGATTACCAAATGTCACCACCAGAACTAGAGCCTGTTCTGGAAAATAATGTTAACACGAATGCGGTCACACATACCGAGTTTTTTCTTTGATCACATGTATGTTATGCATCAGAATATTGCCGGACTCATAAATAAATCGGATATGTTAACTGTGTACACTCGCGAGCAAAAGTATGGAATCACTTACTTGAAATTTGCGTCGCGCAATCTGAGTACTAAATTATTCTGCTAATATTAATAAAAATGGTACCATTTTAAAGTTTATACTGTCACCTTTAAATTGATACCAAATTCATTAAAATCACACCAGTATTTAAGGAGCTATCCTGGATTATGTCAAGAAGTAAGGAAAAAGATATGTTTGATAGGTCACAACTTGCGCCCTATTGACCCCCTATAAAAGCACGTGTTATCGGATTTTCTTTATCAGTCTGCTTTCAAACGTTGACCGGTACACATCTCCGCTAATTTTGACCCTTGAATTTGGACGACAATGGATACTACACCTACAGAAGCCGCCCAAATCGTCGCCCTATTGCGAGAAGGGCTCAGCCAGAGGGCTGTCGCACGACAGCTCCACATAAGCCAGTCCTGTGTCTCAAAAGTTTATAAACACTTTCGGGAGACTGGTGGCTTTATCTCGAGACCAAGATCTGGACGGCGCCGGTGCACATCGGAGAGGGATGATCGTTTTATCGTGTCAACCTCTCTTCGAAATCGACATTTGACTGGTGTCGACGTCCAACAGGAGCTCCGAAATGTTCGTGGAGTAGCTGCCAGCGAGTGGACAGTTCGTCGAAGACTTAAGCAAGCTGATTTAACTCCAAAAAGGCCAGCCACAGGCCCGAAACTGACGGCAAGCCACCGACAAGCACGTCTTCAATTTGCTCGCTCTCATCTTGATTGGGAGGTTGAGCAATGGAAGCGTGTCCTGTTCTCCGACGAGAGCAGAATGTGTTTGCATGGCAGCGACCGAAGAGGTCGGGTCTACAGGCGGCCTGGGGAACGATATGCACAGTGTTGTTTTGCTGAGACAGTGGCGTATGGCGGTGGTTCTTGTATGATGTGGGCCGGCATTTCCTTCGACGGTAAAACGGAGCTGGTTTTCGTGCCTGGCGGGGGAAGAGGAGGCGGTCTAACTTCAGACCGCTACATTACCGATATTCTGCAGGACCATGTCCTTTCTTACGCGGGATATATCGGTGATGACTTCCTCCTTATGCACGATAACGCTCGTTGTCACACTGCCCGTGCCACAACTGAATACCTCGAAGAAGTCGGTATCGCCACAATGGACTGGCCAGCGCTCAGCCCGGACTTAAATCCCATTGAGCACATGTGGGATGAATTGAAGAGGAGGGTCCGATCAAGAAATCCTGCTCCTTCAAGTGTAGATGAGCTGAAATCGGCTTTGATAGAGGAGTGGGAAGGTATCCCGCAAGAATCAATTCGGAAGCTGATTCGATCAATGAAGAACCGTCTTCGAGCAGTTATAAGGGCGAGGGGAGGGAACACAAAATATTGAAAATTAATTTTAAAGCCAATTAAAGTTTTTGTTACACAATTTTTGTTGTTTTCTTCATTCATTATTTTTTCATTATCCTTAGGTTTTCCTTAACTCCTTCACTTAATCCAGGATAGCTCCTTAAATACTGGTGTGATTTTAATGAATTTGGTATCAATTTAAAGGTAACAGTTTAATCTTTAAAATGGTACCATTTTTATTAATATTAGCAGAATAATTTAGTACTCAGATTGCGCGAAGCAAATTTCAAGTAAGTGATTCCATACTTTTGCTCGCGAGTGTACATTCAGGAGTTATTAAACAAACAAATAAATGTAGATGTTATATGCATAACCGAGCATTTTATAATATCCGGACAGGAACATCTTCTTTATATACCTAATTATAGGCTCGCTGCATGTTACGCAAGAGGCAACATAAAACGCGGTGGAGCCTGTATTTTAGTCAAAAAGGGTCATGAGTATAAAGAATTACCTGACATAGTGAAATGCTCGGTTTCAGGAATAATAGAATGTTGCGCAATTAAGATGAAACAGCATAAATTAATTATATTATGTATTTATAGACCGCCTAAGTTGTCCAACTTAAGTAAATTTTATGAAAATCTAGATATTATTCTAAAAAAAATATGTACTAATCATCACACAAAAATAATTTTATGCGGCGACCTTAATATAGACGTTTTAAAAAATAATAGAATCACCTTGGAACTTAAATGTTTTCTTCTGAGTTACAATCTTATTTTAGAATTTAATGAAGCAACACGTCCTGTAAGTAATACTTGTTTAGATAATTTTGCACATAACACCAAAATATGCTACTCTCAAGTAAAAGACTTCGGGCTATCTGACCATACAGCACAATTAATTAAGATAAAAGTAAATAAATCATGCATAATAAAAACTTGGAGAACTAAGATTCGAGATACTTGTAAAGAAAATCTCACTAAATTTAATAGCTATCTACAAAATCTATCGTTTTGTGACGTATATGACACGGAGGATTCGAACAAAGCGTACGATAATTTCATTGAAATATTTAAGCTTCTGCATGACTTGTGTTTTCCCTATAAGCTAGTGACAAAAAAAACTGAAAAACCAATTAAATGGCTATCGCGTGGCATAAGATTATGCAGTAAAAAACAGCGAAATTTACTTTGGAAACAGAGACTCAGACCAACACGAGAAAATAAAATAGCTTTTGTTAATTACTCTAAGAGATTTAAAAAAATTATTAAATTAACTCAGAAATCACAAAATAATTACTTGATCGAGAACTCTATGAATAAATCAAAAACCTCATGGCAAATAATAAATAACAACAAAATAAATAAGGAACCTATTTCACAGATAAGGATTAATAACCAGACAATTAAGGACCCGACAGAAATAGCAGAGTCTTTCAATAACTTTTTTATTAACCAAATTACAAATATACCTATAAAGTCAATGCTCCACGTTAAGAAAATAGACCATAATCCAAACTCAATATTTGTGCCACCAGTCGTACCTCAAGACGTGATAAGAATAATTAAATCACTAAAAAATAAAAAGAGCTTTGGTTATGACGGGATTTCCACTGAAGTCATAAAATTTGTTGCTAATAGTACGGCTGGCCCTTTAACTCATATTATTAACGTTAGCATATCATCAGGAACATTTCCAGACAACTTAAAGACTATAATTGTAAAACCAATTCATAAAAAGAACAGTAAAGAGGATATGTCGAACTATAGGCCGATAGCTTTAATTCCAGTTTTTTCTAAAATAATAGAAAAAGTCATATATGAGGCAATATCATCTTTCTTAAATAAATTTAACATACTTTGCCATGAGCAATTCGGGTTCAGGAAAAATAGAAATATAAACATGGCAATTTTTGACTTGTTGAATGTTATTATGTCAAATGTTGATAGTAAAACGCCTATATGTGCTGTTTATACAGATATGTCAAAAGCCTTCGATTTTGTCGACCATAACATACTGCTTCAAAAACTAAACGCCTATGGCATTCGAGGTAATATCCTAAACCTAATAAAAACATATTTATCTGGTCGCAAACAAATAACAGAAATATACAAAATATGTGTCAAGTCTAAATTAGAAAAAAGATACGTGTCTTCCAGTAGAGAAATTAAATTTGGTGTACCACAGGGAACCGTCCTTGGGCCTTTGTTATTTATAATTTATATTAACGACCTCCCACGCCAAATCCACCATCCCATGGTACTTTTCGCTGACGACAGTACAGCACTCTTAAAATGTGACAATAATGAAAATTACGAAAACGACATAAACTACACCATTAAAGTTATAATAAATTGGCTAAATAGTAACAACTTACAAATTAACATACTTAAAACAAAAATAATGCATTTTTATCAAAGAATTCGCATTAATGACCTTAACATCAATTATAATAACCAAGATGTAGACAGAGTAGAGGTTACAAAATTTTTAGGAATTTTAATTGACAGTCAGCTAACATGGAAGCCGCAGGCTGAAGCAATCTGTAAAAAACTCAGCGCATCTGCATATGCACTTTATAATCTTAGAAAAAAAGTTAATACCAAAACAGTATTGCTAGCATATCATGGTCTTGTCGTTTCCGTTTTAAGGTTTGGAATTATATTTTGGGGCAATTGTACCGAAAGGGAGAGTATTTTTAAAGCCCAAAAACGCTGCTTGCGAGCCATATTTGGCTTGAAAGTTACTGATAGCTGTGTTCCAATTTTAAAAAATCATAATCTTTTGTCTTTCCCTTGCCTTTACATTTTAGAAATTGCTCTTTTTGTCAAATGTAATAGAAACCTATTTTTATCGTTATCGGAAAGCAGATGTCGAGATGTAACTTTGCGTTCTCAATACCGAAACTTGTTACGCACTGGAGGATATAGGACTGCTTTGTTGAGGAAAAGTGTTTTTGGTATGGCACCCGCTATCTTTAACCACATTCCTGATTCTATAAAAGAAGAACCAGTAACAAGTTTCAAAAAGAAACTAACTCTACTTCTTCTAAATAAGTGTTACTACTCCGTATCTGAGTTTCTAGCCGACACTTTTTAGCCGTAAGTGTAATGATGAACTGCATCAATGTTTGCATGCCAAAATGGTAGAATGTACAAGGATTCTTCAACATTTGTGTAACCACCTTATTGTAAATACCTACATTCTGAGCAAATAAATGATTATTATTATTATTATTATTATTATTATTATTATAATTTAAAAGGAGTGCGTATATTCAACGAGGTAATCAGATGCATAAAACTGAACAACTTTTCTCAAGAAACATAAGGTCGAAATCTTAAAATTTTAACATCAACTTTTCATACAAAAATAAGTCACGTGACCTGTCAATTGCATGAAAAGTTCATTTTCTATTTTAAGATTTCGACGTATGCTCCTTGGGAAAAGTTGTTCAATTTCTGTCCAAAATTACCGAGCCATGACGTAGTGAGCCCCCACTCTCCAACTTTAATGCCAGACATGTAAATAAAACGGTTGTTAAAAATCGAAGTGTAACGGTAATATTTGTTACATAATTAACAGCTTAATCTCGACAGTAATTAATAATTGTTTTTTCGAATAAACCCTCTTTTAAGCTTTTGCAAACAAAGCCTTATTTTAATGCACATACGCAACAACAAACCACAAATAGAAGTATTAAATCTAAGCCTTCTACGTTCTTGTGGTAAGTCCACTGCGACTAAAATTTACAATAGTGTACAATCAACAACACAAGTCAATGAATAAAATCAGATTTCTCGTCTGCCTAGCCTTTTTCCAACCTATGTTGAGATCGGCTTCCAGTCTTACCGGGTTAAGTTGAATATCGTATGTTATAAGAATCGATTGCCTATCTGACCTCCACAACCCATTGTACTCGATATTACTGTATCCCATAGGAAGACTGGTTGTCAGAATGGTAATGACCTAACGACTGTCAAAGATCACTGTATGACGGTCGGGACCAATGGCTTAACGTGCTTTCCGGAGAGGTCTCAGTACGTTTACAAATGGTTACCCATCCACGGATCAAACACGGCTTAACCTTTATCATCGGTCAAACTGTACGGCTTACACTTAGCCACGAGCCCCACAAATTAGTTTTACTAACTGTAAAAAATTACGTGACATTTAAATTTGTCCGTACAAAGCCAAGAGTTCTAGTATTTACATATTTTACATTATTTACAAATTATTTCATTTGGTGTTCAGATGCTCTGTAAAACTTATGACGGACTTATGTTGCTGAATGTACTTTCTACACAAACAACTACTATAATCATTGAAGATTACTCAGTTGAATAGAATGTTGTGTGTGAAACTCGCGTTAGTATTTTTATTCTACCGGAAAATAATATTTACAGTATAATATGGGAATCTTTTAAAATATTTGAGGCGTTTTTGTTTTATTTACATGAATGGCACCAGTTACCTTTTATAATGTTCTTTAAAGTATGTTCACTTATAAAATAATTATAGAAAACGGCTCAATTCAATAAATACATCATTTTTGTAGCTAACACTTTTGTAAGTCCAACATAAAGTAGTACCAGTAAACAACTAGACCCCACAAAAATCCCACTTGACAGGAGTGGGTTAACAAAATGGCGAATTATTCAAGTAGATATTATTTATAGGAACTTCGAGAAAACCCCGGGAAAGACCCAACGAAGTCACATGCCCTGTAAATATTTTATCATTGGAATTGGGAACCACTCGCAACTGGCAAGGTCCCGAAATTATTGAAATTCAGATACAGAATTCTGTGTAACATGGTTATGTGTTAGGGCTTTTAGAATACAAAATTGTTGGTTATTTGGTGGTTAAAATGGTTATTCCTTTTCTTGGGAATAATTCGTGTATCAAGTGTGTGAACGTTTTTGTAATTTATGTTAAATTTTTGTGACTTTAATATAAGTAAATTTGTATCGGTAAGAAGTATTTGATTCGATTTTGTAATAAAGTTACCTTAAAATATATTTAAGCACATTTTTTTATACAGGCACATACACGTTTCGTCGTGTGAATGTCGTGGTGACCTAGCGGTTAAAAGATCGGATTTGCATCCACAAGGTTGCAGGTTCGAACCCAGGCGAGTACGAATGTGACTTTTTCAAAGTTATATGTACTTTTTTAATCATTCTAAGACACCATTCTTCTTCTTATCGTGTCGGTGGCAATCATTTTATGTCAGCCTAGAATTTTGCTACGAGAAATTCATTGACAAACGGTGAAGGAAAATATCGTGAGGAAACCTGGATTCCGAAAATTGGAATCTGAAATCGCCAACCCGCAATGAGCAAGCGTGGTGATCAATGCTCATTCCTTCTCTATATGGGAAGAGGCCAGTGCCCAGCAGTGGGACGTTTATTGGTCGATATTATTTATACACGTTTTATCAAAGCTCGTTTTTTAGGCAAACATATCAATGACTAAGATTTTTTTATTATATTTTAAGCGAAAGAATCATTGGGTTTTATTTTATATAATATATTTTATGTCATTTTTCTTAGGAGTTAGTTAAGTGTAAGTACCGGTTTGACCGTGGTTTATGGCGATCAGAAGGCAGTCGCTCCATGTAAAACACGGTGTTCAGCTAAACCAGCCCCCCTAGCCAAGAGACATTTTTACAAGCGATAACGATGATAAATCGCTTAAATGACATTAAATGTATGGAAATGACATTTGTTTTCGATAAGTCACGTGACTTAGACTTGTCACTTTCATACATTTAATGTCATTTAAGCGATTTCTTTCATCGTTAACGCTTGTAGAAATGTCACTTGGCTAGGGGGGCAGGTGAGACTTAAAACCAACCCCAACATAGCTTGATAGAACTAACTACACAAATAATGATCATTATTCACAGCTTTGATGTTACATACGTCTTAACCTAACAAGACATATAACAATAACCGCACAAGGAAAATTGATGGTATCTCTTACACGTGTCCAAGTGAGACGTACATCTTTCGAAGTTGCCAGTAAAGGTGATAACATATCGATCAAGACGGAGGCCCGATAATACGACGACGTGAATGGGACGAAGAAGAGAAATATAAATATAAATTTTACTAATTTAATAGAGCGGAAGACGTTTTGTTTTTTTTTTGTAAACGTCCAATTAAAAATTAAATTAAATTAACATTTTTGTTTGCTGTTTATTTCATATGTTTATTTTTTCATTTGTATTTGTATTCTATTTTTTTTTGTGTGCGAGGCGCGTTCTTTGCTTTTTATATAATTACACTTTTTCTATCTTCTTTTCTAATCTCTAGAACATGCCGTTGGATTAAAAAAAATGTTGCATGAAAACTGTATTCATTAGGAAAAAAAGTATTAGCTTTTTTTTTAAGAATTAGGAGTTTTTGAAAACAAGTAGCTGCCATGCGGATAATAGTGAATTTAAGAAAAAATATATTTGTTACAAAACTGTCGCCACTAATGTGTAATTTAAGACAGGACTGACTTTTGTTCAAAAATATGTTTCTAGGATTTTTCTATATCAACTAAACGTTACCACTTTCTGAACCACCTACCTAGTTCTTCAATTTGAAATTTAGGATTTATCTTATCAATTCAAATTGAAAAGAAAAAAACAAACATCGCGACTTACGACATATTTTTCCAAAAGGATGCGGTTGCTATCTAGCAATTTGTAAGCAAAAAAATAATAAAGTTGAAGGATGACAAACGTTTTATAAGACGTCAATGTCACATAATTTTACCGACCGTATCCGTGGTCCATCACTTTTGAACGTAACAAGAAAAACGTAATACACAATATAGTCAAGGATAATATACTTTTCTTTTCATATATCTCCAGAAACACATGTTCCCCTTGACAGTAAATAATTATTCTTTGTCGTTTTGTCTTCATTTCTCATCGTTTTAGATAGCTAGTATTTTATCTAAAAGAAGACAAGTAGACATGTATCCACAAATTGAATAAACATAATATTATGGAATCATTGTGCGCGAAATTTTGAAGAGAGTCCATAATATGAGAAATATTTTGACCTATTTTGCGCTTAATCGAAGCCAAGAATTTGTTTCTTAGATAAAATGACGCGTTAACAAGTTAAATAATTCACTATTGTGGCGATTAGCTTCAACTATACATAAATAATTAAATCAAAATCAGCTAATATGTTTAAATGAAGAAAATTAACATTGATATAATACCGGCCAATAAATGACCCACTGCTCGGCACAGGCCTCTTTTCATATAGAGAAGGAACAAGCTTTTTTGTAATAATTATAATTATTTACATTAGCAAAACAAAATTAGATTGCAATGAAGTACACTTGACTGACGCACTGATTAAAACTATATGAAATGTCTCTGAGAAAAACGTTTTCCTAGCTCCATCTGCTGGTGGAAAACAAAAATTATAATACACCCAACAACGCCACCTATCTGACATAAAAGATACTTTAGGACCACGACAAAGCAAAGTTCTATCTATGTTGCGTTCCAATCTGCCTGGTGACTGCGTAGTTCCGGAAAATTCCAAACGATGGCGCTGTTAACAGTTTCGTAAAATAATCATATGAGAAAAAGGGTTTTCGTGCTATCAGGATATTTTTGCCTTTTTTGGTACGGAATCTAAAAATTTATTTATTTAATAATAGACATACCTGTAGCAGTGTTTGTTTGGTTCTCCTGGGCGTTATTCTTCTCGTTTTTCTCATCTTTGGCAGTTTTGGCTTCGGAACTAGTGTTGCATCCCATTTTCTTCACTTATTAGTATCTACACTACTTTAAAATATCGTCAAAACGACTTATCGAAAAGTATCACTGCACTTGGGGTTTAGGAACTTTCCACTATAACATAGTTGGCAGTCTCGCGAAGCTCTCATAGGAATACAAAAATCTGAAACAATGAAAGTTTTCAGTTAATTATTTGCTATAATTTGTAAGAATAAATACCTAAGTACTTTAAAATTCCTAAGGAATGTTGAGTATCTACCTTAAATAGAATAAATAAAATATAGATTTATTCTGTTTGTTATACGTAGAGACTTGTAATTGGCTGTTTAATATTTACTTCATTACTCTGTTTATTTTAGCTGTAAGTCTCCCATAGTTATAAATATAAGAAATACTAGCTTTTCTGCCCGCGACTTCGTCTGCGTGGACTTAAGAATTGAGTCCAAAAAGAAATTAAATATGTGAAAGTAATTAAATTTTATAAATTATTCACCCTTGTTATAGCTTGCGCTGTAATAGAGAAAAATACCAACTTTATAAGCTGTTTGCCCACGGCTCAGCTCGTAAACATTTTTCAATATTCCCTAAGGAACTCCTAAAGGAATCGGGATAAAAGGTAGCCTATGGTCTTTAATTTTTTTCCATGTCAAAACTACATGCTTGTCAAATTTAATCCAAATCCGTTCAGCCGTTTTTGCGTGATTGAGTAACAAACATCCAAACATCAGCTCACACTTTCACATTTATAATATTTAATTTATGTTATGAATAAAGTTTATTATTATTATATATATTAGGTTTTCTACTTATAATTTTAATAGAACATAGATTTCAACCATTGACTAAGCAATATATTATCATGTGTTAATAGGTCTTTACACAATTTGTTACTCAAAAATGGCTGGACTGATTTTTACGATCTTGAATTATTGGATTTCTCTCATCCCGAAAAGCAGACTGAGAACATACTTGAAACTATTATGAAATTGATGTCTGAGTGGAACGAGAACTATCAAAGCGGGTGAAACATCAAGGCACAGCTTGTGCATAGATATAAATCGATAAGATATCCTTGTATATTTACACAATGAAGCTCAACGGTCATCCTACATAACTTCCTCTAACAATACATAGTACACACATACAAATCCTACATAACACATAGCACCTGACTAACACACAATCAAACGCGTCGGTTCCCAGTTGAATCCGACATTCGGTGGGTGAAAGGGAAGCTTAAACAAAGGGGACCGATGGCAGTTACTAATGAATCCTATTCATCGTAGGGGAGGCAGGGGATTTACGAACATATATGACGCTTTATATTTATTTTTATGACTGTAATCGGTTTTACTGTTTTGAATGCCATAGTGATTTGAATTGCAGGAACACGATTCGTTTTTTTTGTTGGTTTGTTTTGCTTTGCGTCAGGGATTCTTCCCAGTTACCCCTGATATAAAATGTATGAATTAATTCAAAGCATTGAACGGCTTATACTAATATTATAAAGCTGAAGAGTTTGCTTGCTTTGTTTTTAATCTCGGGAATTACAGGTCCAAGGCTAAAGGCTATTTTTTGCCTCGATATCAGCCGTGGTTGGGTCCCTGAGTAAGAGTTAAAATTTATAATGTCTTAATTATCAATTATCTGACATTTATGATTTATTAATTATATGGTGTAAATAAATTCAATGAAATAAAAAAAAAATAAGACAAAAAACATGAAAATTCGGAGGTAAAATATACCTCCAAATGTTCATACACACTTAGAAATGGTATAATTTAGGACATTTCGGGGGCTTTGGACATAAGGAGGAGTAAGTAACAACCGTTAAATTTAAATTTGTTTTATAGGACTGTTTAACAGAGCCAATTCAAAAACACTGGAATGGTGTTTTTTAATCAGTGCTCCCACTTTTCAAAACCGAAAGACTATCTATCTACCAATAGGATCGCTCAAAAATGACGCGATAATACAGCGCCGCTATTGGTCCACATATCCTTCTCTACCCCGATATCCTCATCCCTTGTATAACGACAAATTACACTAGCAATTGTTTTTTTCTACAACAACTCATCTTCAAATCTCTTAAAATCCAGTAATCAGTCACACATTGGCATATTAAACGCACCAATCCAATAAACTACATTAAAATTTTGTTCGTAATCATATGACTATCAAACATTATAGTATAACTAGCTTGTGCCCTCGACTTCGTCTGCGTGAACTTCAGAATTAGGTCCAAAAAGAAATGAAAAATGTGAAAGATATAAAAAATTGAATAAAATTTTCACTCGCTTTCGCTGTAATAGAGAAAATTACCAAATTTCAAAGTTGTATGCCCTCGGCTTAACTGGTAAACAATTTTCCCTCGGGAACTCTTAAAATAATCGGGATAAAAGGTAGCCTAAGTTCTTTTCCAAGACAAAGGCTACATGCATGCCAAATTTCATCCAAATCCGTTCAGCCGTTTTTGCGTGATTGAGTAACAAACATCCAAACATCCACACTTTCAAATTTATAATATTAGTAGGATGTACCAAGCCCATATTTCAAGCTAAAACCAGCTCTGTTTAAACCGTATTGTAGTTCATTATTGATTCCGTGCACTTAAGGTAGTTATGATGCTGAATCAGAAGTGATCCTAACAGACTGGCTGATGAGGTGCTATACAAGTTATTAATATGTATGCACACGTCGCAATGGGGTATGCCTATTAGAAATTAGAGCCAAATTGTGAACGCTGTTAGCGCGGTAAACAGCTACGCTATGTTCAGGGAATTTATACATGACTAGATTTTGCTCGCGGCTTCGCTCGCGTAGGCATCGGTTACCGCGGCAAATTATAGCCTTCACCGATAAGTGGGGTGTCTAACGGTGAGAATTTTTCAAATCGTTCAAGTAGTTCCTGAGATAAGCGCCTTCAAACAAATTCTTCAGCTTCATAATGTAAGTTATTAAGTACCGTTTCACCGAAAAAGTATATTGTAATGTATATACTGTGAAAAAAACAAAATTCTAAGTTAAAAAAAGATACAGAGACTGAAAACGCAACAAACGTATAATTCACTTTCAAAATGGATGGGGTTCTTTTCATTGATCTAGAACTGTGAAATTTGACAAGTAACATCGTTATATACTAACAGTCTTATTCATAAAAAGTTAAAATAGGTTTATTAGCTTGCTATAATGAGAATCCCGAAAAGCATTATTCATAAACGTTCAATATCGCTAAAAAGCTTTTTAAGTATTCAATAGCGGCTTTGTAACTTATAACAGGGTCGACCCGTCTATAAACCTTTAATAAACAGAAATATGGCCGACAAATGTATACAACAGCTGTTTTCGCGTCCGAACCGTCTAATTTAAGTGTTATTTGCAAGGAGCTGGGAAGTAGACTTATTAAAAAAATCGTGTAATCGTGTTTTCACCAAATCCATCAATAAATTATATGGAAATAAAATAGGCCATCAATTTATCAACGAAAATAAATGTAAATAAACACTTGTGTACCTTAACGAAAATTGTTGAATTAACCATAACTTCCTCCAGCCAATTTTCGCTTCTTTGCCTTTTTTTTATATTTTTTTGGTTTTCCATTAATTATTGTAGTACTCACAAGAAAAAATACAAAGAAATCCAATTTTCTTCAAAACATAAACACGTGAACGAAACACAAGAAGTCTTCCAAATGTCACAAGAGACGTTGTCAAACTTTTTTTTTTGCGTTTTTTGGCCATTTAATCTATGGATTCATCAGAACGACAACTTAATCACGTTAAAACGCGTTATAACGTGCTATAACGTCATGAAGGTATAGATGAAAATGGAGGCCACTGTCGGAACAACGGTTTGAGTCAAATACCTACGTTTCTCTATCTCACTCCTGTGGTCTGATCTCTCTTTTTAAATACATATGTCAAGTAAATCCTGTCAATTCCTGTCATTAGGGCGGTTGTTTACTTTCGATTCAGAGCTTCGTTTGAAATTTTTGCCTGTAATTATTGTTATAATTAAAGAAATGGTGCAAACTTGTGTAGTGCGGGGTTGCGGTAGTACGTGGTGTCCAGGAGGTGATATACGATTTGACGCGTAAGTGTTTAAAACGTGATTTCTGACATTGAATGATTGTAAAGATATTTCTTTGTATTTTCAATTAATTACTTCATAAAAGGCTTAATCAATGTTTTCAACATACTGGTAAATGACTATACTAATAACCATGAAAAGATCCAATAGTTTTACATCGAATTTCATGGATTTTTTGCAATTTTATCTTTTACGTTCATAAGAAATCATTTTGAAGTAGTGTAACCATATTGCGGAAATATTTGGGACTTTCTGTAGGACCTTAACTAATTATGCATGTTTATTAGTCATTTTATACCCATAAGAGGGACGAATTTCTATTGTTACATATTTAATTTATATTTCCAAATAGACAAAATGCAATATTTTGTAAATTATATTATAATTTTCAGATAGCAAATTCATTACATGAACAGTCTATGGTGCAAACTGCTGAGAACCTCAAGCGGCGGAAGTACAACAACCTAGTTGGAAGTTATACTTTCGAGAAGTTTGGGGTTGAAACATTGGGACCGTGGGGTCCAAGTGCTCACATTCTTTTCAAAGATTTATCGAAGCGTCTTGTTGACACCTCATGTGACCCAAAGGCTGGTTTTTACCTTGGTCAGCGGTTAAGTTCATAAATAAATAAATAATTTGGAAAGTGTTTTTGTTTCTTTTTTGAAGTTTTTAATAATATACCGTTCCTATTATAGTCCCGAATGATATATGTATACAAGGTTAGTCAGAAAGGGGGTACTAATGCGAAAGGGTGTTAAAGTACACATTATAATGAATAACTTTTGTTCTACAACTTTTCCCAAAAGTGAATAGTTTAAGAGAAACAGTAGTTAAAAAATCTAAAAAAAAATCTCTAAAATCTATCCAAGTATAGGGATCACATGTGTTTACATTTTAGGTCATATTTGGGGTCATGAATTAAAAGCACCATTTTCTGAATTTGGAACTAAAGCAGGATAAAAGATAAAGATATTTATTTTCAAATATGGGTCTTAGAAATAAGCAGGTAGATATATTTATATTAACCACTAAATGGAAGCAACTACCAAACGTGATGTCCTGGGGATAATAAAATGAAGGTTACCCTACTTAGAAAGAGAGGGTGGGACCACAGTGAGCGAGATAGCGATACCATCATTTGAGCTTCAAGTAGGTATTCGAAGTGCGGTCTCCATTTTCATCTATACCTTCAACCTTCATGTATAACGTGCTATAACGACATCTTTACTATGACGGGTTTATGGAACGTTTATAAATAGACAATTTTATAAAAGGTTTATTAGTTCTAATGAGCATTTTAACTAATGAGTGTTTAAAACCTATTATAAGGGATTTTTATGAATAAGACTGTAAAAGTATACCGAAAAGTGTGAAAACTATACATTGTAATTAACACATGGATAAATATGGTTTTTGTATGGAAGCCGAAAACTATAATATACATTGTAATTAAAGCATGGACAAATATGGTCCTTTATGGAACCCTCGTTGGGCGAGTCCAGCTCGCTCTTGTCCAGTTTATATATTCTGATCTGCATTTAAGACTGTATTTTTATTCCTATAGATAAAAACCTAATCTACCGAACTTTGAATCACTTTCTTACGAAAACAACTCGTTAATAAAAATACAATGAAAAACA
Source organism: Plusia festucae (assembly GCA_950381575.1). Taxonomy (NCBI): domain Eukaryota; kingdom Metazoa; phylum Arthropoda; class Insecta; order Lepidoptera; family Noctuidae; genus Plusia; species Plusia festucae. The sequence goes on from OX494455.1 coordinate 5,331,361, forward strand.
TTTATATCTACGGTCCTCCAAAAACAAGATGGCTACGCGAAAGATAATAAAAGAAGTAATTTATATACCTATAAAGAGTTGAGTCACTGAACGAAAACATAACTATCAAGAATTACATATTGCTGGACTAACAAAATAATTTAATTATTGTTTTTGTCGCGGTTTATTTTGATTTTTGTTCCCGACGTTTCGACGCCTTTGCAGGTGCCATGTGAGTCTGCCCGTGACCATGACACCTGCAAAGGCATCGAAACGTCGGGAACTAAAACCGCTTTAGAATCCGTTTAAAAGTATTATTTATTTATGTACACACACACACAATATAATACAGGAGAAAACATCTTAGAAAATAAAAGGTTCAACAGTACTGCTTAATCTTACAAAATTGTCTACGTCATCACGTCAACGCCGCGGCCATCGCTGAAAACCAGCGCTGGGGTCCCGAATCTCAGCATATGCTAATGGTACTCTTTTAATCTCAAAATATAAAAAGTTCGAGAGTGAATGAGACAGAACACTGTGATAAATCACATGCTTAACGGGAACTGAACCTACTTACTCGAGTGAAGCCGCGGGACACCGCAATTTTTATATAAATACTTTCAATAAAAATTTCAACATAGTACTTCTGTTTCAATAATATGAACAAATCTACCAATGCCTTTTTAGCCTTTTATTTCTAAAATCAACGGCATAAAAATCGCTCCCGGCATTCGTTTCAGAGAACAAAGGATAAATATGAAAGGCAAACTCTGTACGTAAGTATATTTTTGGAAATACAAATGCTACTACCAAAGGGTACAAGAAAAATATATTTTTATTTTTCAGACCTGTTTTGTCGTTTGAAGCTGAAACCCTGAACAATTAAATATAGATTAAACGAATAAGCAAACATTTTTTTAAATCTTGGGACATCTCTCACACGGCCATCAGATCCCAAAGTAGGCAGAGCCTGTACTATGGTAACCAGACTACTGATAAGCATACTTATATATTTCTAAATAAGTACATATTATGGATAAATAATACCCAGACACAGTGGACATGATCGTGCTCGTCACACAAAGATTATTCCTGGGTGGGAATCAATCCCACGACCTCCGGCTTAGCAGTCAGGGTCACTATTTTATAATTTGGATACTATGTAGTGCAAAATCTTTAGAAATTAAGTTGGTATCGCAATAGGTACCGATTTTGAACCCGATCGGACTCCTTTATCGTGAGAAGACGCGGCGGGTTGCGGCGGCGGTTTTACTTTTTTAAATAATTAATGGATTAGATATTTTCTTCTTTATTTTTCATCTCTTAATATTTAAGTTTCTATAATAATTATGTTTATATAAGGTTTTACGTTGATTTTTATTATTTAGGTTGCTACAAAACTAGCCTAACATCATACTTCAAACTTATGTATAAAGTTTGAAGATGTATTTATACATAAAGGGGGATGCACAAAATTGTAGGGGCACTGTCCCCACCTACCAACAGACTTGGGATTTGTTTTAATATTCTTATGACGACCAATGAAAAGACTAATAATATTTTTTTCAACCAAAACAATGGGGTTCATGAAAAAAAAAACAGAAAAATATTTATATAAGCAACTAACTCCGGATCACTTTGAACCAAAGTATTTTGCAAAATGTGTCGCCTGTCGCAAAACAGATCTTGGACACATAACACATCGGCGTCCAATCTCCATGTTGGTAAATCACAGTCCAGCAAACGTGCCGGGGTTTAACGAAAAGCAATCAGATGGTCCAGTAAACAAGCAGGGGTCAAAAAATAATCGTAAAAAACACAAAGACAACGTAAACACAGCGAAATGAACTAGTCTAGACTGAGGTGCGCGAGCGCAGGGACGGCGATAACGGCTTCTTACCTGAAATTCTGCGTATGCGCCAAAACTTCTGTTGTTTTACAATGATTTTTAGTAGGCACTGTTTATTATATTCTTTTAGTTATTGTTTTTCTCACTAAACTATCAAAGAATACACTTATTTTGTATATTAAGTGGCAGAAAATGTAACTGTTACTTATTTTAGATTGTGTTTCTGCAGATAATACTTCCATTAATTGTAAAAATAGAGTTTATTGAGTAAATTGAAAAAAAATAATTAAAAAATAAAATTATTACAAATTCAATTAGAATGAATACCCCATACCTACGGCAAATGTCGTCATAGTAAAAAATAATCTGGCTGCCAAGACGTGTAAACTGAGATACATTTAAAATCTGTTGGTGGGTGGGGACGATTTCGTGCATCCTCCTGAAAGATGAAGTTAGGAATTATTATCATTAGGTACAGTTTCTTATTCGATAGATTTCGAACGACAAAAATAAAAATCTATACATATAATAAAACAGTAAAAAAACTGTGTCTGTACATTGAATATATTAAAAAAATAATAATTGAGGGGGGTTTACAAACAGATATAGAGCACGAATCCAAAAAAAAAAATCTGTCTGTTTGTCTGTTTGTCTGTATGTCTGTTTGTCTGTATGTCTGTTTGTCTGTATGTCTGTTTGTCTGTTTGTCTGTTTGTTTGTACACGCTAATCTTCGGAACTACTGGACGGATTTGAATGATTTTTTTTTTGTTGTATAGGTATTAAGTCTGGGCAACATATAGGCTATAATTTATCTTGGAAATTTGAATACCTGATGCAGAACCGCAACAGACCAGCTAAACTATAAGAGATACAAAAATGGTACCATAGCAAAAATTTATCCACGTGATGAGCATTTTCTGCTGAGAGAATAAATTTGAAGATCTGGAACACCTGATGTGGAACTCCAAGAGCCCGGGTACACCATAACACATATAGGAATGACGTCTTAGCAAGAGTTGTTCAGCCTGATGAGCACTCACTGTTGACGTATAAAAATTGAAAATCTGGAACACCTGTTGTGGAAGTCCAAGAGCCCGGGTACACCATAACACATATAGGAAAGACGTCTTAGCAAGAGTTGTTCAGCCTGATGACCACTCACTGTTGACGTATAAAAATTGAAAATCTGGAACACCTGTTGTGGAAGTCCAAGAGCCCGGCTACACCATAACACATATAGGAATGACGTCTCAGCAGAGTTGTTCAGCCTGATGAGCACTCTCTGCTGACGTATAAAAATTGAAGATCTGGAACACCTATTGTGGAACTCCAAGAGCCCGGCTACACCATAACACATATAGGAATGACGTCTTAGCAAGAGTTGTTCAGCCTGATGAGCACTCTCTGTTGACGTATAAAAATTGAAGATCTGGAACACCTGTTGTGGAACTCCAAGAGCCCGGCTACACCATTACACATATAGGAATGACGTCTCAGCAGAGTTGTTCAGCCTGATGAGCACTCTCTGTTGACGTATAAAAATTGAAGATCTGGAACACCTGTTGTCGAACTCCAAGAGCCCGGCTACACCATAACACATATAGGAATGACGTCTTAGCAAAAGTGGTTCGGTCTGATGGGCATTCCCTGTTGACTTATAAAAATCGAAGATTTGAAACATCTGAGTTGGAAATCAAAGCTATCACTAATTTCACTGTATAATTATAAAATAAAATAACCTTTAGGACTGATTTTGGATGACGATGGTATATCATTTATAATTCGACTCTACTGGCCAAAACTCCCAATTTTTTTTATCGAATATATTATACGCCTTCGGGCTTATGTTATTTGAGCGTTTAATTTACTTTGAAGTCACTTAGATTTTAATTGATCAGGTATCTTCACAATAAAACTATAACCATGATGAAAGATGTCAAATCTTACCCAATGTTCCAAAGGAGCTAAATAGGCTAAATAATAAAAAGGATTGAGGATCATAAGATCCCAAGAATCTACCGAAGAGCGTCAAGAGAGACTTGATGCTGTTCGAGAAGATCAGGCTGCAACTCGCTCCGTGGAAACCTCTTCGGATCGCGAAGCACGCCTGCATTCTCATCGTATTTACGTATCTACATCCAGGTCTCTAGAGACCAGTGAAGAATATGATGCGCGACTGACCGCTGATCGTGAGCAAAAGTTCTGATGGGCATTTCCTGCTATCTTACAAAAATGAAAGATCTGGAGGGTCTCGAATCGTCTCGCGCATCACGTTGTTTTCCCGTCCCCGGGCTCTGAGAATTTGACATCAGACGTTTCAGATCTTTTATTTTGACGACCCTGTTGTCACTGGCATAAGCAACAGGATCCGCGTACGAAGTTGCGGGCAGAAGCTAGTATTAAAATATTACTTAAACATCCTCAGAAACCTCAAAAAAGTTTTTTTTTTTAATTTCTAGTAACCTTAAAATAGCCGCTTTGGAAACGTTAAGAACTAAATGATTCTACGAAACAAATGACACTAGAAGTTGAAATCTAGAATATAAAAAGCCAGTATCTGGTCTGCTACCTAAAATAAGTCTTTCTCAGAATTTGGCCCCTCAGACGGTCAGAAATATAAAATAAAACATAAACTTGAAAAAACCATTTAAAGTTGTTCAGCTATAAAAAGTGTTATAAAACGAGGCATCAGACAGAATCTCCATATATAAAAAGATAAACAGAAGTTCCACTATGAAATTGTTGAATTTCCACGACTTAAAAACTGAGATCAAAGCAGTGTGAGTAATTATTAAAAAAAAAAGAAAGTACATGTTTTGCAGATCAAGTTTTTAAAAGATCTAGAACAAGTCTTTGTTGAAGTATTCAATACTGTAGCACTGTGGGACTCTTAATATTAAGAGTTAACTTGTTTTTTTTTTTATAAAATCAAACAAACATCGTAGCCATAATAATCAAATGGCAACTTTATCTCCTACTATGTATACCGACTGAAAAAAATATATTTTATGTATATGTTGCTTTATTCTTTACTAGCTGTTCCCCGCAACTCCGCCCGCGGTACCTGATTGTTTGGTAAAAAATATAGCCTATTTTACTTGCACGGCACAGTAGTTTTTGAATTTATTCATTACACACATACACACAAAAATACAAATCTTTCCTCTTTATAATATTAGTGTAGATTGTTATCATCGTTTCCTCTACAAATATCCACCGTCATTAAATTTTGTTTCGATCTTTACGCATCAAAACTACTACACTAAGTAATATGAAAAAATAAAAAATTACATCGTCCGAATTTCGATATTTTTTTGCAGTGGATCTTCTGTCTTGACTTCATAGTGGTAGCCCAGTCATTCTAGACTAGACGTTGTTTGATCGATACAGCTAGCGGCCCGGAAGGAGCCAGCCAACGGTTGTTACACCCCGTTGTATCATGATCGTGGTGATCACTGAGTTAGGCACTAAAGCCCTAATTAAAGGCAGGATGTCAGAAATCTATTAAGTTTTCCCGTTAGAGTTTTTAGATTCGTCGAAATAAGAAAAAACTGATAAAGCGAATAAGTTGAGTTGGGGCTCGCTACGTAATTTTGTGCAAAATGTAGCAATTTGTGACGTCATCAGAAATTTTAAATCAATCTATTTTCGTAGGTTTTTGATAACGTAGAAAAAATATATGAGTGTCCTTTTTTTCTTCATCTTCCTACCTGAGGGAAAATAAAAAAACTCATAACTACATTGGACACGATTTTAGGACAACAAAACAGATTTAAAAATACTCTTTTACATAATGATAATATACCTTTTTTGGAAATGCTATATGTATAAATATTCTTGTAGTACAGTAACAGCTTTAAGCCAATGACAATACCTACTGCCATAGAACATTGAAAAATCGTTCAAATGATTTATTTTCTTTGTTTGCAAACAAGGAAAAATATTTTTTTCGTCAAAATACGTTTACGACTCGGGTCTTGGCGTCATTATATTGACAAATAATCTTATACCAAGGCTAAAAAATATAATACATTCGCAACAATATTTATAAGCAAAACATGAAAATATGTTTGCGCAGCCAACCAAAAATCCTCCCACTCAGACACAGGAAATAATAATATGAAGACTTTTACTTATTTATTCGTATAGGTAACAACATAAAATGGCAACAATATTAAATATGTACAAAGACTCCAACATGAGTTTTCTTTATATATGTTACCGGCCAAACCCGATTTCAGGACAAACTACATAGTTTTGCCTAGGCTAAACTAGTTCTTCCTATACGCGATAGGATTAACTAGTATAGCCTAGTCCAAACTAATTTGTCCTAAGCCCGATAGGATAAACCAGTTTCACCTAGCTAGGCCAAACTAGTTGATCCTAATATAAATACGCCCACGACTTTGTGTTGAAAACTTTTTGCCCAACGTCCGGTAGGTTTAGGTTAGGTTAATATGGTGACCCTTACGTGCACGAGGGCGGCGAGCGGAGCGAGCGGAGTCGCGGCAGCGACCGCTCCGTGCTGGAAAACCTTTCAAGCGATTCACGACTTTATATGTGTGTTAAATATAGCTTTATTATCAAATTGCCCAACTATCATGTAGCAACATAATAATGACCGTGCAATGTGATAAATAATGAAGTTAAGATAGTAAATAATCACTTAGCCCGATAAAGCTAGACATTATTCATAATGCTCGTGCATTATAAATAATGCCCGCTTTAATCACCTGGTCCACAACAGATATACTGTTTAGACTAGGCCGTACTAGTTTCTCCTAGAGTGTGCGTATTTATATCAGGTTCAACTAGTTTAGCCTAGGCTAAACTGGTTTATCCTATCGGGCTTAGGACAAATTAGTTTGGACTAGGCTATACTAGTTAATCCTATCGCGTATAGGAAGAACTAGTTTAGCCTAGGCAAAACTAGTTTGTCCTGAAATCGGGTTTGGCCGGTAACATATACATAGAAAGATAGGATAAACATCAAAATGTCTCATTTTCTATTAAATTAAATAGTAAAGGGATGGAAAACCTAGATCAAACAATGCTACGTTCAAATTCATATCTATACTAATATTATAAAGCTGTAGAGTTTGTTTGTTTGGTTGAACGCGCTATTCTCCGGAACTACGTAAAGTCCGATTTCTAAAATTGATGTTAGAGAGCCAATATATTGAGGAAAGTTAAGCTGGCTAAGCCAATAAGGACAAAATATATTATATTGCCATTGATCGACACGCTAAGATGAAGTCCAAAAATAATACTTTAGATATTTTCGTGTAATATCATTGGTTCGTATAAAAAGCGATGCGAAGATGGAATATTAAAGGTAAAGCTCAATAATAACTGTAACTAGATAACAAAAGATTCTATATATATAAATAATCCCTGTTTCAGTTGCATCAACGGCTGGAAAAAAATCCCTAATTCCTTTTCTTAGTATATCACTGTAACAAACACGAAAGTATTCAATATTCATATTAGAAATTTTAATACACTTATATTAATTCTGTTAAAAACTGTTCTTATTAATCATTGAAGTACATGTAGTCCTACAGCCAGATCGTTTCAATATTTTCAATCAATCCATTAAGATCCTAAACAAACAAAACCCATAATATCAGATAGTGATAAACTATTTCATGCAAGCCCACCATTACAATGCGAAGAGAAATTATCATGCTCGCGTTATAATTAAAATCGGCGACGGACGGTGACAGGGGACGAGCAGGGCCAGGGGAGACAACCAGGGGAAGGAAGGGGACAGGGGGACACAATGAATACGTAATTACAACACTAATTAAGCTCTATCCCTCTTTGTTTTCCAGCTATGAGGCTTTGTTATTGTGTAATGCAGGTTTTTTAATCGATGCGTTTGGCCACGGATGGCAGCACTGTCGAAGATTTATAATTATAAAATAACTAGCTGCCCGGACAGACTTTGTTCTGTCGAAAGTAAAATTTTTTTTGCTTATTATTTATGTTTTACACCTTTTAAACCTTCCCTGGACTTCCACAAACACTTCAAGATCAAAATCAGCTAAATCGGTTCAGCCGTTCTTGAGTTTTAGCGAGACTAACGAACAGCAATTGATTTTTATATTTATAGATATATTGTTATCGCCTACTTTGTATGTCTCTATGACAAAACATAGCGTACCTAATTTATTAAGACCATCATTGTTACAACAACAACCTATGTTTAACAAATAAAATTTGATTTGATTAGATTCGACAGTGCTGCCATCAGTGGCCAAAAACCTTTTGTTCTTTCCGAAAGACAAATAATAATCTAGTAATTAGGAGACAAAATTAACAAAAGAATCTATGTATAAAAATAATCCCGGTTTCCGTCGGTCACGGATTCACGCATGAACGGCTGGACAAATTTCGCTAATACCTTTATTCTGTGATTGTTATTAGCAGGAAGAGGATCTTATGAAAGAAAAAAATAAAGTTGCGCGGAATAAACGAAAATAAAAAAAAGCTTAACCATAATTCTTGATCACCTCGATTTTTGATAAATGAATATATTTATTAGTCTGAACATAGACACACAAAATGAGTTTACACTTTCACCAATCAGAATAGAATCCATCGAAGAATCATCATGTGCGAACCGCTCGTTTATTTGAGCTATATCCATCCGTGGACTTTCACAAACGGATGGGTCTCACGCGAACCCCACCTCGGAATAATTGATCGTTTACCTTATTTACGGCAATGTTTATTGTCTAATTGATTTCATTTAACTACTAATTTTCATTTAGTCGTTTTGGAATTATGGTAACTTTAATTTTAAATTAACTTTTTCAACTGTCAACCAGTTTTTTTTCTTGTAGAAAATTTTGCGGTTTTTAGTGTAATCTTTGATTTAGATTTTATCTAATTGTTAAGAAATTAACAAAAGTTTTTTTTATATCTTTTTTTTTTATTTAAAGTTTTTTTAGTTTATGATTCAAACCTTTTTTTCACGCAGCAGGGACGCATAATTTTAACCCTTTTTTTTTTTAAAGGAAAGTGCTTCAAATTCCCTGATTATTCCATTCTTATTATTTCCTTGAAACCATATTTCACTATTTTTTTGTCTAATAATAAGTCTCTCACTCACCAACAGACAATTATTATAACCTGATTATTTAAAACACGAAACAAAGTAAATTATCAAAAAAAAATTACAACACAAATTTTTTGTTAGTTTAAACGCGTCAGTCTCAGAAACCACCAGTCCCATTGAATTTGATAGCCTAATTCTTGAGGGATAGCATAATTATGCTACTTTTATTTAAAAAAAAAAAATAGGGTTCCCCTCAAAATAGAAAAAAAATCCATAAAAGTAATAGACGCGGACAAAGTCGCGGGACACAACAAGTTACTAATAATATATTGCCTTACCTAAGCTAAACAGACTGTGACGTCATCGTTGAAAACTTTACGTGATGGGCGCGTCGGCCATGACAGATATTCAACTAAATGTCATGTAATTAGCCAAATTAACTTGATGGGACACGAATAAGTTTTATGCTAAATCGAATCAAATTAAAAGGGACTAACTATGTAATTATGACGATCCCTTATATGCGTGAATGTTTAAACAGATGGACTTCTTCTGCCTAGCCTTTTTTCCAAGCTATGTTGGGGTCGGCTTCCAGTCTTACTGGATTTAGCTGAATACTATATTTTACATGGAGCGACTGTCTATCTGACCTCAGCAACCCATTTTACTGGGTAATACAATATCCCACAGTAAGACTGATTGTCAGAATTGTAATGACTTAACGACTGTCAAAGATCACCGTATGACAGTCGGGACCAACGGCTTAACGTGCTTTCCGAAGCACGGAGGGGTCTCGGTATGTTTACAAATGTCACCCATCCACGGACGAACCGCGGCGAGCGCGGCTTAACCTTTATTATCTTTCAAAAGCTGCGGCTTACACTTAGCCACGAGCCCCTTTGCAACTAAAGATTTTAATAATAAATAGATTCACTCAATGCGCCTTTACTTTCCAGTCATTTTCAAAGTTTGTGAAAGTGTAGCGAAAGTTTTAGTCTGTCTGGACCAGAGATTCTCAAAGTTTTACTTCTTAAATCATTTAATTTTATGACTCGCGGTGCATACCTAACTTTGTTGAAGAAATTACTATGTATATTAAATTTGAAATTGCATTTTCCAGTTTCACGTTTTCTGTTTCTCTTTATTTTCCCTTTTTGTAATGATATTACAAGGTTTACTTTAGAAGTAAGTTGTTTACAAATTCTACCTTACGACAGGAATAGTTAGGTACACGGTATTTTTTTTCTAGCCGTACTCATTTTAAAAGTATTAAATTGGATTACGGGGTAGACCAAAAAGACGCTGGCGAGATGACATCAATCGCTTTCTGCCGGATTGGTAGGAAACGGATCAAGACCGAGGTGCCGGGAGTAGATTGGGGTCAACCTTTGCCCAAGCAGTGGGACAATGAAAAAAAAATGAAATAATACTAAAACTAAGAACGAAGAATACGAACGAAGATATATGCTGCATTCGAAAAGCTATGTACTTATTTTTATTACTGAAAATCAACATCCCAGTTAAACCAATTGGTTTAACTTCGTGACATACACAAGTAAAAGTTTCGACCGTATGTCCGTATCCAGTGACGTAACCTCGTAACTACGAACTCTACTAATTACTATGAGATTCGGGCCGTAAGTAATACGGAAAGATATTTCATTTCTCGCAAGAGACTTAAAACTAGTGGAAGTTCCACTTATAAAACAGTTCCAAATAAAGTAAAGATTATCAGTGAGAACGGGTAGCGGTGTAATATATATTAATAGTTTTATATAGCGGCTTCACTCGCGTAGGAGTTATCGGCGACATCGCGCATAAAAAGCAATCTGTCATTTTGTCCGTCAATTATAATAATATGATTTCTTGGGACAACTACACATGGCCATCTGATCCCAAAGTAGGTAGAGCCAACCAGACAACTGATAAACATACTTGTACATTTCTTAATACATACTTATTATTATAAATAATACCCAGACACAGAACATATGGTGGTACTCATCACACGAAGATTTGTCCTGGGTGGGAAGCGATCCCACGACCTCCGGCTTAGCGGTCAGGGTCTCTAACTACTAGACCAACAGAACAGTCTTTCCTTAGATTCCAAACTTAATCCATACCTTATGGACCGTGAAAGCGTGGTTGTACCTCAAAAAGCACTTTAAGCCGTTGTTCCCGACTTGCAGTGACCTTTGACAGTCGTTAAGTCATTACAATTCCGACAACCAGTCCTACTAGGAAAGGTAAACAGTCACTTCGTATAAAATACAGTATTCAGCTAATTCCGATAAGACTGGAAGCCGAACCCAGCATAGCTTGGGAAAAGTCTAGGCAGATGATGATTGGCCGTGAAAATGTAACACACAGACAGACAGAGTTTCTGCTACATTTATATGAGTGAATTCTATATGATTTTCTGCAAAATGAAGTTTCTGCGATCCGTTGGTATGCAAAATAAATGACTTAAAATGTCTGCTATAAAGGGACCCGGTAAATATATTGTCCACCGATGAAAGCATACTTGCAACGGTATATCGGTATTAAAATTACTCTTACTTACTCGCGATAACGTAATAAAAATTAAAAAAATCGCAGCAATAATTGTACAATTTTTCCCGGTGCTTAACATTTGCTAGATACGTAATAACGCCGCCGGTTATCGCTAACATTATCACCTGTATCTCACTGGCATCAATTTACACCCCCTAAAGTCAACGCGTAAAGGGTTAAGTATCAAACATTATCTACGTCTATTTGTAAGGCCTTCAGTACTCCATAACAGATTTTCAACCCCTCACAACCCTCTTAGGGGATTTCTTCCCTCTTTGAGGGTAGTTCAAGCTTGCTCTCATTGGATAACTAACGATTTCGTTAGTTGTGAAATTGTGATATCAACGATTTGAATTCAGAATGTATTTTTTAAATATTGAATCTACCTACCTAATAGGAGCCGTTTGGGGTTAAAACATTGGGACCGTGGGGTCCGAGTTCTCACATTATTTTCAAAGACTTATCCAAGCGTCTTTTTGACGCTTGTTTTTACCTTGGTCAGCGGTTAAGCATTGCCCTTCAACGTGGCAATGCTGCCAGCTTTATGGGCACACTTCCAGTCGACAGCGATGTGGAAGAGTTTTTGATGCTATTTTTTAGCATAGCATATAAAATATTAAAAAAAAATTGTAACCTACCTAATTCATTCATGAGAAATTGTGTTGGCCAATTTTATTGTAGAAGAATAATTATAAAGGTACATAATAATTAATCAATGTTAAGTTTTTTACTATGGGGGTATCTAAAACCAAAATTGTGAAAAAAAAAATGGTTTTTCATTACACTTCGTAGCAAATGTATGCGGCGTTGATTTTTTTTCGCGATTGCTGTGTTAGTCCCATAGTGAGAGTTGTCCGTAATGATGAGTACAATTATTCCTCAATACGTCATGGGTTAATAATGTTAAAAATTGTATAATAGAAAATTAATAATTAGTTTAAAAACATGGGACACGTAAAACGTGCTTATCAAATTTGAGGGTAGTCCTTGATATCCCTGAGATCCCATCATCAGATATGGTGACAATGAGAACAACTAGGGAGCAAAACTTTTTAAACAAAAAAAAATTAAAATCTGCTCACAAAATTGATGGAGATATCGTTGGACATACATAAAAAAATAACACAGAACTTCCTCCTTTTTTGGAAGTCGTTTAAAATAATTAATTATTAACAAGGAAAATCCATCGAACTAAAAGACGCAGGCGCAGTTGCGGTGGACAGCTAATCAATAATATCCCGGCTACTTAACAACCACAGAGATCTGAATGGTTACTATTATTTATAGTTGCACTAACTTATTATTACCCTTCTAATGGTAATTGCTGAAGCCCATGTTCAAGGGCTCGGATTTTAGCAGTAATATTTTTACGATGTCGTAAATAATTTGCACTTAGAAGTTAGAAGCAGTGCATATACCTTGATTTTGTTTACTTTAATCCGAGATGGTTAATAATAATACCTGGCTATAAACGTCCCACTGCTGGGCACAAGTCTCTTCCCATGTAGGTAGTGAGTGAGCATTGATCACCACGCTTGCTCATTGCGGGTCGGCGATTACAGATTCCATGTTTTTGGAATCCAGCTTTCCTCACGATGTTTTGCTTCACCGTTAGTCAATTATGTCTTAGAATGATTAAGAAAGTACATATAAGTATGAAAAAGTTACATTGGTATTTGCCTGGATTCTAACCTGCAACCATGTGAATGGAAATCAGGCCATTGAACCGCTAGGCCACCACGAAACAACCGAGAGAGCGATCAGCCTTCCTAAACAACTGACATTTCTGTAATCTTTGACGCTGATCGAATCTCTCAAATGTATGAAAGTTGTATTTATATGTTGTATGCCTATGTAATAACACGAGTTTCTTAGTAGGTACAGTCACGAGCATAAATATGTATACACATAGCGAAATTGTAAAACAATAATATAACAGGAACTCACCATCAATTCAACTTTTAATCATTTAACAACATAAAATTATCACAGTTCTCAGATCATGTATATATTTTTGAGTATCATCAAAAACTTCTCGCTAAATAAGTTTTACAATTTCGCTATGTGTATACATATTTATGCTCGTGACTGTACCTACTAAGAAATGACATTCTATACATGTCTAACAAAAAAAGTATTAAATAAACAAATACATACAAAAGTGTGCTACCAAAACCATTGGGGTTAATCTGGTCAGTGAAATATTTATGAGGTTAGCGACACGTGTAACCACTTTTTACGACATTTGCCATGGTATTGTTGACACGACTACTTGATAGCACAGTCAATAATACACTGCCTCGTATAGTTGCCGGCAAGTATCTTGGCAATGTTTTGGAGTAGTGAGAGCGTATTTTTATATTCTACTAGCTGTACCCGCGACGTTGTTCGCGTTGAAAAGTGTATTTATTGCCGTCAATAACTGAAAGTGAAATAACTAAAGTGGCCGTGGTGTCCTAGCGGTTAAATGACCGGATTCGTATGAACAGGGGTTCAAACCCGGGCAAGTACCAATATGACCTTTTCAAAGTTACGTGTACTTTCTAAATTATTGTAAGACACTATTGACAAACGGTGAAGGAGAACCAAAAAATTAAGATCTGAAATAATTGCCAGCCCGCATTGAGTTAGCATGGTGATCAATACTTGTTTCGTTTTTATATGGGTGGAGGCCTATGCCCATATAAATGCAATACATGTTATAGGCGGGTATAGCTGAGAAGTGTCTCGACACATTAACAGAGTAGCGTCGCGACGCCATTGCAGAAAGGCGCCGCGACGCCACATTACAACGGAATCGCGACACCAAAGCTAACGGGCGTCGTTACTCTATAGCTGAGTGGTCACGACGCTTTAGTTGTATGGCGTCGCAACGCCATAGTTGATAGGCGTCGCGACGCCATAGATGGGAGGCGTCGTGTAGCCATATTAGAGTGGCGTTACAACACCATAGCTGGGAGGCGTTCAAATCGCTACAATTGCGAGGCGTCGCAACGCTACAATTGAGTGGCGTCACTACGCTATAGCTAAAAGGCGTCATAGCACCATAGAAGAGCCGCGTCGCTACGCTATAGCTGAAGCGTCGTGACGCTATAGTTGAGCGGTATTACATTGCGACTTCGTAGCGGCGTGGCGCATGGCTACTGGAGTCGACTATTATTCTTAAATTCGCCCTCTACCCCTCCGTCTATCTCCGAAAATAATTGTGGACCAATTCAATAGTTTTTATAGAGTAGGTAAGTCTTCGAGGTGGTTTCATATGTATACATTTCAATCAATCAATTTAGTAGTTTTGTTGTTAAATCAAAACAACTGGAAAATGTAACCAAAAATGACATAATATCGGTTAACGAAAAGGATCATGATCCATGAAAGACGACGAAGACGCATGATCTGCAAGCGATGGGGGATGGAAGGCAGCGAAGTAGTGAATCATGCAACCGGGACGGAGGTCAACTGACTGTCTTGTCAAAATGCAAACTCATATGGCTTAGGTGTGTTGTAATACCCCCAGCACAAATCTGCCTCTTAACTCTGAGGATAGGCTTCGATCTTGTTTTAGATTGATTATCAGCAGAGAGACAGCATGCAGGTTTTCCGGTGTCCACTCAAGTGCACTGTTTAAAATTCCCTAATTGTTCTCAGACTGAAAAAAAGAAAATGCATAATTTACTTGCGCCACTTGCGACGCAAAAAATACAAAGGAAAAACTAACTTCTACAATAATTTCCAAAATGTTAGAGGTAATAATTATGCGTCTCATCCGTGCGGAACATCTGCTTGTTGATTTGGTGGTTGAGACTGTGACCAGCAAGAGTATCGTTGACGTTGGAATCCAGTGTCGGGTCAAAAATTAAGTATTGGTTTGAGACAGGCAGGCTAAAAGTAATACTTGTTATTTCAATGTCCAACGCCTCCGATAGTATGTAAAACTGTTGGTTCCGACCGTCAAAAATTAACTTTGGTCATTGCTATTGCTTTACCCGTGCTTCCAAAATATACCGAATTACCCAGTAAAATGGATTGTGTAGTTCAGACAGAAATACGAACATACGACATCGACGGAGCTTGGTATACATTTAATTTTGAAGGTACCATTGAATGCTAAAGCTGAATAAAAACAGAAATCTGGTCCATTAATTGACAGAAGAAGCTGTGAATTTTAGTAAATCGTCTCTAATAATTTCGTAAAGAAAGTAAAAACGATTGCCCTAAGCAAAAGTTGGCGCCTGCGCTGTAAACCGTATATTTATTGGTCCCATAGTTTTTCAGCTTGCCATCGGACACTTGTCACAAACAGCAAAAGAAAGATATGGGTAAAAGAAAGGTAAATTTAATTTAATTTTATTATTTTTATCCAAGAAATATTACTGATTAACAGAAAAAAACGTGAGAATAATAATATCAATAACGACCAATAGGTAAACTACGTTGAACCTCATTTTTTTTAGGGACAAAAATGATATTTGATTGAAAAGACAACAGCGAAAAGTTTTAAAAAATATGGTTTTTAACTAAAAGACACAAAAAGGGTTAGCTCGACTGAGATTCGAACTTGGAGTATCAAAATATTTGAACTTGTAAAAGAAACTGGATTACAAAAGAAAAAAAGGGCGCCGTCACACCTGGATTTGAACTTGCAGCAAGAACATTCATTTCCAATCGTTCAACCACCGAGTTGTTTTTACTACAGCTAATTTTTCTAAAAAGTGACTCATACTTCAATCAGATCTGGTCGTTATAGTAACGTAGTTTTTGCCATGGTTACTTGGTTGTTTACATTTTGACAGCGGGCAAATGAATGTTGCAAACAATTATCAATTTTCCCTCGGGAAATACTTAAGGAATCGGGATAAAAGGTAGCCTATGTTTTTTTCCATGTCAAAGGCTACATGCATACCAAATTTCAACCAAATCGGTCCAGTCGTTTTTGCGTGAAAGAGTAACAAACATCCACACATCCACACATCCATTCTCACAAACTTTCACATTTATAATATTAGTAGGATGTGCAACAAAAGCACAGTTTTATTACTCGACTGTATCACTGCTAGTACTAGTACTGTCTTTAAAAAAAAACATTTTTTTTTAAACATTTATGTACATTAGAACTTTAAAATATGAAATGAACTCGTAACGACTCTAGTCAAGTTACGTGCCGGGTACTATACCTTGTCATTAAATGATTTAATAATTAAGTACCTGGATCACCGAGCCTTGCTCGTTTTTTTATGGTAGTGTGTTTTTTAGAAATTAAATTTAAATACGAATTACATCCTGATGAAATGAGGAAGTATGAAGCTGTGAGCATAAATACGGTCATTTTGTTTGTTAAAAAGTTGCTCAATTGTAAAAAAAAACTCATCCATAAACAAAATGTTTCTGTGACCTCCTTTTGCATACCGCTTCAGTTGTTGTTTCGATTTTACCACCCTATTCTTTTTTAAATTATCAGTTAAGAAATGGCCAGTACATCTCTTATAACCTGCAAGTCCTAAGTCATCTTTTAAAATACGCGTCATGGTTCTAGGTGCTATCTTCATCTCCTGAGATAAAATCTTTTGCTTTCGGACAGGATTTCTTCGAATTTTTTCCCTTACTGCTTTGACCACCTTTTTCGTACGAATACTACGTGGACGGTCTGATTTTTTTCTGTCACTAACAGAGGAGGTTTCATTGTACCTATATACCTATTAATAGCCCGACAAACATTTTACTAATACCAAGCGTATGGAGATTTTAAAAATTGCATTTGGCTCCATACCTACTTTGTATAATGCAATCACAGTGATTCGGTTCTCTTTATCACCCCACTCCATTTTTAATTTCGCAAAATATTGTACAATGTATTGGCGCCAAAATGAACAATCATGTAAAAATGACAGATTCCAAATTCAAATGTAATATTTTGTTTATTTTGAATTGTAACAGTTTTGATGGCCGTATATACAAGAATTGCTCGTTTAAAGATTTAAGATTACTGAAAACACGGATATCACGACATTTTCTGAAAATGAAATCTAGCTAGATCGATTTAACGCCCCCGAAACTCCCTGCATACAAAATTTTATGAAAATCGTTGGAGCCGTTTCCGAGATTCAGATTATATATATATATACAAGAATTGCTCGTTTAAAGATATAATATATATAATATAAGATAATACTTTGCAATTTTTTTTATGAGTTCCGTACCCCAAAAGCATACAATAGAATCCTTATAGGATCACTTTGTTGTTCGTCTATCCGTCTGTTTGTCTGTCAAGAATCTTTTTCCCGGGAACGCGTGGAGGCATCGAGTTGGAATTAAAACCATATATTCAGATCTACAGTCCCTTCAAGTGTTAAAAATAAACTTATAAGTTAACGTAAAAAAAAATGGCCGTTTATACCACAAAAAATGTATATTTCACTGCAGTTTATGCCACTTTCGACCCACTTTAACTTCGATGTGGATAAAACTAGAAACTGAATTTTCAGTAACCAAGGAAGCATTATTTTAACACATTATCTCATACATTTCATTAAATTAGAACCAGTAAAAGTTTCAGTTTAACAATTATAACTAGTAAAAGTTTCCAATACTATTCAACATTCACCATCAAGTCTTGGTTCTTTCTCACATTAATTTCCTACACATCCACGCTATTCTCGCTCAAGACAAAGAACCCATCATAAAGGTGTCAGCCCATGACAGCGCAACACGTCCGGTGTATACAACCTACATACATGACAACGTAACATTGTTTCGGGGCATTTCGTAATTTGTAGGGTAGGCAGAGATTGTAGAGGAATAAGTACTTAGATCTCTTTGAATTGAAAGAAAATTTTTTGCGAAATAAAATATTTCATATTCAAATTTTGTGCAATTTTAATAATAATATCATTGTATTTGTAAAAAAAAACAATTATTTAGCAACAAGAACGCTTGATATGTTCTTTGCAATGATAATACGGTTTTTTATCTGGTTTCTGAACAATAAACTGTGCATATTAAGGTGATAGATAGGTATATTAAAATATGCTATCCTAACATCCTTTTTTTATTTCTGGTTCTTAGATAATGAAAAAATATATGAATTCACAGAAGGTATTATGTTTTTCGTTTTTTGTATAATACCTATGTTTACTAACGTGAAGAAACTAGTTTGAATAATATGTTATTACTGTTTTTTGTAAAATTATATGAACAGATATAATTTATGTAATAAGTTAATTATGTATCTCGAAAAATTTATAAAAAATAAATACCAAACTTTGTTTTACAAATGGAGACATCGATTGAGCTTTGACATGTAAAGTGATTGTGGTTGAAGAAGACATTATTTGAATTTGATTTTACCTTCTGGTTCTCCCATCAACTATGGAACCTGGTCGAACTATCAATGTTCCATCCTTCCAAGTTTGCAGGTGTTCTGCATTAAACCTGTATCAGGTTTTCTGTCATACCCGAAGTGATGACAGTGCAGACATCCAATGTTGAGCAGACATTGTCTAGTTGCTTTTATGAAGGCTTCAACGTTTTCACCTGGCATGTTAATTTCAAGTCTATCTTTTCTAGCATTGCCTTAGAAGCCTATATCATAAATGAGAACTGTCATAATGAAGATATCAAAATAATTGGCAATAATTAACTATAACTTTTATTTTCATTGCGGTTGGAATTTAAATACCGCCAAAAAAGAAAGTATATAATGATGATAGAAAATTATACAATTATATAAAATCACATAGAAATAATAATAATATCCGAAAAATAACATCTAGTACTTTTATGCCATCAATGGTACGGAATAAGAACCAAATTTTTCAAAGAAATTGAGTGAAAAAAAACTACTAAATCTCAACTCAATCTATTAAGGTAATTGGATTACATAAGTTAGTAATCTATAAATTTAAAATTACTTGTATTGACTGACTTACTAACGCAGAGCATAAACTGCAGGGATTAAAACTTCAAATGTTGATAGTTATACATTTTAATATGAAAACATCTACTAAGACAGATTTTTTGAAAATTGTGCTATGGGGATAAACGGTTGCTTGGAAATCCGTCATTTTTAAAGTTAACAGCATGAAATTTCGTATGCGGTTTCCTGGTTTAATCTGAATAAACATGTATTATAGCGATGTTGGAAATCCAACCTCCAAGAGGGGGCTGGAAGTTAATAGGTATGGGAAATTCCTAAAAAATCTCGTTAACAAAACAATTTTAATTCTGTATAATTTAATCATATTTTAGAAAAGGCATAATTTAACCATTGTTCATAAATAGTCAGCACTTTTGGGCTAAAACTACAATTAGTTTGGAACCACATTACCAAACCGCACATTGCTCTATTGACGTCATCAGCTTTTAACACTAATTTGTGGTAACTACATGAATTTCTGTCATTGAATATAATTATTTTTAGTAGGAGAGTGAAATTTCGCACTCTCATAGTTTTTATAGAGAAGGAGTGAACAATGCATATAGGTATTAGAAAAAAACACATTAATCAAAAAATAAAACATTACACACACTACCATGTATTTGACCTATGCACGCATTTCTATATACTCTTTTGTTTATTGTTAAAGTCTGTGGTCAAATTGAGAATAGATTAAAGATGATAGATTATGGATTAATATTAATATAATTATCTCTCTTATCTTCTTCGAACATCTCACACACGGGCATCTCACACACGGCCATCTGATCCCAAACTAGGCAGAGCCTGTACTATGGTAACCAGACAACTGATAAATATACTTATATATTTCTAAATACATACATATATTATTATAGATAAATAACACCCAGACACAGAACAAATGATCGAGCTCATCACACAAACATTTGTCCTGAGTGGGAATCGAACCCACGACCTCCGGCTTAGCAGTCAGGATCACTAACCACTAGACCAACAGGCCAGTCAATATTGTTTATCTTCACTGAATGTCGAACATATCTTTTAATATAATATGTGTAGCAAAAACTATGACCTTTGATACTTGAAATTAAAACGAATTTATGGTCTATTTACGACCACTATTGTGTATATAGTATTATTAGAACAGTAAAACATACCTCCTAAGTGTCGTGATGGCCTAACGGTTCAATGACCGGATTCGCATGCAAATGGTTGCAGGTTCGCACCCAGGCAAGTACTAATGTGACTTTTACAAAATTATATGTACTTTCTTAATTATTCTAAGACATCATTGACAAACGGTGAAGGAAAACATCGTGAGGAAACCTGAATTCCAATATCTTGGAATCTGAAATCGCCAACCCGCAATGAGCAAGCGTGGTGATCAAAGCTCATCCCTTCTCTATATGGGAAGAGGCCTGTGCCCAGCAGTGGGACGTTTATAGGCCGGTATTATAAAAAACATACCTACATATAAACGTAACTAACATTTGGACAATCCTTTGTCCTCGAAACGATTCTAATTAATAAACGTCCCTTTCGTTTATTAATGACTGGTATAAGTGCCTATGAAAGGTCCTATTAATTTATGTCACCTAATGCGTCGTGTTCACCTAAAAGCATACTTATACTATACTAGCTTCTGCCCGCGACTTCGTCTGCGTGGAACTCAGAATTGGCTCCGAAAAGAAATGAAAAATTTGAAAGTAATGAAAAGTTGAATAAAATTTTCATCCGTGTTATAGCTTGTGCTGTAATAGAGAAAAATACTTCTTCTATTCAGTATCCCAAAATTTCCAACCTTTATCTTGAAAAATATATACGTCAACTTCAGAACCTCCCGTATTTTATTTATCGGTTATAAACTAGGATTAAATACTTTGAGAAAAACCGCTCAACATTTTAAAAGTTCCGTTTTACGTTGTATTTACACTGCTAACTGCAGATCTAAAGAAACTATTAATCTCCGACAAGACTCACAAGACCGGTCTCTTAATTAGTTTGCTAATGGTAACTTTATACTTCAGGTTGTTTACACAAAAATCTTTATTAAGATTTACTTTACGTTTTATTTTATATATTTTAACTGTTGGTCATTAAAACTGTAGGTAGTAAAAAAAGCTCTTAAAAATACAATTATATAATATTTTACTTCGGGATATACCCCTAAATTATGCATACAGGGTTTTAATGCCACCTGGAGCGAAAATGCTCTAAACACTGGAGATAAACACATTTTAATAATTCTTTTGTCACTTACCCCCGCATCCTCAAACACAAATTAACACTTTTTTTTTCTTTTTTTAAAACGACGCCCGCTCTTAGGAATTTTATACTTGTGTCGCGGAGGTTTCACAAACATTCAAATCACATGCACAAAGAACACCCAGACTTGGAACAAGCATTAGTGGAAACACAAATGCTTGTCTCATGCGGGGATCGAACCCGCAGCACGTCGCACACAGTGGTACTTAGCGTGGTGACCTATACCACTCGGTTATCCGTGCAGTCAAAAAAAATTAACTTTAACACGTTTTTAAATGTCTATCTGTCGCTACTTTACACGTTGATGTGACAGAGACAGTATGAGATTTGACGGTGGCTTCAAATTGATTGGCGTTTCAGTATTCAGCCAATAACCCATCTTCATATCAAAGAATACCCAAACAATTAACGAATCAATTCATACTTACGTAGAGAAGAAGCGCATCGAAGCGTCAAAAAAGCTATTATAGCAAATTGAACCTTAACTCAACAGCGCATTGCTGATATAATAATAATAGTAATAATAAATGTGGACAACATCACATACATTGCTCCGAATCCAAAGTAAGTAGCACTTGTGTTATGGAATCAGAGACAACGAAGGTACCACAAATACCCAGACGCGAGACAATGTAGAAAAGTGTTTTTTTCTACATTGACCCGTCCGGGGATCGAACCCGGGACCTCAGAGCTGGCGACACCTTGAAAACCGGTGTGTACGCCACTCGACCACGGAGGTCGTCGTGATATTTCTTCTGAGGTTTGATTTTTTTACTTCATGAATTTACCCTAAACGTCACATATGTTGTTTTCTTTCACCCTTGTTCAGTTATTTATTATACTGAAGGAAGGTTTTGACCAAATCCGCTATTGTGTATTGTAGAAACATTCACACTCGCGTAAAAAGGTTTACGAGAGAATTTGTGAAACATATTGGGGACTTTCAAAGGCCCCTTTTTCAGTAAACGGATCTGAATTTACGTTTGATTAACGAATAATAGGTTTTTTTGTGTTCGGATATTTCCTTATTGTTATGTTCGTAATATATTCATATATTATATATTTTTGCCTTTATTAATACACGTTTTATGTAATAATATATGTAATAATAATAATAATAATAATATGTAATAATGTAAATGTAATAATATGTAATAATGTAATAATATGTAATAATATATATTTTTGCCTTTATTAATACACGTTTTATGTATGGGGAATGTTTTTCATACCTGTCCGTCATTAAGTTCTCTGGGATTTGAAACTGTCAAAATGCTTTTTTTAATATCTTAAGATACAAGAGCAAGTATAAGTTTTGGTACCTACTCATTCACAAATCTTTATCATAGTTGAAAGGATATTTTTATCAAATACTGGAAAAGGAAAGGAACTTCCACTTTACAACCAATAATAATATTTATTTAAGATATTTTAGAAAGAAATTGGACGTTTGAAAATATATTGTATCCATACTAATATTATAAGAGTGAAATTACCTTTGTCTGTTTGAGACGCTTTAACAGCTACACCGCTGTACCGATTTTGATGAAACTTTGTATGTGGTAAGCTTAGATCCCAAGAAGACTAGGCTTTTTAGCTGCGATGACCGAGAAACAAGCGGGTGAAACCGCCGGCATGAGCTAGGTACTATACAATTTCTATCCACAGTAGTTTGTGCTTCTTCCCAGGGAATAAAAACGTTATATTTTGTGAAATACATTCGAAACTGTGCCAGTTACTTGTACTATAATTAACTTAAAACGATGCAGGAATTTATAAACAGCTCGTTTGTTATTCAAAACGTGCTAAAATTATTTAAGTAAAAAGTTATATACTGACACTAGTCGTTGCTCGCGACTTCGATCGCGTAATTTAGTTTCATGGATTTTTTATGTATATTATTTTTTTGATAAATGAAATTAAACTGTACCTTTTATAGCTTGCCTGAAACCTATCTTTTAAGATACAGGCTAGTCCTAGTTTAAAAGATAGAGTAGTAGACTCTATCTTTTAAACTAGGACTAGCATATATGCAATAAATAAATGATAAATGACTATGAGATTGTGAAAAAAATTGCTAAACTCGCATGGCAATCAATGCTCATTCTTTCTTTTTGTCTTCGTCTTAAAATGAGAAAAAGTTGAAGTTCAAAGACAATTTAGACTTCTAGTGATCAATGCTCGTTCCTTCCTCTAGAGGAAGAGCATTTATGCCTTTGCCCAGCAGTGGGACATTTATAGGCCAGGATTATTATCTATTAAGAATATACTTATTATCGACTGGCCTGTTGGTCAAGTGGTTAGTGACCCTGACAGCTAAACCGAAGATCGTGGGTTCGATTCCCACCCAGGACAAATCTTTGTGTGATGAGCACGATCATTTACAAATAATTAAGTATGTATATCAGTTGTCTGGTTACCATAGTACAGGCTCTGCCTAGTTTGGGATCAGATGGCTGTGTGTGAGATGTCCCAAAATATTATTATTAAAAATACATTCAAATTAACTTTGGCAGAAAGGAAAACTAACAGCTGATTACCCAGAAATACCAGGTCATGACCTAAAAAGCCTCAAAAATTAATACATATTAAATTAAATGTTTGTTTTATTCACTTTGAACTACAAAAGTATAATTAAAAACCCAATATCATTAATTAAAAGTATCAAAAACATATTATTTTTTTGTTAAAATTCCTTCGAGAAGAGACGAAACAATTTTCCACACATTTTTAAGGAGCTTACGAATTAAATTCTTGATCGTAATTTAATATTTATTTTTATTACAAAGAATCTCATTTTGTATGTACAGATATTTTTACTTTACGGCCGTATTGAGATGGTATGTAATATTTTTTTGCGTCTTAAGAGATTTTGTTAGTAAAACCAAGATATTAAATGAATAGTTTATGTAAGTTAGTTATTATTATCTAGAAGACTAACAAGAATCGCAGGTCGCCAAATCTTTTTTGGGTTCTGAGAGTCATCGGGTAGTGTTAGTAAATACTTTTTAGGCCATTTAACAGATTTTTTATTAAAAATTATAGTAAGTTGAAAGAGATAAAGTCACTCTTAACCCTACACGTCACAGCACGTTAATTGCTTTGACTTAGCCGAATTTTTTGATCCCGAGTTAACTCAACCAATGGTTAAATTTGCTAACTAATGCTTTCAAAATGCGTGTAAAATGGAAGTTTTTTTTTCATACATTGTTTCTATTAAATGGTCTAATTAGGCCCAGTTTTTTTATCCCGAGTTAAGTCAACCAGTGGTTAAATTAACTAATGGTTAAATTAACTAAATTAATTAACTAATGGTTTCATAACGCCTTTTTCATCAATTTGTTATCTGTGCAATGGACAAATAAGTTGAAGAGTTAATTATTAACCATTTGTTAGAATAAAATTTTATGAATAAACATTTTCTGCCGAAGTTTGAAACCTTTAGTTAGCATATTTAACCATTGGTTGAGTTAACTGGGGATTAAAAAACTGGGCCTTCTGAATAAGGCCCTGAGTCAACAAGCGATAAAACGATTGCCGAATGTTTACAAGCACAAGGCCAGTTATGACGGATAGGTTTGGAAGTGGTTTGCTCATCTTTGGAAGGTCACGAAGTTATTGCAAATCGATGGGGGTTCGTTTTGAGAGATCATAAAATTGGTTGTTGCTAACTTGCAAGTAACCCAGTGAATACTAACTATTAAAGTATCGCGTTGCATAATTATAAACAAATCACGTCACGGGAATTAACGCAAACTCATGCATTAACCTTTTAAGGCTTGACGTTTCGGCCGTGGTCGACACCAGACAGAGTCTAAAGGTAAATGCATGAACTCGCGTTACTTCCCGTGACGTTATTTATTTATAACCCAGTAAATATTTAAAATACCATCGTTTACGTCGAAGTAAAAGCATAATTTTGACAAAAAAAAATTACACATTATTTGAGGAACACATTCCACTAGGAATTATAAAAGGTCTTTCACTTACAAAAAATGTAACGTTTATAGATAAATGACAATTCTTAATCTTTACGATATTTTTGACCTCCTGTGCGAATAATATTATGATTTATTTTCTCTACAGATAGAAGATAGTCCAGTAAAAGCGAAACCCAGCAAGAAAACAAAACATCAAGCTTCTCAAAGGCTCGATAAAGGTTTTTCAAAGTCACTTTGAAAGCTAATACCTACGTACAAAGTTGAGACTTGAAATCGGATCTAAAGATTACAAGGTTGAAGTTTGTATGTACCTTACTTTTAGAGATTGTATACAGTCATTCACAAGGGCAGCATGTACCTAATTTTGTTGGATATTTTGTCACGAAACTCGAATTAAATCCATTGATAATATAATTTTGACAGGCCTGTTGGTCTAGTGGTTAGTGACCCTGCTAAGCTTGAGGTGGGTTCGATTCCCACCCAGGACAAATGTTTGTGTGATGAGCACGATCATTGATTCTGTGTGTGGGCGTTATTTATCTATAATATGTATGTATTTACAAATATATAAATACGTTTCTCAGTAATCTAGTTACCATAGTTCAGGCTCTGCCTAGTTTGGAATCAGATGGCCGTGTGTGAGTTGCCCCAGGATATTATTACTTATTATTATTTGGAAGAAGATATGCAGCATTGGATTGCAGCATCAGTATTATATTATTAAACTAGCTGTTGATACTCAACGATAATGTAGCATTCTTGGTGAAAGAATTTCAAATTCACTTCATTTGAATTGTCCAGTAGTTTTTGAGTTCATTCGTTTTAAACATAAAATAATACAAACCTTTCTTCTTTATAATATAAGTTTAAATGAACTGTACCAAATTCTGTTTATAAAAATAATATGTGTGTTTAACTTAGAAATAAAAAACGACGAAAGAAATAAAATACAATGTATCCCGTATAAACGAAGTTTCTTCGATATACACAGCTAGAATATATTATGTTCAATATATTATCTGTAAGATCTAAGTATACTAATAGAAAAAAACTGTTTCCCTGAGGTTGTCTATTCATAAAAGGATTACACATATTTGAGTGTGAAACCATGCTTCATCGTCGGAGCAGCTCTAGAGTTCAATAACACTATAAATTATCACTGAACTTATGTAAGTATACACAATATCTTAATCATCCGACTGATTTATTTTTTACTAGCTTCTGCCCTTCCGAATTGGGTCCAAAAAGAAATGAAAATGTGAAAGTAATTAAAAATGGAATAAAATTTTCATCCGTGTTATAGCTTGCGCCAAATACCAAATTTCAAAGCTGTCAAAGGCTTCATGCATGCCAAATTTCATTCAAATCCGTTCAGCCGTTTTTGTATGATTGAGTAACAAACATCCAAACATCCACCCTTTCACATTTATAATATTAGTAGGATATATTTTTACGTCCCTCAAGAAGTGAATTCAATTTAGTTTTCAAGATTTGACTTATACAATCACACATTATATCAAGTTAAACAAAATCTTGTAAAAGTAAGGTCTAGATAGAATCCATTAATTCTCGTTGCGTTAAACTCAATGAAAGCAGTCGCCTGATAACTGTCTGCGCGCTGTCTAGACCGACTTTTGTTGAAATATAAAATTACGAAGTCGCTCGGACGCAATCGATACGCATGTGAGCCTGTGAACTGAGAGCAGAGTGCGAGTTTCTTCTCATAACAGTCGTGGCGGCCTAGCAGTTCAATGACCGGATTCGTATGCACATGGTTACGGGTTCAAACCCAAACAAATACCAATACCACAACCAATAACATACCAATTTTAAAGAAAAAAACTGCTGACTGTACTCAGTATTGGGCGTTGCCTCGCATGCAGACCGTACCTCCATCATGATTTCCCCAGACAAAACTGTGAAGCGTGTCTATGGCTTATTGAAGTTTATTCTTGTCTAAACAAGTGTCATTATGAATACAGACACATTTCTAGACAACATTTTACAATGGATCTCATTGTTTAACTTTTATCGGGGTAATTTGTTTGTAACTAGCGATTTGTGAATGTAAAACAATTTTTTATACATTATTTACATTTTTATTTTCAGATTTGTTACAACTTTTATAACTTGAGAATAGGAGGATTCATTTTCATGCTGGATTCTCCGTCCCGCATAGCATTATAAATATCAAAAACAATTGAAAACAATAATGTTTTCGAGAACGGGAACAACTTAAGCGGGTAAAACCGCGGGGCGCGGCTAATATTACAAATAAAGCATTACATCGAAATTCCTGTTCAAGTCTTATTTTTCTGTCTGGAGAACATTATTATTACCTTTGGGTAAACAATTAAGTACGTGGCTGGTGCCTGCAATTTTTTTTTTAATGGTAACCCATTCGCGAACCAACCGTAGCGAGTATGGCTTAACCTTTACTATCGGTATTACCGTAAGGTTTAGACTTAGTCAGGAACCCCTTACCATCCAAGGTTTAGTCGTTGGGAAATTATGAGCGTTTATTTTTCAAAATATATAAATTAAAATGTGATTGAATATTGCATTTATATTTTCGAAACAAATAATAATTATTAATATTATTTTTTATTAATATCCACTACAACTAAGAATACTTGTCCTTGCTATATTGCTCCTGTAAAGGCACAAGAAGTTTCAAAACATAATAACCGTTTGAAGTGCCTCGATCCTCGACAACTCCAACGTTGAGATATTTCTTCATTGTTCGGAGGAACTAATATTGGGTATAGTACCGAGAAACAATTATTATACGGAGGTATAACTGTGAACTTTTAGATCAGGTTTTGAGAAACATAAGACGATATCCGAGAGCCCTTGTTACTAGACATGAAAAATAGTTCGGCCGTTACACATCTCCTTTTATTAAGGTACTAGCTTCTGCCCACGACTTCGTCTGCGTAGACTTCAGAACTAGGTCCAAAAAGGAATTAAAAATGTGAAAGTAAGAAAAATGATTTTTTTTTTTGTTTGAATATTTTCCTTTTTCCTTCGGGAACTACTTAAGGAATAAAAGGTAGCCTATGTTCTTTTCCATGTCAAAGGCTACATGCATGCCAAATTTCATCCAAATCCGTTCAGCCGTTTTTGCGTGATTGAGTAACAAACATCCAAACATCTAAACATACAAACATCCGCACTTTTACATTTATAATATTACTAGGAATAGGACTAGGATTATATGACTCGTAATGTTAGTACATAATATCGGCCTATAAATGTCCCATTCTGGGCACAGGCCTCTTCTCATATAGAGAAGTAACGAGCATTGATCACCACGCTGGCTCACTGCGGGTTCGCGACAGCAGATTATATTTTTTTGAATCCAGTCTTCCTCACGATCTTTTTCTTCATCGATTCTCAATGATGTCTTAGAATATTTAAGATGAAAAAGTCACATTGGTACTTGCCTGTGGGTTTGAACTTACAACTTTTTGCACGAAAATCGGTTTATTGAATCGCTAGGCCATCACGACACACCATGTTAGCACTATGTTTGGGTCAAATCTATTTTGAGAGTCTCAATAAAATTATACTAAGTATACGTTACAGCTCGAATATCTACTATACAAAAACACAACAATATCTATTCTACAGTATGAACCATGCATTCGTGATTATTGATTTTTAATCTGTGGGTGCGTCCATTGGATATCTGAAATGTACTTTACCTATCCGACTGAACAACCGGCAGATAAATGAAGCACGAATTGGAATTAAAACTGTTTCAATTGAATGAATCTATAAAATGATTTAAGAGAACATTATTCATTATTTTTCTTTTTGAAATATGCAGTGGGATATTTTGCTAACAAAGATTATACAATGTACCTTCAGTTATAAAAATATCCGTCCATTGTGTCGAGTATCTATGCTAATAAATACATAATTATTATAAATAAATACATAATTTGACGACCTCCGTGGTCGAGTGGCGTATACACCGGTTTTCAAGGTGTCGTCAGCTCTGAGGTTCCGGGTTCGATCCCCGGACGGGTCAATGTAGAAAAACACTTTTCAACATTGCCTCGGGTCTGGGTGTTTGTGGTACCTTCGTTGGCTCTGGATTCCATAACACAAGTGCTTTAGCTACTTACTTTGGATTCGGAGCAATGTATGTGATGTTGTCCACATTTATTATTATTATTATTAAATCTGAAGACTTTTTTGTTTAGTTCAACGCGTTAATCTCAGGAACTACTGGTCCGAGTTGAAAAGTTATTTAAGTTTTGATGCTTTCTGCCTCGATAACCAACGCACACGCGGGCAAAACCGCAAGTAAAAGCTAGTATATTTTTATTTAATTACCTTAATAATAATAATACCGAGCTATAAAAGTCCCACAGCTGGGAACAGTCTTCTTTTCATATAGAGAAGTCACGAGCATTGATCATCATCATACAAAAAATATTACTAGGATTGAACCCGAAACCGTACGTATCAATCACTAAACCACTGGCTAACACACAATTGTAAATCAAGTCGGCAAAACCAATCGAATATTAGATTGCTCAGATGTTGGACACGTCGCCCCAAGACGTGCAATAAAATAGGGAATCAGAAATTTATACACTCAGGCAGTGACCTCTTTAGCTTAGTTGTTATACCAACTGGTGCGTTGAACCAGTAGTCGCAGGTTCCAGTCCTGCCGAAGGTTTAATTTTTACCTTCCTCCTATTTGTATTTATCTATAATATATATGTACTAGCTGTTTCCTGCTGCTCCGCCCGCAGTCTCGATTTTTTTTTATATTTGTGATGTAAGCTATCCTATCTTTCAAGTTGGATCAAACTGCATACGGTGTGCAAATTTGATTCAAATCGGTTCAGTAGTTTCGGAGTTCATCCCGAACAAACATCATGACACTGGAATTATATATCATAGATAGATTAGATATCTGGTTACCAAAGTACCGGCTCTGCCTAGTTTGGGATCAGATAACCATGAGTGAATTGACCGAAGATATTATTTGTGTAGTGTGTGCAATTATGCAATTAGGTAAATTAGCATAAATACACTGTCTCGAGTATCACGAATTAGTGGAAAAGCCGAGAATGATAACTGACACTGACAATGCGGGATTCGGTGACCGCAGGCTGGAGCGAGTAAGTGAAGTTATTATCAATCCGTGGGCATTATCGAGCCAGTTTTTCAATAGATAAACAACAACTAAACAAACACTATAATTTGTATCTTTATTTTATCACGGGACATCTGATTGACAGCACGGATAGCCGAGTGGTATAGGTCACCACGCTAAATACCACTGTGCGCGACGTGCTGCGGGTTCGCTCCCCGTATGGGACAAGCATTTGTGTGATCCACAGATACTTGTTCCAAGTCTGGGTGTTCTTTGAATGTCTGTGAGACCCTCGCGACACAAATATTAAATTCCTTAGTGCGGGTGTTGTTTTTTTTTTTAAACTACAGAAGATGAGACCCGGTGCTTTGAAAGGCTTACTTGGGGACACATGTCCAACACGCAGTGGCCTTGTTGAGGACTTTACTATTATAAAAATGTATTATACAAGATTACTTTTTATGGAGTGCGTATATTCTACGAGGTAATCAGGTCCATAAAAATGAACGACTTTCCCCAAGGAACATTGGTCGAAATCTTAAATATAAAATGAACTTTTCATACAAAGTGACAGCTCACGTGACATAATATGTTTGTATGAAAAGATGATTTTCAATTTTAAGATTTCGACCTATGTTTCTTGGGAAAAGTTGTTTATTTTATGGTCTGATTACCTCTTTAAATATACGCACTGCATAAAAAATATTCCTGTATTTAATTTACCACACAAATGACTACGCTACACAAAATGTACCTACATATCAAACTTTACATACTAACGAAGGTACAAAGGCCTAATTAGAACCCATCGAGGCCCTTTGACCCTTATACGTTTAAAAAATACATTTTACCGGAACCTACCCGGATAGCCGGTAAACCACGGACCTCCAGTAAATAACCGGGTATTCGAAACCGGATTTTGTTTACCCGGTTTATTTACTGCCTGTTTTAACAGGTTGTGGTTTGGTTGTTTACTTATTGGAAATAGATTGGATATAAATAACTGTTTTGGTAGAATTACGTTTTTAGATTAAAAGGTAGAGTTGTTGCTTGACTAGAGTTTAAAATAATGGAATCTAAAGCTTTTTTTTTATTTTTATGAATATATAAATACAGGATTAACATAAGTCACGTGACCTGTCACTTTGTATGAAAAGTTAATTTTCCATTTTAAGATTTCGACCTATGTCCCTTGGGGAAAGTTGTTCAGTTTTATGCACCTGATTACCTTGTTGAATATCCGCACTCCTTTAAAATTAACCTGTGTGTACAAGGTCCTATTTGTAGATTTTCTATTAAACCATACTAATATTATAAAAGTGTAAGTTACTTTATCTGTTAAACTTTCACGGCAATACTGGTGAAACATTTCGACGAATCTTGGTATGGGGTTAGCTTGGCTCCTAAGAAAAGATTTTTTTGACTAAGGCTTTTCCCACGATAACCAACACACACGCAAGCGAAGCCCCAAGCAAAATCTAATATTTTATCATGTTAAAAATAATTAAGAGGTATAATGTAAACTTTTTGCTTAAGGTACTTAGATTGATTTCGTAGACAGCCTTTCCGCTACGATCGTAGCGCGTAGCAATATCGTAGCCGCGTAATGGAAATTTAGTGAGGCTCTTGAAACTTCATTATATTGAAGAGACATTTAAAAAAAATTTGCATATTGGACTCTAATTATACAGGATGTTATCAAAATATTGTTTGGTGTCAAACATTTTTTTGCGAAATGATGGCTAACATTAATTATTACATTTACACATGAAGGAATACATTATATAAACACGAAATAAATTATTTTTGATTTTATTATATTAGAACACCCGAGTACTTTTCCTTCGTTTCGAAGTTATCAAAATTTATTATACCAGTGCATAGCGGTGGGACATTCCTAGATATGGTAATATGATATTTGGCAAATAAAATTATAAGTTTTTTTTGTAGAAAGTGATTATTTTTCATTGTTAACAACTGGGACCCATTATCACCGACAACTTTTTTTTTACTTCTTGCAGTGTCAAAGTACATTACTAAAATTAAGAATCTAGACAAATTATACAGTACTCAGGGCACTTGGAGTATAGAAATTACTATGACCTTCACACACGACCTTTTAACAAATCGTAATTAATAAAGGTCGAGTTCTTTGCCATCAACTACAAAGTAATGCTATTACGTGTAAATTGATGTGTAATTAGTGATTTATTGTCTTTGCCTTGCAATGTGAATTGTGATAGATAGATAAGAGATTTTTTTTTTAAAGATTACTAACAATGTGTATCGCACCTTACTAGTAAACTTGTTAACGAGCTAAGCTAAGATGCTTGTGTTACAAGTGGGTTCACGTCGGTAGTGTAATGGATGGGATTCGAACCCGCAACCACATGATCGCAAGTCCGACGCCCTAGCCATTAGGCTACCGCCGCTTATTCAGGTTCATTTAAGTTTAGGATAATAGGGGCAAGAAATATACAACAGGGTGGAAACCTTCAAAAGGCCGGCCCTATGGGGATAAGACCGAGGAATGTGGGACTTTTACCTTGAGGGGCTCGTGGCTAAGTGTAAGACCGATACTAAAGGTTAAGCCGCGCTCGCCGCGGTTGGTCCGTGGATGGGTGACCGTTTTTAAACATATCGAGACCTCTCCGTGCCTCGTAAAGCACGTCGGTCGCGAATTTCATACAGTGATCTTTGATAGTTGTTAAGTCATTTCAATTCTGACAACCTATGGAATACTGTATTACCTAGCAATAGGTTGTGGAGGTCAGATAATCAGTCGCTCCAAGTAGAATACAGTATTCAGCTAAGTCTGGTAAGACTGGAAAAGACTAGCTTGGGAAAAGGCTAGGCAGAAGAAGTGTGGGACTTTTACCTAACTAAAACCACCCCCTTGGTCACCATCCAAGGGTTCTGTAACCTAAGTAAAAGACCAAACCAGAAACCCTCCTGTGCAACGCCTGTTATGGCACTTCCCTGGGAAGACAGTATAGGGGTCTTGACGGGCCTGTTGGTCTATTGGTTAGTGATCCTGACTGCTAAGCCGGAGGTCGTGGGTTCGATTCCCTCCCAGATCAAATGCTTGTGTGATGAGCACGATCATTTGTTCTGAGTCTGGGTGTTATTAATATCTTTTTTATGTATGTATTGAGAAATATATAAGTATGTTTATCAGTTTTCTGGTTGCCAAAGTACAGGCTCTGCCTAGTTTGGGATCAGATGGCCGTGTGTGAGTTGTCCCAGGATATTATTACTATTATTTTTCCTTGAGCCTCACTATTTACGGTAGCATTGACCACTGCTACTGCTTTCTCCAAGGGTGAGAAAACACCGCTGTCCAATATGTCTTTGTATATAAAAGACTAAGAAGAGATCTTACCAAAATTTTATTCTCCGAAAAAGGCTAAAACTTCAAATAAATATTGAGTTTTGTAACTAAATTCTAAGACGTCATATTCCACGAAATAAAATAATAAAATTTATCTGACTTTGGTCAAATCAGCCCTAGGGGTTGATTCTACCAATATTTTGTTCCCACTAAAAGACTTATTCTTCGAAATAATATTGAATTTTGAACATATTTGAAAACAAAATGGTCAGACGTCTTTAAAATTTATATTCCACGAATGAAACTTATTTGACGTTGGTTAATTAATAAGCACTAAGAACTGAAGACTTATTCGAAGAATAAAATTGACGTTTATCAGTTTTTGTATGAAATAACTGTCAACATTCCTTTATTCCTCGAATTGACTGCCCCGTTGGTGTTGCCGTGCACGAAATCTCGGGTTCAATTCCCGGGTCGGGCAAAAATAATTACTGAGGTTAGAAATGATCAGTACCGGTCGGAGTCAGGAAGTGTGGCGGTGTTTACACCCCCGTGCCTCGGAAAGCACTTAGAGCCGTTGGTCCTGCGCAGATCCCTCTCCGGCGCCGTGTCGGTCAACCGACCCATTGGACTATGAGAGTGAAGGAACAGAGACTGCACCTATGTTTGCGTACTATAATATCTCCTGCGTACATGGCTGATCTCATTTGATATTGGCCTCCGAGGCCGAAATTCGGTCTGGAGATTATTATTATTATTCCTCAAATAAAGTTATCACGACGATGGAAAAATCACCTCACAGTCAAAATCTAGCATATTCCTACACATTTTGCATGCACATCTGCTTGTTCGCTTTTCCCACTTTGTGAATTCCCGGCATACATTCTCGCACATTTTCAACTAAATTCAACACCGCGTTGTGAGTTAAAAAGTCGATAGTTTAATGCAAGC
The DNA here is from genome assembly GCA_950381575.1 of Plusia festucae. Classification (NCBI taxonomy): domain Eukaryota; kingdom Metazoa; phylum Arthropoda; class Insecta; order Lepidoptera; family Noctuidae; genus Plusia; species Plusia festucae. The sequence goes on from OX494455.1 coordinate 5,366,326, forward strand.
GTCGAATAACTGCCGAGCGTTTTTCTTTTTTTGTACGTAGTTTACGAGTGAGCGAGTATTTGAATGTTATTGCTTGTTTGAAATATGTATGAACATGATTTAACCTTGCTTTTCGTACTTGAAATTGTAATAAATAAAATCTGTAGACGTCTTCTCTCATAAAATGAACGTACGTATCTAAGAAGTTTTTTTCGAAATCAGTTTAGCTGATTTTGTGATAATTCCGAACATAATTATATACAGGCACATTATTTGCTAGGTCACTTGATTACTACAAGGTATTATATTATACCTTTTAAATTACGGCCGCTGAGTCTAAAAAGAGCTACAAGATAATTTGCGTGAGATAAACTGTAGGCAAGAAAGAGATGGCAATATCATGTATTTTTTTCAAGAACCGCCAAGTTACATTGGACGAAGTATACTTCGTTTTTCTTCATTCAATACTAAGTAATAATAACATTTTAGCCAAAGTACTCTTTATATTATGTTGTGTATTTTTTTAGCCTTTTAGGTGTCCCACTGCTGGGCAGAGGTCTCCCCCAACCTGCTCCAGGCCCCTCGGTGTGTAGTAAACATAAATAAATAATACAACCTTACATAGAATTTAAGTCTAAGGGGGAGGCCTATGTTCAGCAGTGGACGTCTTCAGGCTGATGTGATGATAATGATGATGACGTAGAATTTGCTGAAACATTCATTTCAAATTATAATTAATAGTTTATGTAATAGCCTCAGACCACTACGAATACAAAAACCTCACAATTATACAATTACTCACAAATTGAATTGCTTACTCATACCAAGCCACCATGAGCATACAACATAATCAAAGTGCAGTAATTATAAGACAAACCCTGGTACCCAAGGTAAGAGTAAACCTGTGTTGAAGGAAAATGTGTCGAAACGTGGTCTATGTTTCGACATAAATTTGTACAGTGAACAGTATAAGTAGATGATGAATTGAATTTATAACTTTTAGGGTCAAAACTGATCATGAATATTAATAACTGTACTATTAGTAAATGTTTGGTATTACATTATTTACAATCACATACTTTTGAATCACTTCGACTCCACGCAGTTCTGACGCGAACTCCGTTAATCAGTATTGAATTTCTTATTTTGATCATATAAAGAAAGAAAAAGTATTTATTGCCCCACATGCATCATCTACTTTTGCTGTTGACTGTACCAAGGTACCTATTTGCATGTTAACCTCACACACTCATAAATGTTTCAGCTTTATGTCAAAACATATCCACGGGTACATTCCATCACCAATAGTCAAAGTTTTCTTTTAAACCTTACTAGATGAGTACGTTGTACGCGTAACTTGTACCCGTTCCCGTAAACATAATTATTTTGTTGATTTTCAATTGTTCTTAATATTTTGCTATTCGGGATGGGGACGAATCCAACAAATTAAGGTTCATAATAATCGGTAGGTACACCGGTTCTCGAGTTATAAGTGTTGTAACAGGCACGAATATAGAATAGAATAGAATCTTTATTCGCTAGAGACATGGTAATACAAAAGGTGTTAAACAAAAGAAGACTAGAGACTTACTCCGTCTTTGCACGAGAGCTACTTATTATTTTTAAGTTGTAACATATTTTTCCTTTCATAATAAACAAGCTTTTGCTCGCGGCTTTGCCTGCGTAGCTATTAAGAAAATATATTATAGCCTCTATCACCTGGCTATAGTGTAGCTTCCCACCAGTGAAATATTTTTTCAAATCGGTACGGTAGGATCGGAAAGTATTCAATGCAAACGAACAATCAAATCTTTCCTCTTTAGTTGAATAGACTAGCTGTTGCCTGCGACTCCAATCGTGGGCTAATCCCTTCTTCTTCTCATCGTGCCCATGGCAATCATATTGTGTCAGCCCAGAATTATGCTTAGAGAACACAACATTCATTATCAGTAGCTTTCATTAAATCGTCCAGCAGCATATAGCATAGCAGGTGATCCATTGTTTGGGGAGTGATACCACATCTGCACCTAAGGTTAGATCTATTTCATTTTACATCTCACACACGTCCATCTGAACCCAAACTAGGCAGAGCCTTTACTATGGTAACCAGACAACTGATAACATACTTATATATTTCTAAATACATACATATTATAGATAAACAACATCCAGACACAGAACAAATGATCGTGCTCATCACACATATATTTTTCCTGGGTGGGTATCAAACCCGCGACCTTCGGCTTAGTCAGGGTCACTAACCACTTTACCAACAGAAGAAACGCGAGGCGTTTTCAAAATCATATGATTGAAAGGTATTGCTTAGAAAAGTATAAACTGGGTCGAAGTAAAGCTGTTTCCGTGGTGAATTGAACAAACAGACAAACAGGTGGCTGGCCTTGCGAGCATCGGAAATCACGAAGACTTATGTATATTTTCAGTAGGAACTAAGAAACAACAGGTTACCAAAGAATTCTAATGTATAACTTGTTACTGTGACTTTGGCCGTGTTTATTTTAACTGGCAATGAATAAAAACAAATACTTAAATGTTAAAAAACATATTATAAATACTTTTTTTTTAATAAAAGGTTTCTAGCGATGTTGGTCGCACATTACTAGTAATCTCGATACCCCCTCACGCTAAGCTAAGATGCTTGTGTTACAAGAGGGTTCACGCCGGTAGTGTAATGGGTGGGATTCGAACCCGCAACCACATGATCGCAAGTCTGACGCCCTAGCCATTAGGCTACCGCCGCTTCATAGATATATTTTTGTTAATATCATTATAGCGCGAATGCAGCCTGACCGATGGACAGAGACCCACTGGACGCTGGAGGAAGGATATCATCGTTGAAGTCGACCTCGGCGAAGGTGGTGTGATAGTCTAGTCAAGTATGCGGGGAGCACGTGGCCAGAAATCGCACAAGATAGAGAGTTTTGGAAGAAGAAAGGGGAGGCCTTTGCCCAGCAGTGGGATACTTCTTCTTCTTCCTGCCCTTATCCCATTCATATGGGGTCGGCGCAATGCGTATTTTCCTTCCATTCCTCTCTATTACTCGTCATCGCGGCATCCACTCCTTTCATTCTCATATCATCTTTCACACAATCCATCCATCTCTTTTTCGGTCTCCCTCTGCTTATATACCCATCCACAGTCATACTTATAACTTGTTTTGTTATGTGACTTTCATCCCTCCTCATAACATGTCCATACCACGACAAACGCTTACCTCTCATCTTTTCATTCACTGGCGCTACTTTCAAGCTTCCTCTAATATACTCATTCCTTATCCTATCTAATCTCGTCACTCCAGTCATCCATCGAAGCATTCTCATTTCCGCTGCATGCAATGGGATCCTATAGGCTAGAAAAAAAATGACACACATTTCAATAATTGCTATGTCTTATTGCTAAGGCGCTATCCATCCATCGCTTGCGCGATGATGATCTGATCCGCAAAGAATAGGATACCTCAGAGGTTATCGCATATAAATTTCATCAATAATAATCATGCAAGTTGTTTATATATTAAAGAGATATTATTAGAAAGTGTTATCTAGAATTATCTACTAATCGAAACAGCTTACATTATTCTTTTGTGCAGAAGACTGCGGACTAATTATGAACAGTAATTACCTATTTAGTTCGTAAGTTGATAAAAAAAACTAGACAGATACTTTTCCTTTTTCAAAACAATAAAATTTGACAAATATAAGGCGCCTTAAAGTGAGGGCTGGTGACGTCATAAGTAGGTAATAATAGTAACCACAACTGACGTGGCGAGCCCCCACTCCTTAACTTAAATTTGCTTCATTTATTTATAAAAACTTTTTTCCCAAAATTGGTACAAACGCGGATAATGCCTTAGGCAGCCTCTACCAGACTTTATCTAAGTACTTAGATATTCGTTATTTCGAAAAAGCAAAAATAACGTGCTACTTAATCTAATATTTTTTTTGTTACCTTCTAAAAGTGTTGGAACTATGTATAAACCAACCGATTTAATGTTTGTATAAGTACTAAGAAATCCGTACAAATTTGTGGTTGTGTCGTATTATACTATCTTGTCATTTAAAATTAAACTTCACAGAATTTTTTCGAAGCCATTGATAGAGAATAACCCCCAGGTAGGTAGGTATAGTAAAAGTTTTGCATCGCGTTTTTGCCGTGTTAGTCGGCTATTTGCAACGCTAAAACTGAAATAACCTCACTCACGGTATACAAAGTTTGTAATGTATTTTGTAGTACATGTTAAAATAGTTTAAGTGTGTATCTGTGTATAAAATCTTACTATTATTGCCTAGTTCAACATAGAAACCTAGTCTTACTATGAGAGACTGTATTATCCAATAGCTTGTGGAGGTCTGGATGGCTGGATTGCTCCATATAAAATACGGCATTCAGCTGAATCAGATGAGAATGGAAGCAGATCCCAACATTCGATAGATTTTATTATTGTCTGGACTTTAAAAGAGGCTGTGACTCCTGAGTTTGTTTCGATCTTTCTTCTCAAGGTAGCCAGCTAGAAAATGTCGAATCCAGCGCGGATTTGGGTCATCATTGGGTGGTAACCTTCCCTGCCACAAACATGGACCATGAAGGGACACGAAACAATTTGCCAGATTATAGTCAGAAGATTACTAAAGAGGAGCTCGTGGCTTAGTGTAAGCCGTGCGGTTTGAACTATTTTAAAGGTGAAGTCGCGCTCGCCCCATTTGGTCCGGGGATGGGAGTCCATTTGTAAACATACCGACACCCCTGCGTACCTTGGAAAACACTAAGCCGTTGGTCCCGACTGTTATACATTGATCTTTGACAGTCGTTAAGTCATTACAATTCTGACAACCAGTCTAACTACAGGATACTATGTTACTCAGTAAAATGGGCTGTGGACTCAGATGGGCAGTCGCTTGATAAAATGCGGCATTCAGCTGAATCTGGTAAGACTGGAAGCCGACCCAACAAAGCTGTCGAAAAGACTAGGCAGAAGAAGTCAGATCACTATTCACGAGTCTCTGTTAAAACAAGCAAATATCATCCTATAACATGGTGTTCCACAGGGTGTGATACTGGCCCCTTCATCGCGACATCAACCCCTATTAAAGGGTTGGCAATAAATTACAAAATTATGTATGCCACCTGTTACGAGCTAATACCGACATGACGTGAAAACCGACGTATATTATGACAAATTGGTGTTTCCTTATTCAATAAGCGTTAAATTAAATAACGTAAAGGGCAAAGACTTCGTGACGTTAATGTTTTTATCGTAGAAGTGTTTTTACTGACTACCAAAATGAGAAATTCCTCAGTTCGGTGCTATTTTTACTGGACGGCTGCAAGAGGGTAATTCTAATTTAACATTGTAATTAAAAGTGCATATAGTAGTAGATTTATTTAATTAGTCTACAACGGGATCACTGATAAAAATCATTGAATTTAAATCGAAGTCACTTTTTATCTATTTATTTACTACTTCATACTCTGTAGGTGCATAGGCGGACTTAATGCCAGAAGGCATTCATTTAATAATACTATATGTATTTTGTTGGTCGATAATAATGATAGCTATTTTATGTTTGTTTATAATTATCCTGAGGGCTGAAGGGCTGCAGGGCTTTGACTGCTGCATCAGACTTATATTTTTTCTGCCACTAGGACATATCACTAGGTCATAATTATATTCGTATAACAATAGTTTAAAATTCTGCTGGAAGCTGGAGCCGTACTTAATTTTGAAAGATAGCCATTTTATTTAGGTATAATCAATCAGTCAATCGACTCTGCCTATCGCCATCCACTGCTGAACCTAGGCTTCTTGCGTGTTGCGCCACAACACCCGGTTCTTCATTTGGGGGCTGTGTGTTATAGTGTGCTATCGTTACGGTGTTTGCTCTAGTCACCACGCTGGGTGAGCGGGTTGGTGACCGCAGTTTACTTTTATTTCTTTAGGAGACCGCTGCTGCTTATTCTCTTTGTTTCTATATACCTTGTCTTCCTCTTACAGGGGAGAGGGGGAGGTTCTATTCTATGCCGAATCCCCACGGGACGGTACAGCATTCTAAAGGGTCTCCAGCCTGATCTATAGAAAAACTAACTAAGTTAGCAAGGTTAAATAAAGGCCCCAGTGGGGTTGTACCTCAACTTAGTGCGTCGCTAACAATCTTAACCCTTTCACTGTCCCGTGAGTCACATATGAACTTTTCCATTGTTTAACTATTGTGTCTTCTGACGGGGCAGGGAAGGTGTTAATACAGCAAACACAACTTGACTGCACGGATGGCCGGGTGGTATAGGTCACCACGCTAATTACCACTGTGCGAGACGTGCTGCGGGTTCGATCCCTCGATTTGTGCATGTGATTTGAATGTTTGTGAAACCCCCGCGACACAAGGATTAAATTCCTTAGTGCGGGCGTCGTTTTAACAAAAAAACAGCAAGAAAGGACTGAATATTTTTTTTTTATTTAGAGACTAATTATAATTGCTTTATTGGCAGACTCGTGCCAGCTTGATCTAGAGACGATCCGCGTGGCCGAGTACTAGTCTGACAAAATATAATCATCATATTGCCATTGATCGTCACGCTAAGAAGAGATCCAGAGACGAAGGGGAAGGCGAGAGACAGATGCTTGAGACTTTGTGCAGTATTTTTATAAAATTGTATTTGCAAATTATGTTTCCACTAGATGAAAACCCGGCTCCGCTCGGTTGAAATGTGACTCATGAGTCATGATACACAATATAGGTAAATATTCCTGTAGTCATCGGTTCTCAAGGAATATTAAAGGTAAGCAAGCCATAGATTCGTATAGCTACGCGTTCCGAAACGATTCTGGTCCCAACCCAATGTATTACTATACTCTATGGTCCCAACTATCATGCAACTGTCATCACTTCAAGGAGGTTGTATGATAATAAACTCCTTGAATCACTTTGAGCAGAATTATCTGTTACGGAACGCGGCCTTATTAACTACCCAAGATGGCGACTGCGGTTTGTTTGTCAGTCAGTGCCATTAGAATTTAACGAAATTCTCCATAATCTGAATTTTGCGGATATATGTTGTCGACTCGAAACGAGACGAACGAAATTATTAATATAGATATTAGGTATGACTTTAACACAAGGCTAATTACCATATACACTACATTGACTTTATTATGATTATCATGAAAATAATTTTCACATAGTAACATGATAAAAAAAACAATTACATCACAAACCCGTTAGGCGCGGCTCATTACTTAACCCTAGCAATGTAAACGTAAATTTAACCCGACTTATTATTCTTTATAGTATAACAAATTTTATTCGCCCCGCCTTCGAAACGGCCTCGTAAAATAATTCAGGTGTGTGTTATTTAACTTTCTTTAAGCTATCAAAGTAGGAATGAGTTTTTTACGTTACCTGGTTTTTTAAATGTATTTTGGGGTTGAGGAAAAAAAAGGGCTTCACAGTAAAATGCTCGTGGCTAATTCCAAATGAACGAAGTTTTTAAATATACGTATTTATATGATTCGACTGCACGGATAGCCGAGTGGTAAAGGTCACCACGCTAATTACCACTGTGAGCGACGTGCTGCGGGTTCGATCTCCGCATGGCACAAGTACTTGTGTGATCCACAGATACTTGTTCCAAGGGTGTTCTTTGTGCATGTGATTTGAATGTTTGTGAAACCCCCGCGACACAAGGATTAAATACCTTAGTGCGGACAAAAAAAAATGGTATGCTTCTAAGTAATACGGTCCACATTTGTATGGGACATTAAAATTTATAGGTCGGTATTATAGGTCGATTCAAACTTAAGGGCGTCTGTGAAGTTGGTTACACACGGCGCAGTACCTCGCCCCACACCTCCGCCGATACATCAATTTGTAACTTCGCAGCGATTCGTCTCGTGTTCATTCCGCCATTTATTTTGAATCGCACCGTACCCAGCAATATTAAATTACCCAGTAGATATATGATTTGTGGAATTCAGTCCGAACTGAATTCGGTGAAACTGGAAGCCGACGCAAAAAAATATAAGGCAGATATGTTTTATGTCTGCTATAACAATATTATAAACCTGAAGAGTTTTTTTGTTTGTTTGGTTAACCTTTTCACTGTCCCGTGAGTCACATATGAACATTTGCATTTTTAACTATTGTGTCTTCAGACGGGACAGAGAAGGTGTTAAACGGGTGCTGTCAATATTAAATGTATGACGTTCAAAAAGTGCTACTTATTAGCTTAGTTTGAATAAATGATTTTGATTTTGAAAAACGCGCTAGTCTCAGAGAGCCCATTTATTGAGGATGGGTTAAGCCTTTTTGCTGAGATAGCAGCGCCCACGCGAGCAGAACCGCGAGCAAAAACTACTTCATTTGTATTTGTAGTACAATTATAGTCCTTAATCTAATAGCCATAAAGATTAAGCTAGATCTTTCAATCCTCATCTGTCTATAGAAATAAGAACTCTGAATTAAACTAATACCATTTAGCGATTATTTCACACGATCTAGCGAGCTTTGCTTCGTTTGTAGTTTGCCTTGATTCCAAGTATAATTGATTAAGAGAATATAGATGTTTACACAAATAATTGCGTTTGTATTGAACTGAAGAATAAGGAAAAATACTTTGATTCCTATATCGCAGGTGATAAGACAAGTTTTCTTTTTATTCCCCGCCTCCAGTGAATTTTCTTGTCTTGCGTTGGGTTTCAGATGTATTGGTTATTTAATAGGCATACTGCCATGCGTGAAGTCAGCCATTATTTTTAACGCAATAAAATGTACATGGATATGAATTAGATAAGGGAGATGATGATTATGATGATGATATTTCTTTAATGTACACTATAAAATACAGAAAATACAAATATCAGAAAAAGTATGTACACAGGCGAGCTTAACCCAGCAAACCTTTCAGCGATAATTTGTATTTGGGAATTATATTTTATAATAGCATCAATTAAATTCTTATATCTTTGCAAATACTACCCAGGTTTATTACCTACTGCACATTAATTTTCTATCTACACTTATATTATAAAGAGGAAATATTCTTGTTTGTAACGAATAAATTCAAAAACTTCCGACCGATATCAAAAAAATATTTCACCATTAGAATGCTACATCATTCCTAAGTAACATAATCTATATTTATCATAGTAAAAATATTTACCTACCTAAGTGAAGCCACGGGCAAAAGCTAGTTATGAGATAATATTAAACAACTTATATTGTGGAGCTTGGCTCTCCTTTATAATTTGATAATTATACGCTTATCATAGTCTCAAAGTCTAACGTTGTACAAAAAAGGTTGTATTTTAATAAAGGTCAAAGAGAATATTCTGAAATAATTCATGAACTACGCAATTATAGCACTGAAACTTTATGAATGTCCTCGTATATTATTAAAATCTAAGGGTTAGTATATTTACATACATCATCATCTACCTTTTCTTCCCTCTACGTCTTTTACCCAAGCTTTGTTGGGGTCGGCTGTCAGCCTTACCTGATATAGCTGAATATCGTATTTTACATGGAGTAGGGTACTAGGTAAGGCAGTGTCCCATAGTAAGACTGGTTGTTATAATTGTAAAAACTTAACGACTGTCAAAGATCGAAGTATGAGAGTCGGGACCAACGGCTTATCGTGCTTTCCGAGGCATGGAGGGGTCTCGATATGTTTACATGAATCCTGTAAACATATCGAGACCCCTCCATGCCTCGGAAAGCACGATAAGCCGTTGGTTAAGGATTCAAAATAAAAGATGAATAAACATGCGATTTGTAATTGAATTGTCACTCTATCACATTTACAGAAAGTTAAAAATGATTAAAACTAGCTGCGTGGATTGCAATGCCATGAATAAAACAAGTATTTAGAGCAATTAAACAAGTGTTTAGAGCAATTAAACAAGTGTTCAGAGCAACTAAACAAGTAAAATTACATCACGGGAATTAACGCGAACTCGTGCATTTACCTTTTAAGGCTTGACGTTTCAGCCGTGGTCGCAAGCAGACCTTGGCTGTATTTTTCGAAGTCTGCTTTCGACCACGGCTAGTAAGCCTGGCCGAAACGTCATGCTTTAAAATGTAAATTCATGAGTTCGCGTTAATTCCCGTGACGTAATTTTATTAAAATCATGCACGCGATTGTTTTAAAGTTAATATATAACTAAACAATTGTTTAGAGCAACAAAAACACTTGTGTTAGTCAAAAACCTTAATAGTATCATTAAAAGACTCACGATTTTCATCACAAATAGATCAAATGAATGTTAAGAAATCTTAGCAGCTAAACAAACAAACATTCATATTTATTTATAAAGAAGATATCATTTTTATAACTTAGATTGCTTCGGTACATCTTTACTCAACCATTTCCAACGCCCGCCATCTTGGATCGCATATATGACGTCACACCTCCCGTCTAGGGTGAGTTTGACAAACAATAAGTTGGGGACGAGTGCCCATCACAAGTTGTCTGTGGCAGATTGTTCCGAATATTGTTTAGTGGGAGCCTAGTAATGTGGTTTGTTCCTGGGCTTTTTGTTTGAGGATTTTGTTCCCAGTTTTCAGATAATATTAACATATAAGTTCCATTAAGGGAAGTAATGTTTTAAGAAACAGGTACTTACTGATATTGCAAGAAAAAAAACCTCATGTATATCTATACTAATATTATAAAGCTGAGAGTTTGTTTAAAAGCGCTAATCTCAGGAACTACTAGTCCGATTTGAAAAACTCTTTCACTATTAGATAGCCTACTCATTGAGGAAGGCTATAGGCTATAATTTGCAGGGTAACCAATGCCCACGCGAGCGGAGCCGCGAGCAACAGCTAGTAATATTATAAAGCTGAAGAGTTTGTTTGTTTGTTTGAACGTGCTAATATCAGGAACTATTTTGCCGCGATAACCGATGCCCACGCGGGCGGTGCTGTGGACAAAAGCTAGTGAATTATATTGGTTCATTTGCTTAATTAAATTTAGATTACTAATTTTTTTTAGGGATACAATTATCAATTATCATATTATGTGTTATGCCAAAGTGTCATCTACATCCACACTAAATTTATAAAATATGGTTAAGCCGTTTGAGCGTGAAAAGGTAACAAATATACACACTCACCAACTTTTACGATAGAAAATAATATATACCATACCTACTATTGAAAAATACAATTATAATGAGTACAATAAAACAACTTAATTCCCAAGTAAGCTCCTACAAAAGTTCTCGACAAAAACACGATGATTTTCATTCTACAATTTATTTAGCACCCCCACTGGCTACCCCATGGACGGAACTTGAAAAGGGGCTTAGCTAATTGCTTAAACATTGCAAAAAGTTTTATACAACGCAATCGAGGATTCAAAATGGTGGGTCAATTTATACGACCCGAGAAAATGATGAAAAACACCATAGGAAAGAGAGGTCATCCTAAAACGAAAGAGATGAAATATAAAATGCGTTTCAACATAAAATGATACTACAAAGGTTTGTAAGGGTATAAAAATAATAGTCTATCTAAAGTCTACGATCATGGAAGGGGTCGTTGTAAGTATAAGCCGTGCGGTTTGATTGAAAGGTTAAGCCGCGTTCGCCGCGGTTAGTCCGTGGATGGGTTACCATTAGTAAACTTACGGAAAGCTTAACGTGCCTCGGAAAGCGCGTCAAGCTGTCCTGACTATTACAGTTCAGTTCAGACAGTGATCTTTGACAATGGTTAAGTCTTTACAATTCTGACAACTAGGCTTGTTATGGAATACTGTTTTACGCAGTAGACTGAAGCCGACCCCAACATAGATTGTGAAAAGGCTAAGTAGCGGCTAAAAGTCTATGCTCACCGGAGTTAAAGGGAAGAGTGACAGAGCTTAAGATACAACAATCCAATCGTAAGGAATCCAATTAATGTAACCCCCTACGCAAAAAAGAAGTGATTTAAACGTATATATGTGACTATTGTAGTGGTCTTAAGCAGGAGTATCGATTTCGTTTTGTTTTTGAAAGCTTATTTGTTTATGAAGTTTATGAAGATCTATATCTTCATAAATTATAGCCAACGCATCAAGGGCATCGGACTTGCAATCATGTGGTTGCGGGTTCGAATCCCACCCATTACACTAACGACGTGAACCCACTCGTAACACAAGCATATCAGCTTAGCAAGAGGGGTTAACAAGATTACTAGTAATGTGCGACCCACATTGCTAGTAAACTTTCTTAAAAAGAAAAAAAAAATCATGTGGTTGCGGGTTCGAATCCCACCCATTACACTACCGAAGTAAATCCATTCGTAACACAAGCAATTTAGCTTAGCACGAGGGGTTAACAAGAATACTGGTAATGTGCGTCCCACACTGCTGAAAGCTTTTTAAAAAAAAACTATTTAGCGGTTTCAAAATTATTTTTTAATAGTGGAGCATTTGAAATATTATTTAAGTTTGACTCTTTGTTATAAATTTTGCAAAATTCAGTTTTCCTAATCTGCTCAGCTATCAACAGAAAGTAATAGTTTGTGGAGAACCATTCCTATTGAGTATGTAATTCGTGGCGTATCTTTACAGGTAGAGACTTCATTACTTATTTAGGAACCCACAATGTTGGCCCTACTAACGGTTCTATTGCTTTCTGAGCTTCACGCGAATTTAAGACATAACAACCTTTTTTAAACCGCATACCTTGACATCTACAAAGGCACTGAAACTTGGAGAACAAAATCCTAATAAAATTTGAAGCAAAATCAATTAGAATTTGTTTAAAATAGTTTTATGAGTGTATATTGTTTACTAGCTTTGCCCGCGACTTCACTGGAATCAGAAACACCCAGACCCGAGACAGTAGAAGAGAGATGGAGAAGAAGTGTTTTTCTACGTTGACCCGTCCGGGGATAGAACCCGGGACCTCATCCGAAGCTGAAATAGGTCCGCTGGTGAAGCATGAAAATTAAAATGGCTGTCACAATAGTACGGTGAACCCATCAGACGGTTAGACCGGGCAGGACGCCTAGTCTAGGCATAAAATGCAATAACACACTTCCAAGAACCGCTGCGTTTTCCATGACGTCATGGAACAGTTGTAAAACTAGAAATTAATATGTCAATGTGAGATGCACATATGTTATATTACTAAAATACAGTGTTGAAGGTTTATGAGGCGCGAAAATAGGATTTTAGTGTTATGTTATTGTTTATAGAAAATTTTAGTGCACTCACAGTATGAGGAGTTAAATGTATACTTCGACTAATTCTTGATCCCTTGATTTCTGAATAGCAGATCAAAAAAAAATCTTGAGAAAAAATAGTCACTTGGACAAATTTTTTTTTTTTAAGTTATTCTTCTTTAGGCGCGTTATGACAAAATGATGAGAGTGAAATTTTAAAATGTACGCACATCATGTAACGCAGTTCACAGGTTTGTTTACTTTTTTGGGTATTTTGATTAAAGATTGATCAGTCAATCTATCTTAGTAATTATCTATCCCATTATCTTATTATTAAAAGAGTTTCCGATCTATCGTTACAAAACACAATTTCTATTCCTTAATCTTTTTCATTTCTTATTAATTAAATCCCAATTTAATTCCTTGACCTTATTGTTATAAAAATATACTAGGAATGACAATAAACATAGAATAACTTTACCATTCGTACAAAAGACCTCAAACTCACAACGAAATAATTTGTCCTTGAAAATTTAGATTTTAAAACGCATCATCAAAAAATATCAATTCAGAAAAAAGTCAAGTAATTCTAAAAACATTTTAACAAAAATAAATAAATATAATTCCGAATCTCCAAAATCTCGACGTTAATGCGTTCGAGATTATTCTTTGGTAGAGGTCAGGGGAACATAAAGTACCGTTGCCAAAAACGCTTAAACCGAGACGTTTTATTCTTGTAAGGTCAGCATTGCCAATGTTATTTGTCTGTGAAAATTCTATGCGTACTTTTAGCCTGATCATACACGAGGCGACGCAAGTCTCCGACGTCTTTAGTTACCAACTACACGTGCCTATATACGAACCTCTATGGCTTGTATGGTGGTAGTTGGATACTAAAATTAGGAATTTGTCATTTTGATTTTAATTCAACTATCAAAAATATACTACAAACTATAACGAATTCTAAAAAGAGCACTAATTACTTTCATATTGAGCTAGTTTAAAGCATTCAAATATTGCTAATTATTAGACAGAGCAAGCGATATTGATTTGTGACGTCAATATTGATTTCTCCATTCTAATCTGCGGCTGCCCGTATTGCCAAAAAGAGATAGAACACGCGTCATTAATTAACTGTAAAGTTTATAACTATACAGGATTAATTTAAAAGGAGTGCGTTTATTCAACGAGGTATGTGCATAAAATTGAACAACTATCCCCAAGGAACAGGTCGAAATCTTAAAATGGAAAATGAACTTTTCATACAAACTGACAGGTCGTGTGACTTATGTTTTTAAAAAAAGCTGTTTTCCAATTTAAAGGTTTTGACATATTATTATGTTTATTGGGAAAAATTGTTCAGTTTTATGCACCTGATTACCTCTTTGAATATATTTTTTAGGTTTTTTTCGCAGATTTGCTCCAATTTACGACTATTTTTCGAATCATTTGTTTTAACAATATTTTTATAGTACCTAGTTAAATACACAATTGTTGAGTATCGTGGACTTACGTCGCTTCGTGTACGATCAGGCTTAGGTTTCTGCTATTTGGGAGACTGATTGGATTAGTTCTAAATGAAGTAGGATAATGTTCAAAATAGACTTCTATTTGTGATCAGATCATATACAATGGATTTTATGGGTTTATTTCTGAGAGTTGTTATTAAAACCTCCTTGTGTGACCTTATGATGTTTAGACTTTGACCTTCATGACCGCTGGAAGTTTATACAGTATGTATTCTTAAGATAGTTTTTAGGCTAATTGGACTTGTGGTAAATGATATATAAAGTTATATAGAATGCATAAAATTCAGGGATACTGTTAATATATTGGCAATGTATTGTACTCTATGAAACTGTCTAGTTTTTTTATACAAGTTCATAGTAATTGCATACCGCAGATCTTGACTAAACGTTAAACTCGAGAACGGGTGGACTGTTTTTCATGATCTTTGATTTATTGAGTTTGCCTTGATCCCGAATAGTCGTGACTATATGTCGAAATATAAAACAATTTGGAAATGGTAAAAAAATACGGGAAAGAGGACAATTTACGCGTGTGAATTAATCTATCGATTCTATTACTTTTAAACGACAATCTAATCGACATCGGTTTTCGAGGTTTCGCTAGCTTTGAGGTCCCGGGTTCGATCCCCGGTCAATGTAGAAAAAAAGCACTTTTTACATTGTCTCGGGTCTGGGTGATTGTGGTACCTTCGTCGTCTCTGATTCCATAACACACGTGCTTTAGCTACTTTCTTTGGATTCGGAGCAATGTATGTGATGTTGTCCACATTTATTTATTTATTTCTCAGACGGCCATAAAAAAATTGTTATCGACACCAAGTACCGTACTGAAGGTTTTTATAGGAACTAACATTCTACCCAATTTGATAGAATGGACAACAATCCAGTTTCTAAATCAGGTTAGGAATGTTCCAATTTAGTGGAGAATGCTTGACAATTAACCTTTTCACCCTTCCCATTAGTTAAACTATGACGAGCCGACATGTTACAAACTCAGGATTAATTGAGATTTTAGTTCATTGTATTAAATGATCTGACGTTGCAAAATGTTAATGATCATTCTTTTTAAGTAGACTGATGAAAAAATAAGGTCTTTATTTAATTAATTATAAAATTAAACTGGGTCGGCTATGGCTCCAGGCCAACCCTATATCAAGTTTATAAATAAGTCAATTCGGACACCATTATATTGAAACTTGGCAAGCAGCATCATCTTAAATTACAGGTACAGCAAAAAAAACTGTAAACTATACAATTGTAATTCAATCATAAAAAATATGGTTCTGTATACGGAACCCTCAGTGGTTCATCCAACCATCTATTTTTTTGTTGTTTGTGATCAATTTGTTTCTTAGATATAATTTACTAGCTGTTTCCCAGAGCTCCGCCCACGGTCTCTACTTTTATTTTTTGAAAATTTATAATAGCCTATGTTATCCGGTGAGGAATAACTAGCCAACCAGAAAATATGTGGTCGCAAGTACAGTGTGATATGTTATGTTACCCAGTACAATGGTTTGTCGAGGTCAGATCAGAGCAGTCGCTCCGTCGTCAGCTGTATACAGAGACAATAAAAGACGACCCCAACATAGCTTGAAAAAAGACTAAACAAAAGAAATACAGAATTAGAAAATCTCCTAAAAAAGGTATTTTGTTAACCCCACGAACAGTCATTCACGTTACTCGTTTCAGTGTCTACAGCGCTTGCCACAAACAGAAAATTTATAATACTTATAGATCTTGTTCGAGGTCAAAGACCCTGTGTTTCAAATATTCAATAACAGCTGTTTTTACATTACTATGGAATAAGTGTGATGTCTTGGTAACTAGAGATCGATATAAAACAGATGCTATATTATATCTTCATTATCCTTGTATACCTTATTCAATTGTTAAGCTGTACCTTAACTTTGTTTCTAATAAGCAGTGTTTTTTAATACATGTTGTTATACTTGATGGTGTTGTATGAATACGGTATTCAGCTAAATCCGTTAAGACTGGAAGCCGACCCCAACATAGCTTGGAAAAAGGCTAGGCAGAAGATACTCGATTGAGTTTAGGTACGCTAAAAATCACACGCGATGTCACCATATTTACTTCGCAAATCTTGTGTTATGGTTCGTTTTTTCTTTACTTTTTTAAATTTTTCGCACATTTTTTTTTAATTATTGTCTTTATCTTCTTCTGATAATAACAAAGAAGACAAAAAAGCCGTGACCAAGGGAAATGGGTATTAATTTATAGTAGGTTTGTTAGTTATAATATATAGTAGGAGTAGGAGACAGTTAGTGTATCATATCAACAATCTTACTATACTCAAAATCAGCATTAAATGGAGTAAGTAAAGTACATTATATTTTGTGAACAAAATCAACCATCAACGCTTGGAAAATCAATCTACTTTCTAGATCATTCCAGAAGGAATCGACGCCATTATACATAAGTTGAAAACGTAGATATTAAATCGCCCATTATAGCCCAATTAATTTTAAAATATCAATAAATGTTAGATTCGATTCTACACTAAAAAAATCTAATTCTAATTCGATTCTACACTATATTTTATCAGAACATCTTATTTTCATCACATAATTGACGAGACTGGATTGATCCTTCTTTATCTGCATAAATTTTATATTAATTATTTTCTAAATAATTAATGGTTAAAAAAATGGTTTAAATATGCACAATTGATTGGGTCACTAAATCGGCTAAAATAATCTATGCAAACAGTCTAGTTTTTACATCCTAGTCATTTTTTTCTTTCATTTCTTTGGTCAAAGTAAAACAATAAAAAATAATATTTGAATATTCCAAACCATAAACTACCTGTTTCATATCGATAATGTTGGTAAAATGTAGAGTATGTGGTATATAGTAAAAACCGGTATCGAATGCTTAAAAATTCTAGACAATAAAATACCAAATGTAGTACACGTGGTAAGTCCTACTAATTTTATTAAACATATCTTGTTTGCTAAAAATAGTCTTACAAACCTCAAAAATTAACAAATGAAAACGTTCCGTGATAAAACCTCATTATCTAAAACTCACGCAAAAACGGAAACCGGCGTTCTTGCAAAAATACAACAATAGTTTACAATCATTCGGAACAGAAAAAAAAACAAAACAGGATCATATCCCCCAGATAAATCTATACTAAACGCTAAAAGCTAGCTGTGAATCCCAAAAAATATAAATGTATCACCGAAAAAACAAAAAAGGATCTCGATAATCGATATTTAAAATGAGACACAAAAAAAAATCGATTTTTATGTACTTACTTATATTATTCTCGAATACTCGTGTAATCCAAAAACAGCACAACACACAAAACGTTACAAAATGTTTAAATGTATAACACTATTTGTTACGGGGGTCACTGTAGGGAGCCACACGACCGTTCCGGGCAAGGGTGCGAACGCGACTGAGCTCCCATGGTGTACCGTTTAGCTGCCAGTACATATATTAATCTTCCTGATGATTGAGTGATATCATCTCTGAGCCTATATTTTTTTAATTTATCGTTTTTAATAACACTTTAATGGACATCTTGGTCTTATTGTTTGTTTAAGATAAATTGTGGTGAGCTTTGACATTTAGCTATATTATCAAGCTATTATCTATTATCGGACCCGGGACGAAAAAATATCTGTCATCTTATCTTAAATCTTTAACTGTACAACAAAGTCGGATTTGTTCCGTTTATAATTCGAGTACGGGTGTAAAAAAAATCATGATCCTTTATTCGTTGGATTCACCTCGACCCCATATAGCAGAATATATAATAACGGCCTATAAACGTCCCACTACTGGGCACAGGCCTCTTCCCATATAGAGAGAGAAGGAATGAGCATTGATCACCACGCTTGCTCATTGCGGGTTGGCGATTTTAAAATTCCAATTTTTTTTTGTTTTCCTTCACCGTTTGTCAATGATGTCGTAAAAGTCGATTAATTAAGTACTTGTAACTTTAAAAAAGTCACATTGGTACTTGCAACCATGTGCATGTAAATCCGGTCATTGAACCGCTAGGCCACAACGATTACCTTATTATACCTATATTGAGAGCATAATTGAAACTTACTTATTAAGATTACTAATGCCTATCAAACTGACTGCAGCAAAATATTGATTACATAATATATTAGCATATATTTTTGATGAAAAGCTGATATCAGATTAACGGGTGTATCAAATATCAGCAGATGTATTAAGTATCCACATGGTACCGAATTTAATTATTACTAGCTGAAACGACAGACCTTGTCATGTAAAACAACTAACAGTTACGACAATCACTATAGAGGTTACATTAGAAAAGTAAATGCGATCACAAGGTTTTTTTTTTATTTTTTAATGTTTTGCGCATCTTTTTTTTCTCGTAAGAACCATCTTCTGTTATTGACAAACACAACAAAATAAGATTCATCGAAATCAGGCGCGCCGTTTACGAGTCGCCGAGACCAAGGGAAATAGGAAAAAACTTTTAGTATTATATTTATTACTAGCTGTTTCCCGCTGCTCCGCCCGCGGTCTTAATTTTTTTTTATATTTATTATGTAAGCTATCCTATCTTTCAAGTTGGATCAAACTGCACACGGTGTGCAAATTGGATTAAAATCGGTTCAGTTGTTTCGGAGTTCATCCCGGACAAACATCGGGACACTGGAATTATATATAATAGATTATTTTTTTACTTCTTTATTACCGTAATAGTAGAAAGAGATTCCAAAATGCTATGAAACATAGCTTCTACAGTATCTACATCGCAAAGTATATGCTTAAGTGATGTGATTTGATCGTCATCTCCTTTTATATAAGTGTTTGCAGTGGCGTGTTGACAATTCAGCTTTCACTATATTAGGCAGCGGTATTACGTACCAGCAAATTTGGCACAATTATTGCTGTCAAATGACGTATTGGTATTATATAGTAACGTAACACAAATTCGTGATTAGATTAGCAATATTTGTACAAAGTTTGTGGTAAATTTCTGTCGATTTGCGTTTGCAAGCTTTGTAATAAGGTTGATTGTTAAGGATAAATTGAGTAATACTTTCACGAAGCAATAAAATTATTTTATGTAAATCTTACTTAGTTCATACCTACTTGATTTATAGCTACTCAAAATTAAGTGGCCTTTATGTCTTGTTTAATGAGGACCAGAGATTCAAATATTCACAATAAACATCGTAAATCGTAATCGCGTAATTGATTTTGTATTTTATTTAATAATTCATGCCAACATATAATAATAAATTTACTATCTCTTTTGTCTATAGCTGTTTCATTTGAAAACAAATCTCAACCACTCACTGCCTACTTACAACCATGACCAACAAAATTCTTAAAATATTTTTTTCAGGAAATCGAATTACGTTCTAACATAGCCAACAGAAAATAACCCAAAATTAGTCTACAAATGATAAATTAGATCACAAATAAATCTAACGTACAAGGCAGAGATTTCTGACGGATAATTAATTAATGAATCTCCTTCAATGTTGGTATTTTTAGAACCAGCAAAAGTAAGAATCATGGTTTAAATATAGATTTTAATTATGTTAGATACTTATATAAAACTAGCGACCCGCCCCGGCTTCGCACGGGTGGACATTTATTTCTTCATAGATGTGCACCCTGCGGTTTCGCCGTGCGAGTCGTGCGACACAGTCATATCGGCCGGCGGCCATCATTCATTTTAATACCAATTACAATTTTAAATTCGTAATATCTTTTGAATGAATTGTCCGATTGGAATAAAATAAAAAGTAATTTATAGCTATTGAAACAATCTTGCTCAATAAATAGTTTATTTGGATAAGGATTAGTATTTGACGATAATATGATCAATAAACATAGGCTAATAATTTTAATTACTTTTATTCTATGGAAAAGTGGTTATGATGGCTAAAATATAAATGTTTGGTTTATACTATCCCGGACTTTTTTGTAGGCATTATTAAGTTCTACAACTTTTCTATAGAAGTCAACCATACATCTCTAACCATTTAGGCAGCGTTCGCGAGAATCGTTAACGTACGGCAGTTATTTCGTTGACTTACTCCACAATTTTCACTACCACGAAAAATCCTATCTATTTTCCGGGATAAATATAGCCTATACGGATTCGGAAGAATGCCTCTAAGTAATGGTAAAAGAAATTTTGAAATCGGTCCAGTAGTTTTTGAGCCTATTCAATACAAAAATACAAAGGTTTCCTCTTTATAATATTAGTATAGATAACATTATTTATATATATATAATTATTATTAATTTCATTCTGTCTAGCTTAAATATAAAATGTTGAAACTCTTGAATAAAAAAAAATATTTACATTTTTATTATTAGAAAAAATGTTTTTAAATCGACTTACAAAGCCGAGAATCAATTCGACCCGTGGGTTGTATGTAATAATATTCGACCCCCTAAAACCCTCACAATTATTAAATTAAATATATGCGATTTAAAACAAATGCCTATATTTATATAATAAAAATAATAATACCGGCTTACTAACGGCAGAATAACAATTTACTACCATTGTTAACCCCTCATGCTAAGCTATACTTGTTTTACGAGTAAGTTCACGTCAGTAGTGCAATGGGTGGGTTTCGAACCAGCAACCTCATGATCGCAAGTCCATCGCCCTAGCCATTAAGCTATCGCCGCTTCAAAACCATATTCGCAAAAAAAATAAACAACTGTTAACATTACTTCTCATTTGTAATCTTTTTTTTTTTTAAACGACGCCCGCACTAAGGAATTTAATCCTTGTGTTGGGGGGGCTTCACAAACATTCAAATCACATGCACAAAGAACACCCAGACTTGGAACAAGTATCTGTGTATTAAACATTTATATGAAGTAAATGTTATTTACTACAATACCGTGAGAATGTAAGCAGATGTTGTGAACCAAGATAGAACCTAGTTTATTTATAATTCATACAAATAGATAACCTGACCTACCTAACAAAAATTGCAGTACTAAACAATGGCCTGGTTGGTGGCAAGCTATGTGAAGCAATTTATTTCTTATTTTTATACTTAGTGGTTTTTAGAGCCTGCGTAAACAAAAAATCACAAAATTTATTTTAAAGTAATAATATTATTTAAACATTTATATTAATACTAATACCTTCGTTTATAAAAAAAAACTTATGCCTATTTATTACGTACATTAATTTAAGGTTTACTTAAAGATATTTAAAAAATCTTTTCGTTTGTTTTCTACTCACGATAGATAACACAGAAAATATGAAGCATTATAAGTATTTCCAAGTAATTCAAATCTCATTATTATTTTTGTAATAAGCTTCAAAATAGCAGTTTTCAAACTTCAATGACTGAACTGCACCCTGATTCGCCCACCCTTCACCGCTTCCTAAATACTACTATAAAGCATACTCCTAAACAAACCATAGCATACATACATATCCATACAATATGCACTCCAAACCTAACTTCTAGATCTCGCTGGAAACTTAACTCCAGAGGCAGTAGAATAATGTGCGTCATTTGCAAAACCATAAAGGTTATAACAGTAAGTTAGTTTCACGTCCTTGTTAAGCAATTCTAGACTTTATGACGACAAATCGCAGATACTGTAGATAGAACTGTTATCTCGTGCAGTGTAAGAAATTCAGACCAGTGCCTGTACCATGAACTCATTGGGGAAACGAGACAGCAAGCTACACTTTGCATAGCTCCGTCCCACTCTTACGGCAGCAGCCTTGCTTCAATGTAAATTTCACACGAGGACAGAACAGTGTAGCAGAATAGTGGACTGTACAGTACTGCTACTATGAAAGTGAACACAATACTGATATAATAGGAAATTTCGTCATTCAAGCGTGAAAGAGGGATGGAGCTATACGCCCTATATAGTTCCATTCCTTTTTCTCGCTTGGAAGACTGGCGTTTTAACACGTCATGGTACGCTCCCAGTACTGTTTTGTCTTATCTTGTGCATTCACACAGTACTAGTACTGCACTGTCCACTGTTCTTTCTTCGAGTGGAATCAGCATAAGGACTCATAATAAAGGACTCCTAATAAGCGCGATGGAGTATCGTTTTCTTTTTCACTGTTTTATATTGTTCGGTAGTTTTCTAATCAAAGATATTGCAAGGTTTCATATCAATAGCCAGACAAGGATGTGACATGAACTGTCTTAATTATTTCTTTTCTTTAGTTATTCGAAAATAATAGAATAAATAATAACATTCTCCAGACCGAATTACAGCCTCGGCGGACAATCTCAAGTAAGATCAGCCATGTACGCAGGAGATATTATAGTGCACAAGTGTGTGCGCAAACACAGGTGCACTCTCTGTCTCATAGTCCGATGGAACGGTTTGATCGACACGACCGGAGAGAGATCAGGCGCAAGAACAACGGCTTTACGTGCTTTTC
The DNA here is from genome assembly GCA_950381575.1 of Plusia festucae. NCBI lineage: Eukaryota > Metazoa > Arthropoda > Insecta > Lepidoptera > Noctuidae > Plusia > Plusia festucae. The sequence goes on from OX494455.1 coordinate 5,389,413, forward strand.
AAGTCACGGGATTATTAGAATAAATAAACTACTCGTGAACTAACTAAATGGTGTGCAACCGTCTTGAAGACTGGAAGCTGAACTGAGAAAAGTTATAAAACGGTAAATAACAATAGATACTCTGCCTTATTTTAATACGTACTTAAATATATTTATGTATGGGTTAAATAAAGCAGGATTATTCTGTAACCGTTGAAAAAAACAAGAAAAATTATTTACTTACCTGAATATAGTAAAAATTACAAGTACAGTTATACCCGGCACGTAACTTGGCAAGAGTCGTTACGAGTTCATTTCATATTTTAACGTTCTAATGTACATAAATATTTAAAAAACTGTTTTTTTTTTTTAATATTACTAGCAGTGATACAGTCGAGCAATAAAACTGTGCTTTTGTTGCACATAGAATATGAAAATACGCTCTCACTACTCCAAAACATTGCCAAGTTACTTGCCGGCAACTATAATATGGTATGATCTTTGGACATAGTCATTACAAATCTTTAAGGATACAACTAAATCAATCGAGTAAGACTATGAGCCGACCACAACATACAATGGAAAAGTCTACAGAGAAAAGTAATTATCAACACATTCCGGGTTAAAGTAAAACATCTTATAAAAAGACTGCTGGCTAAATTATGTTTGTCATAACTTGTAAGTGACACTTGACGCTTCACAGAACCGTGGTTAAATTAACTAGGTTCAAAGAGACTGAAGTTCACAAGAGACTTGTGTAGTTACGCTCGTTAACTTTATTTTTCTTGACTTTATAAATTAATAGCTTTTGCTAGCGGTTCCAAGCGCGTGGGTGTCGTTTATCATCTAAAATATTGCCTTTAGCCTTCCACGATAAAAGGACAATCGAACAATAGATAAGAGAATAATAAGAATTTTTCAAAACAGACCAGTCGTTCCTGAGATTACCGCGTTCCACCAAACAAACTACTTGATAATATTACTGGCTTTTTATTGCAGTTCCAGTCTGTAGGGAGTCGGTTATTACGGCAAAAGGTAGCGTTTAGACTTCCTTGATAAAATATGTATCTAACACTGTAGTTATTGAGATTAGCGGGTTTAAACCAACAAACCAACTCTTTGGCTTTTTAATATATTTATAATAATATATAGATTATTTGGTACGTATACTTTAAACAAAAACATTAATTTGGTAAGTTATATTTTATTGTTGTTTTCCGCAATTTCATTATTGGTTTTCTAGTGTTTTACCGAACAGATTTTATTCAAAATGCATTCTGCAATCTAGCCATTCGCAGGTTGCCGATTGAATATACAATGTAATTTATTTCTTGTTCTAAATCACCACTGATCAATATATACTGTCCGGCTTTTTAATAAAAATTACATGGATATGCAAAATCATATTATGATGAAGTATCTTTGGTGATCAAGCGGCGGCTGACCGGCGCCGACAAGTACCGACAACTTGTCGGCGCCGGTCAGCGCGTGTCAGCGCGTATCGGCGCGCGTTCATATATTTTCCTGCGCGGGTTACCAGCGCTGTCAAGCGCCGATAAGCGCTTATAAGTTTCCAGCTTTTTCCAGCTTTCTTTCTGTATACGGCCTTAGCATTTAGCTTAGCACAAGGGATTTATAAGAATACCAGTAAGCTCTTATAATACGGAAAAAAAAACCTTACGATTAATTTTTGAGAAAATCAGTACCTAACTTAACAGAATTCAACGATTTTTACTTCACTCCAGTGACACCGGGATATTCATACAACCTTTTTCCTGTAACAAACATCGCAAAAATATTTCCTACCCTCAAAACGCGAATTACGTTAAGGAACCCCTTCCGTGTCGCATCCCTATCATTTTGGGGGTAAAATTGTCCCTTGAAAAGCGAATATGATGGCAGTCATATTTTAGTTGATCGCGAGTACTCTATCGGCCTCTAGGAGATAAAAATGTGGGGTTTTATGCATGTTTTTGTTGGTGCGCCTTATGTAAATCATTCATGAATAAAGTACCAAAAGGGATCAGTTTTAGTTAATCTTAAAAGGGAGAATGACTTCTTTTTATGTAGCTAAAGAATATTATAATACGGATGCACCATATGGAACATTAATTTGTCAGACATATATATATAATGTAGCCTACCAAAATTCAAAGAAATAGCACGGAAGTGCATAATAATAATATATTATCTGAAATGTAGGGTACTTACCTATACATTCTTGAATATGTGCTAGTAATTTGAGTTGTAAGCTTACAATGTGGATTTGGTTGTACTTTATGTGCATGTATTTAGATAAATAAATATGGTCACTCCTTATGGCATTTCCCAAGTTCTGTCATAAAGACGTCTTTAGGTAAGTACTTTCTTTTTATCATGTACTTAAATAAAATCGAATACTTAAATAGTGGAAGTACTTAGATGCTAAAAAAATTATGAAAAGGGAAGAACCAAAAGATAAAACACTCAGAACTGTCACAGTCTCAAAATTACCTTCCCAAAAACAAATGCAAGTCGTAAATTATAAACCAAAAATTGTCATACTCTAATTGCTCTAACAATGTTACCCTACTTAAGATTGGCGATTAGCGTATCCTTGACTACCAAATCCCCGTTTAAAAGTATTTCCATAACGTCAGGTTTACCCCAAATCGAGCCTTAACTTCGACACAAAGACTTCGCTCAACCAATCCCGGAAGCAATCAAGCAATCTATAATCGATTCTCTGAAAGAACGAAATCGTTTATATTGACATGAGATCGGTATACCCCTGACTAAGGATGCTAGCTACAAATATTATAAATATAAAAGTTTCTTAGAATGAGAATGTGGATGTTTCACATTCTTTCACGCAAAAACTAATACACATATAAGTCTTTTTTTTTTTATCTTACCAGTGCTGTAGGCTGCACACTACTAGAAATCTTGTTAGCCCCTCGTGACAAGCTAAATTCTTGTGTTACGAGCTGGTTCACATCGATAGTGCAATGGGTGGGATTCGAACCGGTAACCCCATGATCGCAAATCCCTAGCCATAAGGCTACGCCGCTTTAAATTTGGTAGGCTTTGTAGACTTCAACGTCACAATCCACGTCAAGTCCACGAACTAATGGTAAGGTTCTAAAACTAGGAGTGAGCTAATTATGTAAAACATCTTCCAATTCCTTTCTAATAAAAGGTCTTGAATATGTGAAAAGCCGTACGGATCGTTAATAATTTGCCGCCACTTATGATACGTAGATCGGGTTCCGTCCATTGTCATAAATACCAGCCTACAAATGTCCCACTGATGGGTACAGGCCTCTTCTGATATAGAGAAAGAACGAGCATTGATCAGATGAACACCACGCTGGCTTACTGCGGGTTGAGAATATCAGATTTTAATTTTTGGCTCTTTGTTCATATATAACTTCATAAACAGCAATTATAATGAACATTTCCTTGTAAAATGCATTGATTATAAGTAAGTACGCTTCACCAATTAAGGATCAAAAGCTTAACACTACACAATGTATTCTGTCCATCGGACTGAAATAATGCCCTAATCAGCTTCAATGGCACGCATGGGAAGCGATGCCGCGCCAATACGATTAGCCATCCGATGTTCATTCTAGGTGTATTAGGATCCATTGATGTAATAACCTACAAACTTACTACAAGTACAGTGAAATTTAGAGGCCTCAAATAATAATATAATAATTTCAGCCTATAAATGTCCTACTGCATTGATCACCACGTTTGCTCATTGCGGGTTGGCGATTATAGATTTCAATTTTAGGACTACAAATACCACACGATATTTTCCTTCGCCGTTTGTCAATGGTGTCTTCAAGAAAGAACATATAACTTTGAAAATATCACTTTGATACTTGCCTGGATTCGAACTTGCAACCATTTGCATACGAGTCCGGTCATTGAACCGCTAAGGCACCACAACGCGATAATCTGGAGGCCTCCCAACCGTTCAAATGGTGTATATATAAAGAAAAATTTATTTACACTACGATATATGTTCACATAAATACAAGACGAATGGTAAACAATATTTTTTCTTTAAAGATACTTAACAAACGGTATCGACGTCACGAACTAATACTTAGAGCATGCGTAGAAATGAAATTGCAAAACACTCTGAGACCTCTGTCAATGGGACAGCCACACTAACTTTTTACCCACAGTCAGCAGATATCGACCGACCGACTGTTTGTATAGTTTCTGAAATAAGACAGCTTAAGTCAGAGAAAGGGACGAAGCAATACAGATAGATAGTGCTATCTCTTTCATATCAGAACTATTTTTAGTTTTATAGTACGGACAGACGGAAAGCCGTGTTAAGGATTGCAGATTCGATTTTCGCTTTGAATAAATGATAGCATTTGTTTCACGTCTGAGCGCGTGCCATGAAAAATTTATGGACGGTGGGTTCAGGAATATGAGCAAGGATAGAAGCTACGATGTCAATGCAATTTAAATTTTATATTAAAAAAAAAAATTCTAAGATTTGTTTTATTTGGAAAAACAATTTAAATTAAATCCTTACGTATGAATATGCTAAGGCCTTGTATAGTAAAATCAAAAAATAATGGAGGAAATTGCTTATTGTTTTCTGAGGTTTACGCGAATATTAGACATTGAAATAAAACTACTTTAAAACTGATTCTATCGCGGTTTACTTTTGATTTTTAGTTCCCGACGTTTGTTTCCCGAAGAGTCTGACCCATAGATTATACACTAAGGGCGCTTGTAGACGTCCGTTTTTTTCACCGGAAAACGGACCGTCAATAAACGGCTATCCTTGTATACATATATTTTTTTTACCGGATGAATGTTACCTTGGACCTTTAAAAGAACGCAGGTAGGCGGCACATAATTTACAGAAAACAGGCAATACGTCCGGCAGCGTCAACACGCACCAATACACTGGCGTGGATGACCGCTCTTTCTTACACCGGACCGGTGTCCGTCGCGCCGAGGGGAAGCGGTGGTGCATCCGGCGTAAATTGTTCGCCGGACCGATGTCCGGTGCATGTACACATACTCATTATAAATCATACACCACCGCGAATCCGGCAAAAAACACGGTCCGTTACCCGGTGAAAAAAACGGACGTCTACAAGCGCTCTTATACTGGTAGTCTGGCCGTGGCCATGACACCTGCAAAGGTGTTGAAACGTCGGGAACTAAAAATCAAAAATAAACCGCGATAGAATTTTAACCCTATTCTTGGTGCTGTAGTTTTATTTCAATGTTCGAGGAAATTGCTTTAAAAAATAAACAACAATACATATCTGATTTGTTAAATCAGGCATAAATTGACATGGAAAATATTCGTTGTCGTCTTGACATAGTTATATCAGAAGTTCTGCGCCTTATTTTGCTAGGTAGCTTATTACCGATGTATTTAATAGGAGAGGATCCAATTACTTATATAAAATGGCTTACATAAATATTATAATCATAAGACTGGATAAATAAAAAAAACGGTAGTCAAAACGTTTTTGTTATACCATTATAGGTATCACTCTTATATCTATAGTGCTAACAGTATGTTTTTTTATGGTTACATATTTAGTGTCCCACAGCTGGGCAAAATTTTACCCCATCTGATCGACTTTCTGTCCTCAGCCCCTTGACACCAATTCCTTAAGTAATCAATGTGTCCCGCCACCCTCTCCTCACCCATCTTAGTCCTCAAAAACATTGATCTTTCATTCCATTCAAACCACTTCCATAAACAATAACATTTAACACAGCATTAAAAAGTCAGAAAGCTCAATACATGGAACACGCATTACGAGAAAATCCACATCTACGATTGTACTGTGACTGGTACCACGAGACGGCAAACGACAGGAATAAATATTAAGTTATGTGTAAAGCCAATGTTTTTCTGACGGCGCCATACTGTCTACGGTCATACTCTAGTGTGTCCGACGAATCCTACCAATATTATAAATGTGAAAGTGTGGATGTTTGGATGTTTGTTACTTAATCGCGCAAAAACGGCAGAACGGATTTGGTTGAAATTTGGCATGCATGTAACCTTGGCCATGGAAAAGAACATAGGCTACCTTTTATCCCGATTCCTTAAGTAGTTCCCGAGGGAAAATTGAAAATTGTTTACGAGCTAAGCCGTGGGCAGACAGCTGAACACAGACACACGGGTGAAAATTTTATTCCATTTTTCATTTCTTGCACATTTTTCATTTCTTGTTGGACCCAATTCTAAAGTCCACGCAGACGAAGTCGCGGGCAGAAGCTAGTGAGACTATAATAAGTACGTCTCTTCTTGTAGGTATAGTACAAAAAAAGTATTATAGTGTTTTTTAATTTAGTGTTTCAAATCAATAGAACGATAATGATTTTTGTTTAAACAATACCCATCCCCAACTGTACAGCGAATAAATAAAATCTTAGCTGTAGCCCGCAAGTCCGCCCTCGTGAGTGTAGGTTATCGAGGCAAAAAGTAGCCTGTCCCTTTTCAGGCTCTAGACTATTGCTGTAGCAAATTTCACTTAAATCGGTTCAGTAGTTTAAGCGAGATTGCGTATCACACAGACCGAGAGAGTTCTTTCTCATTTATAATATTTAGTAAGAATGTAATACAAAATGTGATAAGTGACCTTGACCCAATTTTATGTTTATCAGCCTTCTTTCCGTATCAGGCACTAGTCTACTGTATGTATTACGCAGAAATACAGATCATTCCCCCAAGGTACACGGGACATTTTTTGTGATCGAATCTCTCAAATGTATTGTAATAAAGTTATAAGTCACGTGACTTATGAAAAGCGAATTCTATCATTGTAATAGATTGAAAGAAAACATTGGTTTACAGACAATAATTTTACGTGATAAGATTATAAGAAGACATTGATGAAAAATTGCATACTGTCTCTTTTCTACTCGGACTACATCGGCCGATGGAGTGAAAGAGATAGATGCGTCACAAGCCGTTATCACTTCAAAACAGAAATGAAAACTTATCGAATAGTTTCATGTTTTCAAAGTAATATCTATCATCGTTCAGGTAGAAGTGAAAGCCATTTAGTTTTCGAGTTCTCAGAGTACTGAATCAATTTATAACGATACGGTGTCGACGGTCGGTGCGTCGTCGTGTGTACCGTGGTACCGGCCCGGCGGGGAGCAAAATCTCGCCCGAGACGTGATGTCTGCGCAAAATACAGACTAATGAAAATGGACAATGGGAATTATTCTTTTTGTGGCTGACATTTTCTAGCTCCATTCGTTAAACTTGGTTGTTGCTCGTATGTTTTGTGTTATTCTACGGATCATTTTTGGCAGGATTACTTTTGTAGCGCAGTTTTACTTTGTAAGTGGTTTATAATATGTCCAAATTGTATTCTAAATTAATGCAAATTGTTTAATAAAATATGATAGTTTTATTAAATACAGAACCTCTTACTGCTTTTAGTCAAATACAAGTAAGTAATTAATAGTCCTATTTACCAAGGTGTGACAGTCAAATGTTTGACTTTCAAGCACGCCTATAGAGATTGAAAATCGATCTTCAATTTTGAAACGATTTTACAACGAGGAAAAGCCTGAACATAACTAAGACATACAAATATAGAATAAATAATAATAAAACAAAACAAATAAAGATCTCAGATTACTTTCAACCATAGCCATTGATAACCTTGTATAGTAAGCTACAATTCCTTTCTATAAGTGATATAGGTCTATGGCGATCGCCCGGCGACCGTTGCTAGGCAACCAGCGATCGTTCCCCTGACGCGAGCAACGCTCTGGTTTCGTTGCGTATCTATTTTGAATTTTTTAATCTACGCTCTCGCTCATTTTTTGAAATATGGCCGTTCTATAATTAAAATTGACGTTCACTGTCATCGTGTCATTTCGCCATTTGAATATAGAATACATTATTTTTTATTGTCCGATAGCTAATTAGTGTTTCTGGTTTGAATATTTTTTTAAAGCGGTTGATAATTGTCTTTTTATTTATATTGTCATAGCAGATGAATTGGATTTCACCTTTTTTTATGATATCTGTTTAACACATGATCAATACGGCTGGGTTATTGTACGGGACTAGTTTGGCTGCTTTTCAACAATCATAAAGATAATATTATATCACATTTTATTATCTCATACATAAGATTTGGCTTACTATGACTACATTAGCCTACAATGGCTAAGAACTGGCTAGTGTTCAGCCGCCATTATTTAATTCCTATTCTTCTTCTTATCGTGTCGATGGCAATATTGTGTCAGTCCAGAATTTTGCTACGAGAACTGCATTATCAGTAGCCTTCATTAAATCGTCCAGCGTGCAGGTGGTAGGGCACGAAGGACAAGATAGCAGGTGTTCCATTGTTTCGGGAGTTACCATATCTGCATCTCTCTGCATCATTAGATTATTAATTCCTATTAATCTATGTACTTTGTTTATTCCATTGTATCTGGGTCATCCTGGTAAATGATAACCTTAAGCTGCTGCTCCACAGCGGCGCTCGCAGTACACCATGCCCACGCCCACGATGTCTGCATAAGTTAGTCCACTTATTGTCGCTCACGTGCACGTGAGCGACAATAAGTGGACTAACTTATCGTGTCCGTGTTTTAGAAGATGTTCCCGGTACCTATCGAAGTCCGACGCATGTGAGCCTCGCCGTGGAACACAATGAAGGAGCGGCTATATTCTGTGGTAATTAAGCCAAATATCACAAACTTAGAACTGTTGACGGAACAGCAAGACTCGTAAGGGCCCCAAAATCATAGTCAAGCAACATAATCCTAACTTATTCATCTTCCCAGAAAATGATTTTAATTTTCTAAATATTTTTTTTGTGTCTAAATGTTAAAAAATATCAAATTAATTCTTTATTGTACACTATGAAATATGATAAAATATAATAATGGTAAAGATTTATTTCCGAAAAACTCTAATATTTTTCCGATCATATCTATATAATATCTGTTACTAGCTGTCCCTCACGTCTTCGTCCGCGTGATTTAGTTTAATTGTTTTCGTGTTTTCGCCGAACCCTGATCCTAATTTCAAAATAAGCATATACTTACAGGATTAATTTTTAAGGAGTGCGTATATTCTACGAGGTAATCAGGTGCATAAAACTGAGCAGCTTTCCCCAAGGAACATAGGTCGAAATACAATATATATTTGTATACATAAATAAGCATAAGGCATACATAAATAAGAGCTCAGAACATTAATACAAACAAAAATATCTTTCGCTTTATTTCAAAGATAAGAGAAGCTGAAATCGTTTACTCTCCTTAATTAATTTGTCGCTCATAATATGACTAAGCAATTCCCGGGGAATAATTATTTTTGGATTTTCTTCGTAATTCTGTCCCAATAGACTTTCTTTGTTTCTGTCTAGGATCGGATATTCTTTATTTTATTGTATCATCTTTTTTTAGACATAAGTTTTTTATACCCAAGTCCTTTTTGTTAAGAAACAGGATTATGTTATTTATATTTCATTTCTAAGAACTGCTTTAGAAATACTTTCTTATATAAGTTTATTATATTGTATTACCACATTTATTTTGGTCATGCCATACAATATAGAAATAGAAGTTCTTATATAGGTATATAACTAGGATTACAAAGCAAAGATACATTTATGTAACTCATTCATAAAAACCTTTTTTTAGCTAGAATGTTTTACAAAAATCGACAACCCAAGATAGCTTTTTGTGGACCGATTATCGGGCCAATTCGGATTCTGATACAATTTTTTGACCGACATCTGGTAGGATGTTCAATATTAAATCTACAAAAAATCGTGCATCGATTACCTATGGACATTCATTGAGGGTGATTGAAGCCTCATTCTACCATCATAGTTATGAATTAATTTGATAAATTGACGTTTCGATGCGTTTCTGCTTTCATGTTAAATATCAAGCCGAATTTAATAAAACCCAATAAATTTCAATAACGACCAACTGACATACAGACATGGCGTCCAAAATTGAATATAGATCAAATAATTTGCACGGATTACGAGGGTAGTCAAACAATTGCGAACCAACAAACGAAATAATTAAACGAATTATTTGCAAGCAGCAACAATTATAGCTTGGATCAAATTAGGGTAGTAATCATTTTAATGATCAGAAAAACGTACAGTCGAATGCACGAATCGCTTTGAAATCGGTTAAAAAAAACATAACATAATCTCCCGATTGAATTTCGGCTTCGGTCGCCAATCTCAAGTGAGATCAGCCATGTACGCAGGACATATTATAGTGCACAAGTGTGTGCGCAAACACAGGTGCACTCTCTATTCCTTCACCCTCATATTCCGATGGGACAGCAGAACGACACGACCGGAGAGAGATCAGGCGCAGGACCAACGGTTTTACGTGCTTTCCGAGGCACGGTGGTGTGAACACCGCCACACTCCCTGACTCTAGCGGTACTGAGTATTTCTAAACTCAGTAACTATTTTTCGCACGACCCGGGATTGGAACTCGAGACCCCTTGCACGACAGTCGCGCTTTTGCCCACTAGTCTAACAAGGCAGTCATAAAAAAATACCTATATACATACTTAACATAATTCCAATAAACCAAAATTAAATAATACACACGCACTAACAACTTCTTGTTCTTTTAATTCAATAGAAATGAATTAATTATAAAACATGGACGCGTGTTGTTCGCGTTAACTTCATATAAAATACAGACTTTTTTAATTTCATTCTCATTTGCATATTAATTAAGATTTATGTTCAAGATAAGGTTTCGACTGACGGCAGATTGTTTCTCCCTCGGCTGTATAATTACAATATGCTATTTTATTGAAATCGAACGAATGACGATTGAAATATGTTTTGTTGACGATTTCGTTATTATGTCTAGATTGGTATCGACTCTTTCGGGGCTTGCTTCTCTCTATTTATGTAATGGCCTCCAACAAAGATAACAATAAGATAATATCATACTTTTTGATATAAAACTACTTTTAAACGGATTCTATCGCGGTTTATTTTGATTTTAGTTCCCGACGTTTCGACGCCTTTGCAGGTGTCATGGTCACGGGCCGACCATGTCACCGAATGCTTCGAATCCGTTTAAAAGTAGTTTTATTTCAATGTCTAACATTCGCGTAAACCTCAGAGAACAATATCATACTTTTTTGTACAAATATGTGTAACAATAAAGTGAGCAGCCGAGCGATTCCGAAAATGACCAAACTCACCTCACCTCTCACACTCACTTCACTGCTTACATCACTTGTACTTTTCACCGTATTCTGAAACTGCACTCAAGTTCAAGTGATGTCGAAATCTCAGGTGAAAAGTTTAGAGGTGGGCTTAGACGGGTCTAGCTTTAGTAACATCAAATAAACCTTAATTTCGGAATACGAAATCTAGTTTTCACCGACGAATTCGCCGTGACTTTGTCTAATGTATTTTCGGAATCGACGGGCTGATGCAAATGTAGATGGAAAAAAAATGTTTCAACATGTTTTGCAACAACTGACAAAGGTTGTGCAGTATACATTAGCATATACATGAAAATATTGACTATGACTTTTATTCCTTTGTACTCTTAGAAAACTTTTTCATACATCTTAAAGTGGCATTGGACATAACGGCTTAAAACTAATTGACCAATTAAATGACAAAATAAAAGAAGAAGAGAACCAATGTCAATAAGAAAATGTAGTGAAAAATACACAATTTCGTTTACTGAAATGAGAGTAATGGTTTTTATTTTCAGTTATTTTGATAGAGATTCATAAAACTAATAAACCAATTTTAATTACCGAGAAAGCATACCTTAATCTAGAAAACAAGAGTTTTAAAATTGATGCACGATTGTCAGAGATATCTCAGAAAAAGCATGTAGTGAAATTGACAACCTCCTCCTTATGAAGTCGGTTTCAAGGCCAACCATAACTATTTAGCTTTAGGATTTTATTAATGTGGCATGAACACCGTTCTGCACTTTTCATGATATCTCGTACCTCGTGAATTAAAAATTAAGTACTGTGAGGAAAGTGCAATCTTGACTTTACCCATCTTAATGAAATTACGTCATGGAAATTAACGCGAACTCATGCATTTACCTTTTAAGGCTTGACGTTTCGGCCGGGTTACACGGGTCTGCTTGCGACCACGGCCAGTGTAACCAGGCCGAAACGTCAAAGAAAATTATGCAACGCGATAGTTTTAAAGTTAATATTTACCCGTCTTAGCTAGCAGTAGCCCGCGGCTCCACACGCGTGGGTGTCGGTTATCGTTATCAGCCAAAAGTAGCCTATGTCCTTTCTCAGGCTCTAGACTATCTCTGTACCAAATTTCATTTAAATCGTTTCAGTCGTTTAGGTGTGATTGCGTAACATATAGACAGAGGGATTTCCTTTCGCTTATGGTCCAATTTTGGTCGATATTTCTATCAACTTTTAAAATGTTAAAAGTCGTTATCGCGACATAACGATAATAGTTGGACATATAGTAATGCAAAGTTTTTTGTAGTTATTGATATGTTCTCCAATATTGTAGAACATACTTTTGTTCTATCATCAATAGTTACCGCAGCGCATGCGACGAAAGATGCTATATGGCAATTTTTAAACACCTTGGGTTATGTAACTAAAGTTTTAGTAACGAACCCTAATCTTGTCTAGCAATAAATATAGCCCGTGTTACTCAGGGTGAAAGTAGCTTTCTTATGGTGAAAGAATTTTTGAAATAGGCACAATAGTTTTTAAGTTTATTCATTACAAACATACACACACACAGAAATACAAATCTTTCCTATTAGTGTAGATTACAATGCTACATTATACCAGAGTATCATAAGCATAAGAATATATGTATTACCAGAAAAAGGGATCGCGGGCAGAGCCGCCGTAGTAAATACTTGTGAATCCCACCACGTCAGACATTTTAGCCTTAAATTATTCAAGAAGGTCTATTTTTTTTTAACTTACTCTTCATCACCCATATGTTACCCTTTATGTAGGTACATTTTATTTGCATTGCATTATGTAAGATATACTTCTAATTATACAAAAAATATATAGCAAACAGAATAGTAATTGATCTATGTCTATCTACATCTATGTTTACTTGTATTTATTTATTCAATGTTTGTTTTTATCTTAGGTAATTATTTTATTATATGAGACAGAGTGCTGATGGGGAGCTTGTTGTGCCGTTTCTTCTCCACAGCTAGATCACATAAGAAGCGATGAAGGGTGGACGAATCAGAGTGCTGTCTGTGTATACGATGACGTTCCAAAAGTCTTTATTTAGATTTTGATTTATGTTTTAAGCTATACTTACCCATTTTTATGGAGCCATTTTAAATTTTTAATATTTTACATCCATTTGGTGCAATGACCGTTTTCAAAAGTATAATTATAATCTGAGAGTTAATTATATTTTGAGAAAACCTTATTTAGTTAAGAACTGCAACCTACCTAGCTATTTATTTTAGGTAAGTTACCATCTATTTCATCACTTTACATAACGTCAATTACGAAATTTTTGTACAAATGTTGGCAACAAAACGACATTAATATTGCATTGTTTACACAATTAGGAACATTTACCATAAATAAAATTGAAAAAAAAAACATATTAGTACCTACTTGCTTGTAACATGCGTTTGTGAAAAGACGCATTGGTTATTCAAACTCAATTTTTTTTCTTTCATGTTTTGTGAACTTGTGTTAAAATCTCAGAATAATAACTAAAGTAAATAATATAATTATTATTATTTTTTTTTTTTTAATTATTTATACACATTATCGCATGTGTTAGCGAATATTTGTAATTAAATACAAATTGTAGAAGGAAAAACTTAAACCTCAGGCAGGACTCGAACCTGCGACCACTGGCTTGACGCGCCAGTCGCTTTACCAACTAAGCTACCGAGGTCACTGCCTGGAAGTTTAAATTTCTCCTTCTACTTATAACGTCTTTTATAGGGCGACGTATGCGACATCTAGTGAACCTACCTTACGGTTGGCCTCACTGACTCTGATTAACAATGTGTTAATTAGAAGTCCGAGAGATGGCGCTGGCCCAATACTTATTATTTTTTTAATTATTTATACACATTATCGCATGTGTTAGCGAATATTTGTAATTAAATACAAATTGTAGAAGGAAAAACTTAAACCTCAGGCAGGACTCGAACCTGCGACCACTGGCTTGACGCGCCAGTCGCTTTACCAACTAAGCTACCGAGGTCACTGCCTGGAAGTTTAAATTTCTCCTTCTACTTATAACGTCTTTTATAGGGCGACGTATGCGACATCTAGTGAACCTACCTTACGGTTGGCCTCACTGACTCTGATTAACAATGTGTTAATTAGAAGTCCGAGAGATGGCGCTGGCCCAATACTTATTATTTTTTTTAATTATTTATACACATTATCGCATGTGTTAGCGAATATTTGTAATTAAATACAAATTGTAGAAGGAAAAACTTAAACCTCAGGCAGGACTCGAACCTGCGACCACTGGCTTGACGCGCCAGTCGCTTTACCAACTAAGCTACCGAGGTCACTGCCTGGAAGTTTAAATTTCTCCTTCTACTTATAACGTCTTTTATAGGGCGACGTATGCGACATCTAGTGAACCTACCTTACGGTTGGCCTCACTGACTCTGATTAATAATTTAAACTTCCAGGCAGTGACCTCGGTAGCTTAGTTGGTAAAGCGACTGGCGCGTCAAGCCAGTGGTCGCAGGTTCGAGTCCTGCCTGAGGTTTAAGTTTTTCCTTCTACAATTTGTATTTAATTACAAATATTCGCTAACACATGCGATAATGTGTATAAATAATTAAAAAAAAATAATAAGTATTGGGCCAGCGCCATCTCTCGGACTTCTAATTAACACATTGTTAATCAGAGTCAGTGAGGCCAACCGTAAGGTAGGTTCACTAGATGTCGCATACGTCGCCCTATAAAAGACGTTATAAGTAGAAGGAGAAATTTAAACTTCCAGGCAGTGACCTCGGTAGCTTAGTTGGTAAAGCGACTGGCGCGTCAAGCCAGTGGTCGCAGGTTCGAGTCCTGCCTGAGGTTTAAGTTTTTCCTTCTACAATTTGTATTTAATTACAAATAATATAATTATTTATTTTGGGGCCTATTTAATTTTGTGACCAAGAAGGTAGGTGTAACAAATTCAAAATTTAAATCTATATTTCAAAGTTCGAATGTTCGTCAACGATTTATTTTTCTTTTTCGACAGTGCGATTCAATAGAGCGGTCAACGAAAACTTTTCATTGAACAGTAATGATTACGAAAATATAGCTCCTATAATAAGTATACCAAGCCAATGATTCCGAAAGGTGAATACATCTTTAAAATAGTCTTTATTAGGTATGTTTAATATCTTTCACAAAAAAGCTTTTATTCTACTAAATAATGAAAAATGAAAGTAAAGAGCCTGTAGCATGACTGCCCTTGAAAAAATTATCGTATCGAAGCGTCATTATTTGTATGGAGAATGGTTTTGAATTTAAAATCTTATAAAAGTTAATATTTTGCTAAAGGCCTTAAATCATTTTTCATTACTTATCGTATTTAAAAAGTTTTAATATTAATTTTGAGGTTACAGTCGCTAATTAAATTTGGATTAATATAAAGCTTTCCAAATTTTCCTGAGTGCCAATTATAGAAAAAAATATTAAAACCTCATAACAGTATAATTGAATTCTTATTAACATAACAATTAATTAAAAATCAAAAATCACCAAAATCTTTACTTTTCACAGTTGTGGTGAGATTTCACGGTTGATTACGTTATACCGTGCAATCATTAATAACGATTATTTACGGTATTCACCGGTTTTTTATATATACTGAGTAAGGAGGTTTCGTCCATAGCGTTTTGTTTGGCTCGCAGCAAGATGAGGTGGATTATCCTCTTTTCTCTGTGCCTCGCTGTCGCACTAGCTGCACCGGCCGCTGCGGTGAGTTTCACAGCTTTTTTTTACCGACGCCAAAAGGAGGATGTTCTCAATTCGACCGTATGATTTTTTTTGTTTTACAAAAACAAGTGATTTTACGCGATGCCTATGAAAATTTTGGATTGATTTATAAAATCTTTATTATTTAATTAATGCTAAACCGCTAGGGTATCTAAGAAATATCATCAAAATATTTTTTATAAGTTTGGTTTTTCCAAAAACGAAATTGAATATTTTATGCTTCCCCACAATAATTGCTTTGTTTAATTGATTCTCGTCTAATTAAAACTTATTAAATTATCATTTATTTTAATGTATGCTTTTTTATATTTGTCAGTTTTCAATATTATTATTATCCATGACTTGGATTGCGCGGGAATAATGTAACCAATAGAAAATAGAGAGGATTGCATAAAATATGAGTAGCCTCACAGACAATCGCGTTTTTTTTCTGTAATAAATGTTACAGTCTATTTTTGGTGATTGACAAATTAATGAAGTTTTTAAGTCTCTGTTGTATACGGGACTGTTTCATACAGGAATAAGGGATATATAAGGTTACAGAAGAAAGTACTATTTTATTCTATTTTGGAGTACAAAAAACTTTATTCATTACAATAAAATATTTTTTTATAGATTTGTAATTCGCATTTTGTCTTTTATTATAGTGTCACTTAAATTTTTAGACGAAACTGGAGTAAAATAATGCTTTCTGAAGTTAACGAATGTCAGATATTGAAATAAAACTACTTTTTAAATTCTATCGCGGTTTATTTTTATATTAGTTCCCGTTTCGACGCCTTTACATGTAGGAGCTATGGTCACTGGTAGAAACGTAGGGAACTAAAATCAAAATAAAGCGCAATAGAATCCGTTTATAAGTAGTTTTAGTACTCACTATCTACAGCTTTGTGTCAAAGATG
Organism: Plusia festucae; assembly: GCA_950381575.1. NCBI lineage: Eukaryota > Metazoa > Arthropoda > Insecta > Lepidoptera > Noctuidae > Plusia > Plusia festucae. Next base: position 5,406,261 of record OX494455.1, read on the forward strand.
CCGCATATGCGAGACGGTTCATGAACTGTACCACGAACTTTTATTGGATCTGACAGGGGTTTTGTTACATTTTGTACACATGATTTAAGAGCTGTTATATGTGCTGTATAATTTTATGTTGTTAAATGATTAAAAGTTGAATTGATGGTGAGTTCCTGTTAAATTACAAAACATTGATTATGAATACGGTCTTCCTCCTCGTCAACAAATCCAATCGGGATTTTTAACCGATGTCATCCAATGACATACCATAAAAACGTAACCATAACGTAACCCATTAATATAATTTTTTCCTCTTTTTCCACTCAGCCCAACCAGCAGAATTTGGAAGATCAGGTAATATTTTTCGATTATATTATTAAATCACCTCTATTTCCGAATCAGCGCAGGCTTGATATAAAAAAAACAAATGCATAGCAACAAAAAAGTTTTAAAGTCTATGTGATATGATTTTTTTAAACTTATTGTAAATGTCTATCCTTCGCTACTTCGCTTGGAGACAGCACAAGACTTAACGGCGGCGTCAAACTGATTGACATTCCAGTATTCGGTATATAATAATAATAAATGTGGAGAACATCACATACCTACATTGCTCCGATTCCAAAGTAAGTAGCTAAAGCACTTGTGTTATGGAATCAGAGACAACGAAGGTACCACAAACACCCAGACCCGAGACAATGTAGAAAAGTGTTTTTTTTTTTCTACATTGACCCGTCCGGGGATCGAACCCGGGACCCCAGAGCTGACGACAACTTGCAAACTGGTGTGTACGCCACTCGACCACGGAGATCGTCAAAGTCTATTTTAAAGTCCGGCAACGCATCTCCCAGACCTTTAATATTGGAGATGTTCTCAGAACCCATGAAATTACCATAAAGTACATTTCCATGAAAAGTTACACACTTTTGACCCTGAAACAATTTATCAAACTTTTGATTGTGTAACTTGGTGTAATATGAATAAGGATTATTTTAGAATGTGTATTAATGTTATTGATTCATTTGTTTGCAGCCAGAACAGCAAGCGCGAAGACGACTACAAAGTCTTAGTTTAAAAGTAACTTTTAAATATTATTTTCTTCACCAAAGCCTTACTACAAAATGACTGTATTTCTTTGTGTGATACCTTCACTGCCACGGGTTTGATAAAACTAAATATCACTAGAAACCCGTCAATGTTTTTTTCTATCTTTTTTTTGGACAACAAGATGGAATATTTCATATGTTACAACAAAATTAACTGACTATAGAGGATTAATTTCAAATCAGTGCGTATATTCAACGAGGTAATCAGGTTCATAAAACTGAACTACTTTCTCCAAGAAACATAGGCCGATATCTTAAAATTGAAAATCATCTTTTCATACAAACATAAGTCACGTGACCTGTCACTTTGTATGAAAAGTTCATATTATATTTTTTATGATTTAGACCTATGTTCCTTGGGGAAAGATGTTCAGTTTTATCCGCCTAATTGCCTAGTTGAATATACACACTACTTTTAAATTAATCCTGTATGTGGCTTACGTCCGGTTCTAATATTCTATTTATAGATGGATTGGATACTAGAGATAGAAATTTTGACATGGTTTGTATAGAGTTTATGTCAAATACTTAGATATCTTTAGTAGCCAAATCGATCGATAGATAGAATGTGAGAACAGGCCGTAAACAAAGTTTTCTAAAGTTGTATGTAATATAACTTGAAAAACACACGGTTTTAGATTTTCGTTATTTTGATGTGATTGTATATTTTGTAATATATATTACAAATGGATCCAAAGATATGAGATCCAGATATCCGGACTTCTTCTCTTACGTCTTAATTTACTTAAAAGACTTTTGAATTGATAAACTGTTTCCGTGTCAACGTCTAATTTCTTCCTCTATTATGTATATTATGTATGTACTACACGTTTCGTGTATGTATGGCATACGACCTAAGCCTTTCCATTAGTACGTTTTACTTTTTTGAAAATTTCTTTCAGCTGGTTGAAGATCGCGACGACGATGATGTAAGTTTGAAATTTTAATACATTTGCAATAATATAACACCATACACATTTGACCTTGTAACACACATAATTTGGACGATATTTTATATTAGTTATAACCACCAAAAAAGTGTAGAGACCCCAGGATTCATATGACACTGCATTGATATTTCAGAAAGGATTGGAAAAAAATAATTCTAAAATTTTACCTAAACCATAATAATACCATAATATTACGTTATAGTATGTAGTAAAGTTACTAAAACGCGACAAAAGAACAGATCAAAATCTCTTTGGAAGCACTGTGTTAAGAGGTAAATTCAATGATGGTCCAAAATTAACTTATCAAGGGCAAAACATTTTATGAGGCCAAGGCACATAAAGCTCTCTTTTTTCAAACTGTTTTAAATTCAATGTCCTATAACACCATTCCATACAATAATACAGGTTGCAGACGCTGAATTCAAAACAGTTTGAGTTTTTTTTTGGCCTTGATAAGTTAATTTTGGACCATCAATGGATTTACCAGTCAAAACGATACCTCCAAAGGGATTCTGAACCGTACCTACTTTTGTCTCGTTTTTTGTTTTTAGTTAGATTTTTTTTTCATGTTGATAAATTGTTATTTATTTACAGGACGCACGAGATAGGGACGATGACGATGACGACGACGACGATGATGATGATCTGGTATTATTTTACAATTTTAAAGACACATTAAAACGACGGTAGCGTAATGGGTAGGGCCTCGGAATTGCGAACATGTGATTCCCGGTTCGAAAATCACCCATTACACTACCGACGTGATCTTAACACAAGCATTTAGCTTAGCACGAGGGGATAACAAGAATACAAGGAATGTACGATTTACATTGCCTACTAGATTTTTTTTTGGATTAAGGTATTAAAATTATCAAAATCTTAGTACAGTCAACAGCAAAAGTAGATGATGAATTGATTTTATAACTTTTGGAGTCAAAACTGATCACGAATATATGACAACTGTAATAGTAGTAAATGTTTGGTATAATTTACAATCACAATATACTTTTGAATCACTTCGACGCCACACATTTGAGACTCGAACTCCGTTCAATAGTCTTGAATTTCTGATTTTGATCATCCGCTTTTGCTATTGACTTTACATTAGCACTAAAAGTTGGATATTCATTCTTTGGTTTTAGTGAGCTTTTGATTTGAGTACCAATTGCGAATTTGTTTAACGTATACGCGATCGACACGTTTGGATGACGTTCGGCGCTCCAATTGGCCGCTCCAAAATTTTAACCGATCAGAGAGCAGAACGCGGTAAAGATCGTGTAAACGAAGAACAAATTCGCACTAAGCATTCCATATTAAAATAAATATATATATGACATATTATATTTAAATAGTCGGTACCTATAATAAACCATTTACATATTATTCAGCTAATGTTTGTCAAATATCAAGTTGTTTTACTGTACGTTATGACGGTAGTTGCAAATTATTATTTCTGAGGACTTCACGTTGCATTACTGTTTTAAAATTTTCAACTCTGACCGTTCAACTCACCAACGACTTAGGTAGTGTAAAAATTATGTTAAAAAAACAATGTCCGATCTGTAAAGGTATTAGGTATCGAAAGAAGAAAATACATAATATGCAAAAGTAAATAAAATCCTGATAAAAAAACTGTCCTGGAAATACAGTAGATCAAAATTTTATCACATTAATAAAAAAGGATAGAAATAATTGCAATACTTGTGCGTGTCGGGTTATGAAAATCGGGCAAATAAATTAGACTGAAATATGTTTAATTTAAAGTTCATTTTGGCTTATTTAATTAAGATACCTAGGGCCATAAATCGGACTGTTTTTTTAACATAATATCGTAGAGTCCTTGTGTGATATCCGGTTTTGCTCTTAAGCTGCCCGCGCGGGACGTGCCTGGCAAAGAGGCAAGCCTGTGCCGTTCAAACAAAGAGGTAATCCCCGTATTTTGGCTAACGTTGCACTAAACTTCTCAATTTCAATATTCTATCCATCAATGGACTATTAGAGATAGATATTTGACAGGTAAAGTTTGAAGCGTTGGATTATGTCAAATAGCTATCGGAAGAAAATTGTTATCCCCGTCCAGTCTCTCGCGAGGCGATTCCTAGAGGCTCTCGGTATGAGTCCTGGCAAGGAATGCTAGCCATCCACACTCTCACTTTATTCAGTTCCCCGCTTCGTCTCCTACCCTACTACAAGTTCATTTCGTGAATGCCGTTACCTCCCCTCTCGCTTCCTCATTCCGCGCCTCTTATTTCGCCTCTTCAGTACAAAATATCCGTACGGCGTAGGCGAAATAAGAGGCGCGGTATGAGGAAGCGGGAGGGGAGGTAACGGCATTCTCGAAATGAACGCGTAGTACGTCTTTTGACTCGTGTCTGGAATTCCGGAACGAAGCGGAACGGCAGCGAGGCGAGGCGAGGCGAGGGAAGACGAGGGGACACGAGCGCACCGTCCTCTCTCGTACTCACGTCCTCTCGTGTAGCCTCGTAGAGAGTCCGGATGGGGAATTAGATGTGTGATTAAAAATGCGCGTGAATTTCTTGATCTTTGATTGCCTTTAGGCTGCCTTCACACTAGCGTTTGTCCAGCGTAGGCGTTCGATGAACGTATGCGCAGCGCAGACGCCGCGACAACGCGGCGCGTGCGTCGCGTTGTCATACATGACACCGCAGTAACGCTGCGCTAGCGCCGCGTGTGCGCGACGTATGCGCCGCGTTACTGCGGTGTCATGTACAATCGTGCACAGGGGCGCGGGAGGCAAGGAGAGGTCGGATGCAACCAGGATTGTACGAACGCGGCGCATACGTCGCGCACACGCGGCGCTAGCGCAGCGTACTGATTGTTCCAGTAGAGAAGCGGTGACAACGCGACGCACGCGCCGCGTTGTTGCGGCGTCTGCGCTGCGCATACGTTCATCGAACGCCTACGCTGGACAAACGCTAGTGTGAAGGCAGCCTAACACGTGACCTACTTTTCTATTGCATATAAGCACTGCACCACTTGTGTTTTGACTGCACACTCTACGATATTTACCTACTCTTTTCTGCAATAAAGTTTCCAAACTTTGAATCTCTCGTACGCCTAAGTACCTATGTATTATGCAGTGTCGAAGTAGTTTTACAAGCAAGGCTTCGACCCGGTCGCTGAGGACGCGACACTGTGTTACCGATCGTCGTTGGCATATTTTAAAGTTTTGTTTTTATTAAATAATTTTAATACATAAATATATACCCAGCATAATTAAAATTTCGTACCAGTCTTACTAACCATAACACTTTTTTAAGAACGTAAATAGCAAAAAACGATTGGTTTCCATTTCCTTTTTCGTTTAGTTTAAGAGAAAAAAATCGCAACCCTTAAAGGAGCACTTTGTTGTCCGTGTGTCTGTTCGTCCTTCTATCAATACCTTTTATTTAGAAAAGCGTGGAGATATCGAGTTAGAATTAAAACTATATAAGTCTAAAATCTACTGATGTTGAGAACAATTCGAACTTCTAATAAACGTAAAAAAAAATGCAACCGCTTATACCACATAAAACGTATATTTCAACATTCTCACGGGTATCAAAAAATTATAGGGTACTTCCCGTTGCCCTAGAACTTTAAAATGTGACAAGTAAAATCTTCTTATACGTCTAGTACTTATATGGAAAGCCTGAAAACTATACAGGATTAATTTAAAAGGAGTGCGCATATTTAACGAGGTAATCAGGTGCATAAATTTGAATAACTTTTCCCAAGGAACATAGGTAGAAATCTTAACACTAAAATCATCTTTTCATACAAACATACGTTTAATGCATCGTACCAACGCATGTACCTAATAGTGCATGAAGTATGAAACAAATTTTTAGGTCTTTTTCAAAAATTCTTGGCGTTGATGATGTATGTTGTTTCATCTTGTGAAGACGTTTCATTAATAATTTATTCGATGTTTGACTAGTTCAGAACCTGACTGGGATATTTATCGTGAGCTTAATTTGAGTTTGAGTTAAAAAAGTATACTTTATGTTTATAATTATATCCAAGGTCCAGGCCAAGGTAGCTTTGATGATAGTTTAAATTGATATTCTACAAATATGAATCTATAAATAACCTATCAAACTATCAATTCAACATAAGCTATCATCATTCATAAAAAAACATATTAAGACATTCAAAGTTTTAACATAGACAAAACTAATTTGATTTTATGAATCTACAGAGACGCAACCGTTTCGACGATGACGACGATGATGACGATAGAAGAGATCGTCGTGATAGACGGGACCGTTATGAAAAGCAAAATAAACGAAACGGTCGTGATCGACGAAACGGCAATCGACGGGACGACGATCGACGAGACAATGATCGGACGAATAAAAATCGAAGGGATGATGATCGACAAAATGACGACCGACGTGATGACGATCGAAACGATGATGACCGGCGTGATGACGACCGACGAGTTCAACGCACTCGAACGGACAATAATCGATACGATGACGACCGAAATGATGGGGACAGGCTCTGCCGTCGCGGATGCGGTATTGCAAGAGAAAGGCGTGACAGAACTGACAATAGGGTAGATAATGACCGGCTAGATGGAAATTATAAAAGGAGCAGATACGATAACGACAGGAAAACCAGAAACAGATACGATAATGATCGACAAGATGACGACAGACGAGACAATGATCGAGCAGATGACGACAGGCGGGACAATCAATACCGATATGATAATGACAACGACAGAAACGATGACGATCGTCGCGATGATGACAGAAGAAACGACGATAGGTACGATGACGACAGACGAGATGACGACAGACGAGATAACGATCGACGCGACAACGATAGGCGTAACAGATACAACAACGATCGATACGACGACCGGCAAGATGATGACCGACGGGACAATGATAGACGCAATAGATATGACGACGACAGGCTGGATAACGACAGGCGAGACAACGATAGACGTAATAGATACGACACAGATAGATATGATAACGACAGGCAAGACGATGATCGACGGGACAACGATAGACGTAATAGATACGACAACGATCGATACGATAACGACAGACTAGATGATGATAGGCGCAACAACGATAGACGCACTAGATATGACAACGACAGGCGAGATCGACGAGACAGATACAACAACAACAGATACAATGACGATAGGACAGATGACGATCGAAGAGACGACGATCGACGAGACAAATATACCAACAACAGATACAATGATGATAGGACAGATGATGATCGAAGAGAAGAAGATCGAAATGATGATGACCGTAATGATGATGACCGTAATGATGATGATCGAACTGATGATGATCGAACTGATGATGATAGACGTGAAGACAATAGACGAAATGCCAACAGGCGAGCTAGAAGGGAACGACAAGCGAAACGTGCTCGATTAGACCAGGATAGAAGAAATAGACGCGATGATGACAGGAGGGACAATGATAATGATAGAAGGGATCGCTATGAAGATAGGAGAGACGATAACAGACGAGATGTGAGTTCAATTACATACAACCCATTACTTCGTTGACAGACAAAAGGTTTCTAAGCCCCCATTTCCCTATTCTTGTGAATCATCAATACAGAATCGATTCGTTGTAAAAACTAATAAACAAAATTATATCCGACGTAAAATTGTAATGTTGTAATAGGTAACACATTTTCCCGCGCAATCTGGGCCATTGATATTGACTTGCCGATTCCGTTTTAAACTAAGTTCTAATCTCGTCACTTCATGTTTGTAGATTTAGGCTATGTTTCACAATCGCTGAGTAAAGTTCTAAGTAAGCTACTTCGAACTTATCTGCTCAGTAAACAATTCTTTACGTTTCACAATCCCTGAGTAGGGTTAATCACCACTTTATCTGCTCATTAAGTTAATCATCGGATGCACTGACAAGTAACCGTTTACTTGACAAGTAAATGTTAGAAAACATAACCTGAAATACGACATTTGCAGATTTTCTTCAACAACAACATTTTTATTTTATTTTAAATGGTCATTTTTGATCTTATTGAAGATGAATTTGATGATTTTTTCCAACGCATGACGGGACCGCGTAGAGAACCAATATTTCGGTATCGTATAAATTATATGGAAAAATGTGACGATACTGACTTCAAGATGAGATTCCGACTTTTATTTTTGTGAAAGATTAATAAAATAAATTCAATTCAGAATAATTTACCAAACACCGGCAATTTTTTGACGTTTACTGACTGACCGACGTTTGACATAGACATTTTGTTGACAACTCGTTGCGTTCCATTCTTGCAGAAACATTGCCTTTATAAAAGGTTTTAAATCATCTTTTACATTACATTGTACTATTTTTTTGAATGTATTTATCTTTATTATACTTGATAATCATAACGAAAAATATTTTTGATGATAATTCTGTGATTACTATACTTTATAGAACACATAAATTACTCTTGCCTTGAAACGAAACGTTAAACTCTTAAAGTTGCCAGCACACTCATTTGTAAGTATTATTTAGTTAATCATCACTTTAATTTACTGATTGAATGATTGTGAAACGCAAAGAAAGCTAACGAAAGGATTTAACCTCTATGTAATTAACTCGTTGAGTAAGTACTTATACCTTTACTTATTGATTGTGAAACAGACCCTTAATCACAACTATTCTACACTTTTTTTATTCCTGGTTGTGTTTTTTTTAATTTCAACCTCACGCCTAAAACTTAATTTACATTTTCCAAACTATCCGTTATTTTGAAATTACAGCTACTTGCGGACAAATGAGACCGTAGTATTCAGCCAACATCTGGTGGTATTAAAAAACAAATAGGTCTAGACGTTCTATTAAATATTTAATTGGAAAAGTGCGTATTGGTTAATGAACAAACTTCGAGAAATATATTTTTATACACATAAAACATTCACAGGATGACAGGCGAGACAGACGGGAAAACGTAAGTGAAAAATGTCGAAAATCATTTTTAACCCTACCTACTTTAATGTGCAGTTACTTACAATTTATAATTATTTGTAGCGAAACGACAATCGTGAAGACGATGATGATGATGGCGACAACGCATTAAGGGTAAATATATTAAGGACACCCTGGACGTCTCCTTTTTATACGATTGGCTTGCCTGTTTGGAAAAAATAATATAATATAATCAACAGAAAAAGTGTCCAGAATGGTCCAAAACTTTTTCAACGTCCAATGCTCCATTCGTATACAAGACGCTAATTATATTTAAACTTATTCATCAGTGTACGTTGAAAAATGCGAGCCATTGTGTACAAAACACAGCACAGATTATTTATTATTTAAAATGTTTCAGCTACTTAAATAATAATACATAAATTATGTTAGTGCGTAACGAAAACCGTAAATTTTATAAAAAACCGCTTTTGATAAAAAGGAAAAAGGCTTTTGACTTACAGAGTTCACAGTTGGACATCCTGGCAAGAAATGTGGACGAACTATCATCCGTTAGTAAAAAAAATGTTTAGTGGTGTCTTGACTTCTGTTTTCCTATGTTCTAATTAACCGTATATTTCTTACATTCTATCTAACATTATGTTTCTATGCTTTTGTTACTCTTCACACTATAAAAACATTACGATTGTCTATTTATTTCGCTATTTTTTAAATAAACGATTTTACTCCAGTTAATTCTTTCTTTTTAATTATTGTGTTAGAAAATAAGTTTTTTGTATTTACTACTGATCCTAATCGGGACTTTGCGTACTATTACCGATTAGAATCGTCATCGTGTTTCGATTTGTAATAATTATTGTATCATAACATGGTCGTTTTAATACAAAAAAAAACTGTTTTTTTTTATTTCAAATACCTACTTACCTTTGGGCGAATATTTTTATCGGCTTAAAATAATAAAATATTAATTTAAACATATTTTTGTTTACTTTAGAAATACGAAGGATTAGGCGTAAGTACATGATTAAATAAAAATACTGAAAAATTACCTTTATATTTAACACAATTAATTATGTAAAAAAAGCTAAATACCACCAGATGTTTAATATTACTTTGAACTTGTACTTCATTTTCAGACTCTTAAAGTGTCCTATGTAAGCATAATTTTGTAAAACTAATTATTTACCCACTATGTAGTTAAAGCTCTTAAATTTTATTAAACAATATTTTTTTTTTCTAGATTCCACCGACCAGTTTATCAGTACGTATTCTTTATTTTATTTTTTTTTACTTACATTATTTCCGGGACTCCATGTTTTAATGAAACTATAAATACACAGTAATATGTTAATATTTTCAGAGAACCACAGGAGTTCATGATTTAGGCGTAAGTCAACGAACTTCTTTTACATAAAACGGGTGTGGACTGTGAAATAAAACAATACTTTCAATAATAAAGCTTTCTTCATCTATTGTGCAAGAACAATGCATTACCCTTTGTTATGAAAAAAGATCCAATCAGCAGGTTGGTAATTGGTCTAACTGCCTAAGCTGCACTTAATAGTTTAGTATTTTAAAAGTAAGGTGTACATTTATTATTATTATGTTTTGGGCAGCCCTCATCTATCCCCTCAGCTACCTACTTCGAACGGTTTACAGACGGACACATGGTCGATGGACCAGACATGTGCTAAAGAGAAGACCGCGTTTAAGAAAAATATGTATAATCAAAGTTAAATAACGGTTTAAGTGATAGATTTAATCACACCGGTATGACACCACATAAATAAGTTTTTGTAAGCTACTTTAGGATGGACAAGACTACCAATTGTCTATGTTGAAAAATATATTATCTACAGAGACTAAATCTTTGCTGCTCATCGAATACTCTCAGTGTAAATAAAATTAAGAGAATCATAAAGCATATTTCAATTTCAGGATCTTAACTTCAAATATGTAAGTAATAAAAATAAAGCCGAACCTCATACCCATATACACAGACTAGGCGGGATCAATAACAACAGAGCTAAGCAAGACGTCAAGAAAACAATCGCCGTTCCAAATAATATACCGCAACACCTTATACTGCACCCGTAAATTACTTTTTTTATTTTATTTTATATTATTATTTAACATTCTTTTTTACATAGATTGCGCCGTATTTGAGAACACTCCAGAGATTCAGAGAGGTAAAATAAATTGTTTTATTTGCTGGGACCGTGCGGACCAACAGACGATTAGCGAAAAAAGAAATAAGATTTATGCATATAATGGGCATATGCAGCTTTGTCTCTTCCAAAATTTTAATTAAAACATAAATATTTTATAGTCCTTTATGACCATCATCTTACTTTTGTAAGCTGAATTTGTCAGAACTATTTTTCTTTCGGATGTTATAAGTCTAGTGGGCACCATTAATTCCTAAGTTGCATCCTGTATCGCAAGGAAGAACACGATGGTAACGGTTTTTGTGTTTAGATCAGCACATTACTTTAGTGATTTGATTTTTTATCAGCAACAATTACATAGCAGTGATCATAGAGTAAGTAATTAGTAATAACAACATTATTACGAATGTCTTTACATACAATAAGGGCTTTTTATCAGTTATTTCGCCAGTCAGTTATTGTCAGACTTTCAATTGCCAACGAGTAGACTTTGAGTTAACTTTTAAACAATTTTTTGATTGCGAGCAAAATGCGTATGCATTTATATAATTTTTCTCTTAGTATTTTTTTTTATTCTAATTTGGACTCCAAAAGATGCAGGTTTCAAAATGATGTTAATATTGATTGCTTAAATAATTACCTAATCTTCACAAAATTAGATCTGTTACGTAAATGAACATTGATCCTATTTTTATCATTTCACAATAAATAGTGATGTAGGTATTACGTATAATATATCTTTTGTTCCAAATAAATAAAATAAATTAAATGGATTAATATTATGAGAATGTTACTTGCATTTACGGAAAAAGTAGGAAAGAAACCTCTAGGTTAATTAAGACGGATATATTGTGTAAGGACTGTGAATGATAAGAATAAAACTGAGTGATTATGATAAAAAGTTACAGGTTGAATAAAAAAAAGAACTACTATTTGAAATGGCTAAGAATAGTCTGATTCTCATACTTGTATGATATTTGATATATTATTATTTTAACACACCACCTGAATAATTATTATAATATGCAATTTTAGGTACATGTTTGACATTCATTGATGATTCTAGTTTAATATTTGTCTTGTATACGAATGGAGCAATGAATGTCAAGCAACCGCCTTTAAAATTTTAATAAAACTTTTCCTTGTACCCTTGAGTTAACACGTTAATTTAATTGTAAAATTATCTTTATGTAGCTTCAACGATCGGCGAATAGATACAACGCATCACCGAATAACGTAAGTTTTAAATTGATTAGTAGTTGATAAAGAATGATCTAGAGCGATAAAATCATACCGTTTAAAAAAAAATCTTAAAATAGAATCCCATACTCATCTCTTGCTCGATTATAAAAGCGCACAAAAATTATTATATAAAAAAACAGGTACAAATAATGCAAAAATTAAAATGGCAACAGGGCGTTCAAAGACTTATTTTAATGTCACTTTATATTTCTTTTTAGTATTTAACCCCTTTATACCTGAAAAGGATCGTGAGTATCCGTTAAAAAACGTCATAAGTAGCTTTTCTAATCTTGTGAACGTAAGCCTCTAAATCTATCACAATCTCTATATGAATCCTACAAAAATCATATTTTCTGTCCGAGTCTTATTTACTTTTAATCTCAGCTTAAGCGATGTAGTTAGTTCGACCTTATACCATTTTGTTTTGCCGTGATAACGTTTATAAGACTTCAACGAACCTGGCTGAAAGCACAAAAAAGTAACGGGTCACGACGTCACGTTCCACTTGAGCCGAGCGCGCAAGCGAGAGCGCGGAACAAGCGATAGAGAGACACGATCGACCTAAGCGTTCGGCTTATGACGCATCTATCTCTCTTCCACTCCATCGGCCAATGCGCGTAGAAGAGTGACATTATATGCAATTTTTCCTCAATGTCTTCTTAGGACGTTATCACGTAAAATTATTGTCCGTAAACAGACTTTACAGACAACCATTTTTATTTCTCGTATTTAACTTTCACCTTTTTTCAAAACTTTAAAATGTAATTAAAATTACACTTTAGCTTGTAACAATGATTATAGTCAATTTTACTCGAAACAATTTTTTGTATGTATTTGCGCAAAATATTATTTGTTATTAAATTCATTTTCTATTTTCAGAGACAACCCCGGTATCTCCGTGAAGGTGACAATGATCAAAAGAAATAAATCATTCGATAATCTCGATAAATGTGATATATTCGACCGCTTGCTACTCAAAGACGGACACGATATGGAAATTTGCTTATTTTTGTTAAAACATTAATGCATCAATTTATTATTAAAGAGCATAGCTGCAGCAAGAACGAACTTGTTTTATTATCTTTTCACCCATCTTCATAAATAAGTAAGACAGGCCCTAAAACAACCCTAGTTGAAGAAGTAAAAAATATTCGTAAAAAAATATATTTCCGCAATCTACTCTATGGGTCAAAAACCGTATTTAGGGGAAAATGTCATATAACCACACCGACAGCTGCTCAACACTAGTGATTTATGTCAAAGATGTTATATAATATATATGTCTACTTCATTCAAAACCAATGATCAAGCAAGACAGAGACAAAACATCTAGCCCAAGCTAAACATTGCACAATGTTACAGTTAGTTATTTCCATTTTATTGAAACGTCAATCAATTGTCAAAAGGCTTGTTTGGCTAGAGCTGTTGAATTTTGGTTATTTTGGTAACCTCTCGTATGTATTTACTGATTAAAAACAAAATAACTAATACTTTATAAACGAAATGGCTACAAATATTAACCAGAAAGCATATTTGCAAAAATATCTAAGTGGTCCGTCAGGAGAAAAAAAGAAGAAGAAGAAAAAGGCTGTGAAAGGCACAGGGTAAGGGTAATTCAGTTTGTTTTTTCCAAAAATATTTAACTATATATACAAGTATTGTATGTTACTGCAAAGTTATAGGACATGAATATAAACCGTTAATCTGAAAACCCCGATGATAAAACGTTACTTCATAACATAACCTGCCTTGGCTTGATAACTCGTTTTCAAGTAATGAAATTAATAAACGATAGCTTGTTCCTTTAGAAGATGTCTTACAAAACTTCTGTATATTCCATTGTTTGTACAATATTAACCACTAGAGTAGTTATAATATTATAGTTTGTACTTACTATTTAAACACTATAAAGAATTAAAGATCCATGGTAATGATTTTGCTAGACTACTACTCAACATAGTTTTTATTTAACGACCATGTAGGTATTTCAGAAAAAATCCACTAACTGAACTTATTATGTTACAATTACATTTAACCTTAACCTTAACTTGAAATAACTTCTATATTTTAGCTTAAAGATTATAGATGATGACATAGACCTGTCCAAGCTACGTCCGCTTGATGGTGATGAACTGGACATATTGGATCAAGGTGAAGATGCTCCTCAAATAGCTGGCATTATTGACGAGAGGCCGGAAGATGTCAAGAAGGCAGAGCAGTTCAGTATCAGCTCAAAATGGAGAGTTGTCAATCAGGTATAGATAAACTTACTTATGTAACACTACCTGATGTGTTTGTGGTGGCATAGTGGCCTGATGACTGGACTTCATACATAAGTTTGCAGGTTCAAACTCATTACAGGCATTTACCAATGTGACTTTTATGTATTTACTATCTGACCCGGAAAACATTGTTCTACCATATAAAAAATGTGGAGAGGGCCACCCCTATCACTTAGGGGTATGAAAAATAGATGTTGGCCGATTCTCAGACCTACCCGATATGCACACTAGATTTCATACAAATCAGTCCAGCCATGTCAGAGGAGTTTGGGAACTAACACTGTGACGTGAGAATTCTATATGGTAGATGTTATTTTATACAATAATTTTAAGAGAATGTAGGATTTGGAATAGGAAATAATTATTGGTGAACCATGGATCCAAAAGTTGTAATCTGAAATCAAGACCTGCAAGTGTGCAAGCATGTTCTTCTATGCTGGGTCCTTTTGCCCAGCTGTGTAGTAGTAGTATTATAATGTATATAAATTGTATTTCAGGATGATGGATTCAACAGTAAATTAGAAATAGAAGAAATAAAAAGCGATGTAAAACAAGTAGAAAAAGAGAATGAACTCATATTTGGTAAAATGTACAGTGACTCTGAGGATGAAAAAAAAAACGATTCAGATGTCTCCCCACCAAGGAAACCAACAAACGATAACCAAGATAAGTCTTCTAAACCCTCAAAAAAGCACAACAGTGATAGTGATTTTAGTCCTCCAAGAAAGAACGATAGGTCTCCAAAAAGATCACCAAGTGGTTCTAAAAGAGAGAGAGCTCGAAAGCCCAGTCGCTGGGGAGACTTTGGTCCAGAAACAGTATCCACAGACCATTCGCCTAGCAAAAGAGATGAAAGAAACTCTTCATCCCACAGAAAGTCGAGAAAAGATTCGTCAAAGCGAAGATCGCCGAGTTCAGACCCATCCCCTCCTAGAAAACCTAGAAATAATGACTCTGATGCATCCCCTCCCCGAAA
Source organism: Plusia festucae (assembly GCA_950381575.1). Classification (NCBI taxonomy): domain Eukaryota; kingdom Metazoa; phylum Arthropoda; class Insecta; order Lepidoptera; family Noctuidae; genus Plusia; species Plusia festucae. The sequence goes on from OX494455.1 coordinate 5,421,896, forward strand.
ATCGAGGAAAAACTATGATTCAGATGAGTCACCGCCCCGTAAACCTAAAAGGAATCACGATTCCAGAAGGAATCACGACTCTCCCCCCAGAAAGTCTAAAAAGAACTACGATTCGGATGTTTCCCCGCCAAGAAGATCAAAAAGCGATGCGAGAAGACCAGAACCTTTCTCCCCTTTGAAAAGACGAAGGCAGACTCCCGAAAAACAAAACAATAAAGACAGAACTGATAAATATTCAAATTCTAGGTATGATAAATCTAGGCAATACCAACATTCTTCAGATTCTGATATGTCACCTCCAAGAAAAAACAAAAGACAGAAATCTATATCTCCTAGTCAAAAACAAAAGAAGTTCGACAATAAGAGGAAGTATAACAGTGATTCCGACCAGTCACCGCCTAGGAGGGAGAGAGATAGAAATAATGATAGGAATAGAAGAAATAATGACAGTCCACCACCATCAAACAAAAAAATGGCTAAAACTCTAACTGGTATGACAGCAGGCTTACAAGATGCACATCAATTGAGACAAGAAACTGAAAAGTTCAGGAAAAAGGAAGAAGAAGTGTTTAAAAAGATGTCTGATGAAGTATCCGGGAGGAATGCTCAAGTGGTTTCTCGGAAAAGTAAGTAATAAATCTGTATATTATTTTGATTGGATTTATTTTTCATACTTATTTATATGAATCCAATATTTCCTCTACGATCCTACTACACAGTATACTCCATAATTGCTTGACAGCAATCAATGGGATACGAAATAAACAGAGGAATTTTTTTTTGGTTTGGTCACCAATCCGTTTTTCCAGCGTGGTGACTAGGGCATCCAACATCCGATGTTTGGGTACCATAACACAGCCCCCTGTTCTCGGTAGTCCTACTGCCGAGAGGACCGGGTGTTGTGGCGCAACTTGGGAGACGCCTATGTCCAGCAGTGGACCGTGTTAGGCTGGTTTGAATTGAATTTTTTGTTTTTTATTAATAAAAACATTCCCGCACTAGTGAACTTAATTACTGTATTGCAGTGTTTCTCAACCATTCAATTCACATACACAAAAACACCCAAACTTAGAACAAGCAATAAACTTGTGGAACACACAAATGCTTGTCAAGAGCGGGGATCGAACTCACAGGATGTTTACTTGGCAAGGTAGCCTATACCACTTTGCTAACCTTGTAGCCGACATTTCTAAATATTTCGAACGTATCTTATTTTTAGGTAAAAGAGAAACATCGGAAGATAGAGAGAAACAGAAAGAAAAGGCTGAGAGACAAAAGGTATTGGATGAGAAGTACAAGAAATGGAGTAAAGGGTAAGATTTTTTTTATTTCAAATAATATATTTATAGATGCATAGTTGCATACTAAACAGCTGACAACATATAAAAGTACTCAGTGACACGAGCAGCTGTTAATTATACTTGTAAAATTACATTATTTATTAGACACAAGTAACAAATATATTATGACCTGTGGTTGGGGATCAAGCGAAAAGAACTCGCCTATTTTTTTTATAGGGGTCTTATTTTTTCTGTCTGTCCCCAATTGTAGTTGTTTGGGATATTCATGTTACAAAAAATACATTATATACAAATTTGTAATAGTACCTGTTACCCCATCTAACTCTATATTTCTGTCTTTCCTGTCCATCTAAAAGATAGCTTTTTTGGACATCTCACACACAGCCATCTGATCCCAAACTAGGCAGAGCCTGTACTATAGTAACCAGACAACTAATAAACATAATTATATATTTCTAGTACATATTATAGATAAATAACACCCAGACACAGAACAAATTAAACATCATGCTCTTCACATATAGATTTATCCTGGGTGGCAATCGACTAGACCTCCGATTTAGCAGTCAGGGTCACTAACCACTAGACCAACAGGCCAGTCAAATTTTAGAGATAAGGCCGACATTGTACCACTACTATTGTATATTTTATTTTTTTAATGCTGTAGCTCTGTTGGTTTACCATAAATTATACTCCATAAAAAAAGAAACAAAATCCATCTGATAGCCGACTATCTTGAGTGCACTGATAGCCGAGTGGTATAGATCACCACGCTAATTACCACTGTGCGCGACGTGCTGCGGGTTCGATCACCGCATGGGACAAGCATTTGTGTGATCCACAAATGCTTGTTCCAAGTCTGCGTGTTCTTTTTGCACGTGACTTGAATGTTTGTGAAACCCCCGCGACACAAGGATTAAATTCCTTAGTGCGGGCGTCGTTTATCAAAAGAAAAAAAAGAGAGCACAAATTGACATTGAAATCTTTAATTGCAGTATAAAACAATTAGAAGAGCAGGAAAGTAGAGTGCAAGAGTTCATCCACGAAGCGTCGAAGCCATTAGCGCGGCACAAGGATGACCGCGACCTCGAGGACAATCTGAAGCAGATCGAGAGGGCAGGAGACCCTATGCTCAAGTACATTAGGGAGAGGAAGAGGGAAAGGGGGGAATTGGGACCCGGTGAGTTATTTTTGTTCTAATTTACAGGAGTTGCTTACTGACATTCATAATTACAAATAGACGGGGAAAATTCACAATGGCTTTTTTATTAATTGCCTTATACTAGTAAAAAATGTACTTCCGAATCCAGATTGATAGCAATGTTACTTTTATATATCTGCTAAGATACCAAGTTTTGTTATTTGTATGTATTTATGGGACTTAAACTTTAAGGCAAAATTCTCCTTTCCATCGCAATCGACAACGTGTGCCTATCCCATTATATTTTGTATTTTATTTCTTATTTTGTTTATTCCAGAAAAACCAATGTACAAAGGCAATTACCCAATAAATCGCTTCGGTATTCGTCCGGGCTACCGCTGGGATGGCGTCGACCGCTCAAATGGCTACGAAAAGAAGTATTTCGACCAGCAAAGTAAACGGAAGGCACAAGAAGAAGAAGCATACAAGTGGAGCATTGAAGACTTGTAATTTGTACTCTATTGTAAGGCAATACAGATGAATTTTGAATGACAGAGTCTAATGAAATGTGATTACGTAATTATGTATGTGAGATTGTACATATTTTTGTAGGAATAAATATTTTAAGGAAGGTTTTTACTTTTTTCTCTTGTTGATAAGACCTGGGTTTACTGGCTGGACCATGAAAACAAAATCATTATAATTAGAGGTGGCAGGCTTTTGTAGTGTTTTTGCAGTCTCTTGTAAACTTTGATTCTTGGCTGGAGATTCCTCCGCCCTATAGTAGATCGCAGTCAAGCAACTTTGCGTTGTTTTCCAACGGTGAGTAGGGTATCCAGGCTCCGTTGGGGGAAGAGGACATGTTCAATACGCATTTGTACCTCCCCTGGTGTTATAAGCGTACATGGGTAACAAAAGTCGCTTACTATCAGGTAGATCCTATACTAAATACGTAGCATTAAAGTCCTCCGACATTTTTTTAATTTTTTAATCTGGGTTTAGGTTAAATGGCCGAAAGAAAACGCGAGATAATGAGTATAATTTATTCGAGAAGTAAGAAATTTGTAAATCAAATAACTACACACAACTGTAATATTATAATAAATAATATAACTATTCGCTTATATTATATCTAGTTTTTCAGTTACATATATATATTATATTGCTGTTAATAAAGGCCTCCTGTGTATAAATACTTATGTATATAATTCACTATTTATTTTGGCATATTTATTTCAAATGAGATATAATATCGTTTGTAATTTCATTTTCGATACTAAGTCAACAGTTATTATATATTAAGTTTATCGCTTATACAGCGTGTAACAAAAACCCTGTCCGATCCCTGAGAGTATTATTCGGTATCGTACTGTGAACACATATACGTAACTATTAAATGGATTGGAGATTATAATTTCTCCCTAGTCAAAATAATTAAATACAAATAAAAACTGATCCAAGGCAACAGCTGAACAACTGACCGCCCCTCAAAGTTCACGTACTTAACACCTACAGTTTTGTGTCAAAGGAGCCGCCTATGCGAGACGGTTCATGAACTACCACGTATAAACGTTTATTGGATCTGACAGGGGTTTTGTTACATGTTGTATATGTTCAAAAATCAGAATTTCGACCATTTCATAAATACATAAAAATTTGCGAAAAAATTTCTGGATTCTGTAAACTGGTTTGGTGCATCCACAAAGCACTTAACTTTTTGTTAAATCACCGTTTGAAAGTGTTTCTGTAAAAAATCCGATAAAAATAAGTTTTTTTACATATTACTATTTATATACTTCTGTTGAACGCAAAAAAAAACTGCTAATCTTAAAGAGAACGGAAACATTTGATTTTCTTTAAAATAAAAACTGAGCTGTTTCCAAAGCAGACAGAAAAATTATATTATGGAGTTGTACAGCATGTATTGATGATTTTATTATTATAATACAATTGCTTTTAAATATTTCGTTACTGTTTTTATAGTAGTGTTTAATCACAATACTGCTGTTATAATTTATATTCCCCTCTAATAAATTTGTGTAACAAAATGCACTATGAGTCAATTTATGCTGATTACCAAATCACTGAACAATTATTTATCTAATGCATTGTAAATATACTTAATTAATATAACAACCGGCTGTAATGCATATTATATACTTATATACTATAAATATATGCTAATTCTCTAAGTAGATATTTATTAAGGAAAAGATATACGCATCGTTTTTTGCATTGACAGCGCTATCAAGCGAGATTCAATGTAAACTATTTAAAACAACTGAAATCTTTATGAAAATATTATGCTAATCTAATTATAATTTTAAACGATGGCATAGGAATTACATGAATGGTATCGATAACTCTTTACAAAACAATCAATTTTGAATTACCTTAATGAAAATATTTTATTTTTAATGATCACAAATAGTTTACATAATATATAAAACTGTAACATTAAATATTGGATCTATGATACGAAAAAAAATTTCAAAAAGATTTTGTGTTAGCAGATATTTTTTTTAAATACCAATTATGATAGGGAAAAGTATTCAAAATGGATTACATATCTATATATATAAAACTCTTCCGTTACTGACTGACTGACTGACTGACAGACAGCGCACAGCCGAAACTACTGATCGTAAAGAGCTGAAATTTGGCATGTGTGTTTGTTGGGAGGAGTAGGCTACCACTAAGAGAGGATTTTTGGAAATTCCCCCCCAAAGGGGAGAAAAGGGTGGTAAATGACAGACAACGCACAGCCGAAACCACTCATCGTAAAGAGCTGAAATTTGGCATGTGTGTTTGTTGGGAGGAGTAGGCTACCACTAAGAGAGGATTTTTGGAAATTCCCCCCAAAGGGGAGAAAAGGGTGGTAAATTGAAAAAGTTTATTTCTCAATGGATTCACTTAAAACTTTGTATATAGGTTCCACCAGTGAAGCAAGTGAGCATAGCATATGTATAAGTGAACATAGCATTTATAGACCATGATTTCATAGAGACAAATATTTCTAATATAATTGTAAAGGGAGACAATTTGATTTTTTCAATGTTTGTTTACACATATGTAATCGATAGACCATGGAACAGGCGATAACTAAGTGAAAAACCCAAATTCTGTCGGAAGTCATTACTACACGCGGACGAAGTCGCGAGCAAAAGCTAGTTGTATATATAATATATGTAGCGAATAAAATATATATATTACTAACAACATTGTTTATTGTACCATACATTTTATCACGAATTTTATTAGATGGTACCAATATCGCAAGAAAGAGCGGCGAGTATGCAGAATTATTGAATAAGGTGCGGACTAGGTATGAAAAAAACTATTTCGTCCGTAAGTTAAGTAATAAAGTATTAAATACGTATTTTTTTCGAAACAATAAAATTTGACAAAGATAAGGCGCTTTTAAGTTCAGGACTGAGGGCTTGTGACGTCATATGTAGGTGAAAATAGTAGCCACAAGTGACGTGTCGAGCCCCCACTCCTTAACTTAAATTTGCTTTAATTCGTTATTAGGAAACAGCATTTTTACATTATCTAAAAAAGGTACGTTATTGAAAAAATATTGTCCACATGCCTATTCCATCAGCCGATGCACACGGTGCGTAGCATCGTTGTTTTGACGCAACGTTTTTTTTCATTTTCAACGCAGCGTTTTGTCACCGCAACGTTATGTCGCAGCAGCGTTTTATGATCATTTCGTTTTTTTAACGCAGCGAGGATGCAACGTAGACCCTTTTTTAATAATTACGTTTATGTTATTATTGTTCAGTACATTTGGTTAGTAGATATAAATAATAAACGCATATTAGAAACGCAGTATACAATATAATTTGTGATTGTATAGGTAAACAATCTAGTTTTATTAATAGTATGACAAAGCGCAATAATATTGGGCCAAGTTAACTGCCTGTAAAAAAATGTTACGTATTGTACACAAACGATAGTGAGACTATTGTAAAACAACACAATCATAATCATAAATACAGTGTCCATAGCCAAGTGACATGTTTATTTTTCACCATAATGTATATTTTTTTTTTTATGTTCTGCAATTTTAAAGGTCAAGCCACAGAGGTCAAGCGATATATATTGCCAAATTCCAATGACAAACACACATTTAAAAAGACAACGCACGTGCCCGTAATAAATAAAATATTGTTTATTTCAGACTATTTACATGGTCCGAATTGTGGAAAAATAATAAAAGATTTTAAGTAAATCAGGCAAATAATGTGAATGCCACTTGGCTTTGGATAAAGAATTATTTAAAGACATATGGCCAAACATGTAAACATAATCATCTTGTAAATTTTCATTTGAGAATGTGGTTATCCTATTTATACATATACAAAACCTTTAAACAATTTATCGTGAATCACTTCTGAATTAATACAAATTTTATTATATTTTGCCGAATTATATCATGTTTGTGGGATCAATGAGGAAACACAACAAGCATTTAACAAATAAAGTAATATATTTAAATTATTTCGTTTATTTGTTTCGTCTTTAGTATATACTAAAAATAATATATAAACAGACTTGCGACGACCAATGCAAAAAACACGAACTTGGCTTGAAAAATTGAAAATTATTTTTAATATCACTGGTTATTAAGTTATCGTCAACGGCGGCCTCTAAACCCTCCCCTGCCACGTCTGTCCCTATCGTCGTGTTCATTCTGATAGCCCCGAGATTGATACCCCTGGTTCCCCTGGTTGGACTGATAGCCCTGATTCTGTTGGTAGCCCTGGTTCGACTGATAGCTTTTGTTGTAGCCCCCACTGCCACCTGGAAAGGGTATAGTTTTTATTTCACTAAACCTATTGTTATTGAAGTGACTCTATTTGCTTTTACTAATGCCCAATAGGGTCTATAATTGTTCCTAACATTAGCTTTAAGCATACCATCATTTCTGGATACTATGGAAAGACAATAAAGTATTGAGTAATAGAAACTATTATGTTCCTACTCTATATGAGAAAATGACTGTACCCAGTCGTGGGACAATTATAGGCCGGTATTATTGAAAAGGAGATAAAAAAGTCGGCAATAATAGCACAAAGACAAGAAAATCTATTGAAATACACAAAATTAAATTTTCTTACCCTGTCCATATCCTTGATTAAAGCTCCCCATACTATCGTAACCTTGGTTGTAGCCTCCGCTGTAGCCTTGGTTGTAGCCCTGGTTCTGGTTGTAGCCCTGGTTGTGGTTGCTGCCCTGGTAGCCTGGCCCTTGGTTGTTATAGCCGCCAGGGGGAACTTCATACGTTTGATAGTTTCTGTTTTGATTGAAACCCGGTGAAGTGTGGGGCCTAGAATTGTGTAATAGTATTAATGAAAATAAATATATTTTTTTAAGTATGAGAGATTAGTACAAAATCGAGATAAGGGTGAATCGGGATAAGGTAGGTACGCAATATCTACAATTGAAATAAAAAAAACTGTCTATATACTTATGGATTTTAAAATTTGAATCTTAAATTGACAACAAGTGAGTAGTCGTGGTGATCAATGCATTCTTTGTTTCTACATGTGATGGAGTACACCCCGCGTTTTAGTCTGAAATGATTACGAAACTTTATAAAAGTGAAGTGTAAAAAATAAGCCTATGAAGACTTTTCTGGCAAATGTAAAAATATGTGATTAACAAGTATTCCTAAAAGAAATTTAATAAAGATGATGTAAAATCTTAAAATTATGTTATTTCAAATCTTCCTTGGCCCGATTTGACTCTCTGTCCCTACCCCCTCCACTCCCCCCAACAATTATAATTTTATGACATAAATAGACGTCACATGGAAAAGTAAAACAAAAAAATAACTATAAATATGTTATATTGTGTAAAGTAACAAAACATAAAAAAAATAATTTAGTAACGTCATAAATATGTTTGTTTAGTAGGTACACAATACATACCTCCAATAGGATTCATACACAAAATATTAAATAACTTAAGCTAAAATGTTAAGATGTTGTATGTCTTACATATTGATAAAAATAACTTACTAAATGTATGTCTTAACTTACTATGTCTACGTCTTAACATTTATTATGTTGGAATTAGCGGAATGTCAAATATCATAAACTATTTTTTGTATAAGTTTTATAGTTCTAATGAGCTAAGAATAACTTATTTTAATAAGTTCCATTGCCATTCAAGTCATAATAGTACAAGCTACATTGAGGAATGACCTGTCCAAAATAATGTCGAATAAAATATTTCTATACTAATAAAATAAAGCAGATGAGATTTTTTTTGGTTGTTTAAATGGGCTAATCTCTAAAATAAAGTCGGAATTAAAATTGAAAACATTGTTAAATTAGGTTGCACGCAACATGGAAAAAAAACTAAAACACGCAAACGAAGTCGCAGGAGATAGCTAGTTTTATAATATTTTGTATAGATTAAATATTTCTCAAATAAAACATGCTTTCTTTGGTCTAGGTATGTGGTGCGGTTAATATAAATTAGAAATAAATTTATTTATTATTTACAACTAGCTGCCCGGATAGACTTCGTTCTGTCAAAAGTAAATTATTTAAAGTAATTCCCGAGTTCACCTTTTAAACCTTCCCTGGACTTCCACAAACATTTCAAGATCAAAATCAGCCAAATCGGTCAAGCCGTTTTCATGCTATGTCGTGTTAACGGAAAACGGGTTTCATTTTTATATATATAGATTATTCGCACAATATATGAGAGGAAATAATGTAGGAGAGTTCGTTTTACAATATATGTCAGAATGTAAGAGGAGTATCAATGGGTACTAGCAGCGTACCTGCCGTGGTCGCCGGCGCCCTGGCTGTAGGCGCCCTGCACGCGGCCGCCGCGCGCGCCCCTACCGCCGTGCCCCCTGGCGGGGCCCTCGCCGCGGGGGGGCCCGCCGCCCGGGGGCCCCGCGCCCCCCCTGCCGCCGCGCCCCCCGCGCCCGCTCTCCGCTGCCGGGGCACCCTACACAACCACAAAAAACATTAATACAACAGGAAGCGGTGTGCTGCGGTGTGTGTAAGTGACCTTTGGAGTGCTTCTAAACCTCCGAATACAAGAACGTTAATCAACTTTAAAACGTTCTCAACTATGAACTTTGATGCGAATACTTTTCTTTGCCGTTTACCATTTCGGTACAGGTGATGGCCATGTATAGTAATGCGTTGGTAAACGTTGTTTATAAAAGATACCTATACACCTTAATGTGACGGCATGGTTCTTTAATATTTAAAAAACCGGAGATCTTTCCATATAGAAAAATGATACATCAACAATGAATCATCAAAGTGATAGTAACAACCTCTTTAAAAAACTTTTAAGCGCTTTTGATTGGAAAATATTATCTTACATAGATTCTTTTTCTTTTCATACTTATTATTTCATAAAAAATATTATTTTTTGTTTTTGATTACCATACCTACCTAATACCTACTTTGTACCATGTGTAGGTATCGTGGACGCCTGGACGGGTCTTTTAAATGATTATGTGGATTTCCCAGCATTTCCCAAAGTGATTTATTTACCTATCAATTTAAATTTGAATATGGATGGTTGTTTTTTCTGGGCTTTTCCGCATTAGTCTCCTGATTAGAACATTGTGAGTGGTATATTCGACTATATTCTCCGTGATTTTGAACTTTACATCAATGTAAATTAACATCATTATAACTTACAGATGCCCTCGGTTCCCACGTAGGCATAAACTCTTCGTTGGGCCGGCCTCCGCGATCCGGAACCTGCAAATAAAAATATGTAGTTTAAATCTTATTTTAATATAAATATTTTTTTTCAACCGACTTCCAAACGGGAGTAAGTTCCATGTTCGATTGTATGTGCTTTTAGGGTACCGTACCTCAAAAAGGAAAAAAACTGAACCCTTATAAGATAACTTTTATGTCCGTCCGTCCGTCTATCAATACCCTTTCTCTCGAAAAAGCATTGAGGCATGAGTTGAAATTACTACCATACGTTAAGATCTACAGTTAAGTTAAAAAAGACACGGCTATATTGCAAAAAACTTATATTTCGACACTTTCAAGGGAATCAAAATTAATAAGGTATTTTCCATTGACTTATAACTTTGAAATTTGGCAGGTATATTACTTGCAAAATTTCAAAGTCGTACTACAAATTGCCGCTACAAGCAGCGGTAGGTTAATGGTTAGGGCATCGGACTTGCGATCATGAGGTCAGTCGGATTCAAATCCCACCCATTGCACTACCGTCATGAACCCGCTCGTAACACAAGCATTTACACCACGAGGGGTTAATACGAATACTAGTACCCACATTGTTTGTAAGATTATAAAAAAAAAGCGAGAATAACTCTAAAAACTAAACATTTCTAATTAAATAGTAAAAAAGTAAGTACTTTGTACGGAACCCTCGGTGTGCGAGTCCGACTCGCACTGGTCCGGTTTTTTTTTTTTTGCAATAAATGAATGATTGTTTGAAATAAAACTACTTTTAAACGGATTTTATTGCGGTTTATTTTCATTTTAGTTTCCGACGTTTCGATTTCTTTGCAGGTCCTGCCTACCGTGCCTGTAGTGTCGTGTTAATATCTAACATTCGCGTAAACCTCATAAAAAAAAAAATTGTTTACTAATTCAAATTTTGAAGTTGTTAATGAAAGGAGAAATATCTAATAAGTAAGTTTATTATTCTCACCTTTCCAATAAGTACTTTATTGACTTCAGTCTGAGTATTTTTCCGTACTGTTGCGCTTGAAGTTTTCTCTACTAATAATAAAGATGTTCTAGCCGCTAGGAAATCTGATAGTTTGACGTCTGGCTTCACTTTCAAATTCTCACGTTTCGGACGATATGTTGACTGAATGATGTCTTTCTTTGTCTTTAGACGGTCTGACCACTGTGGAGGATTATTTATTATTAAGCAAATTTTGGTATAAAGGTACTGCATTTGAAACATTTCTTTCTGAAGTTTATAATTTTGATTGAAACAATTTTAATGATGGAAAATAATTAACAGAAAGAGAAAGAAAATAATTTCAGTGCATCTACCACACCTTTCTGCATCACCCTAAGTTCGACTGGCAGAGAATGTCTTGTGTATAATGTATTAAATAAATAAATAATTAGATGCAGTCTGATAAATAAAATCACTTAAATCACATTACCACTATTGCCCGTGAAAAGTATAAGAGAGAGCGAATCCAAAAGTTGCTTAAGCAATTCTGATGCTTTATTGTACATAGGTGAACCTCTCTAACGGCCCTGGAGAATGCAGGCGAGATATCCTTGAGGAACCAGATCCTCCATGGTGTCGATGACCTCCGCCACGCCAAGGTAGTCTAGCACCTATGACTGGCCTGTTGGTCTAGTGATTAGAGATCCTGACTGCTAAGCCGGAGGTCGTGGCTTCGATTCCCACCCAGGACAAATCTTCGTGTGATGAGCACGAACATTTGTTCTGTGTCTGGGTGTTATTTATCTATAATATGTATGTATTTATCAGTTGCCTAGTTTGGGATCAGATGGCCGTGTGTCGGTTGTCCCAAGATATTATTAGATAATTATTAGATGTTAGAAGGCATTCTCTACCAGTCGACCTTAGGGTGGTGCAGAGACAGGAAAGTGGACTGAAAAAGATGGTATTTTGGTGGGCCTACCTCGAAACTCTGTATAGTACACTCCAGCCTAGTGATAAGCGTTTCTCTTCTCAGTCGGTACTCCTCAAACATATCCGTAAAGTTGTTCTCAAGCTGCTTCCAGTCTTTCTCGGTGAGTGCTTTGTTGTATAATGGCTTACCTACTAGCTGATCTCCTGAAGATAAACAAATATTATAATATTACTAGCTGTTGCCCACGAATCCGCCCGCGATCCCAAATCTATACTAATATTAAAGCAGAAAGTTTGTTTGTTTGAATGCGCTAATCTCAGGAACTACTGGACCGATTTGAAAAATTATTTCACTGTTAGATAGCCCAGTTATTGAGGAAAGCTATAGGCTATAATTTGCTGCTGTAAACGACGCCCACGCGGGCGGAGTATAGTAAAAAATATGGGCTATGTTTTTTTGTTTAATAACTTCCGTGAGACGAATTCATAGTTATTGAACGATTCAAGAGTTTTCTCTCGCGGACTCTCGGAATCGCTAGTCGGGCGATTCCGGGAATGCGCGAGGGTGAAATGTTGAATCTTTAAATAATAGGATGATGTTAAAATAGTACTTAGGAATAATGCATCGACTCGTCTTTTATTAGTTTGTTCATTACAATCATACAAAAATGACAAATATTTCCTCTTTATTGTATTAGTATAGAATAGCAGACCTTCCCCGAGCTTGGCACGGGTGTTATCATATTTTCAACAACCTTCGTCTGAAATCACTCTATCCATTGGAGAAAACCGTATGTAAATCCGTTCGATAGTTTTCGAGTTCATCGCGTTCAGACAGACAGATTTGAATGATCGTAAAACAGTTTAAAAAAACAAATCACAACCAACCTTCTTTCTGTATGGTCTCCTTAAGTTTAGCTTCAAGTTTTGAGAACAACATTTCCGGTGTGATGTTGGGGGGTGGCTTATTGAACTTCAATGTTACTAATATGTCTTTCAGGTCTTTGGCTGTTGGTGACTCTTGCTGGAAAATATAACAACAATTAAAATACTATTAAACCCTCTGGCTTCTGAAGTGAATCGGTGATTGAATCGCTCGAATATATGAAAGTGACAAATCTAAGTCATATGACTTACAAGTAGCGGCACATAAGTCTAGCGCTCAACGATGCGCGGAGGGGATAACTGCGCATGAGTACTGGGTGGAGAGCCAATAGGAGCTACGCACGCCCCACATGTACCTTACTTTTTACTTCTGCGCAATAACGGTCAGCGCTAAAGTTTCGTGCCGCTACTTGTACCAAAAATTTATGTTACATACTGCAATGTGGATTTCTTTCATCATTGTCTATATGGCCTTCCATAGGGGTACAAGGCCCTATCTATGGGCCATAATCTCTGATCTTACACTAGTCTGATCCATATTCATCTTTATTATTTCGTAAATAAGATGTAGGTTATTCTTATTAAAAAGTTCATACCATAACAATCTCCATGCCGGCGGCCTGCTTGTCTTTAGGACAGTCCACATTCACCATCCTAGCTGACATCAGCTCCGATATTAAGTAGTCTAACAATAATAAGAGATCCTCCTTAGTTTGGAGACGGGAAGACATGTGACCTGGAAATTAGCACAAAAATGATTAAATTATGTATAAATATTAAATAACCAGCTATATAACGAAAAATATCAAGATTTTTTATTTTGATTATTTCATTTCTATTTTGTAAAGACTTCTTTTTATTGAGAGAGATTCTGATACTTTGATTATCTTTTTTTTTCAATATTCACTTTATTTTTCAATCAAACAACTCAGCCTATCGCGGTCCACTGCTGGACGTAGGCCTCCGACTTCCGCAGTAGGACCGGGAACTGGGGGCCGGGTGTGTAACCATGGGCGTCTGTCGCCCTGATCACCATGCCGGGCAAGCAGGTTGAAGACCGCACTCTTGTCTTCGTTCTTTAGGAAAATGCTGCTCCTTACGTAACTCCCGGGAACAGAGAGGGGGTTTTAGTCTAAGCAATTTTTTTTTCTATTATACTATACTAGACCCCAAAAAACATAACTTTAGATTAAATCAAAGTCGTACCTGTAACCAGCTTCTTATATGGACACCCAAGTTCTTTAAGAAAAGAGCTCAACTCCAACAGAAAAGAACTGGATTCATCCGGATCATTCATCATGTTAACCGTCTCTTCCAAATTGCACAGTCTTTTAATCTCTTCCGCAAGTATATGGATGAGTTTCGTGAACTCAAGGGATTTGGCGCCGCCGTCCAGTGCCTTGGCGAAGGCGGTCTCATCGGTGAGCGGACCTTCATAGCTGGTGCGATAAAATAATATATTAATACCATCCAGTAAACCGTTACACAACGTAATTTATACATAATAAAGCAATTTTTTTTTTTTTTAAAGATTGCTAGTGGGTCGCACATTACTAGTAATCTCGTAAACCCCTCGTGCTAAGCTAAGATGCTTGAGTTACGAGTGGGTTCACGTCGGTAGTGTAATGGGTGGGATTCAAACCCGCAACCACATGATCGCAAATCCAACGCCCTAGTCATTAGGCTACCGCCGCTGGATGTAAGGCAGTGGGGATGTATGGGTGTAATAGGTGAATCTTTCCCCCGAATACTGAAATGCAAATTAACTTAAACACATTCTAAACAAATGTCTATCTGTTGTGACTTCTTACCTTATATTATAAATTGATGGTGTTATAACAAATTGCACTGATTTTGACATTATTTTAATAGAAATGTATACACAATGATTAAGATTAAAAAAATGTTTTAAAACATTATTTTGTAATAAGTCTGTAGTTCTCTGCCAGAATGAGGGAAAAAACGGGAAAAATCAAACTTATATTATCATAATATCCCAAATGTTATATTTTGAGTATATCTTTATCCTTAATTGTGCATTGTGCACAATTAAAACTTTAAATGATGCCAATGATAGAGCTGTACAGGTTTCTCTATAGTCTATACTAGTCAGATAAAATTTGGTCATAACATAGTCAAATGCCATTATAATTATCAATTATTTTTTTGAACTACATAATGATACTATATGGTTGTTCATCTCTAAAAGAGCCTAAAAAAGACTCTCCACTTGTTTTAACAATAAAATTATTTTTTCAATGGCTTTCCAGATTTTTTTTTAGTGTGATATTTTAGAAAGTGCAACATGTTATAATGGTGTATTGAGTGTGTTATTAGATTATGTTCTTATTCTGAAATCATATAATCTTATTTTTAAATTCTTTATACGATAGCTTAACAAAATTATCGCCAACGCAACAAGTTCAAAAGCTTACATTTTGTTAATTAATTAGGGGATGAAGCCTCCATATTTTAATGTCACGTTCATTTAGATAAAAACGTAAAGGAAACTTAAAAATGGTAATCGAAAAATAAACAATAATAAGTCAATAGTATTTGAATAAAACTAAATCTAGTATCTGATATCTGATGGCTTATAAGGTCCCTAACCTTAAAATTCAAACTTACCCTAAATCATTCAACGAATCCAATATATCGTTTTCCATATTTAAGAAACAATGCACAGCTTTCGCGGGATATAATATAAATATATTGTATAATTATTAATCACGGCCGGTATTTAATAATTTCCATGAAAATCTAGTGTCAGGTCAGATCAAATGCCGTAAATTGTCGCTATTGGCTTCTAATAAGGATGTCAAATATGTCGATCGAAACTGTCAGGTGTTTTAGTTGATTTATTTAGTCGAGTTTCCTAAATATTTGTCATAAAATATTACACACAGTCTTTAAATAATCAAAGCGCACAGTACTTTTACAGCCAATACCCATAAGTCCAATAACACAGGTTGCTAGATAGTGGCAGATTTGAAGAGATTCTCAAATGTTTTCTTAAATCTTACCTAATCTGCATGGCTTAGTTGATTTTACAAACACTTTATGAAATGACTGAATTTGTTTGTTACTATTTTGAGGATGGATTTAAGACATTGGTTGGCACTTGACGCTGACCTTGGGTTTTTCTTTAACAATGCTTAAATACTTAAAATTATTAATTATTTAGTTCAGTTAGTGTTTTTTGAATACTATATTGTATTGTATCAATAAAAACTGTGGCTAATAAAATACATAACAAGAACATTAGTAAAATAATTTCAATGTTCCTTAGTTCAATCCAAATATTACTAAAATCTTAGAGGAAAAATAATCTCATTTTAGTAAAGTTAAATTTAGTGTTATTAGTACAACACTACGGCAACTAAAGCTCCACCTATTGGTTTCCAAAGTGAATAATGACTTGACTGACTTGAAACTTCAGATGAGTTGATCAGTTGAGTTTGATAGACTACAGGACCACGTCCAAAATGGATGGGTCATATATATGAACCACCAGGTGACGTATATAGTACGATAGAAGACCATGCAATAATAAGATTCAGCACTATGCCGTCACTTGTAAGGTGTCCAACGACTGCTGGTGAAAATTCAAAAGTGCAGGTAGGAGTGAGTACATTTTGGTCATTTATTTTTGTACGGCAATTTTACCATCGTTAGATCTATGAAAAATAATAAGAAAGCGCGCAGTGCCGTAAAAAAATGTTGCGCCACAAAGCTGGGATTTCTTTTTGATTTTCTGAAATTTTCCAGGGTACATTTGGTCATTTTATTCTGTACGGCATCAGTTTCATGCTGTTTCAATACAGCTTTCAATCCATTATTCGGCAACGCCGTAAAAAAAAACGTGCGACAAGGGGAACAATCAAGGGTTGCAACCCCATGTTTTTCCGTGCTCCGGGGGGTGATTTGATACAACATAAAATTA
Organism: Plusia festucae; assembly: GCA_950381575.1. Classification (NCBI taxonomy): domain Eukaryota; kingdom Metazoa; phylum Arthropoda; class Insecta; order Lepidoptera; family Noctuidae; genus Plusia; species Plusia festucae. Next base: position 5,438,760 of record OX494455.1, read on the forward strand.
ATTTATTTTGAAAGTATTTTATGCTTAGATAATATTTTTTTACATGCCGTACATTTTCGTTGGTCCAAAGGTTTGTAGGAGAAAAAAAAAACCCAAGGAAAAATCCATAGAACGAAATGTAAGGTGAAATTCATGACGATGTTTTTTTATACGGCATTTAGATAGTTTATTTGTACTTAAGGCAATTAGTGAAATTAGAAAAAAAAAAAATTAGTGAAAGTGAAAGAAATGTTCAAGAAAATGAGCAAGAACGTGTTTGTTTTATTTGTGATTTGCCAGGTGATCCGATTGCTAACCGGATAAAATGTTTGTCAAGCGCAATTTTAAAAAAATGCATCGATGCAATTGAGGTTAGGAGTAAGCAACAGTCTAACGCCTCCAGAAGATCCATGGATGTTGCTTCAATTCAATTACCCAAAAATCTTGAGGAAAAAGGATACCATCAAAAGTGTTATAAACAATTAACAAAGTTATCCGGCAAACGAAAAATAGAAGAAATTGTTGATCCCGACGCCAACGAGAATAATCCAAGGTATTAATTCCAATTTATTATAAGTTGCCAAAAATATTTAGTTCATCACATTTATATCTTTGTATTTTCGATATAATATAAGATATTAAAAAGGTAAATAAAAAAAAGAGTGCGTGTAACGTATATATTATTATGGTACAGAAATGATGATTAATAGATTAGAGATTGATAATAGAGAGAATGATAATGGTGATTTATAGATTTATAGTTACAATTCTTGGATATTATATACACACCCTTTTACTTCAGTTAGAAGTCATGATTTTATCAGATTATCAATTGTTCTCTTCAAAAATATGTTAATACCGTACAGTATCAGATAACAATAAAGTACTACACCCTTAAAATGGTAGCGTCATTTTCTTCAGCCTAAAAGATATGGTCTGCATTAATTAAAATGTACGGCATAATTTTTTCGTAATTTATTTATCTTAATACTATTTAAAACAAGAGAAAAATGTAGAAAATTGCTATATTTTAATAATCTATGAATATTTAAACTTTTGCAATAATTCGAAAAATTGCAGTTTTTGTATTTCTCTATATTTTTTTTTAGAACGGTTTATTTTGGACGGCAATACTATATAACAATTGTACTTTACAATATCATGGCAAAAAAAAACTTGCCGTACAGAGTCAAATGATTTTACAGCTTTATAAATCAATTATATATCATGAAATTAAGATAATTATTAATATACATTCAAATGAACAATAATTTTTTGACGGCATTATTTTTAACAGTACTTTTGAGTGCTAGATAATGTTTTGGAACCAAAGCCGTACTTTTTCAAATCACCCCCCGGAGCACGGAAAAACATGGGGTTGCAACCCTTGATTGTTCCCCTTGTCACACGTTTTTTTTTACGGCGTTGCCGAATAATGGATTGAAAGCTGTATTGAAACAGCATGAAACTGATGCCGTACAGAATAAAATGACCAAATGTACCCTGGAAAATTTCAGAAAATCAAAAAGAAATCCCAGCTATGTGGCGCAACATTTTTTTACGGCACTGCGCGCTTTCTTATTATTTTTCATAGATCTAACGATGGTAAAATTGCCGTACAAAAATAAATGACCAAAATGTACTCACTCCTACCTGCACTTTTGAATTTTCACCAGCAGTCGTTGGACACCTTACAAGTGACGGCATAGTGCTGAATCTTATTATTGCATGGTCTTCTATCGTACTATATACGTCACCTGGTGGTTCATATGACCCATCCATTTTGGACGTGGGCCTGTAGTCTATGAGTTCATACGTTGGTTCATACCATGTCATACATATTCTAACTTTCTGAGCTTCAGAGACTTCGGTCCTAGAAAAATGTCAGATGGCGTTATGTTTCTTAAAATTACTACATTTTGGCTGCAATAAATATTGAAAACTATAAAATAAAATATGAATGTTTTTGTTTAAAAATAAAATATGAATGTTTTTGTTTATTAAATCATTAACGGCGATACCTAAACAGAGATAAGAAATTAAGTAGATAGTGTGACTAATTTATTTAATCAAAATAAGGTTTTTCAAACAGTATTTCCTCAATAAAAACCCAAAAAATTGAGGTTACAATATTCTTAAAATTGTAGATTTACATCAATTGGTACATTACCGGTGCACCTTCCATGACAGCGCACTGAGCGCACATAATTAGTCTAACTTACCCAACTAGACGTTTTCAAGGTAAATAAATACATTAATGCGCCTATCAGGTAAATAACCCTTATTCAGAACATAAACTTGCACATGCTGTAGTAACTATTAATATTTTGGTTTGCCTTTTTTCCAAAGTTGTAAGAAATTAGGTCATTGATGTCATGCAGCCTTTAGTAAAGTAGGTAACAACTTGCGGCTGGTGAACGTATATAAACGAACCAAGTATCTCACAATCAATAATTAGAATCATAAACAAAGCCAGTATAAATTTATTTTATTGCATATTTATGTAAAACAACCTGTTTGATTAATGGTTAGTGATCATAGCGTACAGTATTTTTAACATTTGAATAGCTATCGAACCTTGAATATCGGCGATTCGGCGCCATCATATTGCCATCACATATTTTGAAATCCATATTTTTATAGGTACTCTACGTGGTGAAACATAGCGTACCTACTTACTTATTTTATTTTAAGACCTTTGTAACCTAAACAAAAACCTATGCTTGACAAATAAAGCTTGATTTGATTTGATCACTTGTGCGATGTTGCGGTGCCGGCGGTTTCTTCGTGCGATGAAAAAGATCTACCTACGATCGCATCGCAAGTTCGCGCGACCCGCGCGACCCTAGCACGGTCACGCAATCATTTTCATGACGCACGCATCAGATACTGAAACGTCAATCAGTTTGAAGGCGCCGTGCGATGTCTCATGCTGTCTCTGTCACTTTAAGGTGTGAAGTAGCGACAGATAGGCATTTAAGAACGTGTTAAAGTTAAACAATGTTTGTAATTAAATACAAATTGTAGAAGGAAAAACTTAAACCTCAGGCAGGACTCGAACCTGCGACCACTGGCTTGACGCGCCAGTCGCTTTACCAACTAAGCTACCGAGGTCACTGCCTGGAAGTTTAAATTTCTCCTTCCACTTATGACGTCTTTATAGGGCGACGTATGCGACATCTAGTGAACCTACCTTACGGTTGGCCTCACTGACTCTGATTAACAATGTGTTAATTAGAAGTCCGAGAAGATGGCGCTGGCCCAATACTTATTATTTTTAATTATTTATACACATTATCGCATGTGTTAGCGAATATTTGTAATTAAATACAAATTGTAGAAGGAAAAACTTAAACCTCAGGCAGGACTCGAACCTGCGACCACTGGCTTGACGCGCCAGTCGCTTTACCAACTAAGCTACTGAGGTCACTGCCTGGAAGTTTAAATTTCTCCTTCCACTTATGACGTCTTTATAGGGCGACGTATGCGACATCTAGTGAACCTACCTTACGGTTGGCCTCACTGACTCTGATTAACAATGTGTTAATTAGAAGTCCGAGAGATGGCGCTGGCCCAATACTTATTATTTTTAATTATTTATACACATTATCGCATGTGTTAGCGAATATTTGTAATTAAATACAAATTGTAGAAGGAAAAACTTAAACCTCAGGCAGGACTCGAACCTGCGACCACTGGCTTGACGCGCCAGTCGCTTTACCAACTAAGCTACCGAGGTCCCTGCCTGGAAGTTTAAATTTCTCCTTCCACTTATGACGTCTTTATAGGGCGACGTATGCGACATCTAGTGAACCTACCTTACGGTTGGCCTCACTGACTCTGATTAACAATGTGTTAATTAGAAGTCCGAGAGATGGCGCTGGCCCAATACTTATTATTTTTAATTATTTATACACATTATCGCATGTGTTAGCGAATATTTGTAATTAATGTTTCAGTATTCGCGGCTAAGAATGATAGTATAGAGACTTACAATCACAGAACACTAATACTCTAGGCTTGCAATACACTAGTTGTTGCCTGCGGCTCCGACAGCGAGTGAGTCAAATATCCATCTTATCCATACCAGGTTGTATTAAAATCGGTTCAGAGGTCCAGAGGTAGCCTTAGAAAGCGCAACAGACAGACAGTTATTTTCGCATATTAGTATGGTTATCGGGTCATGGATGAAATTATGGTCTTCGTTCGGACAGAACTTTCGGACATATATTACATAATCTAATTAAAATTTCGGATATTTTTCTCATGTACGTTTTCAATTTTTTGTTCTTATTTAAAAAAAAACGACGCCTACACTAAGCAATTTAATCCTTGTGTCGCGGGGTTTTGACAAACATTCAAATCACATGCACAAAGAACACCCAGACTTGGAACAAGTATCTGTGGATCACACAAATGCTTGTCCCATGCGGATATCGAACCCGCAGCGCGTCGCTCTCAGTGGTAATAATGCGATGACCACTCGGCTATCCGAGCAGTCAATTATTTTTATTGTGTCTGTACCTGCAGTGTATTCTTTTGATTCTTATGTTTGCAGTGCTATTAATTTAACCACCTGCTTACCCATTCACTGAACAGGCGTGATTCAACAAATTATTTTCATTTAATCAATAGGTGCACAATGTGAACTTTCTAGCACAATAACTTATACAGGATGACTGGTGAAATACAAACGATATTTATGGAGAGCACTCGGTACTCGATTCTCATTATAATTATGTAATAAAATTAGGTACTTAATTTTTGACCAAATGTCTCCATAAATAAGTTAAGTGTGGATCCCTTTCGACGTTGACTCGATCACGCGGTTAAGCACGCGCCGGTTGAAACTAGTTGAAACTAGTTGAAACATGAAAGAAACACCGCAGCCGCCGCGCCGCCCGCGCACGCGCCCGCCCCCCTTCAGTGCAAGCGCAAGCGCCGCGCCGACTGGTCTGTGTTTGCCGCTTCCTACTTCCGAGTTCAAATTACCTTTTTACGTAATCAACAAATAGGTGATTTAAATACCTAGGTATTTTTGCCTGTCCTAAGCCAGCATTAAAGTATGAAGGAAAAACGGATCATGCTTCTTTATCAAACTTAGCTTACTACCCCGTGAGCATGCGGTAGTCGCGTAAACAATGTAACTACCTACGTACTTTGTGTCGATACCACAGCACGTACGTTCGTGCGGTGTCCATGCGTTGTGTAATTAATAAGGTAACTTTAACCTAAGTTTACTAAATAGTCAATAGATATTATTATTATTTTTTATATTTTTTATTCATATATGATTCCAAAATATCACGTCCTCGAAAATCGTTTGTGTTTCACCAGTCACCCTGTATTAAAAAATTAACTCTATGAAAATGAATATTTTTTTTTTGTAATTTTAGGCTTAGTAGAGAAACATTTCGAAATACCTGGATTTAAAAAGATAGTGTAACAAAGCTGAACATCATAAATCTATCTATATATATAAAAATCAATTGCTGTTCGTTAGCCTCGCTAAAACTCAATAACGGCTGAACCGATTTAGGTGATTTTGATCTTGAAATGTTTCTGGAAGTCCCGGGAAGGTTTAAAACAGCAATTGATTTTTATACATACCTATATAGAATTTACTATACAGAACGAAGTCTGTCCGGGCACCTAGTCATAAATATATATTTCTCGTCTCACTTAAGTAGCAGTTGATTCATTATTTATGTATGTAAGTATGTAAATGCGTACGCCGCGCGCCGTAGGTACACTAAAATAATTTTTATTTTATTTTAACATTAATTACGTCGAGAAATGAGACCAAGTGCGAGAGACTAATTTACATCTAATTAATTAACTTTCAACATTAAAATATCATTTAGTTAAATGCGACTATTTATATTTATAGAAATCTTATTTTAGTTGTTGTAATAGGAGAGGATTTAAAGTACTAATTGGTATATTGATCTAGTGGTTAGTGACCCTGACTGCTAAATCTGACGTTGTGGGTTCGATTCCACCCACGACAAATCTTTGTATGAAGAGCACGATCATTTGTTCTGTGTCTAGATGTTTAAGTAAATGTGTATAGGTAAGATATATACGGAGTGAATTTTTAATTCCACCTAGATAGTACCTTTATTTCATAAAAAAAAAAAAAAACTGCTTTTTATATGAAATACGCTTTGTACATACGGGAATCGAACGGGACTAAAATGCGAACAGTTTATTGCATCAATCGAGACCTGTACTTCTATGGCATCAATCAAGAGGGACCATCGCAGTTTTAACTATCTTTAAAAATGAAGGAATGTTTCCTTTGATCATAGTTTGCTATCGCCAATATTTAGAGTACCTACATAATATTCTTATCTTCCAGGAGGCATTAAAAAATTTCACTCTGTATAAAGAAATCCGTTTTCTCTAGAGCCTTGGAAGTTGCAATGTACATTGTACGGTCTACAAAAACAACGTATGTACTACGCATGCGCACTTCGCAAGTCAATCATATAGGAATGAATGGAACGCAACGTTCAACTGTTTTGTTTTTACTCATTACTCATTCATAATCGTTAACATTGTGGAAGTTCCTTGCAATGATTGCTCGGTTTTCTCTTGTTGTCTTCATAATTTATTATTAACTAAGTTTCTGTGAATCTTATCGGTTGTAAAGAAATTTTTTTGATTATAAAAAAATTGGTTATTCTACCGGATATGAAAATTAAATTGATTAGTCTATAAGATTATAAAAAAAATACACGGATTTGAGACGTTTTCCTTTACCAAAACAATAAAAAAATTACAAAGTTGAAGCGTTTAATTAAAATTCAGGAGTGGGACTTGTGTCACAACCTTAGTTAAAATTATAGGACAGAGCGACGTCTTTGATTGGATTCGAACCTGCAATCATGTGCATGCGAATCCAGTCATTGAACCGCTAGTCCACCATGACATCTTAATATTAATTATTATTAGACATGTGATTAATTCTGAGGTTTACGCGAATATTAGAAATTGAAATAAAACTACTTTCAACGGATTCTATCGCAGTTTATTTTGATTTTAGTTCCCGACGTTTCAACACCACCCCTACCAGTCTGCCCGTGACCATGCCACCTGCAAAGGTGTTAAAACGTCGGGAACTAAAATCAAAATAAACCGCGATAGAATCCGTTTAAAGTAGTTTTATTTCAATGTGATTAATTCGTTCATGTCAGACGTGTACCTGTTTAGTAAATTCTTATAATTTGTTGTGTACTTCATTACTGCATTACTGAAGGTTGTTTCCCAGATGAAAGTCATTCATAGATCTTTAAATTCAAATTTCAACGGTATTGAAAAAGGCGAATGAAATGTTGACTTTCATAGATTTTAGAACATACGTACAAAGTAGTTTCGAATCACAACGCACCAAGCCAGTTAACATCATTTATATATACTTTTTGATTTGCCATTTTGCAGTAGGTAATAGGTAATAGTCCCCAGTTCTGAACATATAAAACCAGCTTCTATTCAAGAACTTGATCCCTATAAAAAGGTGATTACGAAGCCACATCTATGATCACAACAAACTACGCGCACAAAATATAAAAGATTCAATCTACGGACACGTCGACACGGATTCCACGTCTGCGTGTGCTTGAAGTTGCGTATGTGTGAGTTTATACCTGCGCTTGCGCCGATCGCTAGCACAGGTGTGCGCGTGAGCATAGTAAGACCACAAACACAATCAACATGGTATTTTTTTCTGAGTTACCTACAAGTTACATGTTTGTTACGTCTGATGTTTTTGGTAACCTACTTGATTCAAATGTCAACCATGATTAATTTAGTTTGTTGAGGTGGTAAAATTATAAGGTGATAAAAGTAATAAAAGCGAATAGGTATGTAGGTATATGTTAAAGGCGAAACAGTATCAATGTCGTTTATTGGATGATTGGATGACTTCCAGGGAGGATAAGACAAGTATCGATTAGATTACCTTTATGTAATAAGTAATTAATTTTGCTTAAATTTCAGAAGTATAAGTAATAAAGTATTTATTTTTCATATGAAATACATAGATCTGAAAAATGGGTATCTTATTCGAAGCAGACTAAAAAAAAACCTCTTCACTGAACGTCATGCCATTCAATGACGGGTGTCTATAACCTTTCATGCTCAAAGTGGGACTACAAAACTTAGAATACTGAATACCTTTGAATCTAAGATCGTCTTAATCTTAACTTAAACTTAGATCCCGGTGCTCTGACGCACGTCTGCCGCTGTCCAAACACGTTCTCCACACACGCTCTCTGTCCCACAATCACAGCGTTTTCACAACCGAAACGACCGATCTACTACTACGAACGAGTCCGAACGCCACAGTCGACCGCGCAGGCTGACGCGGCGCACGTCTGTATCACTGCGCTTAAAAAAAGTTTACATCGCATTCCGGATTCGAGAATTCAAATTTTGGGAATGTGATCGGTGTCCGTTGTCGAACCATCTATGTGCCATATACAGTGATGTTAATTTGTGTGGATTAAAAATGGGTGTTTTATTAAAATTGTTGTTATTTGTGACCGTTTTGGTGCCTTGTGTTTTTGGCCAAGAAGCTGCGACGTGCTATGGTGCTGGTAGCGTTGCTGGCGCAGCTATCGGTGCTTTTATTGCTGCACTCCTTTTGGTGACAGCTGCGTATTACTTGAGGAAACTATATTGGAAATCACGAAAAGGTACGTAAGTTATTCCAAGTTTTTTTCTGCCGCTTGCGGCGTAGAATGACAGCCCACGTTAAATCCACTCGAATCTTGCTTTGGAATTAGGCAGAACAGAATTCAATGACCTTTGCCTTTTTGACATGTATTGTGTGTGTAAAAAAAATATTTATTAAATGGCACACTGGTGTGGCTGGTTGCAAAATATCGTAAAAAAAAATGTGTCTATAAACACAGTACCCTGCCAATGTGTTAAATAAGAAAATCGCAACAGCAAATCCGTATAACACTTCTCAAGTTACTGTTAAACGTTCATTGAATATGTATGACTGACTTTAATGCTTAACGTGACTTAATTGCAAAATATTCCAACAAGAAGCCGGTTAACATTAAACCTGTTTTAAATAATACCTTTTACGTACCCACACTTGGTATATCTAGCCAATTTTTGACGAAAATAAACAGGTTTTTAATGTGTCATAATATTTTTACGAAAGTTAGGTACCTACCTTTTTGATTTATTATAGCCGATGTCGTGATTAAAGTTCCACTAAGTAGGTAGGTTAGTGACCATGAGATAAATAGATTCGATTTTGCTTACAATCTTTATCATAAAGGTATAGGTAGGTATTAAACTTAGGTTGCGGCTAGATGTTTATTGAATAGATCACGTCGTTTTAAGATAATAAATTTTGTATTAAGGTACATAGGTACCTAGTAGAGGTACATAATTTTAATTATGCACTTATTATGTACACAGAATAAAACAATTTAAGTAGGTATTATTTCTTGTAGGTACCTACCAATCATGGAGACAAAATAATTACACTTATGGTACCTACCTACTTAATTAAACATTTAAAACAAGGATGGCAAACTAAGGTGGAAATAGAAAATCGGCCAAGTGCGATTCGGACTCCCGCACGAAGGGTTCCGTACTTACCATTAACAATAAAAACAGCAAAAATCACTTTAGTTGTATGGGAGATTGGGAGCCCCCTTCAATATTTATTTGAATCTGTTTTTGAATTAATTTGTTGATATAGCAGCAATACCTTTCACGGTACCTAGTGCACCTACATGAGATAGGTACAACCTGATAACAGCGACAGCGGAGTTTTATTAATAGGATCTCGTTTTGAAACGGAACCCTAATTACCTATACTATCTGCCTATCTACCCAATTTATAAGATGTAACCAGGTATTTCGGAATACCTATAACTAACATAATATAGTGATAATTATGTTGTCGCTTTGAAAGGTCAAATCAATGAACTTACACACCCTACCTATAGTTTTGTAGGTACACAATCAAGGCTTAGCACGAGGGGTTAACAAGAATATTAGTACTGCGAGTTGCGCGACCCACATAGCTAGTAACCTTTATTAAAAAAAAACAAATGAGCTAAGTAGGTAGGTATACCTACTAAGCCGATTTAAGAAACTACGTTTATGTATGTAGGCACATAGTCAGATGAAATAATAAATAGGTATAAAATAATAAAAACTTCTATGATAAAATAATAGACTACAGTAGTTACTTGCGTATTAGGATTTCACAGCACTCACTAATTATTCAAAATTTCTTATATTCGTTTTTTTAATCTTTAAAATATATTCATGGATATTATATATCAATTCTGCAAATTCATCGTAATAAACTAAACTTTCACTTGGCAGGAAACATAAATTAATTCCAACCAAGGCGCTAAAGCTGTGCACAGATTAAAAATACCTATATCTTGTAAGATTGTCTATGATGCACGTCACAAGACGCATGCACGAACTAAGCACTTTCACGATTTTCACGTGCTAACGGCAGCACATCAATCAATCATTATTTTGCTTGATACCTACTTGCCGATTTTAACATTAATAGATTGAACGATGGGGAAAGAAACAGGGTGTTTTTCTGTGTACGTATGAGAAATGGCCTCTGCCTTATAGAGGAGAGTCAGTTATGATAATCTAAACTTGAAAATGTGTTCCAATTATAATGACCACTTATAAAATAAGATGTTCATACGAACTCTTGCGTTTTAAGCGTTGACTAAATGATCAACCCAAGTTTCGCAATGAAAACCCTTACATTATCATCTCAGTTGCCTTTGAAAAGCGGTTCTTTTGTACTAAGATTTCCCCGAAATCATACATCCCATCTAACTTGATAAGCACTTAGACTTTTATATAACATAATTAGTGCATTTGAATAAATGTTTTAGTAAAAGTTAAAACACTCAAGTACAACCGAATCAGGTCCGCCGCATACCTACCGCATCTGCATAGCTAAAGAAAGCGTAATTCCTTGCGTAATTAAATTTAAAAAAAATATTTATCTATGGGGTTAGGCCGCAGCTTAAGCCGTTTAATCATAGACAAGAGAGAAAAGGTAAATAGCAGACGTAAAAAACGAACTGAAAAATAAAAAAATTGTTATTTTTTATAAAAATAACAATTTACAAACCTAAACTTGAAATTAGAACACAATTGGAACCAAATGACAATTTTGACAACCTTTTTCGTCTTTAGTCTGAAAGCCTAATGCATCGTGTCCAATATTAGTATGTACAATAAACTGCACTGACATTAAAAGTATGTGTTATGATAAAGCGATAAGGTTGACTTTCGTAATACGCTACCAATAACGCAAGGTTGACTGTACTTGTATTTTTTGTAGCTCTTGTTTTGTTTCAAATAAGGCGTTTAACGTGTTTGACAGTATGTATTGGTTAATCGCACGTTTGATGGGTATCACATAAAAGTTAATTGAGGTTCAGAAAAGATAATGTTGTTCGTTGAATGTACAGCTATGTTTGTTAAACATGGTTTATAGTGTATGGCTTTAGATGTCTCAGAGGGCTTTGTAAGGTCAAGGACTTGATTAAGAGTTGAAACAATTGTGGTCTTATGAGCTTTAAGAGATTGCATTTAATTTCTTTAATTCATTTTGTAAAGACATAACTAGCAAAAACAAGGCTTACATAATAGCCATAATAAAATATTTAAGTACATACAGGTTTAAACAAAATAGTTTTAGGCGGTTTTAAAGATCAGAAATACTAATATTATGAATTCTACTATTATTATCTATTCGTCGATAACAGGCTTTCAATATTTTTAAATTATCGGTTGCTTTTTAGGGTATCGTACCTTAAAAAAGAAAAAACGTAACTTCTTATTAGAATAAGATAACTTTGTTGTCCGTCTGTCTGTCAAGACCATTTATCTCGAGAACGCGTGAAGATATCGAGCTGAAATTAAAAGAGCTATAGTCCCTTGATACTGTGACGCTACCCACTACGCTAACGTAAATGTAAAAAAGTAAAGATTTATTTAAAAACAAGTAAATTTTATAGTATACCAATATAGATATAAGTAGGTACTTGTGCAATCCGACTAGTACCCACAAATTTATCCGCGTACCTTGTCCCGTGGCCATTATCGAGTAGAAAAATAAAAAGATTCGATGTTTTTACAGCTTAAGTGTTAAATTTCCTCAACATCTTAGTAGGTACCTACCTAGTTTTGTATTTTAAGGAGACAAATGTTCAGATACCCTAAAAAATGTCATATTCATAATATTAACAGTACTTATTGTTTGTTAGACTGACATACAGTTTCAGCTAATTACAGTGCATGCTAATACTTTCTGATAATATGCTTATGACATACCTATACCTCGGTCAGAAGCCCTCGGCTGACCTACTAAGCTAAATCTATCGCTGTTGCTATACATGGTGATACGCTTTCAAGCGATGTATCTGCTTTTCAATCTCAAACTGTACACATTTATGAGTTTCTTACGATCTTTTGATTGGAAACTTGTATTACTTTCCAAAAAGGCCGGTTGTCGATTCACCTATATTGTAACAAGGTCTTATTGCACCTGAAGATCTAGTTTCGAAGGGACGAAATGAGTATTATTTTTCTGGTTTGACTAAGGCTCAGTTTTTTATCCCGTGTTAACTCCACCAATGGTTAAATATTCTAACTAACGGTTTCAAACTTCAGTATAACGTGTTTCTTCGTCAATTTTTATTCTAACAAATGGTTAAATAAGTAACTCTCCGACTTATTTGACCCTTTGATAGACAAACAAAACGCGTTTTACCGAAATTTGAAACCATTAGTTGGAATATTTAACCATTGGTTGAGTTAACTTTGGATCAAAAAACTAGGCCTTAGCCTTAGAAAAATCTAAATAATAATTGAAAATGAAGTAAAATGCCCGGCAGTAAGGCAGATTAGTCTCAAATAATAATAATGGTTTTGACAAAAGTTCGTAATGAGGAGCACAAAAACTTCCAACATAATATTTTTATCGTATTTAAAAAACGTCGTTATTTTCAAAGCAATAGTACCAACGAGCGAGATACAGGAAAATTTAAACAAGAGATACAATTATAATATCTAATGGCAGTTTGTGAACCACTAATTACAAAACGGCTATTAAAATCAAGGATAATAATGTCTTTGTCTTGTCATCGTGACTTATTAATCTATGACGGGCCTGTTGGTGTAGTGATTAGTGACCCTGTCCGCTAAGCCAGAGGTCGTGGGTTCGATTCCCACCCAGGACAAAATCTTTGTGTGATGAGCACGATCATTTGTTCTGTGTCTGGGTGTTATTTAACTATAATATGTATGTATTTAGAAATATACTATAAGTATGTTTATCAGTTGTCTGGTCACCATAGTACAGGCTCTGCCTAGTTTGGGATCAGATGACCGTGTGAGATTGTCCCAAGATATTATACAGGGTTATATGTAAAACACCGGAAACCCCTTAAGAGGTCATTGTACTCAACATTATGAAAAACTTTTACTTTGGAACCATAACTGAATTCGCGAAAAAAAACAGCTGTTCCATACATTTATGTTCGTATAACTCGTCAAAATGTATGGAACAGCTGTTTTTTTTTTTCGCGAATTCATAATATAATAAAAAAAAATTTAAACCTCGGGCGGAGCTGCGGGAAACTAGCTGCTAGTCCATAAATCCATCGTTTTCCACTATGCAGTGATAGAATTTTGAGTGAAGTACCCAAAGGAAGCATCTTATAAAATGGGACACCAGACCGACCGAGCCTCAGGCGCGGGACCAAAGACTACTTACGTGCGACCCGAGAAAAGGGGTTGAAAACCCGCCACACTTCCTGACTCGGAGCTGTAAATAATAGCCCGACCCGAGATTCGAAACCGAGACCTTGTGCGCAACGGTAGCGCTACTAAACCATAGAGGTAACATAATTCGTAAACTAGAACCCGATCCCAACAGTGGAGGTATTAGAGGCTTTTTAAGGCTTAATTGCTTCTGGATAAACTTAGTTAAAAGTTCGGCATATTGTACGTAAGTAGTTAAAATGTTTTGTTATTTTAACGTTTTTTCTTGAATATACAGTAATTCAAAACTTCTTATAACATGCACAATCTACTCGAGATAATAAAAATGCAAGAATGATTATCAAATATAAAAATGATTTATAGTTGATTTTGTGTCAACAAAGATTGCAATTTGTAACCTTGGTTTAAAACGTTGGTAGTTTCTGTACGTAAGTAATTTCTGTACATGTGTATAATACATACTTACCTCATAAGTGTATACAATTACACTGGAGACGTATTTAATAATATAGTTTTACAGTTTTTTAATGATACTGTCTGTCTAGTCTTCTGCTATTGTATACAATAACTTAAAATTTTGTAAAATAACGTTTTTGAGGTTGTTTTGTTTACAGAGCAGAGTACGTTATAGGGTACTTCCACAAACCCCAATTATCTGCCCTCCAGGGTATATGCAATTAATTAAACACGTTTTAGAGGGAGTGGGTACCTAATTACATATTTGAAATCAGACCTTCTTATTTTTTTCCTTTGTGTTTGATTATTTTTTGCCATCTGAAGGTTTGTTAATAACTAACGACTAGCTTTATCCAGCGGTTTCACCTGCTTAAGTATTCCCCGTTCCTGTAGAGATTTTTTTTTATTTTCCATTCCGTAATAAAGCTTGCGCTGTAATACAGAAAAATACCAAATTTCAAAGCTGTGTGCCCACGGCTTAGCTCGGAAACAATTTTCAATTTTCCCTCGGAAACTACTTACCTAAGGAATAAGGATGAAAGGGGTAGCCTATGTTCTTTTCCATGTCAAAGGCTACATGCATGCCAAATTTCATCCAAATTCCAAATCTATTCAGCCGTTTTTGCGTGATTGAGTAACAAACATCACAACACTTTCACATTTATAATTATTGTAGGATTTTAAGACTAATAGGTAGAAACAACACTACAAACTATGATCAGTATATTTCTCACGGCAAAATTGTAGCAAGAAGTCGTGTGTAGGTATTAAATTATAAATAGTGCGTAAATCGGATTACGTTCACAATAGGTATTTAGCGTACCGTGTTGCGTATTAACATTCTTGAGATAAGACAAGCTGTCCCGCGTTTTAATCTGTCGCTAACATGTTTTTTAAGTACCTATGTTCTTTATTTAAATTTTTAGTGTTTTTTTCATACTTTTAACAGGTACTATCTACTGCGATGAATGATTGGATAGGTACCTTCCTAACTTTATTTTATGTTTTCGGGGGGAAACCTTCAAAAGGCGCCCGGCCTTATTAATATGGTGATTAAGGCTGAGCAGTGAGGGATTTTTACCTCACTAAAACCACCCCGTGGGTCACCTTCAGCACATGGAGGAGGGATCTGTTTCCTCTTCAGAGACCAAACCAGAAACCAAACCCTCCTGTGCAACGCCTGTTATGTCTCATCCCTGGGGAATTATTGGATACCTACCGAATGAAAGTAGGAAGAAATTATAAAAATAAAAAAACAATTGCAATAAAAACATGTAGTGAGGCATAAGCGACAAACTAATTTTGACATTTAAAATTTAGAACTTAACTTGCTAATTAAATTGCGTTGTGTGTTAAACCGCTTATTTTTAATTTTCTAAAAGTTGTAAAACAAGCGAATCTTGTTTTTTTTCCTTCGTTTATGGTAATATCAAGACTTGATTATTTTATCAAATAAATGTGTAGGTAGGTATATACCTAAGGAACTTTAAATGTCAAAGACTAATTTTTATTAAGAATTCATATAGTATAGGCCTATTTTTAGATCGAAATATGGCAACCTTGAAAATGTGAAACAGTAAACATCTCAAGCAGCTAATTTCATAGTGAAAAATTAGGTATGTATATTAATTTAATTATTCAATTAATAACTTAAACAATGTATAAGTAATAAACGAAAAACTTCATAATTAGCAACATTTTCAACTTTAATTTTCTAATTAATTTTAATATCATAGTCCTTCTAAAGTTCTGTCTTTACTCCTTTATCTTCGCTAAACTCTGAAGTGTGAGATAGCGCTAGCAACAATCAGTCGTCACGTCATTAGGTAGTTAAAATATATTAAATACTACAAGATAAGATTACACTATTGCTATTATCATTGCTTCTTGATGTTAATCTGTCACGTTATTATTTTGCGTACTTGTAACACTGATTTTTGCCTTTACTTCAAGTTGGAGCTGCGATGATTGTATACTCGACGCCCCAAACGAACAAAGCGGTAATATGGAAACTGCTACTTTACAGGAGAGCTAAAAAACGTAAAAAATGCTCTCAATTCTTGTACGAATCTAGAACACTAACAAATGCTATATGGTAAGATGCGGTAAAAAAATAGCTTTCGGGTGAATATAAAAGCCAACATAAAAAACCCATGAGTTTTAAGAAATAAATTAAAAACCATATTACATTTATATTCATCTACCAGTTCGTGCATTTTTCTTTTGTATCAATTTTTACGTCCTTATTCGTCTCAAACTATTACCAATTTGTATTTGTATTACAAACATACCTACCTCTGAGCATACTTTTGTAAGCATTTATTAGTTTTGCATAATACTAATACGCCTTTGTTCGTCCAAATATTTGTTAACTCAATATTCGTACATTAGCAATAAGTCTTTTTTCTATCTCAATATTTTTAATACATAGGATATCAAAATGTCATGTAATTTGAACTTATATGACCATAAATATAATAAAACAAATAATTTTGGGATATTTTTTTTATTAGAATTGAGTATGAAACTACTAAAATATGATAAATTAAAAATAAAATGCCTAATGACAGTATATCCAGAAAAACAAAACTTAAAAGTAACAACCTGGTATTACTTGAACAATGTGCATATTATTTAAAAAATAATAATCTTACGACTCCAAAAACAAAACTAATTATAATAATTAACCATCAGACTTTAATGAACATAAGCAAAAACTATCACAATAACACTCATTTATGAAATATTCGAGATTTGTTGAGCGAGTTGCACGAGAAAATTAACAGGATAAGACGAATTGTTTTCACCAATCAATAACAAGTAAAAACAGCACTTAAATCTTAATATTTACTTAAATCTTTTAAATTATACTAACCAAAGTCAAGTTAAATAAAAACTCCATAAGTAATTCTATTATTATAGAGCCTTATACGAAAAATATGGCGGACAGTGAAATATAATATTAGTCTTTTTTATCTGGGAACTAATCGTAAGTAATCACTGTAATCAATATTAAAATTGCAAGATCTTTACGTATTATAAATCTACAATTGAAATAATCAGTTATCATAGTTAATAATTATATATTTTCGCCACTAAAATTATTCTTCAGCATTATCATCTTCCTCGTCATCTATCTCGGGGCCTACATTAGTTGAGGACTGATTAATGGGTACCAGTTTTCTGTAAAACTCCTGTTACTGGATTGGAATAGCCTTTAAATCATATAAACTTAATAAATCATTGTATAGAGGCCTGGGTATAGAAAATAATTCGATATAAGCCGGTTGTAAATACTGGTTTTCAGGACTAGTGTGGTTCTTTCGACCAAGGGAAATTTGGCAATTAATGTTAAGGGTTCTAGGCTCATCATCTAAAGTGTACCTGAAGTATAGTTTATCGGGAGTCACAAAATCAAATTTGACTTCTCTGACTTTGTTCCAATATATATTTTCACTGTTATCGTCCTGAAACCAATTCTTTAACTTATCTGTTATGTCAAAAAATCTGTTTGCTGCATCTCCTTTCAATTTCATTTGTTTTCTATTCACTTTTGCATTATTTGTTATGCAATACAACTGGTCTGGTGTATATACTATGGTATGACGTTTTTGGCCCTTTCTATGCAGGAGTGCATAATATCTCCTCCAGATTGGGAGTGGCCTTTGATAAAAATCTATGCGTTATATCTATAGAAAACACCTTACTTGCAAAAAGATACATTGCAAAAACGATCCTATTACGGTTTTGTCCAGTACATGAGTCTGAATAAAATGAAATTGTTTTCTTACCATCTTCTGATTCTTGTTTTATACAATGATAAAAATACAATATCGTTGGCGCCTCTTTTAGCTATTTGGTAATGCCATAAAAAGCAATATTCTTTTTTTGTAAGCATATTATAAAAAGTGAAATTGGAAAAGGGGTACTCTCTTTTATAGTAAAAACTACTCACTTCTAATTGTGGAATATACATCACTTTCCAAATCAAAACTGGCTAATGTATGTGTGATTTTATCAAACTGTTGTTTTCCTCCTTTATTCTACGAACTAGATCCTTTTCTTCTATGTGCTTCTTATAATTTCCTTGTAACTGAAATTTTCTCTCGTCATCTGCATTATGATAGCTATCGGGTAAGGTACACTGATCACATAAGTCTTTTTAAGCCGAAAAATGAGTCAATATATTCATAATGACTCTTTCTAGCCATTTTGACATATTTATATTGAGAATTACTTTCGAGCCATTCTCTATAAATCCTGTATGCCATAGAAAGATTCAACATCTTGTCTTGTACTATCTTCGTGTACATAATGTGCCTTAACCACTGGGAACTATTTCAAAATCAAAAATATCAAAAATATTTTTATTTCGAGTAGACCTTTACAGGTACTTTCAAAACGTTAATGACGCTAGTTGCTCGGTTCCAAGGTGTCATTCCTATGGAGAAGAACCGGCAAGAAACTCCATAAATTTGATATGGCTTATAAATAAAGTAGTGTGTGACGGGGTAGCGGGGGTACTGGATTGAAAATACTTGGTAACTTGGTAAACTTGAGTGTTATAATTTAAAACATGAACAATTACATAAATTACTTTTACAGAAGAGACACATTAGAGAAAGGTACACATAAGAACATTGAACATTAGTTATGATTTGTGGCGTGGGTGGCGGGGAACTGAGCGACGCGATCACGCGACCCGGCGCGCGCCCAAGACGAGCGATCGCGCGTGGTTAGGGCGGCAAGCGCCGTGATTGGTCGACATGACGTGATTGGTCGAATTTAGTTTCGGCGTTTCGCCGCTATGCGCGCTACAAGTGTAAATTTAAGATACGTTTCAAAAAATAATCCTTGATAAACGTAAGCATACGGCGTGGTCGAAAGTTACATTATTGTTATTTTGTAATAATATTTATGTCACGCAGATATTTGATTTGCTCTACGAATAAAGCCGTAAGACTTGAATACAAAAAAACTTACTCAATTTATTTAGGCGAATAAAGACGTTATAGAATGTAGCCGCGTTATTCTACTACCGCAAGGGCAATAGACTTAACGTAAGCAATCAGAATGACTTTTTTCTGCCATACATTTTGTGCAGAATTTCGGAAGTATAAAGACGTCTTTCTTGATAACTTTAAATATGATAGCTTTAAAATTATGAAAAAAAATCAGGTAATGTAACCTATCGCGTAGAATTCAAATATGCAATAAAATTAAAACTCATGTAAAACCTTTTACGTCCTTATTCGATTGGAGCGTCGTACTATCGATTAATGTTACATACTGAATAGTAGATGCTCAATAAAACTATATTTTTTAACGGTTAGTGTTTCTGATGTTTTTTGTGACACATTACAGTCTTATCATTCAACCACTTCATAGGCCTTTCAGGTTTAGATAAGGTTTTAATTATAAATAGACACACACAATCCATTACAAGGATTTTCTGATATAATATTGATCACAGTTGGCAATATTCCTTACAAAATCATAAAAGAACGAACCTCTTTTAAAGGTTAAAAAAATGTACACTTTGTTTATGGTTCGCTTATCAGCTTCTAATAGTTCTAATTTCAAAATTTAAATGCCTATATAATATTTTTTTTTGTTTTAAAGTTACACGCTTACACGCATTGCGTAAAGAAAGTTTTTATCATTTAATTGCTTCAAAATAAAATAAATGTAGTCACACTTATGAGTTTACGTAATTTATTAAAGAGAGTGTGCTTTCTCTGTAATAATATGAAATAAGCAACACCCGTGTTAATTTTTAGTACTAATTATAATTGTATAATGTACAGTTTATGCGAACAATTACCTTTTTAACGCCACTGAAAAGTTTCTACTAGTATATAGAGAGCCACCCAGTGACGATACGTAAGTACAGTGAACCAAGCATCAGCGTTATAACGAATTACAATAATCGACCTTATTGTTATGAAATAAAGGTGCTGTGTATGTCGTATTACTAATGATGTGAGGACTGTATTTTTATTCCGTGGTACAAACGTTCTGTACACTTTTGAAGTAGGTATAATAATTCATCCTTGTCGATTTATCCCTTACAGTCCTTACACCCTGAGAAAATATATTTATGTGATTTTTACAAATAATTGAAGTTAAAAAAAAATTACCGCGATAGAATCCGTTTAAAAGTAGTTTTATTTCAATGTTTAATATTCGCGTAAACCTCAGAAAACAATATAAAAAAAATGATTTCGTTTTTAGCCTTAAACTGCTTTCTAAGTTTCTACAAATATTAAAGGGTACATACCTAACTCCTCTGTTACTAACTTGCGTGACTGGGAACTAAGTAAGAACCTGACTAATTGAACAGAAAAATTAGTTCCGCTTTTACAAAAAAAAACTTGTTAGGTAGGTACTTTGAAAAGAAATGCCTAAGTCTTGTAGAATTAAAAAGTTTCATTTTATCTTCTTAAACGCATGGTGTCGCGAACGATAGTTAGCTTAAAATTAATAATGCACAGATGACATAATATACTTACATACCTGTGGGATATAGGGTTCTTCTTTCAATGAAAAAAATCGTCTTCACAATCTAATATCTATTACTTTTTATTCCGTTACCTCTAGCGGACTCTAACTTCTTATTTAGTTATCTTATCACCCTGTGCACCTAATTCCTCTTCCATATCCTTCCTCTCGTTCTCCCGCCTCTCACTCACACAGCACTCTATCTCTTTCTTCCAGTTACGTCAAGTTTCCCATAAACCTATATTCAGTAATGATATACCTATGACGTAAGTTGGTGGTATAAACCCTACATGCACATGACAATTATCTACACACATCAAAAGTGTCTAGGGATCAAGCATTTTTATGCGGATTTCTTGAGATTGAGATGTGGCTTTGTAATAAATTTATGATTTTATAAATTTATATGGATCCTTTTTGGTGCATTTCATAATTCGAATCAGGAACTGTGAATCAAATTCGAGTAAAAGATGAAAATCAGCTGTCAATATTTTCCCTATAAAAACATACAACGCATTGAAGACATTATTAGTGCTACTGTTTCCCTACTACTGATTAAAACCAACGTTATTATGGAGCGGCGACGTCATTTAAGCAGGGAAGAAATGCTCAGAGCCGTGGGAATGATAGAAGCTGGTTCCCGGCAACGTACTGTGGCTTTAGCTCTGAATACAAGTCAGAGTGTTATCAGTCGACTTTGGACACGTTACCGAAGCACTGGTACCGTGGCTGAGCGCCATGGAGGACGGTATCGCTGCACCACACGGAGACAAGACCGATACATTCAAATCTTAACTCGAAGAGCTCCAACAATAACCGCCATGATGTTAGCCGTGAGGCTTCATCACTCTTCAGGGAACTTAATTAGCGACCAAACAGTCAGAAACCGCTTGCATGAAGTGAACCTTCATTCCCGAAGACCGCTACGGGTACCACCTATAGCAATGCACAATCGTAGGATTCGATATCAATGGGCTCTTGAACACAGAAATTGGGCAGAAGAACAATGGCGTTTCGTGTGCTTTTCTGATGAGTCTCGTTTTGGTATGAGACCGGATACAAGACGTATACGACACTGGAGAACCCCTGGACGCCAACAGCGATTAAAATCCTGCCAGGAAGTCCATCCTTATAGTGGTGGAACCATCATGGTATGGGCGGGTATTTGGATCGGCGGAAGAACTGAGTTGATTTGGATCAGAAGCAACCTCAACGCTCAAATTTATGCTGAGACGATTGTATCAGACGTCATCGTTCCTCTACAAGTGCAAATCGGTCCCTTATTTCAGTTAATGCATGATAATGCACGACCGCACACCGCAAGAGTTGTAAGACAGACTCTCGCCGCAGCTAACATCAATGTCCTGCCCTGGCCTGCTCAGTCGCCAGACTTGAACCCGATTGAGCATGCATGGGATATGCTACAGAGAAGAGCTCTGCCGAATATGGAGGGTATCCAGTCGCAAGAAGACCTTTTTTTGTTGTTGCAACGAACATGGGCGGCCATTCCACAGCGTGATTTGGATGAACTCATTTTGAGTATGCCAAACCGATGTTCTTGTGTTGTTAGTGTTCGCGGTAGAAACACGGATTATTAATTGTTTAAGTTACCCAATAAAATTTTAAAGAAAACTGTTATTTCAGTCTTTTTTTCGAACTTTTGTGTTAGTGGTTCAAATGTCAAAAATCCCTTTATTAGGAAAATGGCAAATTTCTTTATTAATGCAAAGGTGACTTGGTTTATCGTTACTGTGACAAACGAAAACACTTTATTCGATGAATCCTTAAAGAAAATTTTAATTAATATCAATCAGGAGAAAAGTTATTGCAAAAATATATGTTGATCCCTAGACACTTTTGATGTGTGTAGTTAACATAACGGTTGTGTGAAAGTCTGTAAGTACATAATTGTACTTTCCATTGAAGGTTGCGCCAGTGTGATGTAAACAAGACTTGTGAAAGTGAGATGGGCTACCAAAGACTGTTCAGAACATCTGAACAAGTGGGTGACAGTTGCCGGTAGATATCTCATTCCTGAGGAAGCACCGACGATGAACAATAGGAACTACTTATGAGATAGTACATTTTCAGACAACGTCTAAAGTAAGCCTAGACAATGTAATAGAGATTCAAAAGATAGATTAAGAAATATAGACCCAAAAAACAAGTAAGTAGGTACCAAAAATAAGACCATAAATAAAAGAAAAGTATAGTTCTAAGTATATAGCTGAGACGTAAGTGTGAAAAGTGAAACGTTAAAAAATAATTTTAAAAGTCCTACTCGAGAAAAAATGTTCCTGTATGTAGGTACTTATAGTTAATTTATTACATGCACAGTTAAGGTTAAGATAAAAACAAATTGAGCGCCTCTTTCGCTAACAAACTATTGGCCAAATACTGAATCGTCAATCAGTTTGTGACTGCACGGATAGCCGAGTGGTATAGGTCACCACGCTAATTACCACTGTGCGCGACGTGCTGTGGGTTCGATCCCCGCATGGGACAAGCATTTGTGTGATCCACTAATGCTTGTTCCAAGTCTGGGTGTTCTTTGTGCATGTGATTTTGAATGTTTGTGAACCCCCCGCGACACAAGGATTAAATTCCTTAGTGCGGGAGTCGTTTTTTTTTAAAAAAAAAACAAACAAAAACAAAACAAAGTTTGAAGACGCCGTTAAGTCTCATGCTGTCTCTGTCACTTTAAAGTGTAAAGTATCGACAGATATAAGTTTAAGAGCGTGTTAAAGTTAAGTAGTGTTTCAGTATTCGGAGGTGTGACAAGAAGTTTAGCGAAATACTATACAGAAATTTTATTTTGTGGTTTTTAATAAAAAAAGTAAAAAAAAACATAAGTACCCAAACTTCAAAATGCTATACAGTGTCTTTTGGTTAAGTTTTTTTTTTGAGTATTTGAGTATTTTAGAACAAATTCCTCTCCTTATAATATCTCTTCGCGAACTAGGCAGTAAATAGTTCTGGGCTAGCGACTATTTAGTTGTTCTTCTACCGACAGTCGTTCTCATTGGGACCGCGCTCAAAAGGCTAATAACTAATGGATGAGCTATGTATTATTGATATCTACCTTTGAATGGCAGCCTCGTTCCTATTTGCTTCACGTTTTTACCTCACGAAGTAAATAAACAGTTGTGTTTAGAAATAAACTTAGTGCTACGTCCGAGTGTGACACAAATACAATCTTAAAATTAAAGAAAGTTTGATATCTTGAAAGAACTTTTGTACTATAACTATAAACTTTTGTAATATATCGACTGCTTAATTACAAAGCTGGTGATATTAATAATTATATAATATCGGCATGCACTCTTCCCACTGCTTGGAAAACTCTTTTTTTCATTCTCAATATGAGAAGGAACGAGCATTTATCACCTCACTTGTGTTGAAGGTTAAAAATTTAACCAAAAAACCTGGCAATGTAAACTTTTAATTACAAATTCCAAATTCCATTTTTTTTTATTTTTATTCGTACTAAAAGGTGGTTATCTCGAAATGTCCTCGGCGTCAATAAAGTACCGTACTCCAATACGGTACGGGCAGTACCAAATAGAGTAAAACTTAAGTCCACCGCATCCTTCAGAAAAAAAAAGAAACTAAAATAGTTTCGTCAGACAGCGTATCATCACTGAAAAAGTAAACCAGTAGGTCAAGTTGAATTAACTCACAAAATATTAGCACTAGAAAAGGAGAAAACACTCGCTCACTTACATTCCTGCGAATTATCCACAGAAAGAAAAATAAAAATAGGTCATGTTTATTACAATAATTATGCAATTAGTCAATTACCAAAGCGATAAAGTATGAACGACTTCTGTCTCTTTTTTTTGTGTTATGAATGGTCACGTTTAGACGGATTGCAGTTCTATAAAATTGACACTTAAATTCCATTACCTAGCTAGATATAAATGACCACGTTGCGTTAGCTAAAGTGAAGTCAACTAAACATACCACAGAAAAGGAAAAAAGACAACAAGTTTTTGAAGTGAAAACTTCTTTAGCGGCGCTGTACACTTTTTGGGATGGGTAAAAACTTGCGCTTATTAAATTCTAGCTTCTGCCCGCGACTTTGTCTGCGTGGACTTCAGAATTGGGTCCAAAAAGAAATGAAAAATATGAAAGTTATGAAAAACGGAATAAAATTTTTACCCGCATTATAGCTTGCGCTGAAATAGAAAAAAAAATCCAATTTATAAGCTGTCTGCCCGCAGCTTAGCTCTTTAAACAATTTTCAATTTTCCCTCGGGAACGACTTAAGGAATCGGGATAAAAGGTAGCCTATGTTCTTTTCCATGTCAAAGGCTTGCATGCCAAATTTCATCCAAGTCCGTTCAGTCGTTTTTGCGTGGTTGAGTAACAAACATCCAAACATCTAAATATGTACCTAAATATGTACTATAGATGTAATAGTAATTGTAATATGTTTACTTTATAGCATTAACCTATATTTTTATAACATCACAATAATGTTCAAGGTTTCACTTCTGCCGGCACTACCGGAGTGCAACCCGTTGTTTTTTTATCGTTAGTAATGGTCGCGATTCTGTTAAACACGTACTAATCTAATTTAAGTCCGCCGATATCTTTTTCACTTGTACATATTTAGAAAAGGACAGACGAAAATTAGAAATGTCAAATTTAGTTCCGACTAAAATACTCATACAAATTTGGCGGCAATAAAAACGTGTGCTCTAAAAACACTGATGTTCAAGGCGAAAACTAAACTTGACATTTCTAAGCTAGTTGTTATCTGTTGCCGTCCTTTTCTCACGCTTTATGTTAGTAAAAGATAGCAATGGTTTAATATTAGTTTAGTTTGCGTACAGAGGAATCAGCACCATTGTGTAACTAACCTTCTGCGCTTACCTGTGCTGTGACCAAACGTGTTGCCTTATTTGGTTACGTCCTATTCCATCTGGCCGGTATTACAGTTATTTTGCTGCTTACTAAACCAATGACTAAAACCTTTTTTGATAAGAATTGCAAACTCATTGGTTTGCAACAGAAAAATCGAGGTTTGATTTATTTAAAAAGTAAACATTAGGTAATGTTTGAGTATTTTAAAATAATCACCAACTCAAACGAAAATGTTATAAGTTCATCTGTCTGTGTCGTCGTAGCTACCGAATGGCTTAACCGATTTTTGAAGCATTATTAACCCTTTCACTGCCCCGTGAGTTACATATGAACATTTCCATTGTTTAACTAGTGTGTCTTTTGAAGGGACAAGGAAGGTGTTAAAACAAAACACCTAAGTACTCAGCTATTTCAAATCTGTTCTTGGAATATCAACATTTGTAGGCCCTTTATAATTTTTCATTTAAATACAATATTAATTAGTTACTATCAGTTTAAATTACCACATATTTTTTTCTTTTCTTATAATGTTCATTAAATGCATGGGTAATTAGCTGTGCGTGCGTGTCGTATGCATTTACAGACATAAATACATCGGGAACAAGTAATAGTAGACTTGTAGGCCACACGAATATCTTGTTGAGTACCTTACACGCATACATTTGTTAAAACTTTTCGATTTAAAAGTATTTTTTCCGCATGAATGCTTAATAAATAAATAAAAATAATACTTTTTTAATTTCGTACCAAACGTTTATTTTTTGTCACAACACAATATTGTGTGCCTTTTTTTTTTAAAAAAAGCTTACTAGCGATGTGGGTCGCACATTATAGTAATCTTGTTAACCCCTCGTGCTAAGCTATGCTTGTGTTACGAGTGGGTTCACGTCGGTAGTGTAATAGGTGGGGCTCGAACCCGCAACCACATGATCGCACGACCACCTAGCAATTTGGCCACCGCCGCTATTTTAAATAATAAATATATAAAACTAACATGTAGGTATGTAAAATTCGATGTATGATACAAAGTGCGTCATTTTGATTAGTAAATGTCTTCACATTATCAGATCCGACTCATTTACCAATACGATTCGCTTTTAGAATTAGATTACTTCCTAACAATTACATTTAAAACGTCGGACATGCGCACTAAACATTGCATTCAGTATTGTATGCATTCTATACAATGATCGAAGTAACAAATAGAACATTCATGTTGTTATGTTGCATCCTTGCGACATGTTGGTAAACATAACAAAGGTTGATATCCTTATCCTATGCACGTTTATCGATAGCGTATCTGTGTTGATAATTTAGAAATCTGTGGAAGCAATGAACTCTGTGAATAATCTTGTTTCTGTACAAGTAGGACATCAGAAAAAAAAACAATTTATATTTCAACTCAACGAAATGATCGTCGCAAGATATATTAATTTAATACGTTATACAAAATGTTATACTGCCTGTTGTTGCTAAAAAATAATGTCTATTTTTTAATTCAGTGTCACAACTGTATTTTTGCATATTTCCATTAAAATAATATCTGCTTTATCAACTCACGTGTTCTATGCCATGATTACTTAATATTCAAGGAACCAAAACATGCAAAGAAGGTCAAATGACGTAATATTCTAGATCTGGTTTCCCGCCAATACTCTTTGCTTATGTCAGTGGAACGATAAAACATAACAATATCAACATGCACCAAAACCTTGGCCGCCCATTTTTTTCGGTCACGAAGTTCGAATTTCAAAATTGAAGCACGTCAACAATGTTGGCAACAAAAACAAAAGCTCGCCTAATTGTTTTGGGAGTGGGAACGGGGAAAAAACTCCTTCGGTATTCGAAGGTTGGTGACGTCACTGATACAGGTACTTCAAGTTATTGTGTAGTAGGGTTGATGCGTATTGGCGTCGAGAACTATAAATGATTATGATTTGAAATAATGTTTTTTTTAAATACCTACCTAAACTGTAATTAATATACTATTAAGTAAGATACATACAACCTGAGTAAATTGCTTTTAAGTAGATAATTTTAATCATACGTAAGTACCTAACCCCTTCGTGCCGTGTTCAGTCAATCATAATTATTTGCTGTACATAGAAAAACTGAACGTATATTTCATAATGAATGAAACACTTGTATGTACACATTGTACATGTGTTTATCATTGAACGTGAACAATCATTTTTCAAAGGCAAGGTTACGGAAAACAGGTGGCAATGTATAATGTACTTTTAAAGTATGCTCTCAGATAAAATACCTAGTAAGGATTGAACAAAAGAAATAATAAAAATACGTGTTTTATTAATATGTAGAACATAAAAGAAAAAAACCGGCCAAGTGCGAGTCAGACTCGCGCACCGAGGGTTCCGTACAAACCTGTAGGTATATAAGTAAAAGTTATGGTATTTTTATTGCTAAATGAAATGTAGTAAGTTTAAAATTATTAAAAATATTTTTATTATATGATATAACTAAAAATGTATACTTTTCGCAATTTTTCCTATATCTCTGCTATAAGACGTTGCTTCATACCAAATTTCAAGATTCTGAGTTCACGGGAAGTACCCTGTAGGTTTTGATTCCCTTGCGAGTGTCGAAAATTTGCGGCATAAACGGGAGTATCTTTTGATCGCGTTGACTTAGAAGTTTGATTTTTTCACAGCTCCAAGAGACCATAGACTTGAGTATTTGATATGAATTTCAGCTTGATACCTCCACGCGTTCCTGAGAAAAAAGGTCTTGACAGACAGACAGACAGACAGACAGACAGACAGACAGACGGACAACAAAGTGATCCTATAAGGGTTCCGTTTTTACCTTTTGAGGTACGGAACCCTAAAAAGCAAATTAAACGACGACAGTTAAATAGTAAATGAAAAAGAATAATAACACCACCAAAGCCGAACCCATAACTGAAAACTGCATCAAAATCGGACTAGTAGTTTTGGAGAAAAATGGCAACATAGACTGAAAAAAACATCGTCACACCCCAAACGCATTTACTGTGTCCGTTCCGTCGTGGGAGATAAATGAGAGATAAGAAAACGGCGTGATCTTTGGCTGATAAACGTGATTTAGAAATTTCAATAGAAACTTGCAAAATAGGTTATTTTTGATGCGTCTGCTTATCGTTTTTTATATGTGTTTATTATAGGGAAGGGTTTTAAAATCTTTCTAGTTGCAGTGGTAATAGGCATGAAATTATAATTATGACGTATAGACAGATCGTAAAATTTCATTTACCTACTCAATTTAATGTGTACAAAAATGACTACAAAAGTAAAAAAAAAATATATTGCTGTAAGTATCATGTTGTCTTTAGTTATTTAAAGGTGGATGTAAAGACAGATGGAATTCTGAGAACGTCTTAAAGTTAAGTATCGAGTATACGGGGATTAGATTCCAATCTCACCCATACAGCTAAACGTTTAATATGAGTGCCTATATGACCTCCACAACGTTGTGTATTTATTTAGCTTAAACATACCTAAACCCGCACTATGACATCATCACCTTGTCTTGATACTTATCAGTATTTTAATCGTAAGTATGTATACAGGTGCTCACTTCCAAAATAAGATGTTAATAGTCAAATTGCGCAATGCGTAAAAATCTTAACATTCATTGTGGTAAATGTATAATTTAATACATTTTGTGCGCTTTTTATGGCCTAAACTCAAATATTTTGCAAGTTTTTGTTATAAAAAGCAAAAAAAACATTTCATCGTATAATACATAAAGAATCATCAAAATGGGTTCATCCGGTCGAAAGTTCTGAGGTGACAAGCATAAAAAAAACAATACCTACAGTAGAATTGAGCAGCTCCTCCTTTTGGAAGTTGGTTAAAAATATAATGTACCTAGAAAAAATATTATAAAAATGTAAATTCAATCTAAGTCCTCATTTAGTAATAACTAATCTAAATCGATTCTTTTTTTTATATTTAATTTATACTATTAATTATTCATGTGTAGTCAATCTAAATAAAAAAAAACATGTTGTGCCTCTCGATATAAATGTCGGAGAATAATATTTAAAGCGATACCCAAAAAGCCTTTCGTCCTTCTCAATCAGGTTGTAAAAGCATTAATGGAGGCGCGTCCAATTCTTGGCGGGAGTACTAGAGGCAAGCTATGTGGGTCACTCGTGGAATGCTACCCGGCCGGCCGCTCCCACCTGCGGCCGACCGTGCGTACGAGATGAGCGCTGGCAACACTGCCGTATTCTAATTTCAAAATATTTATTGAATTTACGCAGAAGGTATTTCGCGGGATTTTTTTGCTTTTTTAGTAGGAATTTGTCGAAACCATATTGACTACAGTTTTGTTGCAATTAAGTCAAAACGCAATGAAGAAGAAATCGTATTTATGTATTATGAAGACTTATCCTTAATTTATGTAACGGAATAATTAATATTTTTTTGAAAAAAGGTCGGTTTGTAGTTTTGTGTGTTATGTAAGTAATTTATCTTGCTTAATTAGTAGTAACCAAAAGGTTTTCATGATATCGGTATGAGCCCTAGAAATATATTATATCTCTATAGTATGAGCCAATTTTCTCCGTACCGAAACAGAAGGTACCATAAAACGTGGTGTCGAAATTGTCCAGCAATGTTGTCCAGTCCACAATGATGGCTTCGTGGTTGAATGCCTTCGGTTCCCCACGTATTATGTATTATGTACCCACTCCTCTTCCTTCCTCATGCGAGGTTATTTATTTGCAAAGAGTCAGGCAGCCTTAACAACCTGCTGAAGTTGCGCAGAGCTTGCGTAAGTGATCTCGCGGCTCCAGCAAAGGCAAGGGCGGGACTGGGGTGTTTTTAGTCGGTGCAAGTCCGACATATCCCCACGCTGTGCCCTCAGCGTGGGTTGAAGGCTAGCGTTTCACCCCGCCAAAAGGTAGTCGCATAAAGATGGGCAACATTAAATATCAAACATGTATCTCCAATAACAATGAGTAGTCTTGCTACCACCATAAATGTATTCGACCTCCTTACTTGAAACTCCATACTAAAAAATAGGTACGTGACTATTTCATGATACTCATATAGATAAGATTGCAAAAATTCTTAGACAAAGTTGATAATTTTGTGTTTAGTATGCAAACATTATACTCAATGTGTTTACTATGTTATCGTGTGTTATCTTGATAATGTATTTGCATGACTATGTACCTATGTGTACACCTATTTATTTTGTGACTAAGTTAATTTATACAAAGCGGTTGATAAAACTAACGAGCTATATTTTGCTGGTAATAACAATTTCCTATTCAGATGTCTAATCATCAAATTACATTCTATTTTTGTCAGCGATTTATTCGACAGAAAACAGTGACTCTTTAAGGAATTAAAAAGTCGTAATTTATAACTAAAATTAAATTGTAATGTATGAATTCACTTCGAAGAAATTATAGTTTAAATTCGTCGAGACCATAGATGCAGGATATTTAATCATATTTTTGCTGTATAATATAACGTATAAATATCCCGGTTTTTGTAACAACACATGTACATTATCATTTTGCCAAACCTCATGTGTGGGCTGTGATTGA
This sequence comes from Plusia festucae, assembly GCA_950381575.1. Taxonomy (NCBI): domain Eukaryota; kingdom Metazoa; phylum Arthropoda; class Insecta; order Lepidoptera; family Noctuidae; genus Plusia; species Plusia festucae. The sequence continues at coordinate 5,469,934 of OX494455.1, forward strand.
TTGTTGGTAGATTTGACAAAATTGATCAGTGATTGAGGCAGGAAGTACCCCAGGTAGTACACCTATCTTTAAAAAAGAGAAAATGTATCAATCTATGTAAAGTTTACTAAACACTTATAGAAGACAAAGCTATATAAGCCGCGAAAACATCTGTAAAATTGGTTAAGTGCATTGGAGATTGTCGCTTTAGTAGTACTCTTATACAAGAGATAATCAACAAATCGAACACTCTGAATCAATTCTCGGAATTGAATTCCGCCGTAAAATTGTATTCTATCAAAGTAAACATCTTTTGCGTATTACCATATTATAATTATCTATGAATAATAACGAATGCTTGGTTTTTAGATACAACTGTTTTTATATGAAAAAAAAAAACTGTTTTTATATGAGTTTATACTAGTTTTATATACCAACTGAAAAAAAAAACATATTTAAATATTAAAATGTGAAAATTGTTAATATTATGGTATTAATGTTATTTATGTTTCTGTGGACCTCTCTAAAGTTGCGCCATAAAACCCGATCCTCCTCCCGCATCTTGTCCGACCCAGCAATCTTTCCTTTTTAGTTCCATAACTAATACAATAATATGTATTATGGTCATCTTTTTCAGATTGATCATTATTTCACCGTGGATATTTCAATGTGTGAAAGCCATATGAAAACAAGACCACAGACATAATGTTATCTTAGGCTTTACTCAAATACCGTTTTTAGGTAAACGTAACAAAACGTGTTTTTTTAAGATTACTTTTTACGCAAATGTGGTATCGTGTTTATAGGTTAATTAATCATTAAATAATTACACATCACACATATTAAAACGATAACTAAAATACAGAGTTAAAGTATTGTCGACGTGTTTTTTAATGACTGTTCTATTGATTTTTCGAAGTCTGTCCAAATTGTTGCCAAATCCATTCTCCATTCATGTGAACGGTTGATTAAAAGACTCAACATAGCACATGACAAGGGGTTTCATGTTGATTAGTTTTCAAAATTGCGATAAATTATCATCTGCATCACCTGCCTAGCCTTTTCCCAAACTATGTTGGCGTCGGCTTCCAGTCTTACCGGAATAACCTAAATACCGTTTATTAAATGGAGCGACTGCCTATCTGACCTCCACAACCCATTTTACTGGGATAAATCACTTAAAAATAAAACAAAAACGTTAGTCGTAAAAATTTATTTTAAAGACCTCTGTTCAAAATTCTACAGGACGCAAGGATTTTAAATTCACGCATTCGATGCAGAATCCTAATTGTGTAGTCAACATTAAGGTTGACACATCACTGACAAGTTACCTTGACCTGAAGAACACGACACTGTGCAGGAAAAACAAAAGGTTATGTTAGAAATGTCCTTGTAATACTTATGCGTCAGTTGAAGTCGGGACTGACATAATTGTATCCTCCAAGGATGGCGAGAAAAAACATATTTATTTCAGAAATTCATCCATGGTGGTTAGTACAACAGAAAAGCTTAATAACTATGTTAGTACATGAAGATATTTAAATAAAAAGAAAATATTTGTATGTTTGCCATGAATATACCTACTTAAAAACTACTGGACCGATTTCGAAAATTATTTCGCCTTAAGAATGCTACATAGTCCCTGAATCACATAGCTTACATTTCTTACCAGAAAACAATAGGGACCGCGGGTAGCGCCGCAAGCCACAGCTTGTTTAGAATAAATATATAAATCCTTGTTCTATATGAATGTAAAAAAATACTTAGTTTGCGTGACATAGCTATTTTTACATTGTGCTGCCTGGTCTCTAAATGAGTCTTATACTATTTATTATCTATACCATGTAATAATATATGGAATTTATTGGCCCTTGGTCATTTACCTCTTTTATGTCTTATATAAAAGCTATAACACAAGGTAATGTACCGTATGCGTCTTGAATATCTAAACATTAAAGGTTACAAAACTTCATTTGAATTCAGCCTATAAGATTATATAATATATTACGACAGAGAATATTTTATTAACCTACATGTTATAAAAGTGAAACCAACAAAAATATTGTCTCTTGGTTGTTATTTACTTAAACAACAGTTTTTTTTACCCTTAAAGTAAAAAAAAGAATATTGCTCTTTTAATTTTATGCTGCTTTTTGTACCAGATGCCTCCCAAGAAGTATTTTTCCAGGATTGTATTGAATTAATCATTAACTTTTAACATCTTCAAACCCAGTTGTTGAACCCCATGAAAGCCATCAGATTATAACAACAAACACGTCTTCATAATTACTTAATTGATAGAAATTCATATTTTTTTTGCTTTTTATTCATCAGCTTCAAACAATATTTCCTTATTCCCACAAAGATTATAACGAGATACTTTTTTATTCAATTATCGTGTGTGTCCGAGTATGTTTCCCAAATCTTATCGCAAAAAATATATATACAGACACGGTTGAAAACTTCTTTTTGGCATAATTTTAAGAAATCGTTACAATTATATACATTTTTATTGCATTATAGCACGCAATAACTAGAGGGTTAGTATCATAGACAATAGAAGAGATCAGAATTCGGGATTGCAATGGCGGCAAACGATTTATTTCATCGATAACTTTCTCTTTTTAAAAAACATGCAATTCGTTTTTCGTAGCAGTTAATATTGAAATTTTATTTAAAAAAATACGCGTTTTGACATATTGAGAATGGAATTAGTAAATGCTCCTAATTATAATTTAATATCCGGTCGTTCTGTGATACTTTTTAACGTAATATTAATTGAGGAAGTTATTTGATTATTCAATTTTGTGTGACATAATGCAACTCAGACATAAAAGTAAGATATTCTAAAAAAAAAAACGTAGGGGACGAAAGTACGAAATAACGAAGACTAATGTTTTATGAATTAAATGAAGACACATTATATTGGCAGGTAGTAATATAGAAACTGTTTTGCATCGTAAATTGTACTTACAGTAGTTTGACAACTTCCGTGTTTACACAAATTGTAGCGATTTATTTCATGTTTACAGCCTTGTGGTAGGTAACAAAAGATGGCCGACTGCCGGTGCCGACAACATTTTTTAATGGCCATTAACACAATTGAAATGTTTTTGCTCTGAGGGTTTTACGGAAAAATATCATTGTAGAAATATTAAATTGACAATAATCAAGAATCTATCTAGTATCTTACAGTTGTAGAACCTATAACGAAATGCTTATTCATTAGTTCAAAGGTTCACAATGTATATGGTTTAATTCTTTCTAGCTGTCATCTTTTTTGTTTACCTCTGCCCATATATTCATGTACTTGTTTACACTCATCACATTCTTTACAACAGATCATCAGATAATTTCATTCCTCTCTATGACGTTTGACAAGATACTTCTAAGACCTCTATCACATTCTCTCACATACAAACGTCTAATAAACTGATCCTCAAGTCAAGCCGGACATGCCAATGGTAATTTGAATACAATACGGTTACGATCCCACGAAATAAAGCCCATTGAAGATTTAAAAGTTTAGCAACAAACAGACGGAAATTAAACAATCTCAGTTTTAATATAATAATATTATGGTTGTAACATGTTCTATTCAAAATTATGTTGAGCTTCCCGCTTTAAATGAGAATTAGAGAGAAGAGGAGAAGGATTGGAAGATTTTTTTAACTTAGGTTTTTAATGTGTCAATTGGCCAGTATAGTTTTTGACGAAGCCGCCATCTTTATTTTCTGAAAACAAAAAGTATGTTTAGAAATGTTAACTTTTTAATTTTTTGGTAGCTATTAATTATTTTTGCTAACTGGGTCTTACTTTATTGTTTGTTCTACTTAGCCTCTTTCGACTAAATCCACTGCGATTAAATAATTCTACCTACCTTATGTTAATTATAAACATTCTATCAATTAAAGTTACAGCAATAATTAAAGTTCTCGAAAAACAGTTAACGAGTGATTTAGCTAACGACGTAGGTATGTGTAAGAATTTATTATGTGGTTATTAACGGAATAAACCTGATGTCATGTTTAGGTTGTTAAGTAATTAATCTTATTTCGTAATCTAATAACTATTTAGTCAGGTATACGATTCGACTTATATTCATTTTTTGTTGTAATTTGTAGCTTAGTACTAATCTGAGTAACTATAAAAATGTATCACTTTAATTTAATTTAATAGTGTATCACTTTGTAGTTGAAACAAGCTGCTGAAACGGTTATTAATTATATTGATCCAAATGCTTCGATGAAAACTTTTGTAATGCGAAAAACCAAGGCTTAATCCTGCTATAAAATTGTTATTTCCCCATAACATACGTATGCATTTTTTCCTGGATTGTCCGGAATTGTCATTTTGACATGTGGTAGTAAAATCTAGCGTTTTGAAAGAAACACCATTCAGGAAAATCCGCCTTCAACGTTTTATTGACACTCAAACATTTCAATTAAGTTTCTATGCAATAAAGGTCACATAGAATTAAAAATATTTGTATATTTGTTTTATTAATACAAGAAATTAGCTGCTCCGATGATGAAAATATTAAATTATTTTGCCTTACCTATTAAATATTCTAGTAACCTATCAACGATAATGCATAACTTACATTTCATTGTTTACGTAAACTACGATTAAAAGCTATTTATTTAATACATAAAGGTATAGTTTCAAATTTTATCATCTTATCTATATTGTAAACAACACGGCACATCCTGTTACACTAAAATTACTCACTAATTACACGAATTTGATTCATATAATAAACTATCGTAGGCATTCGACATTGTCAGATTGTTTATTTTAGTTTGCTTTAAGACATAACAGGAAAACCAAGCATTGAAAATTAAGAAAGATAGGTTTATTTTAACATCTCAATGACACTTCATATTGGCATTCTTCCAGAAGGTATCGCTAGCTGCATGTTTGTTGCGGTGTCTCTCAAGGTCATTCGCTTGGACCAACGCGTTATATGATATTTTTCCCAATGATTGTTGATTAAAACTAAGATGTTGTTTTATTTCGTTGTTGTTTCAAGCCGAAGTCACGTAAGGTAATATAACTTCTGATTGTTGACTTCTAAGGTTTTGGTACATTTCCAGCGAAAACTGTACAACATAATACTATGCAGTTTTCGGTGCTAGCAACACCTTAAATATAAAGTTACACAAACACAAAAGAAGTCTTTCAATTTGTTTAATAAAATACTTTGCTGTCTCGACAGCAAACATAATAGTTAAACAATGGATGTTTACATGTAAACAGGTAACAGGTTTAATAATAACAGAACACTATATTTATTCTGTAGGAGCTGGCTTCTCACCTTCTTAAATGAGATTTATACATTTCGGCAGTGTAATATGAACTAACCTCTTGGAATTTAAATGATCAGCGCTAAAATATGTGTTATTTGTTGAAGTAAAACTATTCTACGTCTACTTATGAAACTTAATATTAAAATGTTTTGGCTCAGCGTAACTGCTGGCCATGGATTCTTTATAACACCTCTTGGATATTCTCATAGATTTCCTCCAACATAGAGCAGGATGAAGGGATCTACCGTCTAAAACCAGGAGAGTGATTCTCCTCTTACCAAGCACCCGGCGGGACCGCTGGCATAAGATGGAAATAGCCACTATATTAGTATGTATTGTAATGACTACATTTATCAGTGTCCGCGGTTTCTCTTGCCTTCCTCAAGAAATGAGGTATCAATACCAAAAAAGATTTTTCGAATCCTACTAGTGATAACAGAGATTAGTTGGGGTGGCTAATCTCTATAACCACCATGGTTCGGGATGCGCATGGGCAGCACAATTATTAATGTCCATTATTATACCTACACAGAAACCTTCCTCTTGAATTTATCTGTTGAAAACTGCATTTAAGTATTTTAAAAGATTAAAACGTAGGTACAATTAGCGGGAGTAAAACTTTGTTTTATAGTTAAGATGTATCCGTTTGCATACTTTAATGCTCAATGCTCAGTTTATATAGCCTTGTACATGTTTACGTCTCTCCTTTAGAATTGTCTTCAATGTTTTGTATCAATTATCGTCTGTTTCGTGACGATCCGTTTAATGTTTGCAATTTGTTATTTTTAGTTTATTCTTGTTTATTTGTTCTGTGTCTTGTATATACTTGTTATTTAGGAATTTTGTTCAAGAATGTAACTCTAACCATCTTAGAGTCTAGAAACATCTATGAGATTAATTGCAGTTTACCAACGTAGTATAGGATATTTTTTTTTCCTGTGACTTTAAAGATTTTGTGTTTACATACTTATTTGTTAGCTGTACACTCTTTACTGACATAAGTCTAATACCTTTTAATACTTACTAAATTGTGAATCAGAAAATCATGAATACTAACGTCAAAAGTAGTCAGTAAGTTGGCCAGTAAATTCCAATCGTAAGGGGCATGACCCTACCACACCTTGATTCCAGTTTGTGGTATTATCTGCGATCATTCATGTGTTTATGGTATAAAAAGAGTTAAATAAACATTCAACCGAGCTTTCGACGCTCTAAGCAAATCTGAACTTTCTCTCTTCCTAATAAAATTGATAATGGTTTGATGATAGCGATGTAAACATATCTTCAAATGTGAATATGGTTGGTATAACAGCCTGCGACAGCGTTGGCATTAAAATGACATCACCTGCGTCGTTCGACGCTTCTTAACACCACAATGGCACATATAATCTAAAATGTATCTCAGAAGGTTAACTTTAAAGACATAATTCAAAATACCTACAACGATCGAAGTGTAAATTAGTTTATCTTTCATTTTTGTCGAATGCAAGTTACGTAAGTGCTTGAAAAGGTTAAATTATTATTAATATCGACAGCATTCTGAAGCTATATGTATTTGATAGAGATTTTATTTGTATACCTCCCCACAACTAAGTTCGTCAACAATAATTGCGGTTATTTAATTAAGGCAATTTTAAACTTTAGACAGATAGCTAGGTATTTTAAAACTTTACTTCTTGAATAATCATTTCAATCTTTAACAAAGTTGAAGTGATCAGATTTTTGTTTTTATTGTCCTTCTGTATTTTCTTGTTATGTGGTTGAGGTAAGCAAAGTATCCGAGTCGATTACACATGCATAACACGTGTCATATTGAATATTTTATGTAAGTATGTGTGTGTGGTGTGTAGCTATCTGTGTGAGTGTGAATGGATACTTTCTTGTTGTGTTCGTTCGTTCGTTTCATCTTGATCTTTGTTGTAAGTAAGCATACTCAACAATAATGTAAATAATTATATGAAGATTTTGTATAATAATAGATTTTCTCTTACTTTTTTAAATATAATATAATTTTGAGAATTCACCTAGAAATTTAAATACATTCTATTACCGTTTCGATTCCAATAAAAATAATTCCAAAGTAGGTAATATAAACTCTTTAAACCTTTAAAAATCTCGTGTCATAGTGTTTGTTTTTGTTATCGAACACCTCCGAAATAGCTTCACCTTTTTTCATGTTTTTTTTTTGGTCTGAGTCTCTGAGAGTAGGTCGTCAGCTATTCGTATATACCGTAAGTCACAAGGGCCACTCTACAATATGTCAAATCAAAGTTTTTCGGTCAGCGAGACGTTTATAATTAATCATATGTATTATTATTTCATTTATTTACACAATAACTGTAAGATTCTTGCCTTAATTCGAACATAGGGCAGTTATTTAGCATGTACCACCATCTTAGTAAACATTACCTGACCTATAAACATCCGTTAATAAATTAAACATCTTAACTTACGTAGTATTTGGAAATTAGCACGTCTATAAGGTGATTATGATAATTATCTCTACACAACCTTGGCTACGTTACTTTCAATTGATTAAACATCTTTGGTGGTTAGATGATTTGATAAATAAACATCCGTCTTCATCTTCATGTTTTAATTTAAAAAGAGAATTTTAAAATGTCTAGTAGGGATATTCTCTGACGGGCCTGTTGGTGTAGTGGTTAGTGACTGCTAAGCCGGAGGTCGTGGGTTACATTTCCACATAGGACAAATCTTTGTGTAATGAGCAGCAGCTGGGTGTAATTTATCTACAATTAATATGTATGTATTAAAGTTTAAGTATAAAAATTTAAGTTTTAGTTACAAACTTAATAAATACTATAGTTCAATATAACATAGAGTAGATTATTATAAATACGTAGAATATTTAACCTCCAAAACATAAAAACGACCGTCCTTGATAGTCAACAATGTTCACAATTAACATAATCTAATTCTTTGTTTCAGGTAATAATAGCTTCCTACATTATGGACCGGTTTGCAGTTTGCTCACAGATGTGAAACAGTAATAAGCACTTTTAATTACAAATACGCGGTTGGACCGTGGATGGGTGACCATTTTTAAACATACCTAGACCCCTCCGTGCCTCGGAAAGCACGTTGAGCCGTTGGTCCCGACTGTCACACATTGATCTTTGATAGTCGATCGATAAGTCATTACAATTCTGACAACCAGTCTTACTAAGGAATACTGTATTACCTAGCTGTGGAGGTCAGATAGGCAGTCGCTCCATGTGAAATACGGTATTGAGCTAAATCTGGTAAGACTGGAAGCCGACCCCAACATAGCTTGGGAAAAGGCTAGGCAGAAGAAGATTAATAACACCGATATAATTATTTAGTTCTATGTTGGAATCTGATACATATAATTATGTTGGAAACTTCACCGTTTGTCAGTGGTGTCTTGGAATAACTAATAAATAATATTTAAAAGTAGCATTGGTAATAGCCTGGTTCGAACTTGCACCCGCTTGCATACGAATCCGGTCATCGAACTGAATACTACAAAAGTACGTTACAAATACAGTACATATGAATTTAGGCAAGTACATATTTGCTTATATGAACGCAATATGGGATGTTTAGAACGGAAAGAGAATTAGTCGGCTGAAAGTCATGTTTGTTGCTGTTTTTTTTATATAATCGACACACGTCACCGTCAAGATTGTAACAGCCTATGTATGAAGTTCCAGTGCGTATTTATTACCTACCCAATACCAACCAACCCAATTCGGGAACTGTGACAAATCATTAAACCCGATTGTAATCATTGAATCCATCTTGTTTTATCTACGTATCTAAATGATCAGAATTAAAAATATTTGTTAGGTATTTTGAGAGGTCAATAATTTGTTTTTACAATTCTCAAAAATACATAATAATTAAATAACACACATTTGCGGTTAGCAAGCTCACTTCATTCTCAAGAATTCGTAAGTCAATATAATATATTAAAAGCTGGCTTACGTAATTGTTTTTCACGTTTGTTAAAGTATAAGCAAGAATCTTCCACGCCATTTAAAGTGTTGTTATGGCCGAAGCTGTCATTTCTTACATTTACCGTTAAAAATTATAGGTTATTATTAAATTACGAAGTAGCGGCACAAGAAACTGTTACACACGTAAACAAATAAAAAGCCTTTCACGACAATCGCTTATTTTAAGTGATCGTGAAATTCTAACCAAAAAGGTTAGATTGGATTAGTTTTTATCCTTAATCCAACATGGCGTCTAAGATATCGGTAAATTCATGATACATTTTATTTTAGACGTATAATTTTCATTAAATAATTTCAAACCGCGAACGGAAATTCCAAATAAAAAAAGAAACAAACGATTGAGTCACGAGTTGGCGCGATTCAAAGCGGATTGCACGAAGACAAACAAAACGTCTTTAATTATAAGTAGCGATTGTTTCAATCAACGTGACAATGACGTGTTACTCATTCATGTACTTTGTACGGGAATGTATTGTTTCTATGGTTTTATCTATGGGGAAAGTAGACGTACACAACATTGAGTAGAGAGTTCTCTTACGAACATGTCTGCAACGCGACATTGTTTGTTTCATAATCTACTACGTTTCCGGTGACTTCGTCCGCGTGGGAATATTTCCCGCCTTTTTTCGTAATAATAAACGTCGGCAGCCTTTAGGAGTTTCCAGAACTTATATCCTGTTATTAATATTCAGTAGAGCTAGAAATATTAAAGCAAAAGAAACAATAAAAAATATTACCTATATTCTTTCTAGAAACAGTGAAATTAGTTTAAATTGGCAATTTAAAAACTAACTTCGTTAATCATAGACAAGAGATATAATAGTCTATGAAATTAAATTTTATCCGATTCCAAATTTTATAATCGATTTCCGGGTCAGTTACCAATCTGCTTTATTTATTTAATTGTACGTCGAGTAACAGTTAGTTCTGCTTGGCCCTCGATTAACTAGCGTGAAGTGTCAAGGTTAAACTATAACCTTGTTTAATACTGAGACAATTTATATTAATTGATTTAATTTCTCACGCTCTTGATTAACTTATTCAAACAGAATTGTATATTGTATAATAATTGCAACGGAATAACCTTTTTTATGAGATCTGCAATTATTTTTTCATTGGCATTTATTTCGGGCCTTCAAAACGATGTAACGGAGATGTTATTAAAATTGGGTATTTATATCAGGATCAACTAGTTTGGCCTAGGCTAAACTGGTTTATCCTATCGGGCTTAGGACAAATTAGTTTGGACTAGGCTATAGGTACTAGTTAATCCTATCGCGTATAGGAAGAACTAGTTTAGCCTAGGCAAAACTAGTTTGTCCTGAAATCGGGTTTGGCCGGTAACAGATACATGATTTGAGAACTGTTATGATTTTATGTTGTTAAATGATTAAAAGTTGAATTGATGGTGAGTTCCTATTAAATTATTGTTTTACAATTTCACTATGTGTATACATATTTATGCTCGTGACTGTACTGGTTAAAAAATAATTCACAATCGACTCTTCCATATATTTGATTGCAACGTTTGTAGATAAATCGAGAAAGAGGATCTCTCGACTTCTGATTAACCTCTTCTTAACCACGTAGGGGTCGGCTTACAGCTTCCAGTCTCATCGGAAGTTAAGTACCAGTATTTTACTTGAAACGACGGCCTAACTGACCTTTTTTTTTTTTTTTTTTTTTTTCCGCTGGGAAAAAATGCTGTTACGCATGCCCTTCCCGTCGGGGGACGGGAGAGGGGTATGTGGGACTCCCCGGTAAAGTCGTTCCCGGTATACCCACTAAAAATACCCAGCGGCACTCCGACCTCGCCTGAGTGGAGGGGGCCTGGGAGTCTATGTCGTCCAGTCCCTCACCGGCGACTGCCCGCCTTACGGCAGGCCCCTCACGCCCCCCCCCAATAGGGAGGGGCCTTTATAATGGCCGGAGCGCACGGGATGATTCTTGTGATGCAGGCGGTGGCGCCCCCGCGCCTGTCGCCCGCTGATCACCCCCCGGGGCGGATGAGGACGGACGTTGTGTTCGCCGTCTTCCGCCCCTTCTTCGTCTACGGAGCGGCACCGCGAGAGGGTCGTCCTCCCGCATGCGCTCCGCTGCCTCCTTCTGTGACATGACGTCCTCACAGAAGGAGGCTACAGCTGCCCATGCCTCCTCACTTCCCAACATGGCAGCAATCACGCTGGGGAGCGAGAGGTCGTCCCCGACCGCTGCCACCAGGGCGCGGCGGGGTTCGGCCCACGATGGGCACACCTCCAGGGTGTGCTCTACCGTATCCACCGCGGCTTCGCAGTGGTGGCACTGTGGAGTCTCCTCCCTCCCAATCCGGTGCAGGTACGATCCGAAACAGCCATGCCCGGACAGCACCTGAACCAGACGCAGGGAGAGGGAGCCATGCCGCCGATTGAGCCAATCACCCAGAACGGGCCCGATGGCATCCAGCGTCCAGCGACCGAATGTTGCGGAGGCAAGGTCCTCGGCCCAGTGCCGAGTTATTGCCTCCCGAGCCTCCTCACGCACGTCCTCCCGTTCTGTTCGGTCCGGGCGTCGGTTGAGCGCCTTTTGCTCCGCCGTCCAGTCGTACACTCTGGCGAGCACCCAAGCCTCGAGCTCCCAAGGAGGGGTTCCCGCCAGAGCGCACGCCGCCGCGAAGCTCACTGTGCGGTAAGCCCTCGCCACCCGCTGTGCAATGGCCCTTTGTGGCCTGCGGATGGCAGCGGCGCTCTCCCGTGTGCGGAGTGAGTCCGCCCAGATGGGGGCCCCGTATAGGGCCATACTCTTAAGTATGCCGGCGTATAGACGCCGGCATTGGTCGCCGGGCTTCCCGATGTTCGGGAGAAGCCACGAGAGGGCGCCCGCAGTCTTTAGCAAGCGCGTCGACAGCCCGCTGAAGTGTGCGCGGAAGCGCCACCTACTGTCGAGCACTAGACCCAGATATTTCATCTGGGCCTGCACCTCAATGCGGACACCCTCCACATGGATATGAGCGTCGGGTGGTTGGCGCTGCCGAGGCCCGTGGAAGAACACGGCCTCGGTTTTGTGCAGAGCCACCGTCAGCCCTAGGCGGGAGATTCTGCCCACCACTTTCGAACCACCCGCCGAGGCCAAGCTGGCCGCCTCTTCAAAATTTCTCCCCCGGGCAGTCAGAAGAGTGTCGTCTGCATAGCAGATGACAGACGTGCCCCGGGGAAGGTTGCCCCGCAAAAGCCAGTCGAATCCGATGTTCCAGAGGAGCGGCCCAAGAACAGAACCCTGTGGAACACCTGACTCGACACCGTATCGTCGGAGCTCACCCGACTTGTCCTCAAGGAGGACTGTGCGGTCCTTCAAATAGTCCGACAAAAGACCCCGCAAATACGGAGGCACTCCATGGAAGCGGAGCGCCTCTAGTATGGTGGAGTGGGGAATGGAGTTGAAGGCGTTGGCTATGTCGAATGACACAGCCAACAGTCCATCCCTCGCATCCCTCGCCTCCCTCACCTGGCCCTTGAGCCGGGACAGGGCGTCCACTGTCGAACGCTCAGCTCGAAAACCGAACTGAGCGTCCGCTAGGTCCGGGCCGACTGTGCACAAGTGCCTGTTGATACGGGCGGTGAGGATCCTCTCAAACATTTTACCGACCTCATCCAGTAAAACGATGGGTCGGTATGCCGATGGGGAGTCCACTGGCCGCCCTTCCTTCCGAAGAAGGCACAATCGGCCCTCCTTCCATGGCTTCGGGAATCTCTGACACGTCAGACACGCACTGAAAAGGTCCCGAAACCTATCCGCCATCTGGGAGGCGGCGATGGCCACCACCTTTGCGGGGACGCCGTCCGGACCTGGGGCCGTCTTTTTCCCCCGGAGGCAGGAAACCGCCCTCTCCACCTCGTCCTCCGTCACCGGCGGGACCGCCTCGGCCGATGGAGCCGCACCCCGCCGGGCGCTCATCACTGGTGGAGTGAAGTTGCCCCTGCGCGGAAACAGGGACTGGACCACCCCATCCAGCAACGTCGGCTCGAGGGTCTCAGCAACTGGGGGACCGTACGGGCGCAGTTTGTTGCGTGCCGCCTTGTACGGCCTCCCAAAGGGGTCAGCGTCCAGACCCTCCATCATCTCCGCCCTCGCGCGATCCTGGGCCGCGCCCATTCGCGCCGTCAGGGACCCCTTGGCTTCTATGTAGGCCGCATAGAGGCGGTCCTCGTTGCCGAGGTCGCGAAACCGCCGTCGCCGGCTCCTTGTGTAGGCCCGTCTGGCCACTACACAGGCGGCCCGTAGCTCCACCAACTCCTCCGACCACCAGTAAACGGCGCGTCGAGGAGGCGGACGGTGAGACCGAGGCATGCTAGAGTTGCACACCTCGGTAAGGGAGTCCCTTAACTGGACCGCCGTGGCGTCCACACCCCGGACGTCAACAGGAGGCGACAGCCAATCCTGGACGAAAGCCGCCTCCGTGGCTGCCTCCCGGTCTAGGCGGGAGAACGCCCACCGCGGGAAGCGCGACTGACCCGCGCGGGCACCCTGGGAGCCCTGGGCGGAGACGTCGAACCGCACGTATCGGTGGTCCGACAGCGTCTCCACCAGCTCCACCCGCCAGTCCACTACACAGTCCGCCAAAGAAGGGGTGGCAAAGGCGAGGTCCACGATGGAGCCCCCCACACGCCGCACGCAGGTATGCACTCTGCCTCTATTTAGGAGGGACAGACCGGACGCCACGGACCAGGTCTCCACCTCACGTCCTCGGGCATTGGTGGCCCGGTTACCCCATGCCACCGACTTGGCATTGAAGTCGCCCAAGATCAACACCCGGCGCTGCGCCACTCCGCCTGCCACCCTGGCGAGGACCTCGAGGAAGCTCTCAAAGTCCGTGAGAGGGCGGTTTGGGGAGAAATACACCCCTATAAGGGCTATGTCTCCCCACGCGGCGGCCACGTATCCCTGTCCCCTCTCTAAGAGCGAGAGGGAAGGGGAGTCCGTAGAAGACCGCGTCACCAAAGCAACCAAGCCGTTGTCGTCTCCCAGCCAGCTGCCAGGGACAGAGTACGGCTCGGCTACAACCGCCACATCCACCAACCACTCCGCAAAGGTTTGGACCAGCAGGTTCTGGGCCGCTCTGCAGTGGTTGATGTTTGCTTGGAGGAAACGTCGTCGAGGCCCAGCCATCAGTCGGTGTTCATTGCCCTTCCCTCGGTGGCCCGCACTGAAACTGGGGTTCCAGTGGCAGCGGCAGTAGCAGGCCGCAACGGCGCCTGAACTTTGCCCTTACTTTTGGGTGGACAGCATTTCCTGCCCGTCATCACGTGGTCAGCCGGACGACCACTGGCAGCACATACTGCGCAGTGCGGGGTGGTAGCCTTGCAGGTGGCCGACCTGTGCCCCTCCTTTCCGCAGCGGAAGCAGAGTTCCGTGCGCTCAGCAGTGGACGGACAGAGAGCCCGGGTGTGACCAATGCCGAAGCACTTGAAACAGCGCATCGGCTCGTCCTCCAGTGCCCGGACCCCAGCCGAGCTAAGCCCCACCGGGAGGCGACCCTTGGCCAGAACCGCCTTGGCCACCACTATAGGGCACTCCAATCGCATGGTGCCCATACCCCCACGACCCGGTCTAATGGCCCGGCCCTTGACAGCTACGACGGCGCAGCCCCCCGCCACCGCAACCGCGGCCACCACCTCCTCTTGCGTGACCGAGTCGTCGAGGTCGGTCACCTCAAGAGTCACACATTTGACGGGCCTCACGACCTTGGCCGTGTCCGCGATAGCCTCTCTGAGCTTTGTCGCAAAGAGGTCCGCCTTGGTGCCACCCTGAGCTCCCGAGAACTCGAAAATACGAGCCCCCGTTTGGGTCTTGCGGCACGTGACTCTACCAGCCCCAAGTTGGGCAGGGTCAACGTTTGTACGAGCCCGCCGCAGCACGGACTCGTACGTCTCCCCTCGCTCCGCTGCCTCTGGGGTCAACGTGACCACTACGGCTGCAGTTTTTGGAGGAGGAGCGAGCTTCCTCCTCTTGTCCACCTGCAGCATGTAGCACTTACTAGCTGCAGGCTTGGCTGCAGGCGGCTTAGGGGCCGAATTTTTCCCCTTCTTCCTCTGGACCACCTTTGTCCAAGGCTGGTTGGAAGGGGTGGTGGAGGGCAGAAGAGGGTCTTCCCCCTCTGGTTCGGGAGGAACCGACTGGGCGGTCGGGACCGAAGTGGTCTTCTTGCCCTTTCCCTTGCCCTTGGTGTTCTTGGACACCTGGGGCCGCTCCCACTGGGCTGGGGCCGTTGAGGGCCCCGGCGCACTGGGCATCCTTTCGGGCGCCTTATCCGCCGCGAGCGGAGGGCGGAGCCGCTTCTCCGGCAGGAGCCGGTCCTCAATACCGGCGAAACAGGCCCTGGTGAAGGCCCTCTCCTCCATGACGACCTGACTAACTGACCTGCACGACCCACTTACTAGGTAATAGAAGTATGTAGACATAAGCTTTCAACAGATATTACATAAGATATTGTGAATTAAATCATAACTGCGAGTTGAAGGTTCAACATTCACAGACGCAACTATAAGACCGAATTACTTAATACAAATAACAAAAAAGCGCCAAATTTTCACAAACTAAACCGCAATGTAATTTAAAGAACTACAGAAATCATTCAAGTCAGCTAGCGTCACCTGGCGTATCGAATTTATTACTCAACCATAGACAATTACTTAACTTCCCGAGTCAGCTGTCAAGCCAAGATGGCGGCGACCGTGAGATATGGTGACCGGTTAGTTCGATTGATAGTTGAATGGCTGCAAATTACAATAGATGTTGCGTTACCACATTCAAGTATTTAGTTCATTCGTTTGATTTAAATGCTATGTTTATACGTCTATGCTCATGAGCGCAATTTTTATTACGGCGTTATCGCCTTTACTGTAGGCTGTAGGTCACGGCTCCTTTTGCTTTCATCGTTAAATTTTATGGGTTTTCTTGATACCTTTACAATTAAACTAGCATTTGCGCGCTACAACCATTTAGATGCCTTTTTTTCTGCAAAAATGAACGCTGATTCTTTTTCCACGTTGTTGGCTACTTGGTAATGTTCAATAATTTGTCATGTAATGTGACAAGCTTTAAAACAGAACATTCTGAGAGTTCGTGTTCAATTTGAATCGTACCTACTATATGAGTAAGAATATTTAACTATAGTTATTCGACTATTTTATTGACGACAGAGCAATAGTTATTGATATAATCGCTACTATCAAAGTAGGCCGCCCGCAGGTGCTGATAAATCGTAAAAGGCTTGAATAGGTGTTTTGACTTTTGACTAATTAATTACTCACACTTAGGGCCTATTTCACCATCGTCAGTTAACTTTATTCGAGGAATAATTTTCCAATTTTGAACGTCAATTTTATTCGTCGAATAAAAGTTATCTGATCATGGTGAAATGGGACCTAAGATTATTTATAAGTAGGTACCTACCTGTTTTATTATCAAAGGACCGTTGTTCATTAAATCATAGTTTATTATTATGTTCAGTTTAAGTCTGTTTTAGCAATCTGTAACGTGACTTGAATAATAAGTCCTTCCATGTCTCCCAATATTTTAAATACTTAGGGGAATTACGATGTATTTAAAACATTAATAATATGTGATTTAACTTAATTCTGTAATCTACTTCCGAGGAGTGTCATAGTATTATTTTACAACCCATTTCATAACTTCCTCTCAATGTTTGTTAAGGGAAGGGCTTTTAGTACTGTAATCGCGTTTTATCACTTGCTAAGCCGCTTTGTCATTCATTACCAAGTACGAGTGACATTATAGCGAGATAGTTCCACGAAAAAACTGTTAATTCTCATCGTTTTAGATGTTTACTCGTGTTTGATTAAAACAATGGGATAAGTAAGACTTCACGACAAAGTTGTAAACTGTAACTGAATTAAAAAGAACCAGTAAAGTAAAAAACAAAATTTTAACTTTAAATAACTTACTTTAAAAATCTTGTATGTATACAAATTAAATGGGTACTTACTGTAGTTCAATTTCAATTGCATCTTGTCTATGATCTTATTTTATTTTGTTGGCGATACTAACAGATAGTTTGAATTGACGTGGTTAAAAAACGAGTTGCAACGAAAGCAGGTCAACAATGTTTTGTACCTATCGTATGAGTTACGAGTATAAATTTGAAATCAAAGAACCGTAATGTTATCTTTCAAAGCCTTGTAGAACATAGTTACTTTGTTGACTATAAACGTCTGTATTTTTTTTTACTTTCATAATGTCTTAACTGGGAACATCCTTTTAAAGTATATCATAATATTCTGAAATAATAGGAACATTATACGGAAAAAAATTGAAAAAAAGTTTAGCAGGATAAGATAGAATAACTCACCAAGTCGCGCTTAGCTTATTATTTTACGGTTGACCAAAGGCCTCTCAAATCTTGAAAAAAAAAAACCCGTTAAGCATAACTTTCAAGTTAACGGCTACAACGCCGTTGAAGGAGTCCACTATAAAACAGTACAGTCACGAGCATAAATATGTATACACATTGCGAAATTGTAAAACTTATTTACCTAGAAGTTTTTTTTTTTAAATGATTTTAAAACTGTTATAATTTTATGTTGTTAAATGATGAAAAGTTGAATTGATGGTGAATTCCTGATAAATTATTGTTTTACAATTTCGCTATGTGTATACATATTTATGCTCGTGACTGTACAGTTGAAAATAATCTGTACGCGAGGCATACCGTTTCGAACATTGTTTTCCTAAAATAAGCGACTTGTCTGCCAACCTGTCATGAACAGGTTTTGATGGTAAGCTAACTTTCATGAGGCTCGGTGGTTTTAAAACAACTTTCGGTCTCATGTTTTTCTTCAAACTTGTAACGATATAATTGTTGTTTATTTATCACGCATTTATGCGAAACAATTACTTGTATCATATCAATAAATACAAAAGAGAATTGAACCGCCGGAAGGACTCGAAATTTACCGGTTTATTGCTTTGCTTTGCCCGCGACTTTCAATTTGTACCAATATAAACTAAAGACGTGACAAAAGTCGAAAACTTTTAACGTCCGTTTTTTCGAAAATTGTTAATTTGTATTTTTTTGGATATCCCCTTGAAACCTTGACTAAGAGCAAGGAACCACCATGTGGAAAACCTGGATGTAATTAATTAATAACTGAAACCTTCAACCACCTTAAAGTTTTTTTAACAGAAAAATGTTATTATTCAATCGACGAATATTTAAATGATGACATGCGATAGTTATTAAGTCGACATTTAATTCATTGTGACTGAGATTATAACAATTAAGCCATTTTATTTGTAAATATGACATGTAAATTATTAAATTCAAACTTGCGATGAAATTGCACGCCTTGTATGGTAAAATATGTATTAAAGCTCTGTTTTATATCTGTACCCTAACACCAAATTGTATCTACACATATTTGCAATAAATAAATTGAAATACCAGCATTCATCAAGCGTGGTGGTGGTGATTAATGATCGTTCCTTTAGAAATTCCTTTGCCTAAATTTTTACTAGTACTGGCATTGGCATTGACCCTATCACCCGAACACGAGGAGGCCACGGAGTCCGTTAGTGGAAGGAGCGAGGGTGGGCACTCTACACCCACCTCTCTGGAAGGGTTCTAGTAGAGACCGACGCCTGCCGGTGCTGCGTAGAGCTTGCGTGGTGTGACCGGGGTGTTTTTGGCCGGTGTAAGTCCGACATATCCCTACGCTGTGCCTTCAGCGTGTGTCGAAGTCATTAGAGTTTAATCGCGAAAAAAAAGGCATTGACAATGAGACAATATCTCGTGATTTCCGTAAACAAACGTCAATGTCAAAACTAAAATGACATTATTACAAAAATGGCGGCATTGTATTCACGTCGAAAATAATTGTAAGTTTCACACAATTTATCAATTAACTTAGTTTTTCTGTATCAAACTATTTTTTATCACGAATTGCAACATTGCAATTATGCAATTAGTGTTGCCGTGCTTCCTACAGTTCTTATCAAAGCAATTTAAATCTTAACGTTCAAAGATAAAGTACATGACCTAAACTATGGTTGGTTTTGTACATGAAGTAGCGATCAAACTGACGACATTATTTTATATGGCAACAAATTGTTTTGATTTAATTTTGACATTTGCCTTCACCGTGTCCAAAACGTTTCATTTTGATGTGCAACTGTTTGGACAATTATGTGATTTTGTTCTCATCTTGTAATCAAAAGTTATTTAGACACGCACCATTATAATTAGCTAGTAAAATACTAGCAGTTTCCCACAGCACCGCCTTCGGTCTCAATATTTTTTTATAAATATAGCATAGCCTATCTCACCCGGGGATAGTGTAGCTACCCAACAGTGAAAAAATTTTTTCAAATCGCTTCAGTATGTACGGAACCTATTCAATGCAAACAAACAAACAAACTAATCTATCCTCGTTATAATATTAGTATGGATCCTATACTACTGGGTAAAGAAGGCCTCTCCACTCTTCCCCCTCACCAATATTCCAAGAAACAAGTCCTTAACCTAAAAACAAAATGCCATATCCACAAATTTAACTTTACTACATCTTCGACTCACCAGGATTTCACATTAAATTTTTTCCCAACCTGCAATTACGTATCATGCAGTTAAGTCAGTATGAGATGTTTATCCGTAATTCGTGTCAGCAAACCGCATTCTTAGATGCCTTAGTTATTATCTCCTTAATTAAGTCTTCATCTGTTTTGTAATTACCACCTTGATTGAGTTTTCCTAGTCCGTGAGATTAATAGCGCTGTTTTTCAACAGATGGCACTGTCGTTAATTTAGTTTTGAAGAACCTGTGGTTGGGTAAAAAATATTGTTTACTACATTTTGCTCGCGGCTCTACCCACGTGGGCGTTGGTTATTGCGGCAAAAAACCTTATAGCCTTCCTCGATAAATGGGCTATCTGACACATTAGTATATACTACTATATTAAGACGGATTGTATCAGAAAGATTGTTAATCAATTGTTGTTCGTATTTTACTAGATATAAATAATACACATAATAGGCATGCAAACTAATTGTTTTTTTCTCTCTGTCTACTATTTTACCTTCTTATTACGTCACAAGCCCTCCTGAACTTGAACGCACTTCTGTCAGTCAAAATTTTATTTTATTGTTCAGAAAAGGAAAACTGTAAGTATCTCATATTTTTTTATTATTTAACCACGGACTTAATAGACGTTTTTGATATCTTTTCTGGCTATTACTAGGCTAAGACTGGATGGGTAAGGATCCTTAAACACTGTCAATAGGAACCTTTATTTTAAAAATACTTTTCTGTAATAGAAAATCGTCTTCACTTGTGAAAGGCCTACGTTAAGTGTTTTTGCTAACAATGCAGGAGAAAGTGTGACCCATTGATAGACACAGTCATGGTGCAAGTTGCAACGCGTGCAGTTTACTCATGGTTATAGATGAATGTATGGGAACAGTTGAAATCGTAATACCGATGCTACTTGTGTGTTACGATCTAGGTTGAATTTCTACTTGAACGATGTGACGAAGGTGGTAAATGATGCTTTAAATATATTATAGGGGATTAGAGGTATTATATCTAAATAGAGCGGCTTCCTGATGTATGTTCTTTTATAAAAATCTCATCCACTTTGGTGCAGTTATTCGAAAGTTATGCGCTTAGCAACACATTTGGCGATTCATCTTTATTTATTTATGGCCGGGACAGATAAGTTATTAAAATGTTTTACAAAAATAACTTTGATTTACAAAACTTAATTTATTCACTTCGAACAGTGCGATAATATTAAAAGAATGGAATATAAAACAGTCATAAAGGAAGTTCGTTCCCCTTCAAAATACAAAGTTACGAGTTCATGAAGAAGAATGCTTAAAGTTTTAGATAAGAATTATTTTGGCAATGTTGGCATCAATCATCTTACTGATTCACACAAGGATTGGTCCAAAATTGACAACACAATGGCGTGAAGTCATCATCAGTCTCTGACTTAAAGGTATGTAGTTGTATGTTTTGTGTCAAAGATTTGTTTAAATATTATTACTACACTACCTTTTCATTGTGTAAAAATATCCTTCTAGTCATGTTATTCTTCGTATAAAGTAAGTATTATAAGCTATAATACTTACTTTATACAATGTTATGATTTATAACAATCATAGAACATCGGCCTATAAATGTCCCACTGCTTAGCACAGATCTCTTCTCAGACTACCTATATGGAGATAACGTGCATTTATCACCACGCTTGCTCTTTACGCGATTTCAGATATAATTTTGTTTGGTTTCCTCACGATGTTTTCCTTCACTGATCGTCAAGGAAGACTTCGAATACTTAATAAGAAAGAACATATAACTTTGAAAAGGTCACTTTGGTAGATAATAGCCTGTTAAAAGTTTGATCTTTCTACCTTGTGCACACAAATTCGTTCATTGATCCGCTAGGCTACTACGAAAGTATGTGTTCAGCTTCAAACTGTGTTCAAAACAAATTAAAGCCAGTCTTAAACCTCTATTTATAAAAAAAGTAAGGTGAAAGACGCTTGCCCTTGGATAACCCTTATTAAAAGTGAAAAATGGATTAAAATTATAAAATTGTATTCTTGAATAATACATCTAATAGGCAAGTAGCTAACGGGTCATTATCTCTAAAAAGTATTGTAAAAAAAAACTACAATTACTGACTAAAGCATGTG
Source organism: Plusia festucae (assembly GCA_950381575.1). Classification (NCBI taxonomy): domain Eukaryota; kingdom Metazoa; phylum Arthropoda; class Insecta; order Lepidoptera; family Noctuidae; genus Plusia; species Plusia festucae. Next base: position 5,491,911 of record OX494455.1, read on the forward strand.
TCAAGTTGAAATGGAAACAAAAACTTAATAGACTCTGAGTCTGAGCTACTTAAAACTTAGCGAATATTACTTGTCAGTGAAATATAATACGTCAACTTGTCATAGGATCTGGTCATTGACTTTGAGGCAAAGTTGGCCTTATTAGATCCAAATATCAGCTTAAGGTCAGGCACAATAGACCAATGTAAAATAAAATATTTATATGCTACTAGCTTTTGCTCGTGGTCGTCCGCATGAGCGTCGTTTATCGTGACAAATTATAGCCTATAGCCTTCCTCAATAAGTGGGCTATCTAACAGTGAAATAATTTTTCAATCGGACCAGTAGCTTCTGTAATAATTAGCCCGTTCAAACAAACATACAAACAAACAAACTCTTCAGCTTTATAGTATTAGTATAGATTCAGTTCTTTTATAAAAGGCAGCCACGAAGGAATATTAAGATCTGACGTTTTTGTGTTCTTCTGGCAAATATTCTTGACGAATTGTTTTTTTTATGTTAGCCCGTGTTGTCCCACTGCTGGGCAAAGGCCTCCCCCATACTCTTCCATCCTTCCCTGTCGGAAGCGTGCTGTGGCCAATCGGCGAGAAAATTGTCCAGATCTTCTCGCCGACGCTTCCTTGGTCTGCCTCTAGTTCGTTCCATCTTCAGGGATCTCTTCTTTGACGTATTCTTAGTTAATTAAAAGTTTATGTAAAATTATATCCGTTATCAGAGTAGTTACTAAGGTAGTAAACCAATTAGGTATCAATAATGTATTTCTTGTGCCAATTGTTCGTACCAGACCACCTGGTGAGACCATAATTTTCGGCAAACGTGATCCTTTTGCATCATTCCATAGCCATACTTCGTGATTCGAATACTCTAATATAACATACAATTATGCATATTTAAATATGAATTGCATTACTAAAAACCGCAACGTTAGCCTCTATAATTAACCGCCTCTGCATATTGATTGCAATAAAAACAACGTCAAGTTTAGTAATGACAGTTTGACATTTCAATGTCACTAACTTTGTAATTAAGGTGCAGTTCATTGCTTGATTAGATGAAGTTTTGTTTGTTTTAAGAGTTTTGATCGATTAAGTAATATAATATCGAAGATAAAATATAATATAGTGAATAATACTAATATTATAATTATGTTCTTCTTCTTATTTTCGAGTCGATGGTACACTTTTTTCAAAAAGTATTTAGATTTGGTGCGCCCAATAGTTGGCCACATTGTTATAATATTATGTTACATAAAATAGTTTAATTCTTGCACTTGCGGTAAGACTTTTAACGAAATCATGCTAACTTCGACCTTTCTTTCGTTCCGAAAAAAACTCTTATCTACTACAACTATGTGCCTCATTTATCTTTGCTTTGTAAAACAAAATATTTTTCTTCTATTTTACTTTCTTCAAAAGAATCGGAGTTACTTATTTATTTAAGTATATCATGATAGTATATACTGTCTGCGAATTCACCAAGTTGCTTTACCTTAATATCGAGTGGATTGTAGACATACCATTATTGTGGAGACACCCACGCGAGGTGGATGACACTTGCTGTCAGCTGTCAAATGTGACGAAATTTGTCTAGAGTGAGCTCGTGAGCGTGACGCTCGTGTAAAAGAATTTGTTTTTATTTTATTGTCAACGTGGCTGATTATTAAAATTTGTATATATTAACTGAATGTTAATATTCATGAAGGTATTATTAAAGTAAGTGAAGTAATATTCAATGAAAAGGGATGAGGAATATAAAGTGCGGAAAGCAATAAATACTTACCATATTTCTTTGAAATAAAGAACAGGCTCATAAACTTGCGCCTTTCATCAAAGAAATAATTTATTATACGGTGGTAATATTTAATTAATTTCATGAATCATTTGTCACATTCAAGTTCTCGAAACCAGCTCTTAATAATATATTCACGACGATTCATTGTAAGAGTGACGGTACTTGCAAATTAGTTGGTACATTTACCGCCTGCTTTGAATGCACGCCGCATTGTGAAATTACTGCTTGGTACCTAATACATATTGCGAAATGACAAGACTGACAGCTAACGTCATAGGTTATGTCAACGGTTAGAACGTTAGAATGTTATACGTCTTTAAATTCCCAGTAAAAATATAAATGACAGACAAGGCATAATGATATGTTCCGCAGCCTCACCAAAAAAAAAATTGAAGCGCGTCGAATTCGCTATGCCTCAAGGACAGGTTATAAATGACAAATTCCTACGCTTTTGTGAAACTTTTTTTTTTAATTCTCTGCAAAGTAATAATACGGTCTTACCAAAGTTCGAAAAAGGATGTTAATGTCTTACATGATCTTAATAAAAAAAGTGTAGGCTGAGTTAGATACATAACTTATAGGTAACATTTGAAAGAAATACAAAGAAAAAATCTTAAAAACTTACCTAAAAGCCCTCAAAAAAAATCAACAATAATAATAATATTAATAAAGTTCTGAAGCTACCTTGGGCCATTCCTTCTGTTCTACCATAGAGCAGGGGTGGATGGTCTCTGGTAGATACCCCATCCCATATTAGAGTAAAATTCTCAACAAAGCCGCTGCGTGCTGGACCTGCATCCCCATGTAAGCCTTACAAAGGACCGGGTATTCTCATTATTGAGGATAGCCCGTAAAAAAGAAGAAATATTAACTAATAAATATTAACATTGTACGCCAATGAGAGTGAGAGTTGAAACTTACACAATCAGTTGCTGAGTGACACCGAAGTTCTCACTCAGCATCTGATTGTGAATTGTGAAGGAAGTCACAACCAGATTCACAGCACGGATCTTTAGTGATTACCTCTGGTATACGTCATAACATCACTTAAAACAATATTAATACGGTCGCTAATAACTGCGTAGTTTACACAAGTAGGGACTTTTTATATCGTATACAATTTATAAGCGTGGATAATTTCCATGAACAATATACCTACTGCGTGTTTATAACTGTTTCTTATTAGCCCAGATGTCGCTACCGAGACAAAACATAAAAAACACCGTTCCAATTGATTGGACTTCGTAACACGTGGATAATTCTTTTTATTTTTGTTTACTAGTTCTACCGTGTTCAATTGTAAATGGCTCATTTTATAAACAACAGCGATACAGATGATTATTTCAAGGTAAAAGTACTTAAGTATTGTTACTAGGTCAAGAGTGGAAGTAAGAGAGTCCTAACTTCTTTACCTTTTTGTTAAATTAGCTGCGCCTCGTTTATCAGATAACTTCTTTGTTTCGGGATAATAAGGCTATGTGTTAATCCAGGGTGACAGCTACCTCCATTCCAAATTTTATCATATTTAGTCCATATAATATTAACACGCATTGAGTGCATTAATGTTATTCCTATTTGTGTACGGTGTAGACTAATTAATGAACAGGGCGCTACTAGTTATTAAAGGGATTTCTTAAACACAACAGTCAAGTAAATAGGTAAAAATAATTATAACCTAATAAAAACACAAACGGCAATAACACGAGTAAAGTTATCATATCGTAAAACGTCGGGAACTAAAATAAAAGAAACCGCGATAGAATCCGTTTAAAAATTGGTTTTATTACAAAGTTATCATTAAATAATTGAAAAAAATTGCGCCAATCCACGTGTCGTGCCTCTGATTTAACTAGAAAACATGAATGTTTCAAGTGACCTATTTTGTTTGTAACTTCTTCCGTTACAATTTTGTTTGGAGGCTATTCATTTAAAAAACGTGTCTTTGTTGACCTATTTTGTTAAAAGTTTTATTGCTGTCGTTTGACATTGAGAACAGAATGTAGTTCTGGCTTTACTTAGAAGGAAAACAAAAAGACATCCTTATTTTAACTTAAGTATTAGTAGCTAAGTATGTACCTATTTTAACAAGAATAATGTCGTGGCCCAGTGGTTCAATGAACGGATTCGTGTGCGCAAGGTTGTAGGTTCGAACCCAGAACAGATAAATACCAAAGTGATTTTACAAAGTTAATATGCACTTTCTTAAACCTGGAATCAAAAAAATTAAAATTAGAAATCGCCATAAGCCCAATGAGCAAGTCTGGTTATCAATGTTCGTTACTAATATACACTCAGAGGCACAATTAACCGCCCACTTAAATTTTTCGTTGTAACTTCAAAACATTATTATGTAATGTTTTTTTTTCTTGGCAGTATTTTAGATTGCATAATTTCACATGAAAAAACAATCAAAATATACCTGCTATAGAATATTTATTTTAATAATAAACAAAAGTTTGAAATTACCGATTAATGAACATTATAAAGGTGATGTTAAAGCTGTCCAAAACTTTTTATTAAAATTAAAAATCGATTTTTCAATAATGGGTATTTCCTCCTCTGGCACTTATGACCTCCTCCAGTCAATTTGGAAGACCATCCATTATGTCTTGAATATCTGACTGTGGTATATTCTCCCACTCCTCGACCACTGCAATCTTTAGCTCATTAATGGAGGTAGGAACCGGAACTCGACCTCGTACCTGCCTTTTAAGATAGTCCCAAACGTGTTCAATGGGGTTTTGATCTGGGCTGTGAGCTGGCCATGGTAGTTGTGCTATACCCACGGCATTAAGGTACTCCGTGACCACTCTGGCGACGTGCGCACGAGCGTTGTCATGCATCTAAAGAAAATCTTCTCCAATAAATGGGGCAATAGGTATAACATGAGGTTCTAAGACCTCTTCCACGTACATCTGAGCATTTACGCTGCCTCTTTCAAACACAACCAACTCTGTACGAGCCTCATAAGAAATACCACCCCATACCATTACTGAGCCACCTTAGTATCCCACTGTTTCGACAACAGCACACTGTGCAAACCTCTCACCGGGCGTCGGTACACACGCTGGCATCCATCAGGACCTCTTAAGGCTACTCTCGACTCATCAGAGAAGAGAACGTTCTTCCATTGCTCCATGGTCCAGTTTCGGTATTGTTGAGCAAATCGAAGTCTAGCTGTCCAGTGCTCTGTGTCAACGCTGGTACTCGGGCTGGCCGCAATGCATTCAAATTACGCTCTGCAAGCCTTCTTCTTATCGGTCTAATGCTGACGCTTACATTTCGAACCTCAAGTAGGCGATTACGAGCCTCGGGAGCTGTAGTGAAGCAATTTCTTAGAACGTTGGACACTATGAATCTGTCATCTCTTTCAGAAGTGTACCTCAATCGACCTTGTCCTGGTCTTCTAGTGTAAGATCCAGTTTCTCTGTATCGTCGGATGGCGTCAAGTATTGTGGTTCGAGGTAATCCCAGCATACGGCCTATACGACGCTGGCTATACCCAGCATCTGAGAGCGCAACCGCTCTAGCTGCACCAGCTGCATCCAATGGCATTTTACTGAGTAAAAATCTACTGACAAACTCTTTCGCACTTTAAGAACCAAGAAACGCGTCTAAAAACTTCACAGGCACTTCTCTGCGTACGCGCAAAACAATCAGTTTGAAAGTCAATTTTCGACTGAACTCAATAAAAGAGACTCACACTTGAGAGTATCTTTACAAAAGTGTCATAAGTTGTCTTTATTTATCATAAACTATCCACCAAACAAATTGTCATTCATCATTATAAGAGTTTAGTTACTTTAAACAAAGATAAGCCACTTTTGCCGGGTGGGCGGTTAATTGTGCCTCTGAGTGTAGGAGAAGAAGCCTGTGCCCAGCTGTGGGACATCAATAAGCCAGAATCATTTAGTGTTTCAACTGTTCCCAGTTAATTAATTTCTCTTGAATTATTAAGCCAACTGTTCTGTCTTCTAGAAAAAGAAAACAAATCATTTACAGAAAAAGAACAACTAGGTAAAGACAAAAACAGAAACGAAATAAAAATGCTCTTGTCGTGAAAGTGTCGACCCAGATCATACATCCGATGTCTATTGAAAGCAAGAGTCGATAATTACGTGTGAATTAAACTCGTCACTGTGCAACCTATCACTTGTCATTGCGTACGATACGATTATGGCTGAATACAACGCTGTCGGTGCCTTCACTTTTTTTTCTTCGATGATTCGATTATTATTTTGCGTATATTTTTTTACTTTTTATCTTCTTTTGCATTAACCGCTAAGGCTTGGCTGGTACCAGCGGAAAAGGGCTTACGTTTAAGTATGGGTGGGTATATTTTAAAAAAGCCCACCCGCAACTTTTGCACTTTATTAGTATGATAAGTACTTACATAATTATAATATTTTATAAGAATAACTAAACCTTCTTGGTGGGTAATATGACGTCACGATCACCTTGGCGCCTGTCACGTGACATGTGGAATCTACCTCTACGAGCATAGGTTAAGTGCTCGTAGATCTTCCCCCAAAAATTGTAAGACAATGTAGGGAATTTACTTTATGTTAACAGATACAGATTCTGCCTAATTTGGCACCAGATGGCCGTGTGTGAATTGTGCCAAGATATTAATTAATAGTAGTAATTTTTATTTAGGCGATTATCGATTTAAAAAAATACATATAGCAAACAATAAATACTTATAATACAAATGACGTCTAAATAAAGATAATTTTAACATTGTGGGAAGCAATATAATTATCTTTTTGCAAAAATGACTAGTGACAATAAAATCGGAGCGGTTTATACATTCGCGCCAGAGAGGGTGTTTAATAATCTATGACTGGCGCTGGGGACCTTGCATCCACAGAGTATATTTTACATCTAGCGCGTAGTCGCCACAACATATTTGTTCTGGAAGATTTGTTCTTACTAACTTAATTTTAATAGACTGCTTCAGATATAATTATCTGTTTTTAATTACCAACATCCACACCTGCATGTAGCCGTAGCGACCTTAATCTGCAGTCGCATGCGATTGACTAATTGAAGATAAACGCTTGCGTATATCCGATCGTGCGTACCCGGCATTATGATTTCACTCACTCAGTGAAAACTAAACTTTATCGTAACAATTATAAACAGAGAAGACTTTTAAATTGATTTATATTTTGAATGAATCCTTGGCAATGTTTTTATTTAGGTACTTTAATGTGTTAATTTAATGCTAATTAATATTAAAAATGCGAAAGTGAATGTATTTAGGTCTGCGTTACACTTTTACCACTAAACCGCTAAGCCGATTTTGATGAACGTTTAATGGAGTGCCTAAGTTTAGATCAAAGAAAGGACATTAATTAATTTTGCCGCGATAACCGGCAACAACGCGGGCAGAGCCGTGTGTAAATGCGAATCACTACATATTATAAAACTAAGTCCTACGACGCGTCTGTCACTTTGTTCGCGATTTACACAAAAACGACTTTCATGCTGTTTTCACCAATGAATATAGTGGTTCTCGAGTAAGGCAATTTGTCAAGTTTTTTTGTATACGATGCCTAACCGACATCTACGCGGGCGAAACCGCGCGCATCAACTAGTACTTAATAAAAAAAGTAAACATATTTAATAATTCAAACTCTATGTAAATTCAATCTATGGTCAGACAGCACTCATCCGATTTTTCGCAAGATTTAACCTTAACCTCAAAAAAATCTGGACATATTTTTACAACTAAGTAGTTTAACCTTCTTATTATAGTAAGATGGACGTTACTAGTAAACGCTCTTACAGTTACAGTTTTAACAAGTAATTCCTATTAACTGCACTTGTTAGAAATATGCGTTGTCTTGCGCAAGTTGACTTGACAATCGTAGTTAACTAGGTTACCAGGTAAAGTATTTCTATACGCTACTCTGTTTGACAATAAAATGTATGTGACATAAAAGTTAACAGCTAAAGAAACCTTTAGAACTTCCCATATTGATTTTGTTTTCTATCTGTAATACGACTGTCAAGAAACAATGAGATACAAACCAATTAACAATAACAATTAACCAAATCAATTAATAGTACAAATCAATAATAAATAATATTTTTTAAATCATTACCATAATAATTAAGGAGGGTCTCGTGGCTAACTGTAAGCTGTACGGTTTGAATAATAAAGGTTAAGCCGCGCTCGCCGCGGTTGGTCCGTGGATGGGTGACCATTTGTAAACATACCGAGACCCCTACGTGCCTCCGAAAGCACGTTAAGCCGCTGGTCTCGACTGTCATACGGTGATCTTTGACAGTCGTTAAGTCATTACTATATATTCTGATAACCAGTCTTACTATGGGATACTATATTACCTAACAATAGGTTGTGCAGGTCAGATAGGCAGTCGCTCTGTGTAAAATATAGTATTCAGCTAAATCCGGTAAGACTGGAAGCCGACCCCGACACGGATTGGGAAAAGGCTAGGCAGAAAACCATAATAATTAATAATCTTATAAATAATATGAACAATAAACTGTGTAAGTAATTTAATAGGACCAAAATTAATTACCCACAATACAATATTATAATGTAGATAACTATACAGAATTTAAATTGTAATGAGAATCTCATTCGAAATACAATCATGGTTTACTTTTAAACAATACTTGCCAGCAAGTTGGCAGTCTTTGGCAGTAATTAAAAACAGAAACAATGTGCAGAAGTTACCCAAATAAAGTGTTGATAGCAAATTACTTTAGACGAAATGTTAATGACTGTATAAAAACCTAGAATTTATTGCACTGTGTTTATATTTTGAAGCCGCATTTATGACTGTTAAAGCTGTCATAGTTCCGTTATTAAAAGAGTACTATTTCTCCTGCCTCGACTGCCTCGTTGGTCTAGTGGTCGCAAGCGCGACTGCCGTGAACGAGGTCTCGGGTTCGATTCCCGGGTCGAGCAAAAAATATTTACTGAGTTTAGAAATTCTCAGTACCGCTCGGAGTCAGGAAGTGTGGCGGTGTTTACATCCCCGTGCCTCGGAAAGCACGTAAAGCCGTTGGTCCTGCGCCTGATCCCTCTCCGGTCGTGTCGGTCAACCGTCCCATCGGACTATGAGAGTGAAGGAACAGAGAGTGCACCTGTGTTTGCGCACACACTTGTGCACTATAATATCTCCTGCGTACATGGCTGATCTCACTAGAGATTGGCCGCCGAGGCCGAAATTCGGTCGGGAGAGATTATTACTATTTCTCCATATATTAGAAAAAAAAATATTGATCAGCTCTTGCTCATAATGCGAGTAAAAGTATAATAATTTCCATTTTTTTTAACCATCATTCTCTTTTCTAGGCAAACACCTAGTCTTCTCTACCGACCCTGAATCGGTGAAGGATGAGTTCGCGTTCGACAACCCTGGCTTCAGACAAGAGGAGAGGACGGCGTGGCAGCATGAGGCGCCGACACTTCCTCTAAGCGGGAAGACACATGGCCTACATGTGGAGTTCACGAAACCGGAGCAGAGCAAGGATGACTCGCATTTACATGTAAGTACGGCCAGAAAAATAAGGCGCCTTTTTAACCCCGCAATACCGTAATACAAAAATGATTTTGACAGATGTATCACAAAGGATTTTTTTTTTCTCACACGGTCATCTGATCCCAAACTAGGCAGAGCCTGTACTATGGTAACCAGACAACTGATAAACATACTTATATATAATTTAAATACATACATATAATAGACAAATAACACCCAGACACAGAACAAATGATCGTGCTCATCGCACAAAGATTTGCCCTGGGTGGGAATCGAACCCACGACCTCCGGCTTAGCAGTCAGGGTCACTAACCACTAGACCAACAGGCTCGTCACATATACACATATTAAACATTACTCATTGCCAGTATTGGACAATGTTGGACGGTTGTGTGTATAATTTAAGCGCCTTTTTCCGGATTATTTTACAGTTAGAAGCACCATATTTTGAAACAAAGAATTACATAGTAATTCCTACCAGGCGACCATATTCCGCATTGTTTGAGTAATTTTGTCAAATAACTGAAATTATATCCTTCATGTATCATTGATACATTCAAAACCTTTTAATAATACGATTTATCATTTACTATCAGCCCCGGGTTTGCACGGGTAGCACAGTATTATTTTCCTATTTTTTGTCGTAATTGTTGTAGTTTTGAGGGCATCACCTTGTTATATTGAGAATGCCCCGGCGGCACGCGGTGTGGGCCGGCATTCATTTGTTTAATTGCGATAACTCTAATATATTCATTTAAAATAAGTTAAGTAGTTTCAGATATACCTACAAGCTTAAAAACTTGACTTTATATAATATTTATACAGATTTATAAGTCCATTTTCCAAGCACCGCCGCACCATTCAATTGTTTCTAGTAGTTGGGGTCCTTAAACCTAATTGATATAATCAAGATAGACAGACGTTTATTGTCCATTATGTTATCTATATTGAGAGAGTTGATATCGCCAATTCAGTCCCATTGAAGCTATTTCGTTTTCAACAAATTGGATGGGATAATCTCGCCATTTGTATCCAAACTTATTTGTGTGTTTATAAGTTTTTCTATACGGGATTATTTTTTATGGAGTGCGTATATTCAACGAGGTAATCAGATGCATAAAACTGAGCAGCGTTTCCCAAGGAACAGGTCGAAAACTTAAATTTGAAAATCAATTTTTCATACAAACATAAGTCACGTGACCTGTCACTTTGTATGAATATTTCATTTTTTATTTTAAGATTTCGACCTATGTTCCTTGGGGAATGCTGTTCAGTTTTAATTAAGCACCTGATTACCTCGTTGAATATACGCACTCCATAAAAATTAATCCTGTATAAGATATGCTTTGTTGTTACCGTTGTTTTAAGAATAATTAAAAGGGTACGCAAAAAAATATGTTTCCGCTTCTGATTTCGGTCATAAAAGGTACGTTGTTCTCATATATCAGCCTATCGCCGTTCACTGCTGAACAGAGGCCTCCCCCAAAGAGTGCCAGCCATCTCTGTCTTGGGAAGCCCTCATCCATCCATTATAACACACCTTCTTCCAATAAAGTTTTTTTTTATTTAAATGAAACATCTTCTTCCTGCCCTTATCCCATTCACATGGGGAAGGCGCAATGTGTATTTTCCTTCCATTCCTCTCTATTACTCGTAATTGTGGCATCCACTCCTTTCCTCCTCATATCATCTTTCAATTTAAATAAAACACATTCGATGCCAATCTTAATTTGACACAATAAAAAACTTGCATTGTTGAACAACAAATAAACGTTATAATCTAGTAACATAGTTTCAAATTGCCCAAATGGAGCATAACTTCCTAAAGACGTATTACGTAAATACAGTATACTATACACTACAAAACCGTCGAAATAAGTTACAATACATTAAATAACTTTTCAATTACTACCATTGCGTATTATGTAAGTTGCGTGACAAGTTACATGAATAGTTGGGAATGGCTTCGAATTTATTTGGAATGCTGAATGCAGCGATGGTATTGTGTCGCAATCGGTTCTGTTATAATCAAATAGCGGGCAAGAAGAGGAACATTTTTGACGACCTCCGTGGTCGAGTGGCTTACACACTGGTCTTCAAGTTCTGAGGTCCTGGGTTCGATCCCCAGATGGGTCAAAGTAGAAAAACTACTTTTCTACATTGTCTCAGGTCTGGGTGTTTGTGGTATCTTCGTTGTCTCTGATTCCATATCACAAGAGCATTAGCTTATTAGGTACTTTGGGTTCAGAGCAATATATGTCATGTTGTCCACATTATAAGACCTCCCTTTGTACCAACTGTTTACAATGTCACATTTTACATAACCTATGTTGGTGAATGTACAATAAAGAGTAAATAAATAAATTATTGATTTGGTCCTCTGCTGGGCCTTTAGTAAGCCTTACATATAGGTAATTACTAATATAGATATTTACTAATAATACCCCCTGGTTTTGCCCGCCTTGATTTGTTTCTGACCTTTTTCGAGAATTGCGCATTTAACTGCAAATACAAATTTCAAACTCTCGCTTTGACATGGCTAGTCATCAGTTATTGTTATTTAGATTATAGTTCTGTGAGTGGATTTCAAGTTATGCTAGCTTTTAACCGCGGTTCTGCCCGCAAGGATCGGTTATCATGGCAAATCCATACTAAACTAAATCGCCTTTTTTTTCAACCTAATCAATACGTATTCCATTACAATGTAAATACTAAATAATAGTTTGAGTACCTACTGTTATTATCTGGCGCGCCTTCCTTTCGACATGACTTTCATATTATGCACACATTCCGTCCTCAACAGTCAACAGTAATCATTACACGTAGATCGATAGGGCTTGCCATATCTAGAAAGTCTTAAGACAATGTTAACAGCATCTTTAAAAAATATGCAAATTGAATCACCTATTTGGGATCTAAGAAGTTAACAGGCACTTTTTGCTGACAACACAAATTATAATAAAAGGCACCAATAACCATAGACAAATTCCGTCATTAGCCATATAGCAGGAAAAATAAATCGTGAACTAATAGAAACAAATGAATAAAAAATTGTTGATTAATTTGTCTTAATTCGGCTATATTCGTTCATAATAAATTCGGTTATATTCGTTCTCTTTTTAAAGTAAAACAACACTTTAAAAAGAGAACGAATATTACCGAATTTATTCTGAACGGGCAGTGAAAGCGTTACGAAGAGCTGTATTCTTTGCAGCTAATATGCGTTTTATGAATATTACATTCACGTATAAATCGGATAATGTTCGTTTTACAGACGCATTATATTAGAATTATGTATATTTTGTTATGATCTTGCGATGATGCGTTTTAAGTTCATTGCACTACAATGTTGAAATTTAAGTGGAAACAGTATACAGTCTTCAGGTACCTGCTAAACGCGGAAGACATTTTTGTTTGTTCAAATGAACTAACTAATCAAGGTAACGACCAGACCGTTTTTTATGGGATTTTTACTGACGTATGACGTCGGTATGAGATGTAGTTGGAGTTTGGGGAAAGTTAAAGGCTTTTAGAAAAATAATTAGGGTTCCGCGCAAGAAATAAAGAAATGACTTTTAGTATGTGGTTTATCCTTTGAATGGAAGGATATTTTCCAAAGGTCAGGTTGCTTCTAGACTATCGTAGTTGGGTCGCTCTGGAAGCGGAGGCCTATGCCCAGTAGAAGACCATAAATGGCTATTAATTGATTGATTGACGTTTGAGTCCATTTCATTTCTTTATGTTGTTGAAAAGGAGGCAAAGAAAATTTCAAAGGCGCTTAGTGTTTTAGAAAGACAATAAATTCACATGAAATAGAGATACATAATAATCTATTAGATATATAATATAATTCCAGTGTCACGATGTTTGTCCGGGATGAACTCCGAAACTACTGAACCGATTTTAATCAAATTTGCACACCGTGTGCAGTTTGATCCAACTTGAAAGATAGGATAGCTTACATCACTAATATAAAAAAATCAAGACCACGGGCGGAGCAGCGGGAAACAGCTACAACCTAAGCACATTCTGGTACATAATAACTTAGATTTCTTGACCATGGAAATGAGCGGAGACGGGTAAAACATGTATCGACAGTTATAAGGCTGTCGCCTGTGGGGACTTTTAGAAAACTATTATGAAGATCACGACGATCATGTGTCGTTAAAATTAACTGTAAATATGGATGGGAACGAGATACTACCGAGTTAAAAGTAGCTGTTACAGGTTCGAGCTCAGGCTAACATTAGTGTAACTTTTGTTTTAAATTCAGTACTATTAGGCTATGGTTGATAAGTGGAGTTTCAATAAAAAAAAAAGATACATGACATACAGTAATTGAACATAGAACTTCATCATTTTTAGAAGTCGGTTAAAAAACACTCTGAGCGAAGCTGGACGTACCTATATCAACACTAATATAATAATTATAAATATCTCCTTAGATTCAAGTTTTAGCGCGCGCGCGCGCGCGAAATTCGATCGCAATTTGTTTTGGCGTTAAATTTTTTTTGCAAAATTCTGACAACTAAGGGTGTGCATCCAAAGCTGGTAGGTATCTATAATCGTCATCTTGCAAGCGAGCAAGCTTAATTACCTAGTTGCCTTGATGCCATGAGGCATTTAATCGGCAGTGAAAAAAAAAACAGTCCGTTTTTATTTATTTGCTTTGTTTTCCTTCTCCTCAATCTTTCTTGAAATCTCCAGGATAATCCTAGAAGTTCGTTAGTGTCAACCCTATAGAACTATTTCGATCAACATTCCTACGCGACTCGTTACAAATTGATCCAGTCTGGATTTGCTATGCGATGCGAATGAACTTGTTTCTATGTTCGACGCCCGAAGGAATGCAACTAAATGTTGCGATATTTGTAAACAACTGTTAGATTGATATTGTCAGTTTTCGCAATGGTAAATTGTTTACATTGCTTCGAGTGTTGTAAGGTCTATCTACAAGGTGCTATAGACATAATACCGGCCTATGAATATCCCACTGCTGGGCACAAGCCCTGTCCATAAAGAGAAGGAACGATCATTTATATATTGATGGCGATTATGGATTCCAATTTTTGGAATCCAGGTTTCCTCACGATGTTTTTGTTCAACGATTTCTAAGATTAATTTAAGAAAGTACATAAACCTTTGAAAAAGTCACTTTGGAAATTGCCTGGGTTCGAACTTGTTAATAGACGTAGGAATCAGCACTTCACTGACATTTGAAATGGCTAGCCATAAAAATACCAATGTAAGGACCTCTTTTGATCAGAAATAGACAATGCTTGATGTTGAAGTAATCGGGGAGATCATAGACGAATGAAAATGAAAACAGAAGTACACCTTTACCTAGGTATTTGATAATGTTGAAAAAATTGAGAAATTTGGTGATGTTAAATTTAAATAATATTTAACCTATTAATTATCGACTGGTAGAAAAAGCCATATAGGTACTGCATTAAGTCTGTCTTATGTATGTACGTTTTTCAGTGTGCATAGCACAAATACATAAATATATATTTCAAGATGTAATATGATTTGATAAATTCTTTTATATAAGCTGATGTTAAAACGCAAGTATTTCTCGAAACAGGTAAAACAACTGTACGGTTAAACGTGCGTGGTAAACGGCAATTAATACCTCATTAATCCAACACACGATTAAGAAAATATTAGCTTAATGATGGCACAGATAACGTAATACCAGTGTTAATGTGGTTAAACTTTAAATGACGTAACAGACTTGATGCGTTGTTGACCTAAATGAAAATTCAAGACCGGAAAATTTAAACAATGATAAAGTCGCACGGAATATTTTTCTGTCTATTAATATACTTAGAACAGTCTTAAAAAAAATGGAAAATAATTGACTATTTAAACTTTGAGGTTTAAAACCCTTTAAGTGTGCACAATTAAAAAACAATACTGGCTTAGAAAAAGATGACAGGCCAGTATCAGATAGACTAGCCCCCTTAAACAAGGTACATTGCTACAATCGTTATCGCTGATCGAATCGCTCAAATGTATGAAAGTGACAAGTCATGGGTTACAGTCTTTGCAGTGATAGAATCGTCATACATTATTTTATTAAATTACCTCACGCGAATTAACGCGAACTCATGCATTTACCTTTTTAGGCTTGACGTTTCGGCCGGGTTTCACTGACCGTGGTCCCAAGCAGTCTGCTTGCGACTACGGTCAGTGTAAATGCATGAGTTCGCGATAATTCTTGGACGTAATTTTATTAAAATTATGCAACGCGATAGTTTTAAAGTTAATATTGTCACAAATTATGTCACTTAAGGGCTTACAAATTTTCATAGTCATGTGACTTATCGAGGCGAAATATCATTTCCCAGCATTTAATGTAATTTAAGCGATTGATTTCATTGTTAACGCATATGTAGAAGTGTACCTTGTCTAAGGGACAAGATCAAATCAATAAATAATCTATGTGATGGGTTTTCCAAGCTTCATCATCTTATAATTACAAAATAAACTATAAAAAATTAAACCGTTCACAAGATAAATTATTCTAATAGATGTTTTTGCTTGTGGACTTAGTAAAAACACTAATTATTCATCTGTAATTTGTTTTTGTCGTCTCGATCGACTCGTAATTAAGATATTGTTACTATAGATAAGGTAATAATTAAAACTTTTTGTTAACACCAGATTAAGGGCCTATTTCACCATCGACAGATAACTTTATTCGAGGAATAATTTTGAAATTTTGACAGTTGTTCCATACAAAAACTGTCAAACGTCAATTTTTATTCGTCGAATAAAAGTTATCTGACGATGGTGAAATAGGCCCTTTAGGTACAAAAAGACAGATTATTTGTAAGTATATAAGACAAAGTCGGGTTTGTTTACAACCCTTATAACTCGAGAACGAGTGGACCGATTTACACGATACTTTATTAGTTGGATACGTCTCCGTCCCGAATAACAGAAAACCAGCAATGGAAAATTTACTAAAAAAAAATAATGTTCACGGGAACGGGGCAGTAATAATTTACGCGGGTGATACTGCGGAGCACAGCTAGTTTAAAATAAAAGGAAAATTAATATCAAAGTGACATAAACAATGCGTAAGTACATTCTTTTTTTTTCTACGTTCATCGTCAATTTAAACAATAGCTAGGCAAGAAGAAATAAATGATTGACACTGAATGAACAACAAGAAACTAGTAGGTATACTAATAAATTACAATTCTTCCGACATATTTTTTCCTAACCTAGAAACTCGTTTTAAAGAAATCTGTCATAACTTTAACACTTATGAACTAACTTTTGTTGGAGTATTTTATTTTAATGGTTGCAACTCGAAGGTTGAATGCAAGGTCGTTCGGCCAGCTTAGCTCCTGTGTTGCCATATGGTCGGATGTTGCCGTATTTGGGGGTAATTTTTGTAGGTCAATGTAGTTGTTAATTAAGGGTTACATTATTTATGTTATTTTTAAGTATGCACAGTCAGCTTTTGAATATTTTGCTTAAATATAATCACAAGGGTTTCCTCTAGTTAGTCTGCCAGAGACTGAGATTCTAAGCGTTCAAGTCCTCAAACAATGTCCTCGCAGACAATTGGGACTGCCAACAAATTATTGTGCATAATTTTATTATGCACTTATGGCACCTGATATGAATATTAAAAACATGAAAATATATAAAAAGACATTCGAAAGATAAATAAAAAATCTTAAGATTAAGTTATTTTACATTGTCATAATTTTGTTTTTATACGCACTCGATTAATTATTCATTAATTTTGACTTGACAATGCATTGCAAAAGCCCTACCTGACTACAATACGTGTAGCACTTAGAAATACCGAATTGTATCTTTGGAATACCAAACAGGTTTCAGATTGAATCTTAATATTCAACTTAATTATTATTTTTCTGATCGGTATTTTTGTTTTTATAAGGCTAGATAAACTGCATTTATCCTGTCATACCTCTTTTGAATTTAAATGACATTACAAAGTAATAATGGCAACACTAAACGGATACACGAACTCCTTGCTTGTCCGATGATGTCATTCTCAATGACGTCAAGTCATCAACTTATAATACAGCTAGTGAAATCATCTATGATGGATACTATAATATTCCTTCTTTTTAAATTGACTTGGCAGAATAGTGTATGACCTTTGCCTGTCCCCGAAGTAAATGAAAAATATTTATCTCGTTTTTATGGTTGGCTATTATGTTTTAAATGGTGTTGTTGTTCATTATAATTTTGTATCCACTTTGTTTTTAAAATATTTGTAGTTTTTGCAAGTATTTTTCTCAGTCGGACAAGCGAAAATTATCGTCATACAGACTTATAAGTAACTCTTTTGGTAATTTATCGAGAACATTAAAGTTTGTCGTTTAGTACATTCGGTTGTAAAAAATTACGATGCTCATGTCTTTCTTGTTTTCTAAAACAAATATTTATCACAATTTGAATATGATAAGACTGATCATAGCGATTAAATTGTTGTGACCCCGCGAGTTGCGACTTCTTTTGAGTTTTTTTCATGTTTTCATGTCTTGTCCGGCACTCTTATTATTTTCATATAAGTTTAACTTTTGTTTTTTTTTTCTTCGCGCATTTCAATCCAACTGGTAGTTCCAGATATTAGCTCGTAAACCAATAAAAATATTTTCCAGTTCTTAATATTAGTAGGGAATATTTGTTGTAAATGCGCGAAAAATAATTATCTTAATAATTATGATTCTAATACCCGAATACAGAAACGTCAATCAGTTTGAATTATCGCATTATCATGTAAAGTAGCGACAGATATACCAATTATTTTAAAGTTGCTGGTACACACAGCTACACATTTCCAATTTATGCTGATCTCGCATTGTATAGGATTTCCGTACACTGCGAGGTCAGCATAAACTGGAATTTATAGCTTGATTGATATGTAGCCGTATGTACCAACAACTTTAAAATTGGGCTTCTCTAAATATGATCATGTTATTGTTTATGTGATTCGACTGCTTCACTGTACCCAAGTTTTCCATCATTCGTCATTGTTGTGTCGTTCATCCATTCTGGAATTTATTGTGTCTGCTCAGTATAATTTAATTATAATGTCTATTTCGTGGCTAAGTGTAAGCCGTACGGTTTGACCGATAATAAAGGTTAAGCCGCGCTCACCGCGGTTGGTCCGTGGATGGGTGACCATTTGTAAACATACCGAGACTCCTCCGTGCCTCGGAAAGCACGTTAAGCCGTTGGTCCCGACTGTCATACAGTGATCTTTGACAGTCGTTAAGTCATTACAATTCTGACAACCATTCTTACTATGGAATACTGTATTACCTAGCAATAGGTTGTGGAGGTCAGATAGGCAGTCGCTCCATGTAAAATACGGTATTCAGCTAAATCCGGTAAGATTGGAAGCCGACCCCAACATAGCTTGGGAAAAGGCTAGGCAGAAGAGGCAGAAGAGTCTATTTGTTTGTGTACCTACCTATGTATGTTTGTACACACGGCTACATATCTAGCTATAAATTCCAGTTTATGCTGACCTTGCAGTGTACGGAAATCTTATACAATGCGAGATCAGCTTATACTGGACATGTATAGCTTGATGTGTAGCCGTATGTACCTTTGTGGCAGTCTAGAGAAGCGTGGGCCTATTTTGATGATTCATATTATGTCAATCAATTCGACAATGTTAGGAATGTCACCAAAGACCTGACAGTAATTAAAATTCAATATGGCGCCAGACAACTAGACGACATAATTTTAGAATAGGAAATTTAATAGTGCTTAGATTTTGTAAATTCTTACTGAAATGATGTATCTAAATAATTATCTATGTTCCCAAACTGTAATATCAAAAACGAAAAGTAACTAAAACAAGTCTGTTATAGTTACTTTTTGTTTTAGTTCTTTTCACAAAGCTGTTTTTTTTTCTTTTTAGATTTTTTTGGGATTTTAATCAGGTTTTTATTATTAACTAGCTTCTGCCAGCGACATCTTTGAGTGGACTTCAGAATTGGGTCCAAAAAAAAAATAAAAAATGTGAAAGTAATGAAAATGGAATACAATTTTCACCCGTGTTATAAGCTTGCGCTGTAATAGAGAAAAATACCAAATTTCAAAGCTGTCTGCCCATGGCTTAGCTCGGAAAGAATTTTCAATTTTCCCTCGGGAACTACTTAAGGAATCGGGATAAAAGGAAGCCTATGTTCTTTTCCATGTCAAAGGCTATATGCATGACAAACTTCATCCAAATCCGATTAGCCGTTTTTGCGTGATTGAGTAACAAACATCCAAACATCTAAACATCCACACTTTCACATTTATAATATTAATAGGATTATTAATATTTGGTAGTGTCTAATATGGTAATTTTGTTGGCAGCGAGCACGCATCCGTAAAGTGAAGCTATGGGCCCGCGACTTTACCGGTCTTGGGCTGAGGTGCGGGGGTGGCGCGCGGGACGGGGTGCACATCCACTCCGTACTGAGGAGTGGGCCAGCTGCTGCCGCGAAGTTACAACCAGGTACGCTGTCAACCATCATAATTATCATCTTAGAATTATCTTAGTGTGAATATAAATCTTAAAACTGTTTTGTATTAAGTGGTTTTTGTATATTCAAAATATGAAGATTTAATGTATTTGTGTGTTATAGAATCAATAGACATAGACATATCAAATGGGCACCATAAGGAAATTAATTACTAAGATGTAGATAGTGCTATTAGAGTATAGTAATGTGTAATGAAAATCGAAGTTCTTGATTTTCCGTATATTTTGAGAATCACGTCTTTATGTCAATAAAGTTACGGTTGCTTTTGTGTCTGCTAACGGCGCACAACATGGGACTTTTCGCATCAATTATTTTTTTTTCTACCCTCCTTACAGGTCGAAAGTAAACTAAACTAAACTATACCTACTACCTACATTATATTTTTTAAATATGGTTAAATTATGTTATTGGCTTACTCATTGAATGATTTGGAAGAGACGTAGGGAAGCCTATAATATTGTTGTTGCGGGACATCTACCGATATTATTATTATTATACTAGCTTTTGCTCGCGGCTCCGCCCGCGTGGGCGTTTCTTATCGTAACAAATTAGCCTATAGCCTTCTTCAAAAAGTGGCCTATCTAACAGTGAAAGAATTTTTCAAATCGGACGAAAAGTTCCTGAGATTAGCGCGTTCAAACAAATAAACAAGCAAACTCTTCAGCTTTATAATATTAGTATAGATACATACTTTGTAGCAGGAGGAAGTCGATAATTTAGATTAAGCCGTGTTCACTGCAGTCCATGGATGGGTGATCTTTACCTGATCTACATACCGAGTTAGCAGTCGTTAAGTAAATACAATTCTAATAACCATTCTTAATATGGGATAGGTGCTGTGTTGTAAATTGGCTCTGGAGGTCAGATAGGCAGCTCCATGTTAAATATTATTCAGCTGAATCCGGTAAGACTGGAAGCCGACCCCAAAGCAGACATAGCTTGAAAAAAGGCTTAAAAGAAAAATATACTTGGTAGAAATAGATTTCGGGCTTTTATCGGCCATTTAACACGGGCGTAATGTAGCAGAACATTTATAATGCCAGTGACATTTTAACGGTGCCATTTGTGGAGTCTTATTAACTTTCATAATGGGGTTTTTGCATATATTTGTTGTGTAATGAATACTTTCTTTATTATATATCTACTTCATGAGGTAACATGATTTCTCTCATAATTATTGAAGCTTCATTAAAAACCTGAGGTAAGGAAAAAGATAATGTAAAATTTATTTAAGATCAAAATCTTAGGAACTGGTCTTAACGGTGTCTGAAAACTAAAGTTTTCAACCAATGCGTCCTACCTGTTATGACATACGGAGCCTTAGAAGAGGCCTATGCCCAGCAGTGGACAAATATAAGCTGATGATGATGAATCAAATTAACAATTTATAGTGTAATTTCTTTACTTGTCATTTTAAATTCCAGGTGACAAAATAAAGAGCATCAAGATCGAGTTCTCTGGCACTCCCCTGGAGGATGCTGTGGCGATCCTGTCGCTGGCGTCTCCGTACCCTGTGGAGTTGGAGGTGGCGGAGGGCGGGCGGGCCAGCGGCCAGGGCACGGCCGTGCGCCACCCCCTGCTGCAGCGGGCAGGCTCCACTGGCGACGTTAGCACGGTGGGTTCGCTAATATGATGGTTTATCCATACAAATGTCCAGGATTATTTTTAATGGAGTGCCTTTATTCTACGAGGTAATCATGTGCATAAAACTGAACATCTTTCCCCAAGGAACATAGTTCGAAATCTTTAAATTGAAAATCAACTTTTCGGACAAACTTAAGTCACGTGACCTGTCACTTTGTATGAAAATTTCATTTGTATTCTATGTTCCTTGGGGAAAGTGCAAAAAATATTACAGCATACATATTGAGATTGACTATGGTTTCAACCATGTGCATGCGAATCCGGTCATTTAACCGCGCATGCGCATGTTTAAATTAAATCAAGGCAATGTTTAAACTTTACGAATTATAAGCACAACGTTTAGAATCGAATGCAAACATAGGCAGGTGTATTTGAAAGTAAGAGAGCGATGCGATAGACTTTCATGCATCCCACTTACTTTCCCACGTTCCAACTGATGCATATTTTCTTAACGATATAAGTATATTTCCCATTTAGTCGACTGATTGCTCTAAATATGAATGAAACTTTAGTCTTTGAAAAATGTTAGAAGAATTAAAACATTTAAACTTTTAGACCTTTTCATTGACTTTTAACTTAACTATATCTTTTAGACACCTTGTTGGCAGAAGTTAAATCTGAAACTCCCAAAATTTACAGTTTTCTTTGGCAATGTTATAGAAACCCTACCAAATTAGTTTATAAGGACAATCTTTTGAATTCCGCTGTAGGCTGCCAACAAGGAGATCCACTCGGGCCGGTCATATTTAGTTTGGCCATTCATCCAATCATTAGGCAACTAAAGTCAAAATTTAACGTTTGGTACCTGGATGACGGAACCCTAGGAGGTGATATTAACACAATAGCCGATGATTTCACAACTTTAATGAATAAATTTCAATCAATAGGTTTAGATTTAAACACAAATAAATGTGAAATTTATATCCCTAATTTGAAACATATTGATGGACAATCTACGCTACAAAAAATCAAATCAATTGCCCCGGAAATAAAAATCGTTGAAAAATCAACTTTACGCCTTCTAGGGTCCCCAATTTTGGATGAATCCTATCAAAATTTCATTGATGACAAAATTCAAAATTTTCAATCGGTTTCGGATAGACTTTTTAAAATTTCACTGCATTCTGCTATCACTTTAATTCGGTTTTGTTGTTTCGGCCCAAAATTTACATATTTCCTTCGTTCTTCTAGATTATGGAAACATTTACCTCTTTTGAAAAAAGTTGATAAAATTATCCGGTCCACCATAACGTCGATTTTCAATGTGACTCTGGATGACCGCGCTTGGTCCCAAGCCACATTGCCGATCCGTTTTGGAGGGCTGGGTGTTCGTAAAGTTTCTAGTTTAGGCCTACCAGCATTTCTGTCTTCGGTCCACAGTACTGAAAGGTTGACCAGGGAAATCTTAGGGTCTTCTCTGGTTGACTGTCAGATTCTGTGCATGACTGAAGCAGTAAATAGCTGGAAATTGTCCTGCCCGGGCACGGATCTACCCAAACAACTTTCTTCTCAGAGGCAGTGGGATGAGCCGCTTTGTAGTTTGATACGGAAGGAATTAATTGAAACGTCAATCAATACTGCAGAGCGTGCTCGTCTCCTGGCTGTGGGAGAATGGGAATCGGGCCTCTGGTTACAGGCTCTTCCGTCAGCTAATCTGGGAACGATGTTGGACAACAATGCTTTCCGGCTCGCCATGAGCTTGCGCTTAGGTATTGCTTGTGTCGCATCTCATCTTTGTCAATGCGGTGAAACTGTCGACTGCCTTGGTCACCATGGTCTGTCCTGCAGCAGGAGCGCCGGTCGGATTTCCCGTCACAGTAACTTAAATGGCATTATACGTCGCGCTCTTGTCACTGCCGGCGTACCAGCTGTTTTAGAACCCAATGGTTTGGTACGCAGCGATGGTAAGAGACCTGACGGTATGTCATTGTTGCCTTGGAAACTGGGTCGGCCTTTGGTGTGGGACGCAACATGCGTCGACACCCTTGCGCCATCCCACGTTCTAAGTTCAGCGGCCTCACCCGGCGCTGCTGCTGGAGCCGCGGAAACCCTTAAACGGCGGAAATATAACAACCTGATAGGTAATTATATTTTTGAGCCGTTTGGGGTTGAGACCCTCGGGACATGGGGACCAGGTGCACGGGTTCTTTTTAAGGAACTCGCAAAACGTTTGGTCGACGCTACCCGTGACCAAAGGGCTGGCATGTTTTTGGCACAGCGAATCAGCATTGCTATTCAACGTGGCAATGCTGCCAGCCTTTTGGGCACGTTTCCCGTCATAGACAAAGATGACGATGAATTTTTTGATGCTTGTTAGCCTTTATTTTGTAATCCATATTACTTAATATTGGTTAGCAAGTTTTCTTTTTATAGATAGTTTTATTTATCTTATAAGTTTTTAGTTTAGTTTAGTATAATTAATATAGTTTAGTATAAGTTGTGTATAATATAAAAATTATGTATATTGTTTACAAGAAATAAATAAACTATATCTTTTGACTTAAATATAACTGATTGTGATTCCAAGAAGAATAATATTTTAACCATACATTTAGCTTTTTGGTCACGATCTCTATAAACCATACTTACAAATATTTGAGCTTATTTTTAGCTCTAAAACGAAAATTAGAGGACTAAAAAAAATACCGTCCATAGTTTTCTGTAACCGGCACAACACCGAATTCAAAATGGTTGCATAATTTGATCGATATCGATAAATCGAACGAATATACAATGAACTAATAATAAACCTAATATACGATGCGCTACGCAAATCTAGCTAATAAAACTACATTATTGCTATTCATCGCCATTTCTTTTTTTAAGTCATGAATAAAACAGTAATGCACAACGAATTATGTCAGCATACAAATTACTGATAGCTAAATATTTATAGCTGGCAATAGTAGCCATTTAAAGAATATTAAAATGATCTTGAAATAGAGGTTCTGAAAATGAGGTCTCAATACACTCGTCTATCTAATAATTTAAGGAACTACAACTCTGTAGTTCCTTAGATTAGCGCGATCAAACAAGAAACTTCCGCTTTATTATACAGTCTTATTTTTACTTTATATGATACCTGGGACTATTTTTTTTTATATAATATCTTGGGACGAATCACACAAAGCCTTCTAATCCCAAACTAGGCAGAGCCTGTACTATGGTAACCAGACAACTGATATCATATATTTATAAAGCCTTAAATATCACAGAACAAATGATCGTGCTTATCACACAGATTTGTCCTGGGTGGGAATCGAACCCACGAACTCCAGCTTAGCAGTCAGGGTCACTAACCACTAGACCAACAAGCCCGTTAAATTTTCGGCATCAGAAACTGAATCGATTTCAATACGAACAGCGAGGTGGGACTTTTTTTTTGTCGGGGTAGACTCACACCGACTAAAAACACCCCAGTCCCATCATTGCCTTTGCTGGAGCCACGGGATCTCTTGTACACACTCAGCTCAACTCCGGGAGGCGGGAATCCTAGCAAGTAACTTTGTGAGATCTCATCATAAAGTCTTGAAATTTTGAATCGTTTTTACATGAAAATATTCTCTCTCTCAATTTTTTTTTTGTATATTTGTGATGTAAGCTATCCTATCTTTCAAGTTGGATCAAACTGCACACGGTGTGCAAATTTGATTAAAATCGGTTCAGTATTTTCGGAGTTCATCCCGGACAAACATCGTGACACTGGAATCATGTACAATAGAAGATACTAAAAACAAGGTTGTATTGATACAAATAGAGTACATTGAAGCTTGCCGAAATACCTTAAGGAAGTTTATCGTTTGATTGCGTCGTTGTATTACTATGTTATCGAAACTCACAATGAATGTTTAGAATACAATCAATGTACGCAAAGGAATGTCTGTCTGTGTATTGTAGTGCTAAACAATGGTTCGTCTTGCAGATATTATGACGAACGTGTATAGTTTTAGATGTAGATATTTTATTATAATGTTTGATCGTTAGATCATTATGTTGACCGTAGACACCTGGCATAGTCTCCTGTCAAATATAATAAAACTAGCTTCTGCCCGCGACTTCGTCTACGTGGACTTCAGAATTGTGTCCAAAAAGAAATGAAAAATGTGAAAGTAATGAAAAATAGAATAAAATTTTCACCCGTTTTATAGTTAATAATAAAGAAATATACTATACTTAAGGAATCGGGATAAAAGGTAGCCTATGTTCTTTTCCATGTCAAAGGCTACATGCATGCCAAATTTCATTCAAATCCGTTAAGCAGTTTTTGCGTGATTGAGCAACAAACATCCAAACATCTAAACATCCACACTTTCACATTTATAATAAGTATATTAGTATATATTAGTATAATAAAATAATAATATTTGGCGACAACTCACGCAAGCCCATCTGATCCCAAACTAGGTAGAGCCTGTACTATGGCAACCAGACAAACACACTTAATAGATAAATAACACCCAGACACAAAACAAATATCGTGCTCATCACACAAACATTTGTCTTGGGTGGGAATCGAACCCACGACCTCCGGCTTAGGAGTCAGGTTCACTAACCACTAGACCAACAGGCCCGTCAAAGATTAATCTAGAATGATAATCTGTCATCGTTATATAATCATTAAGCTAATTTATACTACATCACATAATAATATGACATCTATTCACATCACAGGAAATACCAATACTAAGGAAGTGGTTGTAATGCAAGTCATTTCCTTAGACAGTCATTGCACAGCGGATATCGATTCGATAAACACGATACCGAAATGTCGATACTCACCTGTTAATATTGCCTGTCTCCCTTCCGTAGACGATTTCTTCGTAAAAATAAAACGAAAAAAAAAAATCGAAAGTACAGTTCTTCAGCTACATGTGGCTGAGTTAATTAATAATAAAAAAAATGCTCAATACTGGACAGATCAAATTTTATTCGAGTCCATCGAAGTAAAAGGAAAAAAATACATGGTATTTATTGACTTATGAGTTATTCTCCTATTAAACTATGCATTGATTGCAGGATCTTGAAAATACAATCTTAATAATACCCAGTTAAATTTGCCTTTCGTTTTCTAAGTCCTAGAAAAAATTAAACAGCTCAGATTTCTAATTATTCTTGTTCTCTATTCCAGCTTGAGAAAGAAGGGAAGCTACTTCACCCGCCGCAATCGCCGAACACATCGCACTCCAACAACTCCACCCTAGAGACCAAACAGAGCAAGAGCAGCATCAAGAAGATGATCTCAGAAAAAATCATTACCTCCACAACTTTAGAACGAAACAAGAAAGAGAGAAAAGATGGTCACACCACCCTCGAACGAGAGAACGAAAAGAATAGCAAACTAGCTAACAAGGCACGTCTTTCTGAAATACCTCCTCAAGTCAATAAACCAGAAAGGAATAAAGGAAGGCATTCAACTGGGGGTGACATTCAAATAATCCAACCAGAAAATGGTATAGCTAGCATGACTAATATAGAACAGGCAGAGGTCCAAAAAAGGGAACATGATCCTAAAAGGGGCATGAAATTCGGTATACGAGTTCTACCACCTAACGTACCTGATGATGGCGTTTTAAAACACAAGAACATCGAAAATGGCGTCGTTGCCGCCGAAAAGAAATCTGTCGACGAAATAGATAAGCCTGAACCGCAACGTCCTGCGCCTACTACACAAGTTAAACACGAAAACGAGACAGATCAAAAGAAACCTGTTGTTGCGAAACGCAGGGAAAAGATGGCGCCTCCCATACCTAATGTTAGGAACAGAGCAAACGAATCTGACACAACTGTCAGTCATGAATCATCTAAAATATCTGACACATCTATTACTACGTCTGTTACAACCTTTGCGAGAAACGATCTGAATTCGAGTGGAATCAAAAGAGACGAGAACGGTATCCCTCAAGAAATACCACAACAAATGCTAGACGCGGCAAAAGCAGCTCGCACAAATCGTAAGAGCTCTTCAGAGTTAATCATCGATAAAGAGAAATTAGAACATAAGAAGGAAGAAGCTCCTAAACCTAAGAAGTCTAAAGGCAAAGCTCCTTCGCCACCTGATCCTGAAAAGAATAAAACTGATGACAGCATACTCGAACAGTTAAAAAACGTGACTGATTTCTTGAGCAACGAGAAACAACACTCAAGTCTGTTACATGACTCCATTACATCACGATCGTCTTCTGTCGTATCACAAATCAATACATCGACACCTAAAGTAAATAAAACGAAGAGCAATACTCGTCTTGAAGAATCCATAAACTTCAGTCAAGATGATATCGACGATATTGTATCAAAACCTTTCAAACGAGAAAGCGATTCTCTCAATAACTTCTTTGAAGATTCTAAATCTAACATGTCTTCCAACCAAGATGTTCATTCACTTAGGTCTTTAAACCACAGCGATAAAAGTGAGAAAGGCTCTACCACAATTGAACTGAATAACAGTGATATAACTATCCACAGCTCGCCTATAAATGAAACTGTCCATTCAGTTTCTGATGATCAGTCGATTTTGGATGAGAATGAACGAAAGGCGGCGTCATTAGGTGATTTATCTAGGTTTGAACTTAGAAAGAAGACGAGTAAACCTGCTTCTGGAACTCTAGAAAGAGCTCAAAGTCTGGATATTTCTGCCGAAGATGCTGAGATACAAGAAAGCTCTATTTCACCTAAAAAGAGGAAAGCTATGTCTGTAGTTGAGACTACCTTCTTTGATTCTGGCAACGTAGACGTACTTCCTGATATGACCGATACTGATAAAGGCGTTATTATCAAACACAAGGAACCTAGATTAAGTTTGAACATAGCTAAAACATCAGCCATGGAAGGGCTTAATACTTTCCAAAGAAATCGCCTAAAGAAAGGTTCAGAATTTGGCAACTTAGAAGATGCTATCGTTAAGGGATCTTCCAGTTCAGTAGACTCTGATAGAAACGAGGAAAGTTTCACAAAACCGAAAGAATTTGAATTGTATAAAGAGGCCGAACACGAAACATCTGATCACCTGGCCAGACGGATAATGGACGAAAATATGAAAGTGCACTTGAAATTAGTGTCGGAATTCGCAAAGTCGACTTCAGATGGAAGCAACATGAGTTCTTTAGAGAGCACTCAGGAAATAGCACCAGTGGTTACCGAAACTAAAACGCATCCCGCAAAATATGAAGAAAGACTCACTATGACGTACGACACGAATGTCCCTGATGATCTGAAAATGTCCCGTAATACATACGTAAACAGTTTAGAGAGACCAAAATCCGATATGATGAAGAAACTGCTCGCCAAAAACCCTATATTAAATGTACACATTGACCAAAGTCCAGAAAAAGAGAAGCATGAAGCTAGTACTAGTAAAGAAACCCCACAAACTGACGCCTTTAAATCGGCAATGCATCAACCAGATATTGTAAACTTTGATTTAAAAACATCACAAGCAGAAAAAGTCAAAGACTACGATGATTTCGTCAGTAATATCAGAGTAGGGTCAAACAACAACAGTCTCAAATACAATAAAAAACTAGAAACCTTCTCTACAGAGTGGAAAGAACCCAAAGATTCAAATACCAATGTCGTAACAGTAAACACAGAAAAATCTCAGCCTGTTGAAGAAAATCGCAAATCTTATACAAAATCTATAGAGATCGGTGAGCCTACTATACGTATGATGCCACCTGACGTCTTAGAAGGCATAAGACGAAGACACGATGAGAGAGAAAGGACATTATACATGGAGCCAGCTAGTGTGTCGTTAACTATGACTCAAGAACCCGTACAGAAAACTGTAACAGTAAACGTTAACGAAGATGAATTCGGAAATAAAGTAATCACGCAAAACGTTGAGAAAATATCGACGAAATATATCACAAGTAAAGCAGAAGCTCCGTTACAAGTTGAACAAATTAGCTTCGGTATCATGAGAGGCGGAGAAATTGATGAAATGCAGCTAGAAGAAGGAAATGTCAAAGAAATTGATAAAAAAGTTCTAGATGAAATCAAAAGGAAGAATCCCAATATGCATTTCACTACGGATGAACCTGCTTTTACAAGAACGGAAACCATTATTCTAAACACGACAGAAATGGACGAAGAGCAGGCAAAAGCGTTGATGGAGAAACTAAAAAATGATCCAAGTTTCATGTCACAGAAAACTCCAGAAGAACTATCGAGATTGGGAATACGAATCATCCAGGATCTAGAAGACGTACAAACATCGAGCGGTGATACAGTTGAACTCACAAAAACTAGATACTCTATAAACCCCACAATAACAGATGTACAAAAAGAATGCAAAGATTTTGAAAGTCAAGATCAACACGTAACCGAAATACAAGTAGTCACCCCACGCACCGAACAAATGCAAAAACACAAAGAAAGTAAAGACAAGATAACAAGCAGACAACGAGCGCCTCCTTACGAAGAACCTCCTTTATCATATGAGTTGGACGTAGAACTGCTGAATGATTTTATTCTCAACGAGAGACACTACTCGGCCAAACAACAAGCAGATGCGTCAAAACGAACGAGATCGAACCAATCGAACGAACCAAAGAAACGTCATTCGGACTTCGATTTACCAAGAAACAGTCACATAAAGTTCCGCACAGCAACGTACGAATCTCCTAAAGGTACAATAGTCACGAGCACAGACTTAGAAAACCGAAGATTATCACAGCTAGACCAACTGCAGTTACGGTCACCCGAACAGTTGGCCAAACCGGCTATTTCCGTGAAACCGAGCAATATACCGGTTAAAGCAGAGAAATCTAAGCCTGCAGTGGCGGGCGTTTCTTCAAAAATACCGGTTTTTACGACACAAAAATCGTTGAGTCAAGAGAATTTGAGTGATACAAAGTTCTCTTTGCCTCGGTCACCGCCGCCACAGTTCAGCAGTTCAGGAAACATATCTGTGACGTCAATAAAGAGTAGCTCTAGAAGTCCGAGTGGGGGGAAACTGTGAAATATTTAATGCAAAATCAACCTTATGGGGACAGTTTTAAAGATCATTTCACTTTGTGATTGAGTTTGAGATATTAAGATCATTGCACATGTTCGAGTAACATAGTCGGTATTATGGTCGATTACGAACAACATTCGATCCTAAAATAAATTATAAGTATGGCATTTTTTTAATCAAACGGACACCTCTGAAGTCGAGTTATGATACAATTTGTATAAAGACAAATTAAGAATCATATAGACTACGAACAAATCTTTGCCATAGACAACGATAATTTAGTGTGGTGATCTTTAAAACGACACATAGTTATCACATTTACTGTAAATGTATATTTTAAGCTACAAATGTAGTAAATATATAAGTTTTAAATTCTGATATACATATGTTTTAATAAAAATAAATTTATACAAGAGATGTATTAATTAAGATTAGGCTTAATCTTCGAATGTGTCTTATTAAGTGCCAGAAACACTAACAATAATATATTTTTAAATAAAAGTATTCTTTCAAAATTTTATTGCAATGCCAATGTGCCTTAATTAATTAAAAAGAAATACTAATAAGTATGATTGTCTATTATTCATTTTGACAGTTTAGGTTGTGAAAATATTTTAAACTTTTCTATACAAATAAAAATAAATAATTAAATAATGTTATTTTATGTCACAATTTAATGTATGAATATAATAAAAACAATGAAATAATCATGAGATTTTATAATTATTCTTTAATTAATTATATGTATTACCATTTGACATTCCGTCCGAAAGTATTACCAATAAAATATTATAGGTTTACATTAAGTACTTAAGTTTGCAACGGTTTTAGCAGAAACAAATATTTCTGGGCCATTTTGTTTTTTAAGTGTAGTTTAGTTCTTGGGTCATTTACATAATGGTCTATTATAGGTAATTACTAATATTGTTGCTTCACTTAATATTGTTTAATCTGGGTGTAATTTACAGTCTGAGTGAGTGAGGGGCTAAAAGTAAAAAAAAAACCCTTTGTTTAAATAAAAAAATCTATCTTTTTTGTCGTTATCTGACAATATAAGAAGTCAGAAACCGCTGCTCTTGCTTTTAAAAATAATTCAGAATTCTTCGTATAAACACAAAATTTCAAATGTCCCATTCACCAACATGGACCATTGTGTATACGACCCATAATATTTATTAACATTATGTTTGTTAAAGTTGATAAGAAGTCGATGATAACAGTCTTGGAACAATTACAATTTAACATGTTATTATATCACAGTTATAAATATTGTATTTTATCCATGTATTATAAATAAATACGAATAAAATGTTTGCGTTTGTTTTATTTAAAATAGTTTGTAATATCTTACATTGGTCGAAATAAATAAACCTACTAAAACGGTCTTCATCATCATTCAAGGTCGATTTATGTTTTGAAAGGTTTTTCTATCATCTTTTTTTTTAATAATTGGTTAAAAATAAAGAGAAATCCCTAGATTCTCAGTCACGCACTAAAGTCACAGCCAAAACCTCCCATTACACATTGGTTTTGATAGTATTGAAACGAGTAATTTTGTCGCAAATTCAACCATAGCTGTAAGGCATGAAGTTGTTTTTAAAAAACATTAAATTTGTACGACCGAGCTTCAATGTGAGCATTTTTGAAATGGATGAATTGGTTTGGTCATTTCTTAAGGATTGATTTTATTCACTGTCTGCATTTTGGGTATTTTTGCTTACATAAACATAATTAATTTAAAGGGAGTGCGTATATTCAACGATTTAGTCACGTGCATAAAATTGAACAACTATTCCCAAGAAACAGGTCGAAATCTTAAAATTTAAAATCATCTTTTCATACAAACATATTATGTCACGTGACCTGTCACTTAGTATGAAAAGTTTTAAGATTTCGACCTATGTTCCTTAGGGAAAGTTGTACAGTTTTATGCATCTGATTACGTCGTTGAATATACGCACTCCTTTTAAATTAATCCTGTATATTGATAAAATTAAGTAATTTATAGATACATAATTATTACTGATCATAATTATATTTCTATTGAAGTATTAATAAAAAACAAATGAATGGTTATTATGAAAGGCACAACTGTTATGTAGTTGACATAGACTCAAAATAAGCTTATCTAAGTTTCGAATGATATAAAGTCTGGTCCCACTACAGACCCGGTGACAGCGTCGCTGTCGTTGAATTTTGTGTTTAATCTCAATAGAATTTTCGTCGTTTTAAGAATAAAAATAATGCCGTCGTTCAAGTGCACAAGGAGTAAATTAAATGTTTATTTTCGAATATTTTTTTATTATTAAGTAATGCAAAATGTAATTTGTAAAATAGTGTTAGTTCTAGATTTGACCATTGAGTCAGATAAGTTTGTGGTTGCTTGCCATTCGTGGGTTGAAAATAATGACAGCCCATTCTTAAAAACTGTCCCACGTTTCATTCTACGGACACACCACCATAATATTTGATACTTAAGTTAATCAAAGGACTCTTTACAATTGGTCTTACATTCTTTCTTCATAAATTTCTTAAATTTCGATTTGCACCGAGAAGATTCGCATGAGTTTTTGTATGAGACAATGCAGGCCTTTCTACACATTTTAGCGGCCTTCCTCAAGCATGTTCTCCAGGGTTTTCTTAAGATTACCGGCTGCCCGTCAACTAGAGCTGAGTCATCTGTTTCTTCACCTGAATCATAATCTTCTTTATGATAGTAGTTGGATTCACTGGCACTATCATCTGAGTCAGAGTCATCGTACTCATCAGAATTGGAGTCACCTGACGAATCTGTCTCTGAGGAGTCAGAAGGCCCCGACCATACCTTTAAACCATCTGCGTCGTAGTTCGAATCTTCTGCTTCCTCGGACTTGTCATTGTGCTGCAAAACATTTTTTATTATACAACATGTAAGAAAACCCCTGCCAGATCCAATAAAGGCATATTCGTGGTACAGTTCATGAACCGTCTCGCATAGGAAGCTTCTTTGACACACTTTGAGCGCATTCAGTGTTGCTGTTGCCTTGGATCAGTTTTTATTTTTATTTATACAACATGTAACAAAACCCCTGTCGGATCCAATAAAGGCGTATTCGTGGTACAGTTCATGAACCGTCTCGCATAGGCGGATTCTTTGATACAACACTGTAGGTGGTAAGTACGTGAACTTTGAGGAGCGGTGAGTGTTGCTGTTGCCTTGGATCAGTTTTTATTTTTATTTATATATTTTCACTGGGAAAAATAATAATCTCCAATCCATTTAATGGCTACGTACATGTGTTCGCAGTACGATACCGAATAATACTCTCAGGGATCGAACAGGGTTTGTTTACACGCTGTATATATAAAAAAATATTCTACTATGGAATCATGAAATAAAGATAAAAAGGTAGTATTTCTCAATACGGTATGTACCTAAATGTTTCAATTAATAGTCTTTTAACGAAAATAATAAACTAATAAATTTGTAACTATATAAAAAAATAATTTATTACACGCTGTTATCAACTCAGCCTATCGCAGTCCACTGCTGGACCCAGGCCTCTTCCATAGTGCGCCACAACAACCCTCAATTTGGAGGCTGCTTGTTATGGTGCACGATCATTAAGGTTTTTGCCTTAGTCACCACGCTGGGCATGGGGGTTGATATCCGCAGTCTACTTTCAGTTCTTTAGGAGAACGCAGTCGCCCATACTCCTTGTTTCTATTTCCCATAGTCGACTCTACGACACCCACGGAAAAGAGAAGGAGGTTCTATTCTATGCCGATAACACCACGGCAAAGACAGCGTGTCTTGTCACTAACGTTAATTAAAACACCATACAATTCCTTCACCCTCATAGACCGATGGGACGGCTATCCGACACCACCGGAGAGCTGTGATCAGGCGCAGGACCAACGGCTTTACGTAGTTTTCAAGGCTCGGGGGTGTAACACTACCTCATTTCCTGACTGCGAGCTGTACTGAGTAGATAAAATACTCCTAAAAAGAAATTACCATTTTTGGGCTGACTTAGGATTCGAACCCAAGACCTCGAGGCAGTAAAGGGACGATAAATCTACAAAGGTAAGAAATAAAATTACCTCTAGTATGAGAAAAGCCACCACTTTGGACGGATCTTCCTCTGAAGAGGTCTCTGGAATCCGGATGGTACCACTCCCAGGCTTCCCTTTGTGTGGAACGTCCTTCGCATCTATAATAATCTTAAAAATATCAACAGATTGTGTTAAGTTTCAGTTCTAGATGTAACTGGAAAAAAATATGACCTAAAAAACTAATTGCTTAAGTTCATAGTACATTTGAGTAGGTAAATAAGTTTCCTTCTCCCTGGAGAAGATAGTCTGCTACAAACATTCTTCTTTCCCTTCACCACTAGGCGGAAATAATTTCCAAACTATCATATCACTATATTTTGACTATTAGAAGGTAGAAAACTAATTTATTGTCCAATCTTTGCTTGGGTTCCAAGAAAAGAGATAATATGCTACATTTTGCCGCGGTAACACATAATAACATCTATTCTCAAAGTTTTAAAGTACAAAAATACAGTTACTTTAAAGAAGATTGTTGAAGAATCTCTTGTACATTTATTTACCACACATATCTTAATCATAACATCCACACAATATATATCAATCCACAACAAAAAACGTTAGTATTTTACCCAATTTCTAAATGTTCCATACCGCTCAGTAAATAATTTCGAATTCTACAAGGAGTCGGTAATGATACTTTTTGTAATGTACTTAATGATATAATATAATTAAGATTTTTTGTGCTTCACATTTTTCGATATTATTTTATACATAAACCAAAGACTTTGACTACCCCGCGCTAAAGTAACCTGTGCAGATACCATTATCACAAGTTGATTGGGCGGTAAAACCCCTGTAATAATAATTATAGTCGACATGCCAATACTTAATATTAATTAGTTAGTTTTATAAATGAACTTACGATATAAAATAGTAAAAATACTACAACAAGTAAATCCATTTCAATGACTAAACATCGAATATCATGTAGTTTGGAACCATGACATTTTCCAATTATTTTTTCTATTAACTGGTTGATGATTATTTCACGGTTAGAATTAATTGCACCTACTTTCATAGGTTAGTAGATAAGTAGTTATGATGTCATCTTATTTATTGTAATTTATATATTTTTTACGAAGATATTTACCGCATTTGATTGACTCGGACTTTTTGACGAAACTGGAGCCAGAGGAAATGGAAAAATGAACTACGTTAGCATTTTTCACTGAGGCCCAGTTTTTTGATCCCTAGTTAACTCAACCAATGGTTAAATATGCTAATTAATGGTTTCAAACGTCCGTCGTACGCTTTTATTCATCAATTTTTATTTTAACAAAATATGGTTAATAAATTAACTCTCCAAATTATTAGACAATTTGATAGACTAACAATAAATAAAAAAAGGCGTTTTGAAACAATTAGTTAGCATATTTAACCATTGTTTAAGTTAACTCGGGATCAAAAAATTGGGCCTAAGGGAATCCCAAGCAACTAAAGAGAGCTGGATTTTGAAGAGGTCTTAAGCCTGAGCGCAGGCTTTAACTGCGTCACTTCTTGTCTTCTTGTAACCTTGAGAGCTTCTAGTCACTATATAGAAAATAGAAGAACTAACTACGTTAGCAAGGTTAACTAAGGTATGCCTTTAGTTAATTAACCTTGTTGCGGGGTCCGGACCTCAACAATCTTAATACGGCTTTCTACGGCTGTATCAAAAATTTATAATTTATTATATGTTTTTTTTAGGACCGATTGCTAATTTTGCCAGCTCGTGCCAGCTTGATTTATGGACGGGGGTATTCATTTATCAGTGAAGGTTTGTTTTATTACCTCATCTTGAATGTCATTTGTAATATTGGATTTCATGGAAGAGTCGCATTTATGTATACTTACCTAGGAAATGAGTAGTG
Source organism: Plusia festucae (assembly GCA_950381575.1). Lineage (NCBI taxonomy): Eukaryota > Metazoa > Arthropoda > Insecta > Lepidoptera > Noctuidae > Plusia > Plusia festucae. The sequence continues at coordinate 5,528,302 of OX494455.1, forward strand.
GTAAGATAGGCAGTTGTAAAGGTGGATCGAGTGTCAAGAGCGTCCTACTCAAGTACCTCATCGGCTCTCCTCTTACGGTCGTCAATAAAGATAAATGTGTAGAATTGTAAGAAAAAACATCTGTTTTTACTTTCAAAATAATTATTTTTACACTACTTTTAGAGTAGGTTTTCAGGATTTTTGTCTCTCTGTTTCTTCTGGTGTATCCTCAAAATGGGTACACCAATTTTTATAAGAATGCTGGGTATACGAAGTAATTCAGGCTAATTTATACTTATATTATAAAGCTTAAGAGTTTGTTTGTTTAGTTTGAATGCGTTATAGTAAGTATAATTTTGTTTTATATTTCCGCTCAAAAACTCCCTAGTGCCTTATATATTTACTTTGAGATGACTCATACCACATCCCTTAATTAGTTATAAATATAAAAAAAACCTTACCTATTTTAATAAAGTCTTCTGCCTAGCCTTTTCCTAAGCAATGTTGGGGTCGGCTTCTAGTCTTACTGGATTTAGCTGAATACCGTATTTCCCATGGAGCGACTGCCTATCTGACCTCCACAACCTATTGCTAGGTAATAAAGTATTCCATAGTAAGACTGGTTGTCAGAATTCTAATGACTCAACCACTTATCAAAGATACCTCTTTCAATTAATTTTTTTTTTAATAATTCGTTTTACCCAGAATGACTCACAAAGTTGAGACGAGTCTACTGATACCTCTCAAGCTCTTATACCATCTCGCCATGTGACCATTATAAAGCGTGCCGAAGAAATATGCATACCTACATAATTATGTACATACATAGACGCAATCGAAAAACATAACTCTCCTTCTGGTGTAATAGAGTAATAACATATTTTTAGGTCTGCCTAATGATTCATTTAAATACCAGTATATATATAATATCATCATTATCATCGCGAGACTACCTATCTGACTTGAACAATCGAACGCAAAGTGCAACACTAGTTGGACGGTTCCGAGAAATAGGTACGCATGAGAAATTAATAATTACTACAATAATACAATAATGTGGACTCTTTTCTTTATTACAGATCAACGATACCAATCCGGTGGGAGAGTCTTCCCTCGTTTTGGTTTGCAAGAATCCTTATTGGATCCACATCCACATGAATCTTTTTTAGGGGACTCACATCCACAAGAATCATCCTTAGGGGACCCACATCCACAAGAATCACCCTTAGGGGGTCTACAAGAACCTCCCTTGGAAGGTTTACAAGATCCTTTTCCACATCCTTTGTTAATCTGCTTCTTCTTCGATTCATTGCCAGGTGGGGGACATTCCAGAAGATAATCATAGACGGCTTTACAGTTCTTCTTACATTGTTCTTTAGGTTTCTTGGATCCGCATTTCTTTTCACATTCATTTTTATCCTGACATCGTTTTCGAAGCGCATTCGCTATAAGCCTCTTATGGGCCTCCTGTTCTTCTTCGTCACCTTCGAAACCTCCACCTGACTAAAAACATTAGGAAATTTACGTCCAGAAAGTAACTGCCCCACAGTTTAGAAGCGGCGGTAGCCTAATGGCTAGGGCGTCGGACTTGCGATCATGTGGTTGCAGGTTCGAATCCCATCCATTACGCTACCGACGTGAACCCTCTCGTAACACAAGCATTTTAGCTTAGCACGAGGGGTTAACAAGTTTACTAGTAATGTGAGAAACACATTGCTAGTAATCTTCAAAAAAAAAAAGTTACTACATGATTACATGTTACTTAGAAAACGTGTTGTTCTTTTTAAAAGCTTAGAAACCAAGTGAGTAACATGCGACATCACTAACACATGCTAAGCTAAATGCTTGCTTATATATAAGCTTAATGTTAAGAGGCACGTCGGTGGTGCATGGATGGGTTTCAATCCGACAATAGGCTATAATACCGTTCTTAATACAGACCTATCCTTAATAATTAGAACCTACTATCTTGTACGAATCCAGTCATTGTATCGCTAGGCCGCATTTGGGTATACGGAGTAACTCTGGTAATTTTATACTTATATTATAAAGCTGAAGAGTTTGTTTGGGTTGAATGCGTTATAGTAGGTATAATTTTGTTTTTAATTTCCGCTCAAAAACTCCCTAGTGCCTATACATTTGCTTTGAGATGACTCATACCTCATCCTTTAATCTACTATATAAAAATAAGTCGGGTTTTGTTCGTAATACTCTACTTACTCGTTGCGAAATGACTACGATAAAATAATGGAGTATTATTGTTCGGATTATAGATATACTAGCCATGCCCGCGACAATTTTTAATTTGTATTTTTGTTTCATTCAGATATCAACGCAAAACAGGGGCAAGAAAAGACGTTGATTTGCGGAAAACTAGCCTGGCTTTACCTATACATATACCTTCATTCAGATATTAATTTGTCTTACCCTTAAAACATTGTACAAAACGTCTTCATAGTTTTCTCTGACTATGGCATCGTTTATATACTGTTTAGCTTCAATTGCGGCAACTGACTGAAAATCTTCGGCCTGTTCATCCTCAAAGGCTTTGAGTTCGTTGGCGTTTTCCACTACCACAATCAGAGGGTTGTTTGTATCTTCAGTAAAAATTTGAGACAGAACACCCAGGGATTTAATATTAAACGTGGATGCGTGATAACCTTCCTGAAAAATAAAATTACTAACACAATTTTTTTTTAATTGCCATTTTATGGGAATTTCACTAAGTAGGTATTGCCCAAAAACTCATCAGCCAAACCTTTTCCCAAGTTTTATTGGGGTCGTGTGTAAAAACTAAATAAAATAAATATTTTAAATGAAATCAATTCTAAAGGTTTAGTGACCTAAATATGTTAAATGCTGGTGTGCCTAAACAGTAGTCGGGGATTCGCGTTCTGCCTGAGGTTCAAACATATTTCCTTTCTACTATTTACATCTATAGTAATACAACAGATACTATCTACCTATTACAAAAAGATGTGATAATTAAAACAAAATAAATAAATACGTAGATAAATTTTCATAATTTTGACACAAAACGTATAAGCGGCCTACAACAAAAATATACGGGGCTAAGAAATTTACAAACGTAGAAACATACTACCAGAAACTCGTATAAATATAATCCTTTTTTGGAAGTCGGGAAGAAAAAATTAAAAAAAGCTTAGAAATGTGAATTATACAATAGTAAATGTAAAAACCTTACAACTGCTAGCAATATAATATAATACTGCAGCACAACCCACGATGCCATATCGATTCCGTATGCAAAAAGTTTTGCTTAGGAATAGTCACACTTTGATGATTTTAATTATCTGAAATACAGTAAAAAATTGCAACAATTTCTATTATTTGTAATTTATTCGTATCAATGATTAAAATATTGTTATTTAATGGATCCAAAAGATCAGCAGTAATATTAATTATTGCGCAATTAATCACGTATCTTTTTAAAAGTTATCAAAATTTAATCGTATTTACGCAAAACAAAGGCACGTTGTAACCTAATTTCTTTAATTGAATTAAAAATATTTACGCCAACGTTTCGTTGATTTATTTTCTGAATATTTTAATTAAAATATGTAATCTGATATACGGAATTTGTTGATATTCTCACCTTGATAGCGAGTTATTGAATTCATCTAAGTGTAACGTCAACCAAACAAAACTGCATACGTCGGCGACATGGCAAAGTGGATTGTGCTGCAGTATTTTATAATATTGCTAGCTATTGTAAGGTTTTTAAAGTAAATAAGCTATATTTTATTCAATTCCAATTAATGTCTCATAATCTTCAAAATAATTTGTCCATATTTATTACGATTCAGATGTTTGTTAAATAAATTTCTACTATTTCTCTTGTTAGTTACTTTAATTATTATTTAATCGTCAAATATCTTATTTTGGTTTGTAGGTATACCTATTTTTAATCCATTTAAGACTGATATAATGTAATTTTTCAGAATGGTCTTCATTGTTCAGTACTCAATCGTGAAAACTTAGGTATTATATCCCAACTATTGCGACAAGATTCTAGAGACCCGCTAATTGTGGTAGTGGATACTTCTAACAAGGTGACAGCATTGGAAAACGACTTTTACGATGATCGCAATGCAGCGAATGAAATCGAATTTTCTGGAGAGGACGCTATTAATCATGACAAAGTAAATGAAAATTATGACGCAGTATTGTATAACGTTCTGAGGGTAAGTGTCAAAGAACATATTGATTAATGATCAGCATAAATATATTATTCATTTAAATTTAATTTTCAGACGAGCAATGTTATAGTAGACGATGATGTTGATGATGCATATGATAGAAAGGAGAAGAAAAGAAAGTTAATTGAAAAAGCTATACGCGAGCGATGCCAGGCCAGGGTAGTTTGCACTGAAAAATGTTCAGTTGAGGAAAATGCACTGAGAAAAAGGTACTGTCAGAAGAGTTGCAAAGCCGTGTTTGATGATCTTGTGAGGTGTCCCCCGCCAGGAAACAGGAAAAAGAAACCGCAGAAACCACCGCCACCTAAAGATTCATGCGGAAGTGACTCCTGCGCGTCGAAGCATTCGTGTGGCAACGACGATTGTAAACCGAAGGACTCCTGTGAAGCAAATGATTCATGCAAGCCTAAGGACTCGTGCGAAGCAAATGATTCATGCAAACCTAAGGACTCGTGCGAAGCAAACGACTCCTGCAACCCGACCACTGCCAAAAGACCAAGAACTGGAAAGACTTGCCCACCAAGTTGGAGATAATAAAAATACGAATGTCCATTATTGTATTTTTGTATCCACTTACTTAACTTAAAGCCTTAGGGATTTTATTTAAAATGGAAAGTTATTAATACTTACTAAATAAATTATTAAATCCCAATTGTCATCTTCTTCTGCCTAGCCTTTTCCCAAGCTATGTTGGGGTCGGCTTCCAGTCTTACCGGATTTAGCTGAATACCGTATTTTACATGGAGCAACTGCCTATCTGACCTCCACAATCTATTGCTAGGTAATACAGTATCCTATAGTAAGACTGGTTATCAGAATTGTAATGACTTAACGACTAACAAAGATCACTGTATGACAGTCGGGACCAACGGTGCTTTCCGAGGCACGGAGGGGTCTCGATATGTTTACAAATTGTCACCCATCCATGGACCAATCGCGGCAAGTGCAGCTTAACCTTCAGTATCGGTAAAACGCCTCGAGCCCCTCTCCCTCAAATTCCACTTGTCATTATGATAGAAAAATTTATGCTTTAAGGCGGTCAAACTCAGAATTGATCTAATAGCGTACATTTGAAGGCCTATGTTTGTACAGCAGTGGACTAGATTAGGCTTGGTTGACTACAAATATTGGGTGAAATAGTTACTAAGATATATACAAATGTAAAAACTATACACGTCAATACTTATATTATAAATGTGCAAGTAACTTTGTCTGACTGTCTGTTACGCTTTTAATAATAATAATAACTCTTTATTGTACACCGAAACAAGTTTACAGAAAAAACAAAATACATGCTAAGGCCCAGTTTTTGATCCCGACTTAACTCAATCAATGGTTAAATATGCTAACTAGTGGTTTCAAAGTTCGGTAGAACGCGTGAATTCATTATTAAAAAAAAGCTTAATTAATTAACTCTTCAACTTATTTGACCATTTTATAGACTTAGATGAAAAAACGCGTTTTGAAACAATTAATTAGCATATTTAACCATTGGTTGAGTTAACTAGGAATAAAAAAAATGTGCCTAAACCGCTACACCAATTAAGGTTGAGTCTCAAGAAAGAAACATTTTTTAACACGCTTTTATTAGGTCGACCTGTATGTATGTAACTATGTAGTCAAATCTAAGAAAACTAATTTAACCAACTTCTAAAGATCGTAGCGTTATGAAAATTGGCAGTTGTATGTGATTTTGATGACAATGCAATAATATGGTACTGTCAAGCTGATCTGATGATGGAGCCGGAAGATATGAACTGGAACTTCATGAAGGATGATCGTATCATAGCCGTATTTGGACTTGTTAGAAAGGTCTTGTAATGAACGTTGACCATGATTAGGTTTCAAGGTCTGATGATGAAGCCGGAAGATAGGCACTAGCATTCCATGATGAAATATCGTATCATGGCAGTGTTTTGACTTGTTAGAAAGGTCTTGTAATGAACTTTGACCACGATTAGGTAAAGCGTGTTTTTTAGTGTTTTTGAAACAATTAATTTATTTTATGATTTTTTTTATGAAGCCTACTAGCAATATGGGTAGCATATTACTCGTATTCATCAAAGTTTTGTTATTTTTTGTTAGATATATACTCCTTTTAAATCCTTCTGTTTTTATTTCGAATTTTTCCTCTTTCAATGTTTATTGCAAAAATTTTGATACATACCTACTGTATCTATAAATATCTTGGGACAGCTCACACACGGCCATCAGATCCCAAACTAGGCAGAGCCTGTACTATGGTAACAGACCACCGATAAACATACTTACATATTACTAAATACATACATATTATTAACTACTAAAAACAACAACCATACGATACAAAGCTAAGGAGAATTGCGTAAAATGCGGCACTGAATTCCACAACCTAACTGCGTGCACAGAGAACGAATAAAAGTAAAAGTCCGTGCTATGAGGTTGGAATTTTAGGAGGGTTTTGAGGTGGGATCTACAAGGAGTCATAGGGGGCTTGACATAGGAGAAACGGTGACGTAAATACGAAGGATATTGAGGGTTATGCAGGATGTTGAAAACGAGAGTGTTCCGGCGAAGGCGGATTGGGAGCCACTTGAGATCCTTGCGGAAGTTGGAGACGTGGTCGTACTTACGTAGTCCAAAAATAAAGCGGATGCACAAGTTTTGTAAGCGCTCAAGCTTGTTCAATAGCTCCTCAGTACAATCCAAGCAGCAGGCTTCGGCATAATCAATAATCGGCTGAATCAAAGTTTAAATTACCCCTTAAGACTGACTCATTATCAGTACCTATGTAGGTACTATGGACAACGAAACAGTTAGATTATTTATCCTAAAGGACCGGTAAAAAACGGCTTTGTAAAATGATGAAAAAAGAAAAAAAAAAATTTTGTAAAGAGAAAATAGGAAAGTTTACAAGCAGTAAGAGCTATTACTATATATTGCTATTTGTGAACTGTAAGGCGCTGACAAGACGACGGCGATATTTGTTGTCTCGATCAACCCACGACAACCGACGAAAGATAGAATCTGTGTATAGAATATTCTTTATTTATTGCTCTAACACAAAGACTGGTTTTGAACGGATAGAAAATAATTACTGAAACCCTTAGAAGGGAGAAATTATTATTCGTCGGAGGGCCTAAATAGCTACTCTAGTTAATTTAGACTTTATCTATTAATTTTTATCATTTTTCTGTATACTTAAAAACAAAGCCGCGCCCACTGCCTGTACGCTCAGATCTTTTAAACTACGCGACAGATTTTAAGGCAATTTTCAGGAATCAGAAATAAAAAAGTCTTCATACATCTTTGACAGTCGTTAAGTCATTACAATTCTGACAACCAGTCTTACTATGGAAAACTGTATTACTTAGCCATTGGTTGCGGAGGAAAGATAGGCAGTCGCTCCATGTAAAATAATTCAGCATTCGGCATTCAGCTAAATCCGGTAAGACTGGAAGCTGACTTCAACATAGCTTCGTAAAACGTTAGACAGACGATGATAATAGGATGCTGCGGGTTCGATCCCTGCGTGGGAAAGCATTAGGGTGAGCCGCAAATGTTGTATTCCAAGTCTTGGAGTTCTTTTTATTGTAAATAAGGTTGTATTGCTCACGACACAAGGATTAAATTCCTTATTGCGGCAGTTAGAGTAACTTAAAGAAGAAGGTATTCAATAGATATTGTTGAAATGTCTTCTGTATTCTTTACGAAGTATTTATTAAAATTAAAACAAAGTCACTCCCGTCTTTACTGCGCCCAGATAGTTTGAAGTACGCAACGGATTTTAATGCAGTTTTCAGCGAATACTTTTTCGTCTAATAGAATTTGAGGATCATTGACCGAGGAAGAAGCAAGTAGCAACAAATAAAGATTTAAGGTCGTAGCACACGTACTCAGAAAGGAATCGTCACCGTATCAACTCGAGCCATTCAGTATTATTTGTATGAAACTCCCTACTGCAACGCACACTAGTCGGAATCGTAACATATTCGTCTCGGGCAAGTTTACGAACCGCGGTCGGTAAGCCCTAAGCGCGGCGACACGCCTAGCCGTAGCCGAGTCGGCCTATTGGAGCTTCTGATCTGCTTTGGTTACGTGCTTACGTTAGGTTGACGACTTTTTGACGGCGACGATCCCTTTCCGAGTTGATATTTGTGCTGTGACCTATAAGGTCACCTGTGCTGTGACCTGAGGAAGGTTTTTGTGTATAAGTGGGTTTAGGAACTTATAACTGTAAGTACTACCCGTGCGGAGATGGGGCGGGTTCGCTAGTAAGAACATTTTTTTTTCAATATCAGGATCAAGAACAATTACTATGGAATACCCAGTAAAATGGATTGCAGAGTTAGACAGGCAGTCGCTCCATGTCAAATACGGTTTTCAGCTAAATCCGGTAAGACTGAAGCGACCTCAACATAGCTTGGGATAAGGCTAGACAAATAATAGGATCAGAAATAACTTTTTGAAACACGGAAAAAAATATGTTTTTTATTGTTAAAAAAAGTTACACATGTTTCTAAAACTTAATTATTTCCGTTTGTTTTTTGTGTTTTTATTCATAACTATCAACAAATAATAATCAGAAACGAAGAGGGAATCCAAATAAGTACTAAAACTAATCAACGATACAATTTTAATTAAAATTATATAGTGCATGAAGTTTACTTAGTTAAAATAATGCGAAGTAGAGGATATTTAGAAAGTAGACGTCAAGGAATCGAAATGGCGCCTACAGTACCGAATCTTAAGATCCTTCTACATATAGTATTTGTACTACTGGTCACTGTGAGTATATAATTCAAGTTTCTTCTATATTTTCTTCAACTTTTTGCCGAAATTTTACAAAAAATTGCTTTTTCATATAATTCTTAACGGCAATTATAATGATGATCCATTCAAGTGAATTCTAATTTTAATGGTCATTGCCGACATTTTGGAAAATGAAAATAATGTCCATTTTTAATTCGATACTAAACTGCTAAACTGAGCGTCTGCGTAACAAAACATCTGAAAAAACACATACCTTTACACATTCCGTGAAGGGCCTGTTGGTGTAGTGGTAGCTTACTTCTAAGCCGGAGGCCGTGGTTTCGATTCCCACACAGGACAAATCTTTGTGTGATTAGCACGATCATTTGTTCTGTCTGGGTGTAATTTATCTATAATATGTAAGTATTTAGAAATATATAAGTATGTTTATCAGTTGTCTGGTTACCATAGTACAGGCTCTGCCTAGTTTGGGATCAGATGGCCGAGTGTGAGATTGTCCCAAGGTATTATTATTATTATCTTAAGTAATAATTAGATATAAACACTACATGGTTGGCGGAGTGGGGGGTGCTAGGTTTTTTTCGTTACGGAATTTCTTGATTCGGTCGCCGCGCTCAAAGCCCGCGATAAAAGCTATGCAATAGCTTAAAATATTTCGATGTTGATTTTGAGGTCATCGATTTATCGTTTTTTATTTTTATATTAGTCTTGCAGTCTTCAGTCAGTATGAGTTTTTCGAATCTTTTTTTTCGTACCTATCATATATTTTTATGAACGAAGTAAATATTTTTTAAATACTGTGTAACTATATTATAATGTATTACACATATAGGTATTATAAATCTTTATTTGCTGAAAATATGTTACAATAAGGGTGTGTGTAATACAGAATTATTTCATCACAACATATTTTCACTTATTAAAGGTGTGCAAATTTACAAAACATTAGTAACATTTTAGTTTCTATGATTAACTAATAATTATTACTAAATAACAATCCACTTAAAATTAATGAATGTAGGAAATAATAAACATTATAACAAAATGAGATCACATTCAATTAAATAAAAAAATCAATCACAAACAAGGTATTAAAATCCATTCATGCAGTAATTGACAGCTCAATTCATCACAAATATAAATATTTCGTTTATTTTCAGAACATCCAATTGTCATCAACCGGGGAGTACTCGGGCCTTCTTTCCAATCTTTACAAAAAGGCTTCCGATCAGAATCGCCCTCTCATCCTGGTTCTAGACAATAACAACCGAGCCAACAAAGACTTAGGATCACGATCATCCAACTACAACTCGAATAACTATAATTCGGACTACAAGTCAGATTATCCATCTAACAACTACAAGTCTGACTATCAGTCGAACAATGACTACAAGTCATATAACCAGGGCCGAAATAATTTGAACAGCTATGAAGACGACAGGAATGAAGATGTACCATACCCCTTCTTATATCTTTATCAATTAGCTCAACAGGTATCTTTAGTTAAACGCATTGCGTGTGAACTTGGGGTGAATTGTCCATAAACTGAATCAATATATTTTTGAGATTCCCGACTGGACATGTTGTAATTCAAACTCGACGCGGCGGTAGCCTAATGGCTATGGCGCATGACTTGTATGTTTGACGTTCGTGCATTTTTAACGTGAACTCACTCGTAAAACAAGCATTTAGCTTAGTATGAGGTGATGTGAGTGCGCCCAAAATTGGTAGTAAAACTTATCAAAAAAATAGGTATCCAGTACTGCCTACAGGGCAATGTGTTTGCATATACATGTTGCATAAAGCATCTAATTTACCATTATTATTTTAATCACGAAAAAATATTTTTAGTCATAGAATACTTACGTTATTTTCATTTTTAGGCACTGACAAAGAAAAATGCAGTAAGCAAGTATCAATCAAGAAGCAATGACCGCTACTCTTATGACGCAGAAGACAATTATAACAACAACCGCAACAACAATGCCAGGGAAAATAGAAATGACAGGGGAGGAAACTACAACGACCGAAAAAACGATGACTATAGAGGAGACAAGAACTATAGAAGCGATAAATATAACAGAAATGATAGAGACCGAAACGATTTAGATGATAGAGGTGATAGGGGTAACTATAGAAGCGATAACAACAATAGGGGAAATAATAGAGGCCATAACCGAGGTGATTATGAAAATAAAGGAAGTTATAGAGCTGATAATAACAGGGCAAACAACAGGGGTGATAATGACTATAAAGGAAACAATAGAGGCGATAATGATTACAGGGGTAATAATAGAGGTGACAGCGATAATAGAGGTAGCTACAGGGGTGGCAATGACAGGGGAAACAACAGAGGGGATAATGATTATAGGAGCAACAATAGGGCTAATAATGATTACAGAGGAAACAACAGGGGAGATAATGGTAACAGGGGAGATAATGAAAACAGGGGCGATAATGATTACAGGGGAAACAACAGAGGTGATAATAATAACAGGGGAAACTATAGGAGCAACAACAGGGGAGATAATAGTAACAGGGCAAATAACAGGGGAGATAATGATTACAGAGGAAACAACAGAGGTGACAATGATAATAGGGGAAACTACAGGAGTAACAACAGGGGAGATAACGATTACAGGGGAAACAACAGAGGAGATAATAATAACAGAGGCGATAATGATTACAAGGAAAACAACAGAGGTGATAATGATAACAGGGGAAACTATAGGAGCAACAACAGGGGAGATAATGTTAACAGAGGCGATGATGATTACAAGGGAAACAACAGAGGTGACAATGATAACAGGGGAAATTATAGGAGCAACAACAGGGGAGATAATGTTAACAGAGGCGATGATGATTACAAGGGAAACAACAGAGGTGATAATGATAACAGGGGAAATTATAGGAGCAACAACAGGGGAGATAGTGATTACAAAACCAATAACAGGGGAGATAATGATTATAGGAGCAACAACAGGGGTGATAGTGATTACAAGAGCAACAACAGGGAAGATAATGATTACAGGAGCAACAACAGGGGTGATAATGTTAACAGAGGCGATGATGATTACAAGGGAAACAACAGAGGTGATAATGATAACAGGGGAAACTATAGGAGCAACAACAGGGGAGATAATAGTAACAGGGCAAATAATAGGGGAGATAATGATTACAGAGGAAACAACAGAGGTGACAATGATAACAGGGGAAACTATAGGAGCAACAACAGGGGAGATAGTGATTATAAGAGCAACAACAGGGGAGATAATGATTATAAGGGAAACAACAGAGGTGATAATGATAACAGGGGAAACTACAGGAGCAACAACAGGGGAGATAGTGATTATAAGAGCAACAACAGGGGAGATAATGAATACAGAAGCAACAACAGGGGTGATAATGATTATAAGGGAAACAACAGGGGAGATAATAATAATAAAGGCAACTATAGAGGTGGAAACGATAGAGGATATAACCGGGGCGATAATGATTACAAGAGCAACAATAAGGGTAATAACGATTATAGAGGAAACAACAGGGGTGATAATTATTACAGAGGAAACAACAGGGGTGATAATGATAACAGGGGAAATAACAGAGGCGACAATGCTAATAGAGGTAATTATAGAGGAGACAATGATTACAGGAGTAGCAATAGAGGTGACAACGATTACAGAAGCAACAACAGGGAAGACAATGAAGACAGAAACTATAGAGGCGATAACGAGAATAGGGGAAGGAACAGAGTTAATAACCAAAACAGAGGTGACAGGGGTGATAATAATTACAAAGGAAATAATAGGGGCGATTATGATAATAGGAATAATTACAGAAATGATGACAAGTCCAATAATAGGCTAGACGACTACAGAAGCGACAAAGACAGGGCAGACGGACAGTCAGACAGAATTGAAAATGAACTCCTAAAATCGCCCTTAGTAAAAACTCTTCTAAGAATTTCAGACGATTTGAAGCAAGCCAGACAAGGACAGGCTGCGAAAACAAATTCATGTGAATGGGGTACGGATGATAAGACTAAACCACTGGATGGGTGTGCTGGTGATGGAGATCAGGATGGTTGTGCATCAACCGTCGAGGAGGAAGAAGGTGCTGTAAACTCCAACCCCAGCACTAGAGGCGAAATGATGCAGGACGAAGAGAAAGCGAAAGATGAAAATGAATGTTAAATAATATAATTTGAATGGGTCAATTGTTGTTTTATTATATTTTAACAAAATTTACTCTGAATCTATAAAATGGTCGTAGCAGAGCAAAACCGGTATATAGGGTAGTTTTAATTGATTCCACATATTGACCATTTAAAAATATATTTTAGCCTACTAGTTTAAACTAAATGCTAACTTACACATAGATTATCACATGCACATAATTATTATTATTCTAACTACTGGAATCATTGACTGGAATTGTTTGAGCTTTTGAGCAAATATTCAAACTTTTACAAGAGGTTCCTTTTCCAAAATTGGGATAAATACCTCTTTGCACACTCAAAAAAAGTTTACCAAAGTTAAAAAGTTTTATGAGGTTTTACTAACTTAGACCTGTCAAAATAATGTCAATTTGACTTGTGTGTAGTTACAGTGTGGAATTTTACACGGCCAATTTTATTTGAACCCGAGTTAAAATTAGTGGTGATTATTTACTTTTACGTGCCCAGTGACATAAATTTCACAGAACTTTACAATAGTTTTTTTCAAGTTTCTATAAAAATGTTATACATTGACTTCACTACCATCTAGTTTTGAGATAGTTATTAGAAAATGCAGCATCCGAGACAAGTAATTTGTTTTGAACACTACTACTACTACTTATTTTGATGATAAAACAATAGTAAACAGTAGTTCGGGAAAATTGGCGCGTAATGATAATGCGACCCGGTCAAACGGTCGGCATTAAGTGGTATTAATGATGTTGTATGATGTGTATGATGATGATAAATCCTACTAATATTATAAATGTGAAAGTGTGGATGTTTGGATGTTTCTTACTCAATCATGCAAAAACGGCTGAACGGATTTGGATGAAATTTGGCATGCATGTAGCCTTTGACATGGAAAAGAACATAGGCCTTTTATCCCGATACTAAAGTAGTTTCCAAGGGAAAATTGAAAATTGTGTGACAGCTTTGAAATTTGGTATTTTTCTTTATTACAGCGCAAGCTTATAACACGGGTGAAAATTTTATTAAATTTTTCATTACTTCCACATTTTTAATTTCTTTTTAACCCAATTCTGAAGTCCACGCAGACGAAGACGCGGGGAGAAGCTAGTATAGTATAAAGTACCACTTAATGCCGACCGTTTGACCGGGTCGCATCAGCATAACGCGCCAATTTTCCCGAACGCAATTGTTTTAGTGGAGGGTACGATGGTAAATGGACAAATTGTCATTCAGTCCAATCGAGAAGCTACTCCTTTTCATTAAAATTTTCTAGTTTTTTGTGCAGTAGCTATTATAAAAGGTATTTTATATTTCAATTAAACTTTTGGCTCGTCTTAAAACAAAATAATTCTTTCAGAATCTAAGGGAATATGGAGAAGATGAAAGACAAGGAACATCTAGGTCTGTCGGAGTTAATACGATAGGAAAAACATACTCAGAAGTAAGATATTGTAGTGACATCACATATTGTACTATGCCTTAAGAATAAAATAGATATAGTGCGTGTGAGGAATTATTTATTTATTGCAATATTTTCGGACAACAGACAAGGGCTATCTGATCCCGAGTAGTATGGGTATTGTCGGCATAAGACTGGGAACCATCTCAGTTCGCTAGCTGCGGCTCGCGAGACATATGCGTCTCTTTGGATGAGAAGCTGGGGCTCTTTAGCTCCCGCAAATAATTATCTATATATAAAACTCTTCCGTTACTGACTGACTGACAGACAACGCACAGCCGAAACTACTGAACGTAAAGAGCTGAAATTTGGCATGTGTGTTTGTTAGGAGGAGTAGGCTACCACTAAGAGAGGATTTTTGGAAATTCCCCCCCAAAGGGGATAAAAGGGTGGTTAATTGAAAATGTTTATTTCTCAATGGATTCCACGCGGACGAAGTCGCGAGCTAAAGCTAGTTTATTCTATAAAAAATAAATGATTAGGCAATATTTCTATCACTCGGCCACTTGTACTCGCTATTTGACATCTTCGCTTTTTACAAATAAAAAATGATTTCGATAGGTATCTAAAGTTGTTAATCGCTCTATTATTAGAAAAATTGTATTACATAATAATATAAATCAATACTTACATAGATGTATAACACGTAGATTATTTTCTTCCTCTCTTCTACTTGCCGTGCCCGACAGGGTTCACAATTGTTACACTCTATACAGGATTAATTTAAAAGGAGTGCATATATTCTACGAGGTAATCAGGTGCATAAAACAGAAACACTGTCTCCAAGGAATATAGGTTGAAATCTTAAAGTGGAAAATGAACTATTCATACAAAGTTACGAGTCACGTGACTTATATTTGAATGAAAAGATGATTTTCAATGTTAAGATTTCGACCTATGTTTCTTGGGAAAAGGTGTTCGGTTTTATGCGCCTGATTACCTCGTTGAATGCACTCTTTTTAAATTAATCCTGTATGTGTAAATAGTAATTAAATGGCTTCGTTTCTTTTCAGGACAATAAATCCTTGCGCTCGGTAAGATCTTGTTTGTTTAAGTTAAGTTTTCTCAGTAAGACTATCGATATTGTTGACCGGCCGAGTACTGAAACGACGATCATGTTTGAAGCCACTCTGTCACATTAACATGTAAAGCAGCGACAGACATTTACTTAAGAACGTGTTAAAGTTGATTAGCGTTTCAGTATACGGGGATAGATACTGAAAGAAGACTACATGACTGCGGCAGTGGGCTAGTCCTACTTATATTATAAATGTGAAAGTGTGTATGTTTTTTGGATTTTTGTTACTCAATCACGCAAAAACGGCTGAATGGATTTCGATGAAATTTGGCATGCATGTAGCCTTTGACATGGAAAAGAACATAGGCTACCTTTTAGCTCGATTCCTTAAGTAGCTCCCGAGGGAAAATTGAAAATTATTTACAAGGTAAGCCGTGGGCAGACAGCTTTGAAATTTAGTATTTTTCTCTATTATAGGTAGTGCAAGCTTTAACACGGGTGAACATTTTATTCCATTTTTCATTACTTTCACATTTTTCATTTATTTTTGGACCCTATTCTGAAGTCCTCGCAGACAAAGTCGCAGGCAGAAGCTAGTGTAATATAAGATTGACTGCTCAGACAGTCAAATTCTAAGGTGTTGCCAAGGAATTCATATCTTTTCATAGTCTTTATATGCTCTAATTAAGAGTTACAATAAACGTTTTATCTTTCTTTTTCACTATACGACGTGAGCCGGATCTTCTCATGGGAAAATCAATTTTATTGGGATTATCATAATATTATTTCCGTTTTTTTTTACGTATGAATAGTAATTAACTAAATGTCTTCGTTTCTTTTCAGGACACTAAATCCATGCGCTCGGTAAGATCTTATTTATTTCTTCTCTTATTAATTAGGTTTAAAATTTTCTTCAATAATAATACATTTCAGATGCTATGCTATTTAAAATGTCGCCACAGGCGCTAGTGCTAAATCTCTTAGGCCCAAAAGTTTTCTTTCTGAATTTGCGAGCTTGTTTAGGAAATATTTTTTTTAAATAAATGCTGTTTGTCATCGTTTGGGTTAAGCAAAATGAGATAACAGGCAAAATAATTTACTTTAATAACAAATAGTGGGTCAAATGGCGAATTTACTATAGGAAGTAGGTCCCAATAAAAATGCTTGTCTCTGATTGTTTTATTTTTCTCTACTATAAATAGGAAATGAACTTTAATCTACATGTCTGAAAACTGAACGAATTTTCCCACGAAACATAGGTCGAAATCTTGAAATTGATAATCATCTTACAAATAGGTCACGCGGCATGCCACTTTGTATGAAAAGTTCATTTTCCATTTTATGATTTCGACCTATGTTCCTTGGGGAAAGTAGTTCAGTTTTATGCACCTGATTACCTCGATGAATAAACGCACTCCTTTTAAATTAATCCTGTGTTTTACACATCGACTTTTCCTTGGGATCCATGTTCTTTAATTCTTCTTTGTAAGAACATCTTGGATGGAGGCTTACATATATTTCAGTCTTACGAAACTCGTCTTTATGTTACTTATAATAAATTAAATTTCTAGATAAGAGAATCTCTTGAATCGCACGAGGAGGAAGTGAATGAGTTTATAAAAAAACGGGATAGTAGTGGTTATCAATACTACCCAGGTGCTGAAATGTTGGAATATGACTACATGGCAGAACGAAAGGACCTGCACAATACCAAGTAATTTAAGACCCTTTTAACCTTAAATGTGTGTAGTAAGTATTGTCAACCGACTTCAAAGGAGCAGATTTTTTTTATGCTTGTTGCGGCGTATCTCCGGCTATTAAAGTAGTTTAAAGAAATCTTTGGTTTTGAAGCGGCGGTAGTCTAATGGCTAGGGCATCGGATTTGCGATCATGCGGTCGCATATGTACGAATCCCACCCATTGCACTACCGACGTGAACCCACACAAGCATATATTTAGCTTACCACGAGAGGTTCAAAAGAATACTAGTAATGTGCGACCCACATTGCTAGTAAACAATTTTTAATAAAAATGGATTGTCAAATTGGAATTGCGTATCCTTTCCTGCAATGTTTTTTTTTTTTAATTGAAGTTCATATAAACATATATGAAATAATAATAATAATTATTTCTTGTATTATCTTAACTTTGAATACTTACTACTTAATAAACCAATGTTTACTTTGTTGGCTAACTCCCTCTATACGCTTCATTTTCGTTTTTGAAGAGAAATCTTCTTTATCGACGTAGGTATGGGAGAAATTATAATTGTAACGTTTTTCTGTAATACGCCATTTTTATTTCCAAGCCACATTTTTCCGTTACGCGCCACATTTGTATGATAATAAAAGACTAGCTAGCTAGCTAAACTTTTCTAAAAAATCTAAAAAGTTGTAAATAGTAGATCATTTTTTGAAAAATTATGTCATCAAGAAGTTACATTTCTTACGTGTATTCACTAATACACACACATGTTTTAGAATTTGGGCAATATGTAGGTAGGTATGTAGTATATAAATAAAATAACAATAAAAAAAAATAACTAATCGCCAAATCAATTTTGGGTATTGCCAAACGAGTAACTTCTTCGTCTTCTTTTTTTCGAGTCGATGGTACACTTATTTCAAAAATTATTTAAATTAGATGAGCCCTGTAGTTGGCTACATTAACTGCGACGTCATTGGCCAGATTCAAATCTTCAGTAACTGTAGCCTATAAAATATAACTCTATTTTGCATTTTTCAGCAACCTAACCCAGCATTTGCTATTTTCAGCCTCCTAGAGTCAACTGCTCACGTCATAAAAGGAAGTCTTGGAGCGGGTGTCCTGAGCATGCATGAGGCTTACATGTATGGAGGTTTATGGACCTCATTGGGAATGACCTTCGTCATTGGCTTCTTTATATATTATGCTATGTCTGTAAGTACATCTATACTAATATTATAAAGATGAAGATTTTGTTTGTTTGAACGCGCTAAAGTCAGAAACTTCTGGGCAGATTTGAATATATTTCACTGTTAAGTAGCCCACTTATTGAGGAAGGCTATAGGCTATCATTTTCAGCTGTAACCGATGCCCATGCGAGCGGAGCCGAGAGCAACGGCTAGTTATAGATATTAGAATATACATTTTGGAAGCATATATGTCCCTGTTTTTTTAAGACTTCTTTGAAGATATGCTTTGCCTGCCTCACAAGAGTTTTTGGACACCCATAATGGTTTCCTCCGGCCAGAGCAATATGATAACTAATACGTCATTTTCACTTAGGGCACCCCCAGCGGGGATCATTTCTTGACTTGAACGTTGTTAACAATCTAATCAATTTAAACTGCAAGAGCTGGATCATTTTTATTATTATTTTTAGGGAAATATTGTTATTACTTGGCTTGGATTAGCTTGATAATATAAAAAAGGGGAAGGAATTCCTTTCCAGGCCTTAATTATGTTTTCAGATAGGGATTGTTTTCCAATTGCACAAAATCCTCATAAACTTACCTAAATATCTGTAATTTATATTTGTATGGTATTATGCGCGAGCAATCTCTCTATTTTATGAAACTGCTGGCTGCATGACTCCTGAATGGTTTGCAACTGTTGCTGTGGAATATACTCGTACACTTTTTGGGACGACACTGATTGAGATAAATATTCTTGTCAAACTGGTTAAACAGCAGATGCTGCCAAACTTCTTTTCAATATTAATTATTTAACTGATTTTTTTTCTCTGTACAGATGTTGGGAAGATCAGCTCAAATGATGTATGGAAGGTTGAGGATATCAAAATTGTCATACCCAGATTTAGCGGAGGTTTCCCTAGCAACAGGCCCCTGGCGTTCATTTAGGAAACATAGTAAAAAATTCAGGTACGTTTTGTCTTCTTCAACAGTATTAGGTTTGAAATAAAACTTATATAATTATTATTTCATTTATCTTTATTAAATATATAAAATATTTCGGGACACCTCACACACGGTCACCTGATCCGATCCGATGAAAAATGTTTCCTGGGTAGGGATCCACGACTGCTAGAGTCAGGGTCACTTACCACTAGACCAACAGGCTAGTCAAAATATATTATTATTTAAAATAATAATAAATGTGGACAACATCACAATCATTGCTCCGAATCCAAAGTAAGTAGCGAAAGCACTTGTGTTATGGAATCAGAGACAACGAAAGGTACCACAAAACTCAAAACAGAGACAATGCAAAGTGATTTTCTACATTGACCCGGACACACAGGACAGAAGCTGGCGACACCTTGAAAACCGGTATGTACGCACTCGACCACGGAGGTTGTCATATTGTTTATCTTTTCGGTTTGCACGAGGTTTACTTCAAGGGGTACTCATAGTGATATCAACAATCATTGTGCGTGTCTCTAATCAATCATATCACCATGACTTTATATATTATCACCAGCTTATACAGAAAATCTTAAAATGGAAAATGAACTTTTCATACAGTGACGTGACTTATGTTTGTATGAAAAGATGATTTTGACCTATGTTCCTTGGGGAAAGTTGTTAAGTTTTATACACCTGATAACCTCGTTGAATATACGCACTCCTTTTAAATCAATCCTGTATATGCTACAATTATTATTTTTGTAACATCGAAACCGTATTTATAATGAGGTTTTCATTTTCTTTATTTTATTCAATGTGCTTCAGATACACAGTGGATACGTGCCTCTTCTTGGACATGTGTGGAACATGCTGTGTTTATCAAATTATGATAGCGCAAACTTTGAAAAACGTAAGTTAAGTCGAGAGCTGACAATGGACAATTATTTGAAAGTTTACTGGCCACATGGGTCTCACATTATAGTAGTGTATATAGTATAACACATGGTAGGTAGTAACTCTTCTGCTGGAGTTGCGCAGAGCTTGCGTAAGTGATCCCGCGGCTCCAGCAAAGGCAAGGACGGGACCGGGGTGTTTTTAGTCGGTGCAAGTCCGACATATCCCCACGCTGTGCCCTCAGCGTGGGTTGAAAGCAGTAGCGTTTCACCCCGCCAAAAAAAAAGGTAGTAACCATTGTTAGCCCCTCGTGCTAAGCTAAATGCTTGTGTTCCGAGTGGGTTCACTTCGGTAGTGCAATGGGATTCGAATCAGCAACCACATGATCGACTGCCAGACAGTATATCGGTTGATTCGCAGTGATGTTTGCCATGAGCGGCCATTTATCAGGGCAAATTGTCCATCGTATGCGCAGCGCCTAACCCATTTTCTGCATTCTTCGCTTTTGAGAATAAAAAATCCTAACAATAACAGTTTCTTGATCTTTCTATTTACTTTTGCATGATGGTCTACATCATCATCATCATCCACAGTCCTTGTCATCCCACTGCTGGGCATAGGCCTCTCTTTTTTCATGCCATTCTCTCCGGTAGCTTACCAGATTTTCTACATGTTATATGGAAAATGTCGTCATTACACTAAATGATGACTAATGCTAGTTCAGTTTACGTTTACGCGATCGACTCGTTTACGACGATCAGCGCTCCGATGGCCCATTCTTAGATAGTCAAACGTGTCGATTGCGTAAAAGTTAAACAAACAAGGTACTAATATTATAATGCGTGACCCCTATACCAAATAAAGACGTGAATAAAGAGGAGCACTATAATTAATTTTTTTTCAGCTCTTAGATGGTATGCCCACGGAAATTACGATCAAGCAATTAGAATTAGACGACATCAGACTGTGTATCCTAATATTTTCTCCTGCGCTACTTCTGCTGTGTATGATCAGAAGCCTTAAATTCTTGGCACCGTTTTCCATGATAGCTGATATATTTGTCGGTAAAACATTATGAATTCTTAACAATTGTTATTACGATTAGTTTTCAACAACCAAACTTTGAAATTTAGAAATTGTTCGCTTGCCTACAGTTTGAAATTCCCTATGACCTACATATGAACTGTCTCTAATATTATCACACTGTGTGTATATGAACATCAGGTTAATTATAAAAACAAAATACAAGACATGTACTTTTTTCTTTCTGGGTAACCAGGATTCACGATGATACATTGATTCGAAATTTTGCAGTACGTCACAGTATCGTACGTTTTGTACAATCTTGTGATGTCATTACCCCCACTTATAACTCTATTTTTTTAAAGATGATTGGCAATGTGGGTCGCACATTACTAGTATTCTTGTTAACGCCTCGTGCTGAGCCAAATGCTTGTGTTACGAGTGGGTTCACGTCGGTAGTCGGAGGCCCTAGCCATGAGGCTACCGCCGCTTCAACCTCTCTATATTTCCTTATCTTCGCCTTGTTAAGGAATAGATAGAAAGAAATACGAATCTTATATTTTTTTTTAAATTCATTACGGACTAAATAGATCTTACTTTTCATAATCAGTCAGAATCCTTATTGTAGAAATGACACTTAAATTGACTTGAGGGATAATTTTGGTTCATTTTCAGCGCTATGTGTCTTAACAACATTGTACTACAGTATGAAGTCAGTTGGGAGTTTAAACTACCGTCCAGCGTGGAAAGACCTGCACGGATTTGTGAGGTTCTGTGGGATTTGCCTGTATTGTACTAGCGGTGTGTCAGTAGCTTTGCCGGTAGAAAATAATATGCAGAAGCCGAGATACTATCGTACAGTATTGCGATGTGGTAAGAACTTTTTTTTAAGAGTGTGTGATCCACAAATGCTTTTTCAAAGTCTGGGTGTTCTTTGTGCATGTTATTTGAATGTTTGTGAAACCCCCGCGACACAATTATTAAATTCCTTAGTTCGGGAGACGTATATAAAAAAAATAAAGGTGAAAAGCGAAGAAGTCAGTAGCTGCGAGAAACCACTATTGTTTACTACAAAATTGGTCACATAGCCACATGGCAAGAGGTACTTATAGCGGTTGTGGCAGTAAGATGTGTTTCTGGCTGCTGAGGGTATTTTCCAAGTATTGAAAGCGACCATGGATGGCTTTCATGAATGTGCCGCTGCTGGGAAAATTCCTCTTCTCAAATAAAGAAGGTTCCTGGCGATCGAGTAATGATCACTATTCTTGCTCATTGCGGGTTGGTGACTTCAGATTCCAGTCTTGGAATACAGGTTTCCTTACAATGTAAAAATACCTTCAACGATTGTCAATTATGCCTTGGAATGATTAAGAAAGTGTCAAGTGTCGTGAAAAATGTCGTGGTGGCCTAGCCCTTCAATGGCTGGATTCGTATGCAAATGGTTGCAGGTTCAAATCCAGGCAAATAAAAAAAATAACTTTTTCAAAGTCATATGGAAAACTGCGTGAGGAAACCTGGATAAAAAAAATGGAATCTGCTATTACCAACCTGCAATAAGCCAGCGTGGTGAGCCAGCATGCTCATATCCTTCTCTATATGAGAAGAGGCCTGTGACCAGCAGCCGATAATAATATATTCATTTGAAAAAGTCACATTGGTACCTTAGTGGTTTCGAATCTGCTACCTTGCACACAAATCGTTTGGTCACCATTTAAGCTTTTAAATTGATTTGTATAAATCTTTTGTAACCTCAGGAACCATGGTCAAAAGTCGTTTCTGTTCCAGGCATGATCATTGTTATAATATTGGTGAGTCTAACTGGATTCTTTGGCTACTGGGGATGGGGCGAAGAATGTCGAAGTCCTATTACTATTCATATGCCACTCAATGAGTATGTATAATTTTTTATCTTTTTTTTTATCTTTAGACAGCTTACACACGGCCATCTGATCCCTAACTAGGCAAAGCTTCTACTGTGGTATAAACTTTTGGGATCCCACGTTTATATTGATTTATGGTTTTTGCATGTTCTTTACTATGAACTTTAATGACGTTAACCCACGAATACTGATACGCGAATACTGTCGCTACTTTATATGTTAATGTGACAGAGACAGCATGAGACTTAACGGTCGCTTCAAACTGATTGTCGTTTCAGTATTCGCCCTAAGAGTATTTCACTTGCAGATTCACAACCGTCCTTCAGTTTCTTTTAATGATGATGCTTAGTACCACGTTTGCTGTCCAATTCTGGGTACCATTTAGAATTGTATGGTTTTACATCGGTAGGAGACATAAAAGGTAAATTTGATGATAGTTATACAACATGTAACAAAACCCCTGTCCGATCCAATAAAGGCGTATGCGTACAATCCATGAACCGTCTCGCATAGGCGGCTTCTTTAACACAAAGTTTCAGGTAGTAAGTTCGTGAACTTCGAGGAGCGGTCAGTGTTGCTGTTGCCTTGGATCAGTTTTTATTTAATTATTTTCACTTAGGAAAAAAAAATATATCCAATCCATTTAATGACTACGTATATGTGTTCGCAGTAAGGGATACAAATTAAAGGCAACGGGTCTGAACCCGTTTCGGCCAAAGGCAGTGGTCACGGGTCATCACGTGGTCGTCACGTGGTCACCAGTCTGACCCGTGACCACTGCCTTTGCACGAAAGCGGTTTAGACCCGTTGCCTTTAATTTGTTTGATGATAGTTATAGTTATTGCAGTGTAAACCGCGAGGCACAACACTAGCTGTATTATAAAAATGGTCGTAAATTGAAGCAAAAGTGCAAAAAAACATTAATTGAGTATTTCAAGTCATACGATTATATAAGTTCTATGAATTTAAAATTAGTTGATGTCTATGTATTTTTGAAAACGACGACCTAAACGGGGCGAGCTCAGATTAGTATGAAGATTTGAAATATGACGTCACTTTTTATATACCTATCTCACATTTCATCTATCTCTGTCGAATTACCAATATTGTAATGCTTGTGACTTGTGCAATAAAAACTTTATTAGTGTGCCGAAATATTTGAAAAATTTTATTTAAATATTTAAATAAAAAAAAAGTTAAATACCCAATTGCATTTTTCAGGAAACTGTTGATTTGGGAAAGATTCTATAGGGTACTTATGGCACTTATAGTAACAGCAGTATCTCTTGCGTTTCCTAATCTTATTCCCGTGATGGTTTTTGTAAGTATTTGTCTACTTCGTATTGATTTTATTCCAAGTAATGATTGAAACATGTTTCAATAATCAGATATCTAAATGAAAAATGTTTAAGTACTTACTACGAAAATAAGTAAAAAGACTTAGAAAATAAAATTTGAGAAAAATTTAAGAACATGTTTCTATCTTTTTTGTTTAAATTATATTTTTATTAAAATTACTAAAAAAGATTACCAATTTAAATACCTACTTATATTTTTCATTATTTATGTAAATTAAGTATCAATAGTCGGTTCTTTAACTAATAGACAACAATTTTCTATAAGGTTTTTCTTGTCGAAACTCTTAACTTCTACCAATGTCGTTGTGGTCTAGCGGTTCAATGACCGGATTTGCATGCACACGGTTGCAGGTTCGGGCCCTGCCTGGGTTCGTACCGTTCGAAAGTGCCAATGTCACTTTCTTAAAGTTATAATTTACTTTATTAATCATTCTAAGACATCATTGACAAGCGGTGAAGGAACACATCTTGAGGAAACCTGGATACCAAAAAATTGGAATCTGAAATCGCCTACCCGCAATGAGCTAGCGTGGTGATCAATGCTTATTTTTTCTCTATATGGGAAGAGGCCTTTGCCCAGTAGTGGGACGTTTAGTGGCCGGTATTATATTATTCCACATTACTTATTATTTTATTATATATACTAAATATAACTAATCTACGGCCCCGATTCCATAAAGCACATAATATTTATCTTATTATAGATCAAACGTAATTTGTTATGCGTTGCCGCCTTTTTTTCACGCTTATGTTTGTTGCTTAGTAAAAGATAGCAATGGTTTAATTTGGCGTAGTTTGAATGCTGAAACGCTAATCACGTTCTTAATGTCTACCGCCCCTTAGACAACGTACACTTTTACAAGCGTTAAAGAAGAAAGAATTCGCTCAAATTACATTATGAAAATGATTATAATAATAATAAATATTTATGTTTTAATTTAAATTGTCATTAATATATATTTTTATTTTCAGCTTGGTCATTTCTTTTTGGGCTTTATAGCTTTTGTTTTTCCAGCTTTTATTGAGCTGATGGTAACATGGCCTGATGATGATAGGAAGAAATGCAGGTATTAACTAATTGCTTATTGTCTTAAATGTTAAAGTTTTGAATAAGCCACCAATATTGAATGTGAAACAACATATATTGTAGTCATGATGTGAAACTGTAAATTAAAAGGATTTGTTCTGAATAGAATTGTATAAAAATAACAATTGTTTCTCAGTACTGTAGCTGTCAAACAAACAACTATTATTCGAATACAAAAACTTAACGGCGTTACAGCAATACCGAAAAGGAAATAGATTTCTTAGGACGTGAAAGTTGATTTAGAGACGTCGGATATTAGAGAGTCGAATAGATAATATAATTTTTGGAAGAGATAATAATAAATTGTTCTATTTAGTGGTTTTCTAAAGTGAGGAATTATTTCACTATTAGTTAGAGTGAAGCGGCGGTAGCCTAATGGCTAGGGCACGTTTCACCGAAACGTACAAAACGCCTCTTCCAAAAAATATATTGTTGAATTCAGTTTCGTCAACCTTGGGGCAAAACTGAAACTATAATTTGTAGCCACTGCTTGACGACATTTTGACGCTGCGATGTGATGTGGTTGTGGTACGTGGCTGTTGAGCCATAGTAAATCCTCTAAAGGCTGGCATTTAATTCCTTAAAAATGGAGTATCGACTGCACGGATAGCCGAGTGGTATAGGTCACCACGCTAATTACCACTATGCGCGACGTGCTGCGGGTTTAATCCCCGCATGGCACAATTATTATTTGTGTGATCCACTAATGCTTGTTCCAAGTCTGGGTTTTCTTTGTGCATGTGATTTGAATGTTTGTGAAACCCTCGCGACACAAGGATAAAATTCCTTAGTGCGGGCGTCGTTTTAAAAAAAAAACAATAAAAAAAGTAGTTTTTTAAATAATAATAAAATCCTGTTTGTCATTGCAGGTTCATAGTCTTTAAAGACATCTTTATCATTGCTTTTGGCTTAGTTCTCAGCGCTGCAGCCTTTTATTAAACGTTTTGAAACAGTCAGCTGAAGGGATCACATTAGTATAGCACACAAGAGTTCAGCAGTACAAGGAATCCGATTCCCGTTCGAACAAAGCCCTGAAATTAGAATGATGTTCGGATACTTTTATACACGAAGGGATCGTATAGTTGAATTGTTTTGGGAAAGAAACCTGGATTATGGGATACCAATTTGATAGATAATAATGTAGATATATACGAAATAATAAAATATATATATATTCTCGACAGAAGTTTCAAACCAGCAGTTTTTTTTTCGTGTTGCGATGATATTGAAGAAAGACTATTACTTTTTTAATACCTGATAACAACTTAAGATGCAGTCCATCAATATTCTGGGATGAAATTTTAATTAGGACGTGAAAATTATTTGGTAGTTGCATTTGGACTAAGCCTCTAGTTGGATCGTAGTTTCGGAATAGCAAACCTGCTCCCCTAGGCAAGAGATATTAAATTTCTACAATCGTTATCGCTGGTCGAATCGCTCAAATGTATGAAAGTGACAAGTCTAAGTCACGTGACTCATCGAAACGAAATGTCATACCCATACAATTAATATCATGAAGCACGATTTTATTGCGAAAATAAGGACGGATACAATAAAAATGGAAACTTTTAAGTTTGACAAGTAAGATGCCTAGGGGTAATGATGGTCTCATGTCGAACTTAAGGCTTAGTCTTGTTAGCTTTCGAGTGTTAAGTCCGATCCACAATAGTAAGTATTTCCAATAATATTGGTTTGTCAACCACCTTTGATAGCTGTCTACTTTTGCGAAATTTTCTTGGGTGTACAATAGGTTATCGATTTTAGTTTCTCCAATGTGACTCTAATGTATTTGACGTTGTAAATATGTATATATCAGTTTATTTTTCAATAAAACGTTTTATTGTTGGTCATTTGTTTTATTTATTTTTAAATCAATTTATACTTCCTTTCTTAAATTATTCTGTCATCATTAACAATCTGTGAAGGAAAACAACGGGAGGAAACCTGGATTTCAAAAACTGGAATCTGTAATCACGAACCCGCTGTGAGCCAGTGGGGACCAATGCTCGTTTCTTCTCTACATGAGAAGAGGCCTGTGCCCAGCAGTGGGACATAATTATGCAGTCTCTTCCCGGAATCACTGGTTTATCTTAGGTTTGACCCAATTCTTTGGTAAAACCCCGAAATAAATTCCATTTTCGGCCTTTGAATGAAGTATTTTTATCGTTTTTAAGGGTTTATTTAAAAACAACATGCATTTATGAAGTCAAACAATTGATTGTAGCCTGATGTATGAATAAGAAAACGGACCGATCAAAATGCTCTGAAAATTATCGATCTGCGGTTAAAATTAAAAGTTTGGAACATTAAGCTCCATATGATATACTGTATTCGGCTTAAAGGTATAATTTCTTCAGATTCTGTACGATAAAAATAAGAAGAACCTTTGCAGTCTTGTGTAGATATTCCTACTTAAAAAAATATTCTTCACCATAACTGTAGAAGGGAAAATTGTATCAAAACATGTTGAGGCAGAACTTTCCTTTTATAAGGACTCTGACCTGATCGTCTAATCAAAAACTTCCATTCGCAATTGTTTCTTCATACATTAATGTAAGCTGTGACAACATTGTTAGGGACACGAGTTCGTCAAATGATTCACTTTATTGGGACAATCGACGCAAAGGAATATCAATGCAAATTATATTGGTTGTGATACGGTGACAATGTCATTCTACGAATTCAGGATAGTGTATGTCTTTTTATCTGACTTCAAAAAGAGGTAGTTTTCAATTCGACTACATTACTTATTTATATGTTTGGGTATGATTTTAAAAATTCCTTCTGTAATAGCCTACCCTGAATATACAATAGGTACCCTAAGTATGCTCCAAGGAGGTCCCATAAAAAAATCATCAAAATCGATTTGGAAGTTTAGTTTTGAAATAAAAATAATTGAAAAACGTTATGACAAATGTGTAATGGAATTGTGTACCATAAACTTTTGTGCAATGGTACCGCGAGCAAGTCCGCTAGGTTGGCTAATGTCTCATTTGGGCCAATCCTGTCAGTTTTATCCAATCGCAGGCCAGTAGCTTGTCTCTCATTGGTGGAGAATTTCCAGAGGATTTTACGATTACCTAGTACACTAACGACCCTAGCAGATTTTGTCTCGCAATTGTTTCCAACGACGAAAGTATTAGAGACGCCAGTTCCTTGATGTGCAATCAATTATTTCCATATTTTGTACATAAGAACATTGTACGTTTAGAACGAAGTATCAGAAGACGTAGTAGATAAGAAAGAGAACCTGGGATGTATTATACTTGGCTACTGTTTAGAGGCCTTCACATACAAGATGTACCTACACATAATATTTTTCATAGGCAGGCCTCTAAGTGGATTCAGCCAGTTGGAGCCCTTCGCCTAGGAAAAAGAACGGGAAATGATAATTTTAGTCTGTGAAAGTCTAGTCTAAAACAAAGCGGCATAGCGCCTTAGCTTATCAGTTTACTATTGTAGTTCAAGTTCGGTGAAAGTGCGACTTATCTACGCTGTGCCCTTGGCTAGGGTTGAAGGCTTTTAATTTTCACATCACTAAAAAGAATCTACATGAATTTTCTGAGCCTAGTAGCTCGTTTGTTCAAGAAGCAAAAAATTATGCCTTAAAGTAAGTACTTCGGTATTATTATTTATTTGATCAATTTTAAGAAGGTACAAGGTAATCTTACAAATGAGAAGTGTCTCACAAAACAGTAGTGAGTGTCAAAATTGCTCAGTCAGTAAACATCTGAGCATCGACTGATTTTGACTTTACATGTCATTGCTGTATTATTTTAATTGATGTTTTCTTCTAAAATTTTCATTTCATTTAGCTATACTAACTAGAAAAAGCGTGAAGTGAAAGTATAATAAAAACCAAATTGCCCTTTCGTGTTTTCGGCGCTTTTCCCTTACACCCCTTATATTTAGTCAACTGTGTCTCTGTCCCGGATTTTAGTCTGTTTGCATGGACACCCTAAGCGCGCCAGTTTGGGTACTAATATAAAGTAATGGACATATTGTGGGTTATACGTTGAACGTTTAGACGATATCGGCTGCAAATTCATTGACACACCTCCCATCGTGTTACCAGCAGTAGTCAAGTGAGATTTCTACAAGCGCTTACGATGATAGAAATCGCTTAGATAACATTAAATGTATGAGTATGACATTTCGTTTCGATAAGTCACTGACTGTCATACTTTGAGTCTTGTTTCTCCCTTGCAATGATAGGTATAAAAACGTTTTGAACTCAGGTTTTGAACTATGGTTTTGAAGTGAAAAGGAAAAATGATGAGAGTGAAATTTTAAGATGCGCGCGCATTACTGTAAAGTATAACTTCACAAGTGCGTATTTAAGAACACGCACCCATATTTTTAACCGACTTCCTAAAGGAGGATTTACTCAATTCGACTGTATGTTATTTTTGCTATTTAGGCTCAACTCACACCAAAAGAGCGTCGAAGCGCAGCGAAGCGGAGCGTAGTTTCAGTGTCAGACTCGAACGAGTCGAATTGGTCGGAATTCCCGCGGCGCCGCGGGCATCCGCGCGACTCGTTCGAGTTTCTCATGCGATAATAAGTATTATATTAATGAGAATAAAGTTAAAATTCATATGACACTGAAACTGCGCTCAGCTTCGCTGCGCTTCGACGCTCTTTTAGTGTGAGTTGAGCCTTAATGTTGTATATTCCGCGACCTATTTAACGAAACTCTTAATATACTAACTGAAAGTCGTGGGTCGAATTTAAAAATTCTTTCGGATGTGATCCCATAGTTAGGTTTTTAAATCAAAATAATAATAATTGGAAAAAAATACCAAGAATCTCTGAACGAAATCACACACTGTGTACTTTTGAGCAATTAAAGTTATTTTTTACATTTTTTATGACAGTCTGGCATTTTTCACTAATGCAAATAAATCTGTTGACAAGATAACGCGTGTAAATTGTCTTTTGATAAGATGATAATACTCTGTTATGGTCCACAATGTACGTATGTTAATAATATAAACTAATAACTCTAATTACACATACTTGCAAAATAATTAGTAGGTATTTCCAAAATTATAGACTAATGTTTTTAAGGAGTGATATTAAAATTTAGTAACTTTTTATGTAAAAACTGAAGTTGCATATTAGCAATTAATTAAAATAATAAATAATTGATATACAACGAAAAATAGTTTTTATCTTTGTGTATTAATGACTATTAGGTACAATAATAAAAAATGAGCAAAAAAAATCACGTGGGGCTCTCATACAACAAAATGAAAAACCCGTATATTTCGAAGACCTCCGTGGTCGAGTGGTGTACTCACCGTTTTCAAAGCGTCTAGCTCTGAGGTCCCGGGCTCGATTCCCGGACGGGTCAATGTAGTAATAATACTTTTCTACATTGTCTCGGTTCTGGGTGTTTGTGGTACCTTCGTTGTCTCTGATTCCATAACACAAGTGCTTTAGCTACTTATTTTGGATTCGGAGCAACGTATATGATGTTGTCCACATTTATTTATTATATATTCTGTTTTTAGTATTTCTTGTTATAACGGCAACAGATAAACATCATCTGTGAAAATTTCAACTGTTTAACTATCAGGGGTCATGAGATACGGCTTTGCGGAGACTGACAGGGAGCCTTAGTAATAGGGTCCCATTTTACCCTTTGGGTAGGTTGGGTTGGGAACACTAAAAAAATCCAATTTAAGAAATTATTATCTTTTTTGTGAATATTTTATTTTCTTTTATATACTGTTGTCCAAATCTCTCTACTCTGAAATAGTCCCCAAATTGCAATGTGAAAAAGAACCAACAATATACCTACTTACTGGGCTGCAGCGTTCTCCTAAAGAACTGAAAGTAAACTACGGTCACCAGCCCGCTGCCCAGCGTGGTGACTAGGGCCAATACCTTAACGATGGCGCACCACAACACAGCCCCCAAATTGAGGACTGTATATTGTGGCGCAACTGTGGAGAGGCCTGGGTCTAGCAGGGGACCGATAAGCTGAGTTGATTAATGGATAATATTGAAAAAATCTGTTCTTTTAACTTACTCTTGTATGTTTCCAAATCTAGATACCTATATATTAAATGTGATGTGATTGATTTTATTTTTAACAATAACAGGAAAATTGTGTTCTAAACAACAGAGTTGAATTGTTTGCTGATAGTTAGGTGGTATTTCGTCTTTTTAACGATTAGTGGAATCAGATTTATTTCTATAATAAAATGCTTCTGACTTTAGCGCGTATAATGTGCAAAAAAAATACATTTTCAAAAAAATTACACAAAAGTCTTGCTAATTTTTTCCTAAATTATAATCAAATAGTATTAAATGGTTAAAAATAAACACAAATTTATTTTTAAATCTAAATTTATTTCTGAAAACTGTATTTGCCTTGCCTTGCCTTCTAAAAAAAAACGTATTATAATCCGTTGCGTAGTTTAATTTTAAGCGTACAAACAAACAGCGAGAGAGACTTTGTTTTATGCTTTGTACAGAAGACCATGGTTACAGTGTTACAGTGATTTTGAGACATAATATTTTATGTTAATTACAAACCGAGTGTGACAAATCAATTGCGATACTTTATCGCTTCCACCACGTGAATTTGGAATGTAGTATTTTCATTTGAGGCTTACGTGCTGACTGAATTATATGATAATATTTTAATGTGGTTAAATTACATAAATAAAGTTGTTTGAATGAAATCTAGAGCTATATAAATATAAATATCTTATTTCGTAAGAAATAAGCAGTACCTAAGTTTTCTACGGTCATTGTGTCTTAATGTTTGTTGTTCGCATAATAAAGTATATATAATAAATAAATATAGTACATAAATAAATAAGAAAATTATAGTAAGTGTTACAATTCATAAACTATAGAAATAAATATTTTGTAAACGAATTTTTCAATTTAGCATCAATTTTTAAATTTTAATTGTATACGTGATGAATTAAAAAAATCTTATTCAAAATATAAATAAACAAGGTTTTTCTATAAATTATAAAAACGTAATATTACTGGTGTATCAGTTTTTCTGCACAGCTGTGTACGCAAGAAGGCCGCACGGTGAAGTCGTCTGCAAAGAACATTTAATTGACACATGATCATACTACTGGAGGAAATGGTTGTGTTCTGTGCTCAATACTGTGAGAGAATATGGAATTGAATTCGAATTATGTAAGTTTATTTTAATGTTTATATTTTTGTGGTCATAAGTGTAATCGATAAAATGTCGTGTCGTAGATGAGACGGAAGCCTAGTTTCTGCATTATTCTACTCAAACTAAAATCGCAGATATAATATTATCTTACAGTATACCTTTTTAAAAAAGTACATATATATATACCTAGTCTAGTATTTCAAAGTATTGGAATCTGAAATCGCCAACCCGCAATGAGCAAGCGTGGTGATCAATGCTCATCCCTTCTCTATATGGGAAGAGGCCTGTGCCCAGCAGTGGGACGTTTATAGGCCGGTATTATTATTATTATATACCTAGTGCCAGTAACTAATCTGACCCCTTGGCCAAACTGAACTAATGTTGTTGAACATCTACTTGTTGTTGAACTAATGTTGCAATTTCACTTTGTATTAGTAAAAATAATTTAATCAAGTAATCGGAAATCATTTACTCCTCGTATAGTTCGGCGAAAGCAAACATATTCAACATATTAAATTGAAACACTAAATTTACATGAATTAAACTGGCATTGGCACTGTTAAGATTTAAAAGGTTTACCTTAAAATGTATCATCTCATGGGTTCAACTAAACGGACGGTATTAATACTTTTTTCTTTTTTAAACCTATTTAATTTAATCCTTGTGTCGCGGGGGTTTCACAAACATTCAAATCACATGCACAAAGATCACCCAGACTTGGAACAAGCATTAGTGGATCACACAAATGCTTGTCCCATGCGGAGATCGTACTCGCAGCACGTCGCGCACAGTGGTATTTAGCGGGGTGACCTATACCACTCGGCTATCCGTGCAGTCGAAAACTCATCCTGAATAGGTACTCCTCCTGAAGTTGCCACAAAAGTATTGGCAGGTGATAAAGTCCTCGACCCCCTTCAACACTATCTCTTCATATCTATCTATTATATATAATTCCAATAATTCCAGTGTCACGATATTTGTCCGGGATGAACTACGAAACTACTGAACTGATTTTAATCAAATTTTCACACCGTGTGCAGTTTGATCCAGCTTGAAAGATAGGATAGCTTACATCACAAATATAAAAAAAAATTGAGACCGCGGGCGGAGCAGCGGGAAAAAGCTAGTCATCTACACATCTATTCAAATAAATTCTGTCTATTATCAGTATTCTGTTTAATTATGAGAGTATTCACATCAAATGGCCATTCAGGAGTCGTGGACCTGGCCAAGTACCTTAATGATATCATCGTAAATAAGGCAAACTTGGTACAGTCACGAGCATAAATATGTATACACATAGCGAAATTGTAAAACCTATACAACATGTAACAAAACCCCTGTCAGATCCAATAAAAGCGTATTCGTGGTACAGTTCGGTACGGTCAGGTACGGCATCTTTGACACAAAGCTGTAGGTAGTGAGTACGTGAACTTTAAGGAGCGGTCAGTGTTGCTGTTGCCTTGGATCAGTTTTTATTTTGATTCAATTATTTTCACTGAGGAAAAATAATCATCTCCAATCCATTTAATGGCTACGTATATGTGCTCGCAATACGATACCGAATAATATCTTAGGGATCGGACAGGGTTTTTGTTACATATTGTATATAGAGAAGTTTTGTTGAAACTCAAAAATATACATGATTTGAGAACTGTTATAATTTTATGTTGTTAAATGATTAAACGTTGAATGATGTTGAGTTCCTGTTTAATTATTGTTTTACAATTTCCCTATGTGTATACATATTTATGCTCGTGACTGTACATTATACATAATTATTATGACATAAATACTTAAGTCAGATTCAATCAAACGATTGTAACGTCAAACCAGTGTCGATTCTAAAGATGTCTTTATAGCGAATAATCATACATATGTGCAGATATGATAAAGTATTCATTGTATATGTATGTAAATATACTTAGGTATAGACGTACATGTAAATATTTTTCTTTTAAAAAATCTGTTGTTTTTAAAGTTTTATTTAGGCGCGAGAAAAAATGATGAGAGTTAAATTGTAAGATGCGCGTGCATCACAAGTGATTACCTTCTCTCTGGCGCATCATGTCATACATAAGTTCACACCTTTGTTTATGCGGTAACTATGGCAAAATTGGTAAGTAGGCAGTTGCCATGACGACCAAAATTCGTTGTTTTGAAGTACGATTTACTATCCTCCTCCATAGAGTTTATTTATCCGATTGTATTTGAACTGGCTACCACATCATCACAATCCCCTTGCCCTAACCACCATATTACCGCCGCTTTATTGTATTTTATTTGACCAATATTGACTGCTTATTTATATCTTCTACCTCCAATTGAATCGTTTCTATTGATGCATTAGTGCAGTGGTAAGAAAGCATGCGAACTGTAATGACGCGACGTTGTTTGAGTTCGATTCCCAAATAAAAATATATGTGCTTTAAAAATATTTCGCAAGCCAGTCTTACAAAAACAACCCAAATAAAACAAAGAACGAAAAAGAAGTTTTTAGAAGATATAGATCTATATCCAGATGTAAAGTTAAAAGCAGCGGTAGCCTAATGAGTAGGGCATCGGATTTGCGATCATGTGGTCGCGGGTTCGCATCACTCCCATTGCACTACCGACGTGACGTGCTTACGAGGGGTAAACAAGAATACTAGTAATGTGAGTCACACAGAGCTCGTAACTTAAAAAAAAAACAGAGAGCAACATGGACCTATTGACGTATTAAAGGTACAAAACACGTTTACGGTAATAACAAAATAAACACGTGTTTAACAGTTTTTTCACCTACATAAATAAAATGTAAACAATATTTAAATGAGTTTTTTATCGCGTTAACATACTTTTTAAAGAACAGGTTTTAAATCGACTGTTTATAAAATAAAGAGAAATCCTTAGACGCATGTTGTGACGAAAACTTTTTATACAAGTACGTAGTGGCCTACTGCAAATAATGATGACCCTGAGTGACCCTTAAGGGTTTCGTGCTAATTTGGGTTGGATTTTAGTCCATGGATGGGTGTTGATTTATAAATATACTAGCTGACCCGGCGGACTTAGTTCCGCCTCCGCCTTAGAGGTCTTGATAGCGGCATGATATCGTTATTAATGACTAGCTGCCCGGACGGACTTCGTTCTGCCAAAAGTAAATTAATTAAGGTAATTCCCGAGTTTAGGAACAGTTTTTTTTTTTATGTTTTTCACCTTTTAAACCTTCCCTGGACCTCCACGAACATTTCAAGATCAAAATCAGCTAAATCGGTTCAGCCGTTCTCGAGTTTTAGCGAGACTCACGAACAGCAATTGATTTTTATATATATAGATAGATAGATAGATAATATCGGCACAGCAACATAATATTAAAAACTTTAAACAAATGCATCAACCGGTCATTTTTTTTTTAAATACCTATGTTCAGCTTTCAGTTGCTTTTTGTCATACCATTTTTAACAAATGAACCGCTGACTTATATTTTGACTGAGTTGCGTTTTGTTATACCACGTTTTATGTGACGTCCCACGGGAACGACGGGAATGGGATAAAAAGTTATCCTATGTCCTTCTCCTGGTTCTTAGCTACCTCCATACCAATTTTCAGCCAAATCGGTTCAGCCATAGGTAGATAGATACGTACGATTAAAACTGCCCAAGTCTTATAAACCACTTTAAGACGTTGATCCCGACTGTAGTGCTTCCATATTTATCAGTCGTTAACTCTAAAGTTCTGTCTTAATATGGCATACCGTTATCCAGTAAAATGGGTTGTGGACGTCAGATAGGCAGTCGCTCCGTGTTAAATACTGTATCCAGCTAAATCCGGTAAGACTGGAAGTCGACCCCAACAGCAAGGGGGTTATTCTCTCAAATCCAAACGACACATAACGCGCACGACGCAGAAATTAGTTTAAGAATTTTGGTCGCAAATTTTTTTTGTGTTCTAAGATTCACTGGGTAGAGGCCAACAGATGTCTTACTTTAAAATATAGTAAGTCGAAAGAGATAAACCCACTACCTAACGGCACGTTAACCAAAGTGGTTACGACTTGTGAAAAAGACCCAAGGTATAAGGCGAGACTGAGTGACCCCTGTTCAATCTATACATATAATAATACTGTAGAAAAGTGGTTTTGTACATAAAAAAAAAAACAAAAAAAATTGCTACGCTGTCAGGACAAATAATAGAACCCATTTTCAGCATTTTTCGAATTTTTGTCTGTTTGTCTGTTTATTTGTTCGGGCATCACGTAAAATTTACGAAAGCAATATAGAAAATAATAATTTATATACAACGATTGCGCGTAACTTGGCGTAACATTTAGTTTTTATTTCATTGCAATCGGTTCAGTCTATCAAAAGATATTTAAATTTAAAGTACTCCCGAAGTAAAATTACATTGTTAAGTTTCAACATCCACGCGAACAAAGTCGCGGGCACAGCTAGTATAGACTAAAATGGTTTTGCCCCGTAAATCTTTTTGTCTTAAGTTTTTCTGTACATAATTAGTAGTATTGTTTTATGAGGTGTACGCGAATGTTAGACATTGAAATAAAACTACTTTTAAACGGATTCTATCGTGGTTTATTTTGATTTTAGTTCCGACGTTTCGACGCCTTTGCAATAAACCGCGATAGAATCCGTTTAAAAGTAGTTTTATTTCAATAATTTGTACTTTTAACAAGTACGACTCCCTATAGTTCAGCTAGACCAAAAATGGATCTATACCTAAACTGACCTACATAATTATTGCCGCCCATATGTTTTAGGTGAACCATACAATGGCTGAAGAGCTGGATGTCTCCACTAAGCCGCCACCGCAGCCGCCCCCAGGTCCTCGGTTCGTGCTTCATTCAGAGAAGGACAGCTATGACTTCGTAGCTCACCGGTGTATTGCCAAACCCACCAAGTAAGTGAACCATGTGTGATTCTTGTGTCCAGGGCTTTAAACCTAATTGTTTGAGAGTGCGTGAGAGTTTATTTGTGCGCGCGCTAATCTCAGAAACTACTGGCCCGTATTGAAAATTCTTTCAGTGTTATAGCCATTTATCGTGGTAGGCACGCAACAGAAGCTCTTAAAAAAAATGTGTGTGTGGTAGTGTATACACGTTAGAAGTGAAACTTCTAAGACATATTTTTTCGAAAAATTATCAATTTTACATAAATTGGTTAAATAAAGCTAAATTAGATAATGTTTAAGCAAAAGGCTTTTACTATCATAGACATGGATACAAATAAATATGGCGCGTAACGGAAAAATTAGACTTAGAAATAAAGATGGCGCGTAACAGAAAAACGTTACAATTTTAATTTTTCTCATACTTCGATAAAGAAGGTTTCTCTTCAATAATAATTTTTTTTTACTTTTCTCATGCCCTGCTTCTATTGGTCATAGCTTAATGTTGTGCCTTTGTGGATAAATGCACTATGCAACACATCAATATTTTTTCAATTCGAACCAGTCCTCTAAGGCAAAGTATATTTCTAGAATCGTTGACCCTGATAGAATCGCTCAAATGTTTGAAAGAGACAAGTGTGACTTATCGAAGAGCAAAGTCATTTCCATACATTTAAGCGATTTCTATCATCGTCTACGCTTGTAGAAGCGAAGTGTGTCTAAGGAGGCAGTAAGTGCTTGTAGGAGGCAGTAAGTAGTTCCAGAAATTATTGCGTTCAACCAAAAAAAAATCTTTACAGTTAATTTTTTTTTAGGAAGTCTTAATAATTAAATACACATTTGTTTTAATAGCAATGTTAAACGTGCAACGCGATCGCTTATTGAACGTATAATATTACCGTCAATTTATTTGCTGTCGTCTATAAGAACATCAAATGATTCAACCTTCATGTTAAATTCGTCAAATCGTCACTGAATTATGAAACATTAATATTGTTTAAAATATTATTAGCTATTGTCAGGCCATTACGTTCTTTAATTGGTTGTGATTGAGTGGTTTTTTGGGTTCTGTTGAAACGTTTTGATAATTGAAATAAAACTTTTAACGGGCCGACAGTCGCCTAGTCGGCCCGTGACCATGACACCTGCAAAGGCGTCGAAACTTCGGGAACTAAAATCAAAATAAACCGCGCTGGAATCCGTTTAAAAGTAGTTTTATTTTTCTCTTCTACTTGCTGTGCCCATCAGGGTCCATAATTGTGACTTTTATATTTCCTTTTCCACCATTAATGTACATTATGGATTGCAATAAAGAATATGAATATGAATATTTTAATGTCTAATATTCGCGTAAGCGTCAGAAAACAATACGTTTCGATAATTTTCGTACTGTAATTATTATCAAATACGTAAATTAGTCTGCGGACCCATAAAGCAATAAAAAAAACAAAGGAGTCTTCAGCTAAAAATAGCGATAGGAGACAGTTTTGAAGCGAAAATATTTTTTCCGAAATTTCAACTTATCCGCATGGCATAAAGTTGTTTTTTACAGAACAGCGTAGGTTAAATCTATAGGATACTTCCAGTCGACACAGAATCACGAAATTTGGCCGTTACAAGTAAACATCCGAAAATATTAAGTTTTTTTTTAACAAAAAAAGCTTTTACGATTACAAACTTATTCACAGTTGGAAATTTGATAGTGTTATACATTAATGTAGACAACATGTTTCCAAAGGCAAAGTTAAGTTTGTTTTTATTAAGACTAAAGATCAGAAGATCAGTAAAATCTGTACGGAACCCGTACACGAGGCAGACTCAGAACTCGTAAAGTTTTTATATTTTACCAAAAAGAAAGAAAACATTAAAAATACAGTCGAATTGAGTACCTTCGAGGGGGCTCGTGGCTAAGTGTAAGCCTTACGGTTTGACCGATAATAAAGGTTAAGCCGCGCTCGCCGCGGTTGGTCCGTGGATGGGTGACCATTTGTAAACATATCGAGACCCCTCCGTGCCTCGGAAAGCACGTTAAGCCGTTGGTCCCGACTGTCATACAGTGATCTTTGATAGTCGTTAAGTCATTACAATTCTGACAACCCGTCTTACTATGGAATACTGTATTACCTAGCAATAGGTTGTGGAGGTCAGATAGGCAGTCGCTCTATGTAAAATACGGTGTTCAGCTAAATCCGGTAAGACTGGAAGCCGACCCCAACATAGCTTGGGAAAAGGCTAGGCAGAAGAATTGAGTACCTTCTCCTTTTGGGAGTCGGTTAAAAAGATGGGGTTTCCTTTGTTTGTTTAACTGTATTAATTATTTCCTTAATATTTCAGTGCCTTGGAATCAACGGGACACTTAATAAAGGGCTGCCTCGGAGGAGGCATCTTGGGTATCCACGAAGCTTACATGAAGTGTGGACTGTGGACGGCTCTAGTGGTCACCATTATCTTCGGATTTTATATCACATATTGTGTACATGTAAGTATGTTATAATGATCTACTTGGAAATGAATGTTATAAGGAAGGTATAAGTTCGTTTCGAGTTACGGTTTTCTTCGAATTGCATATGTCACCGGAAAATAATAAAAACAGCAAATTGTTTCTAGGAAATTTATAAACTTTTGCAGGATTCTAAATGAAAGATAAATTGTATTATTTTAACACAACGTTAGCATAAAATGTAGGACACCGTGACATCACGCGAATTTTCCACTAACTGTATGCATTTTCACATCTTTCTCATTAAGTATCTTATAACAGGACTTTATAAAAATATCCTATTGCAATCATTTAATTTAATTACAAAATAACATAATAATGTTTTATTAAAAAACTGAAATTAAAAACAAGTAAGTAATACTAAAACTACTTTTTAACCTGATTCTATCGCGGTTTTCAAAGGCTACTGTTTATCACCTGCATAGGCAAAAAGTCGAGAACTAAAATCAAAATAAACCGCGACAGAATCCGTTTAAAAAGTTTTAATTCAATGTGTAACATTCGCGTAAACTTCAGAAATCATTAATAAATTAATTGCTTGTCTTGTTCCAGATATTAGTTAATTCAGCACAGCTGCTATATAAGCGGCTACATCTACCGCAGATGTCATATCCGGATGTTGCTGAGGCGTCACTAGAAGTAGGACCTTTCCCTAGACTTCGGAAGTACAGTAAATGGTTTAGGTTAGTATACAAAGAACAGTATTTAGGCCCAGTTTTTTTATCCCGAGTTAACTCAACCAATGGTTAAATATGCTAACTAATGGTTTCAAAACGCATTTTTTCATCAATTGTCAATCTATCACATGGTCAAATAAGTTGGAGTGATAATTATTTAACCATTTGTTAGCATAAAAATTTATAAATAAACGCGAAATTTAGTAGCTATTAATTATAGCCCGACCGTCTAACTGAGTCCTCGCCTGAGACATGTGCGAGCGGTGGGTGACAGGTGTGCCCCCACCGCCCGCACCGTCTCAGTCCCCTTGGTCGTCATACCCCCGCGCCCCTGTACCGCGCAGGCGAGGACTCAGTTAGACGGTCGGGCTATAGTTAGCATATTTAACCATTGGTTGGTTAACTCGGGATCAAAAAACTCGCCCTTAGAATTCCTCTGTGGGCCAATCGTTTACCAATTTTTGTAGGAGAAAAATAAAACGTACTGGGGATCACTCTTAGTCCGAACAAAAGATAACGTGACATAGTCCTGGGTCGCCAAATCTTTTTTTGAGTTCTGTGAGTGTTAGTATATACGTTTTAGGGCATTTAAGAGGTTTTATTAAGTCGAAAGAGATAATAAAACCTGTCTTCATTCCTCTTCGCCTGTCTTCATTCTACTCATAACAGCACGGGGTATTTGGCTACATTCGGAAAATTTATTTCTGACAAATGTTTCTAAAAATAGTCGTAAATTGAAGCAGAGTTGCGAATAACAAAAATATATACACAATTATAAAAGTTATAAGCTTTTAAAGTTAGTTGATGTCGCATGCTCTATCTCATTTTCGCAAAACGACGTCTTGTACGGGGCAGCCCCAGACTAGTATGGAGAACTGAATATTGACGTCACAAAACATTATCGCTATCTCTGTCAAATTAGCAATATTGGAATGCTTGTAACTAGCTCAATATAAAAGTAATTAGTGTGTCGTTTTTAGTATTAGTTATAGATTGAAGAATTTTTTTATTTAAATATTAAAAAAAATGTCAAGTACCCAATTACTCACGTATAAAAAAAAGATATGATAATAATATGATATGGTAGCTTTTGTCACTGTGTCACTCAAACTTGTAAAATTACGTTATCTTTCCCAGGTATGCAGTAGACTTAATAATTTGCATCGATCTGTTCGGGGCTTGTTGCGTATACCAAATCATAATAGCGAAAACAATCCAGCAGTTGGTGGAGAATGAAGAAGATTTAGAGAACCAGTCGCATTTGAGGCTGTATATCCTGGCACTATTGGTGCCAGTGTTACTGCTATGCATGATCACCACGCTCAAGTACTTAGCACCTTTCACGTTGATTGCTGACGTGTTTATTGGTAAGGATGTGATTTTATTTCCATAATTTTAATTTATCCTTGTGTTTATTGCTCTAGTCACTACGCTAGACAAGCGGATTAGTGACCGCAGGTTTGTATTCGTGCTTTGGGAGAACGGCGCTACCCACTCTAGTTTCTGCTTCCCTTTGTCGCCTCTTACCGCACCCATACGTAGAGAGATAGGGTTAGAGTTTATTCTTAGCCGCTACCCTCTCGCATCCTGATCCACAAGTGTATATTTCTTGACAATTATTCTTTAAAAGTAATAAACAGATGCAACTCAGAGCTGATACACGCCACATTTCTGTTCAAAGATGTTTCCAAAATCACAAAAAGGACCGGCTTCAAATAATATAATATACTAATCTATTTTTGGCAGTCAGAAAAATGGCAAAAAAGTCCTTATCATTATCACCGACCACCAACCCGACATATTATGACTAGATATAACATAATACGCGTGTATATTTCCTTGTACAAGATGAGTGGGGTTTTAAACAGTGAAAAATGTACGCATGTTGAGATAAATCTGATAAATGGCTTTATTTCAGTGACGTGCGTGATAGCTACAATTGTGTACAGTCAGCGATCAGCCCCTGATATCTCCAAGGTGCCAGCCTGGAAGGGTGTAATAGGCTTCTTCGAATTTTGTGGCATCGTAGTGTTCAGTATGGAGGGGATCGGCGTCTCCTTGCCCATTGAGAACAATATGAAGAATCCGAAGCAGTTTCCAATGATATTATGTGCTGGTAAGTGCTAGGCATTTAGTTTTCTTAAAGTTTTCTGATTTAGATAAATATTGTATACCTTTTCAATAGGCGTATGAACTAAGTTTTTTTTTCGACTATCATGTAGATTATTGAAAAGTATAATTGGGCAGGTAATATTTCTTTTACACTTGTTCAAAAAATTACGGAGATATATTGAGTTAAAATATCACACGACGTCACGCCTTGGTAAAATTTATACCGAACCATGACGTAGTGAGCCCCCACTCCCCAACTTTAAAGCGTTTTAACTAAGTAATTATTTGTTAATTTGATAAAACAAAAATACGGGTGTAATATTCTGTTTATCCAGTCAACATGCCTATTGTTCGTTTCATGTCGTATTGGTTTTATTTTTTTACTTTTTATGTTTTGAAGTATTTTTTTCTTGCGGACCTGGATGAAATTGGCACAGGGCCCGGAGTGACGTAAAATTACACGTATAATTAGAGGACCATGCCCAGCAGTGGTATGACAAGGAGTGTGGATGAGGATGATGAATAAGCCTGAAGGGTGGGCGAATCAGCCCCCTTGGACCGGGTACATTCCTGCAATCGTTGTCGCTGATGGAGTCGCTCGAATGTATGGAGGTGGCAAGTGGGTCGCATGGCATTTCCCTTCGGTAAGTCGCGTGACTTATTGAAGGGGAATGTCATTTGAGCGATTTCTGTCGGCGTTGGCGCTTGTGGGGGTGTGCTTTGTCCAGGGGGCAGGGTGCTGTCAATATTAAATGTATGACGTTCAAAAAGTGCTACTTAGTAGCTTAGTTTGAATATATGATTTTGATTTTGATTTCCTGTATCGCATATAATTATGTATTTGCAGGAATTAAACTTCCTGCAAAGCTACATGACGTGTTACATTATATTTTTTTCTATATCCAGGCATGTCAGTGGTAGTCTCATTCCTGATTCTGGTCGGATTCTTTGGTTACTGGGGCTTTGGAGAAAGCTCAATAGCACCTGTAACACTAAATTTTCCTTCAGAAATGTAAGTACTCATATCTATTTTTTCTTTATAATTGTAAATAATATTTTAAGCTTATTTTTTTAAGTCCTTGATGCCCTTGAAGTTTATAAAAGGACTTTTTTTTCATTTTAATACCGGCTTATAAATTTACCTCTATTGGGCACGGGTCTCTTTTCATTTAGAGAAAGAACAAACATTGATCACCACGTTTGCTCACTTCTGGGCTGGCGACTTAAGGTTTCAATTTCTGGAATCCAGGTTTCTTCATGATGTTTTAGTTTACCGAAGATCACCAATATCTATTAATAATTGAGAAAGCATATATTACTTTAAAAAAAAAACACATTGGTACTTACTTGCTTGTAACGGATTCGAATCTGCAACCTTATACATACTAGTCCGTTCATTGGCCTGCAGGCCAACATGATAAAGGAGGGTGTAGGAGTTGATTGTTTTCTCTAATTATTTTTTCTTTTCTCAACAGCTTCCCCACAATCCTGAAGTGTTTGATGGCAATCATGATCTTCGTAACATTTGCCCTCAACTTCTGGGCTCCATTCAACCTAGTCTGGTACTATGTATCCAAGAAACATGATCCCAAGAAGTTTTGGATCTGGGAACGCGTATACCGAGCAAGTTTTATCATCGCCATCACATCTATAGCTATTGCCTTCCCGAATATAGGGAACCTAATGGGACTGGTAATTATT
Source organism: Plusia festucae (assembly GCA_950381575.1). Taxonomy (NCBI): domain Eukaryota; kingdom Metazoa; phylum Arthropoda; class Insecta; order Lepidoptera; family Noctuidae; genus Plusia; species Plusia festucae. The sequence continues at coordinate 5,573,036 of OX494455.1, forward strand.
ATCTACATTTTATCTGGTTGTGGAAATAATGATCAAAATGGGTCGACGAATAACTGCGGTTTTGAGACCTTTAAATGTTAAGCACTGGGATGACAAGGGCTGTGAAAGCTGATGGCAAGTAAAAGTCATGTTTTAATGCGACACCATTACATTACATTAATATTGGTTTAACAAGGTTGCCATGCAGATAACCTCTTTTCACATCTATGAGAAAAATTTGTAAAGCATCTTCTTTAATATTCTTTTCGTGTCAATCGGTTTGATCATACTCTTCATAGTAATGAATTCTGTCCAACTGGCTAGTTCGTCAAGTCGTTAGTAGTAGTTAATGACTGTGCCTACTAAACCGGAGGTCGTGGGTTCGATTCCCATCCAGGACAAATCTTCGTAGAATGAGTATGATCGTTCTGTGTCTGGGTGAAATTTATCCCTAATATTCACTAAGAAATATAAAAGTATGTTTGTCAGTTGCTTGGTGTCATAAATATAGTTGTTTGGCTCTGCCTAGTTAAGGATCAGATAGCTGAGTGTGAGATATCCCAAGATATTATCTTTTTTTTCCAGCTTGGGGCCTTCTGTTTATCCAACATGGGCTTCATTTTCCCGGCAATCATAGAACTTCTGGTGGTCTGGGAGTATCCTGGACTAGGAAAATACAAGTGGCGGCTTTGGAAGAACATTATTGTCCTTTTTGTCGGAATACTATTATTTATTGCTGGCACTTACTCTAACGCTAAAGGATTGATAGCAAGCTTATAAATATAATTATGTATTTTTTTTATAATTTTTTTCATTTCTTTCTATAGAAATTTACGCTCCCTCTTTTTTGTGTACCTACCTATATTTGTTACAAAAAACAAAGGCCCGGAATATAGGTCGAAATATTAAAATTAAAAATCAACTTTTCATACAAAAATAAGTCACGTGACAATTGTCAGTTTGTATGAAAATTTCATTTTCGATTTTAAGATTTCGACCCATGTTTCTTGGGAAAAGTGGCTTAGTTGAACCTGATTACTTCGTTGAATAAACGCATTCCTTTTAAAATAATCCTGTATAATATTTTAGACCAATTAACTGTTTTTTAGAGCACTTAGGAAGCGGTGGGGTGGGCGAATCAGGGTGCTGTCTGTGTCGATGACCTTCAAAAAGTGCTACATGGTAGCCTAATTTGAATAAATGGTTTTGAATTTTGAATTTTTGAATTTTGATTTTTTCTAAAAAGTATAGTAAGTCTATGTCATAATATTAGTATGTAGGTAAATATAAATAATACTGAGGTCACAGCCAAGAACGAATGAATAAAGAGTCAAGAAACACTTGTAGTTTATCTCACGTCTCTCCCCAACTGACAGTCTAAGTGATAAGGGCTCCCTTAACCCGACACGTAACACCACGTTTAATTGAACGTGACTAACGTCTAATTCTACTGTCTAAATATGCGTCCTGATTAAAAAATCTGTTACCTACAGCTTGGCAAGAAAGCCCTGAAACGGACTAAATTTTCTACGGAACGGAACTATATTTCATCATTGGCAGCACTCGCTCTACCTTGTCAAGTAAAGTACGTGAGCTGTCAGTTCTTGTAAACAATGACTGTTTCTCGTGTATAATTTTATTAATTTGGGTTATTTTGACGACCTCCGTGGTCGAGTGGCCTACACACCGGTTTTCAAGGTGTCGTCAGCTTTGAGGTTTTGAGGGTTCGATCCCCGGACGGGTCAATATAGAAAAACACTTTTCTACATTGCCTCGGGTCTGGGTGTTTGTGGTACCTTCGTTGTCTCTGGATTCCATAACACAATTAGTGCTTTAGCTACTTACTTTGGATTTGGAGCAATATATGTGATGTTGTCCACATTTATTTATTATTATTTATTTATTTATTGTGGTGATACTAGTGACCCATTGTGATTAAATGAACAAGTCCTTATCCGCAGCTCCTCAAGAGCGATAATTTATAAAGTGTGCTTGAGATGTTTGGCGGAATTCGAGGCCGGACAAAATATTTCATCCAATCTCAAAAACGCGTAAACCCGCTGAAACGCAGGTATAATCATATTTTATACTCGTAATAATGTAATGTGTGTATTTAAAGGTTCAATATGTATTATAAACCCTTAAAATTATAATTTTAAGTAAATTTATAAATTTGGCGTTGTGTTAACAAAACGCATTGAAATGTAGCGCGTTCTTATAATTTTGATACTATTTGTTAATATTGCATAAATCACTGAACTGTGGGATCAATTTATTTTAAAGGGGAAATAATAATGGTTCCGAAAAAAAAAATTAATCTCCAGCGATCTGTGGCCGACTATTATTCTAATTAACTAGCGTTATAATGAATTACCGACAAAAAAACCCAAAACATACCGAAAAGAAAAATTATATTTAACAAACAAATAAGAGCACGTTAAAATTACATATCTCCTAAAATAAAATTGAACTTCGAAATACAAAACTAAACTTCTGAATAAAATACTGAACCTCCGACAAAATTACTAAGTTACCGACAACAGAGCTTTAGTCAAAATATTCACATTTTTACGACTTGCATGAACTATTTTAATTTCTATTGTTGGTTATAAAATATATTTTTTACCTCTCAGTATTTATGAAAATACCTAAACTGTTCGGCCCGCGCGATCGATTCGATCGATTTCCATGCTCTCAATTTCTTGAATTATTACTAAACTACTCTTGTAAGTAGATTTTTTTATAATTGGAATCTCGGAAACGGTTTAAACGATTTTTATGAAATTTGGTATACCCACAGGGGTTTTCGGGTCGATATATTATTGTCCTACTTGCCCATTGCAGATAGGTTTAAGTGTCAAATTCGACTCAGTAGGTTAGGTTAGGTTAGAATTGCGACCCCCCCGCACGAGCCGAGCGAGCGAAGCGAGCGTGCCGCGGCAGCGGCCGGCGAGTGCCAGAAGCGACTCGCTATGTTTTTACTTTTCCATTACAGATAGGTTAGGGGGTTTACAATCATTCATGTTTACTTCAACTATTTGGATTTATACCATAAAAAGGTATTATTACAAGTACACCCACTCTGAATAGTATTTTCATTATAACGTTGTAGTTAAATTAGCACCAAGTCTATGAAATGTGAAAGGTAATTTATGATTTAATAGTCGGCAAGTAAAGATAAAAATGCCAAAACATAATTTTCAGTAGAACGTAATTTAAGCTGGTAGAAAAGTATTATAGCAATAAACAGTTATGTTTATTTTTCGAAGATTTTAGTATCTGATTCGGTCGTTTCGTCATTTTTATTCGGATGAAAGTAGTCGGAAAGTAAGTATTTTAGGCAGTAAGAATTCTTATTTTTTTGTCGGAGCTTTTATTACTACCCATTTTAAAGTATTCTGAAATAATTATTAATTTTAAATCATTATTATTTGTTATTGCAAATGTTTATTTGTTTTTATTTAATTTTTCTAAGCAGTTGCTGATCCAAATGTTATACAGCATTTCAGTTGAAGACGGAAAAATTAAAGTCAAAAAGAAAATAGAAAAAGGTTTTTTTTCAAAGGGAGCAAATATCTTAACCTACAAGGTGAAAGCAGCAGCAGTGACACATGAGAAGAATTTCATCGCCATCATTATCTGATCCATCAGAATTTTAATAAAAGCTTAAACCAAGGCATGGATGAAGAAATTTTGGGCGAAAAATACTTTATGTAAAACAATGTTAATTTTGATTAAAACAATACTTCAAATATTTTTTTACGATTGATTACTGTGAAACTATTACCACTATTACTGACATTTTTATTTTTATGCACTATAGAACATTGGTCCTGTGGTGAGAGGAGTAATTGGATTTGTGGGACAAAATCACACACTAGTAAAACGTCCAACTTATCACTGTGATCGAAACCCTAATAAATTGATCTGAGGTCTTGTAAAACATACAATTGCCTCACATAATGTGGAATCAGTTGTCATCAACATTTACAAATACCAAACAATTTTATTTTTAGATTCCAAATAAATATTAACAAATGTTATCCTTCCAGGCCGTGGCTAAACAAGCTTTTCAGAAGTTTTTTTTGTTTCACAATACTTTTTAATTGAAAAAAATCGTAAGTATCAAAAACGTGTTCAACGTATTATAATATAAGGTTACAACATGCACGATAGTGGCGCCCCTATTAATTTCACGACTTTTTTGTCAAACTGTGAAAGAAACGAATATCCATTGAATGCCTACGTCTTTTTTTTTTTAAAATATGACATGTGGCAACACTAATGACAACTTTAGCTGTTCCATGTGCGTACACCCATGAAGGTATAGATGAAAACATCTATACCTTCATGCGTCCACCTGATGCCTGAGGCGGACACGCTATGGCTCCATCTATGAGTTAAGTTATCTAAGGCTCGGCATGTTGCTGGCCGCTCCTTTGCTGCCATATCTAGCAGAAAATTAGAATAATACTGTCAGTTTAGAAGCCCCTTCAAATATCCGTCAAACTAAAGTCGCAGACGCGACAGAAGACTGTTTTCGGCGAATTTTAACTCAAATTATAAATTTCCCTACTCTAAAAAGTATCTGCATACTGATATCAAAGTTTTGATTATGACACTTTTATAGTTTCAAAGTAACTGTCAAACGCCGCTTTAAGTTTCATCAAATTGAAACAAGTAAGTAGTTATTCTATTACGCTACATGATCATAGCGCTCAGTGAACGGAAAAAAACATAGAAGAGTAACTTCAAACAATATCGCATAAATAAACAGCCCCACGAGGTTTGTTTTCTTTACCAGCTAGTTTGTTCTCTATTGCCATCACCGAAGTAATGATTAGTTTTGATGACGACGCTCGTCACTGATTGGCTTAGCAACGCATAGTAACAACATCAGGGTCATCATTGGCGCGCGAAATGAATATGTGCGACATTTGACGGGTAGCAAGAGTTGTCAAAGTCGTGTACTTTGACAACTCTTGCTACCCGTCAAATGTGCAAAAGGTAGATGAAAGATTTGAATAATATTACTACCTATGTATATTATAAATGTTCCGAGTATACCTAACATTTACCAGCATTTTTATTATTATGCAGATTAGATTGACTTATGCACCATTTTACTGTGCAAGAAGGTATTATAATAACAATGATAAATATGACAAAAACCGATGACATTTGCCGCCAAAGTCGAATTTACTCTCCTTCGCGGCACAATCGGCAAGTACCGAAGCACAATTTGTGTGGGGTCATTTTTAAGCGATAGGAATTCTTCCATGTTTTTTCCGTTCGCTAATGGCGCTGCATGAATTTTACTTTATCATATACTAACTAACTGGTCCCCGCGACTCCGACACCCCGACAGACTCAATAGGAGTCTTTAATCATGAGCTGACGCGGCGGCGACGGTGTCGCTAGTCGGGCGATCCCGAGAATGCGCGTGAGTAAACCGTTGAATCTTTAAATAATGCACTATAATTATGTTACTCTCCGTATCAACAAGCTATTCAATCTCTTATATTATTTATTGCCTAGTGTATGAGATCTGATCTATCATTAACAGCCAGTTCGCTACGTAGGTTCAAAAGAAAATTTAATACTGAGGACTGGACAGCAGTCAAGAAAATTTAGGTACTTACAGGAACTAGGTAATACTAGTTTATACCACAGATGGTGATGGCACAATTATTACAACAATTACGTCTTGGCTGAAGACATAATAATTATTAATAATAAAGGCCTATAAATTCCCACTCTCAAAAAAAAAAAAACAAAAACTGCCGGGCTCTTCTCATATATATATAGAGAAGGAATTAGCATTGATAATCACGCTGGCTCACTGCGGGTTATCGATTTCAGATTACAATTTTCCTAATCCAAGTTTCCCCGCGATGTTTTCCTTCGCTGATTGCCAATGATGTCTTAGAATAACTTTAAAAACCCACATTGGCACAAAAACCGTTTGTCTACCACGATATTCATGCACGATCGTAAATAGTGCTATTACCTAATGTTCACGTAAGCAGTAAACCATGGCCTTGTTGAGGTTCTCTGGCTAAAGTAACTGCACGGCGAGTTTGGATAACAACAGGACGACCCCATCATCATTAATGGTGATAAGCCCGATAAAACTTTTAAATTTTTGCTGGCATTTTTGTTTTCAAACATAATTAAAGCGCTACGGTGGGCGTCGCTCCTGCACACATTTGATGCGTGTACGCACGTATGTCTTTTGTGTAGTAGTAAGAGCCCTTTATTCGCATATGGACAGATTCTCAAAAAGACAGAAGTACATGTAAGAAGAAAAACAACAAGCTTTTCAAATTTTTTTTTTGCGTGTTGTAAGGAGCATCGCAGGCCAGATTACATCGCGCAGTCTGTTATTCTCGTCAATTTGTTGCAAAACGGTGATCAGCGTGTTCACAAAGGTCTTTCGCGTGCCTTTGAAAAATCTCAATTTTTTTTTTTTTTTTTAAAGATTACTAGCAATGTGGGTCGTACATTACTAGTAATCTCATTAACCCCTCGTGTTAAGCTAAGATGCTTGTGTTACGAGTGGGTTCACGTCGGTAGGTAGTGTAATGGGTGGGATTCCAACCCGCAACCACATGATCGCAAGTCCGACGCCCTAGCCGTTAGGCTACCGCCGCCGTGCCGCTTAGAAATTTAGATCAATTAACATATTATTATAATGTTCCAGGTAAACAAAGCGATGGCTGCCGAGAGGAAAGAACCTCCTAGATCCACGCCACCGATCCCACCCAAAGGCTCTACCAAAAGCAAATTCGTTGTGTATACAGACAACAACTACAACTATACCGCACTAAGGCGTGTTGCTAAACCCACCAAGTAAGTTGCATCTTACTTGAAAGATTTACCATGAAATGTTCTTAATGATAAACAATAAGTTTATGATATTGTATAAGAATTATTATTTTCATGATTTTCTTATCTTAATCTTAATATTTTAATCTATATAAATTACGCGTAACGTTGTTTGTCCGGGATGGACTTCTAAACTACTTAAACGATTTTAATCAAATTTGCACACCGTGTACAGTTTGATCCAACTTGAAACATAGGATACTTTACATCTCGATTATAAAATAATAAATTGAGACCGCGGGCGGAGCTGTGTGAAACAGCTACCTAGTTGAATTACGAAACCCAAAAAAATATTAAATTAGAGATTTATTTTCGCATTTTGAGTATTTGAAAAGATGATATGAGAAAGAAAGGAGTGGATGCGGCATCCACTCCTTTCTTTCTCATATCATCTTTCACACAATCCATCCATCTCTTTTTCGGCCTCCCTCTGCTTATATACCCATTCACAGTCATACTTATAACTTGTTTTGTTATGTGACTTTCATCCCTCCTCATAACATGTCCATACCACTACAAACGCTTACCTCTTATCTTTTCATTCACTGGCGCTACTTTCAAGCTTCCTCTAATATACTCATTCCTTATCCTATCTAATCTCGTCACTCCAGTCATCCATCGAAGCATTCTCATTTCCGCTGCATGCAATCGTCTTTCATCAGTCCCTTTCACTGCCCAGCATTCTGAACCATACATCAATACAGGTCTTATAGCCGATTTATACATTTTACCTTTCAGCTTTACGGGCATGTTAGGATCTTTTAAGTCCTAACTAGGTACTTACATGTAACAACCAATAACAATTAAGAACTTATCGTCATCGTTATGTCGTCACCACTCTGTTTAAGCAAGTGATTTCCTAATATTTCAGTGTCTTGGAATCAACGGGACACTTAGTAAAGGGCTGCCTCGGAGGAGGCATCTTGGGTATCCACGAAGCTTACATGAAGTGTGGACTGTGGACGGCTCTAGTGGTCACCATTATCTTCGGATTTTATATCACATATTGTATACATGTAAGTAAGAGATAAAAAGCGATCTATTTTGGTGTTATTAAGGAGGTCTTTGCTTCATGCTATGGCGTGATTTTCAAATGATCAAATCGATCAAAAAGTCATACAAACGTGAATCGGATTTCGGAAACATTCATCTACTAAAAATGTATTTATAAAAGGTTTGTTAAATTACACAGGATGTAATTAAAAAACCTTTTATAAATACATTTTTTTTACATCTTGCAAACCGATATAGACGGTAAGTAGAAATAAAATCTGTTTGAGACTCGATAGTCCCGTCCTTATTAGTCGATGTGCAGCATAATATTTTAAACCGATGAACGAACATTAGTAGTAGTGTAAGGTTTTATTAATTTTATTTATTAATTATTCTTCTTACACTGGCCACACTGACTACGTTTTACGGTATTTTGTATTGTGGTTTGCTAGCCACACTTGTGGGAGATTCTTTTGTTTTGGCGGGACGCGGTCGGGCGTTTAAAAACGGAAGGGATGCTTCTTTTTCGGGGAATGATGCAGAGAAGTTTGATATTCAAGCAGTTCTCATAAATTAATTAATTTTGTAACGCAAGAGTGTACTTAAAACAATTGCTTGATAAATAAATTGTACAACAGCGTGACTTGGTGTGCAAACGCATGCCCCCTCACTTATTTGCAACTAGCATCAGAAAGTTAGCTACGTTAATATTACCAAAAACAGTGCCATATCTCTTTTTTTTTTCTTTAATAAAAAAACGACGCCCGCTCTAAGCAATTTAATCCTGGTGTCGCGGGGGTTTCACAAACATTCAAATCACATGCACAAAGAACACCCAGACTTGGAACAAGCATTTGTCTATCACACAAATGCTTGTCTCATGCGGGATCGAACCCGCAGCACGTCGCGCATATTGGTAATTAGCGTGGTGACCTATACCATTCGGCTATCCGTGCAGTCAAATATATAAAAACAGTTTTTTTTTAATATGTGAATAGTGTGTTTAAAAAATGTTTATTAAAAAAATAACGGGATTGTTTTATGTTCCAGATATTAATAACTTCAACACAAGCGCTATATGTGAGGTTACATGTACCGCAGATGTCATATCCCGACGTGGCTGAGGCGTCACTGGAAGTAGGACCCTTCCCTAGCCTTCGGAGATTCAGTAAATTGTTTAGGTTAGTTCGTTATATAAATATAATCTATCCCTACATATAAAAGAAAGTCGTTTTAGTTACACTATTTATAACTCAAGAATGGCTGAACCGATTTGGCTTAAATTTGGTAGGGAGGTAGCTAAGAACCAGGAGAAGGACATAGGATACTATTTTTATCCCATTCTCGTTGTTCCCGTGGGACGTGATATAAAACGTGGTATAACAAAACGCAACTGACATAGAATAACAAAAAACAACTCAGTCAAAATATAAGTCAACGGTTCATTTATTTAAAAATGGTACCTATTAGATAACAAAACGCAACTGACAGCTGAACATATTTAAAAAAAAATTGATCGTATGATGCATTTGTTTAAAGTTTTTAATATTATGTTGATTATCATTACCTAATAACAATACCATGCCGCGACCAAGACCTCTAAGGTTGAGGCGGAACAAAGTTCGCCGGGTCAGCTAGTATATTATAATAATACCGGCCTATATACGTCCCACTGCTGGGCACAGGCCTTTTCCATATAAAGAAGGGATGAGCATTGATCACCACGCTTGCTCATTGCGGATTGGCGATTTCAAATTCCAAAACTTTGAAATCCAGGTATCCTCACGATGTTTTCCTTCACCGTTTGTCAATGTTCGAACCTGCAACCATGTGCATGCGAATCCGGTAATTGAACCGCTACGCTACCACGACAGTTCGTTATATGTTCCTAGGAAAAAATCGTATACGACCAGGAGCCTTATTCGCTAATTCCAAGCAGTTTACGTGCTGTTACGTGTATGGTTAAGAGATGCGTTATGTCTTTAGACTTATTGGGAGCCATTTGGATATTTGACTAATATCACAAAATTGATTTCTGACTAATGTTTCTAAAAATAGTCGTAAATTGAAGCAAAATAAACAAAAAAAAACTAATATAATAATAATAAATATCTTGGGACAATCTCACACACGGTCATCTGATCCCAAACTAGGCAGAGCCTGTACTATGGTAACCAGAAAACTGATAAACATACTTTTATATTTCTAAATACATACATAATTTTATAGATAAATAACACCCAGAGACAAAACAAATGATCGTGCTCATCACACAAAGATTTGTCCTGGGTGGGAATCGAACCCACGACCTCCGGCTTAGCAGTCAGGGTCACTAACCACTAGACCAACAGGCCCATCAAATATAAGTTATAAGCTTCTAAAGTTAGTTGACGCATGCTCAATCTCTTTTTCGCAAAACGACGACTCGTACGGGACAGCCCCAGATTAGTATGGAGAAATAAATATTGACGTCACAAGATATTATGTATGATACAGATACATGAAAATTAGAACTGGCAAATTAGTTCCGAATAAGATTCTCATAGGTACAAATTTGCCGTCTAGAAAAAACGTGTGCTCTAAAAACACTGATTTTCAAGGTGAAAACTAGTTTGTCATTTCTAAGTTAGTTGTTATCTTTTGCCGTCCTTTACTCACGCTTTATACCTACAAATAGGTAAAAGATAGCAATTATTCAATTTTAATTTAGTTTGCGTACAGAGGAATCAGCCCTAGTGTATTCAGGTTCGGTATTACAGTTTTAGACTCAAAAAGTATTTAATAACTGGCACATAAAGAAGAAGAAGAAACTACATTACAGTTTAAACAATAACTTGTTTACCAACCAACTTTGTTTTCTTGTTGTGAAATTTTTACCCGTGTTTATAGCTTGCGCTGTCCTGCCCACGGCTTAGCTCGTAATCAATTTTCGATTTTCCCTCGGGAACTACTAAAGGAATCGGGATAAATGGTAGCCTATGTTCTCTTGCATGTCAAAGACTACATGAATGCCAAATTTCATCGAAATCCGTTCAGCCGTGCTTGCGTGATTGAGTAACAAACATCCAAACATGCAAGCATGCAACACTTTCATATTCTTCTTCTTAGCGTGTCGATCAATGGCAATGTGAGTTTTATATATTGTCAGACCAGTACTCGGCCACGCAGACAGCATTGTCGGTGGCGTTGTAAAGATCTTCGCGTGTGCAGGTGTTGGGACACGCTGGGCAGTTCATTAAGTGGGCGCACTCACATGGCTCAGGTGTACTGTAACCCCACCGGCACATATTTTCATATTAATATTAGTAGAATAAATTTGGTTTCGTTTTTTAAATTTTTATTGATGCTGTTATTTCGTTATGAATTGTTATAAAGATGTGTTATAAATAATAGCTTTCGTTTTTTTACTAGTCATTCTTGGGGTTTGAGTGGGAAATTCAAGGATTTTAGATTATTTCTACATATTGTCTTGGGGTTGAAGTAAAATGATTTTTGGGGTTGAATGGAATAAGCCGTCAAAGTTACCTTCTAATTTCTTATCTTGAGTGTGAGCGAGTGTAACAAAATTTTGACTTCAGGAAGTCATAGAAAGAGATGATAGATATCTGTTTATAAAATGATTTGATGACATAAGTAGCTTTTTCTTAAGTGCTGCTCAAGTCGTACTCAACAAAATCTTTTTTTTTTCTAGGTATGCTGTAGACGTAATAATTTGCATCGATCTGTTCGGATCTTGTTGCGTATACGAGATCATAATAGCGAAGACGATCGATCAGTTGATGAACCGTGGTAGCACAGTTGAGGACTTGAATTCTGTGAGGCTGTACATCTTAATACTGTTATTACCAATTTTACTGCTGTGTATGATAACCACTCTCAAGTACTTAGCACCATTTACAATAGTTGCTGATGTGTTTATTGGTAAGGACTGAAGTCAGAAATTATTTTTTGCATAGTTTTAATTTATTGATAGATCAGATACTACTCCAATATTATAGCAATAAGATCGTCGTAGGCGACGTTAGCAGAGCGATAGACGAGCGATCGTCGACGCCTTACCTGGTGGACTTAATAATTATAAACAGACTAGCACAGTATTAAATGAACAAAAACCTTATAACTGTAGAAATCACTATAATATTGCTGTAATCTGCATGATCATCTGTTGTGTAGTTCAAAAGATTTAAGAGTAAAGACGGTGGGAGCGACTCAGTCTTACGAGTGTATTAGCCTGTTGGTATAGTAGTAAAGACCTCGACTACTAAGCTGTAGTTTATGGGCTTTGCGATTCCCACTCAGGACAAATCTTTGTGTAATGAGCAACTTTGTATATATATTTTTTATTTGGGGAACAAACAATTTAACAATATATATTATGTCTTACATTTAGGTTTACATGAATAACAAGTAAAAGTTCAATACACTACATTTAGACAGACAAGACATTAATTGTGTAATTTATCTATAATATGCATATATTTAGAAATATATAAGTATGTTTATCAGTTGTCTGGTTACCATAATACAGGCTCGGCCTAGTTTGGGATTACAGGGCCGCGTATCTGTTGTCCGAAGATAATAATATTATATACCTAATTTCCTTTATTTTCATTAAATACTACCTGTTCCCCGCGACTCCGCCCGCGGTATCTAATTTTTTAGTAAAACATATAATATAGCCTTTGTTACTCAGAGTAAATGTAGCTTTCTAATGGTGAAATAATTTTTGAAATCGGCACAGTAGTTTTTAAGTTTATTTACAACATACATACACACAAAAATACAAATCTTCCCTCTTTATAATAATTATGAAAATAACTTTTGGTTAGCCCTGAAAAGAACTGTTGGTTAGCCCTGAAAAGAACTGTTGGTTAGCCCTAAAAAGAACTGTTGTTTAGCTCTGAGAAGAACTATTGCGTAGGTGTAGTTTTAAGAACGAAATCTAAAAAAAATCGCACGAAAATTATTAGACTTCGCGCACGACCGCTGCGTAGGGAGCCGGCCTTTTGCCTGAGCCGCGCGGGTACCTTACTCATAGATCTAAACTCCACTCCCGCACGCGCACCCCCGCCTTGTTGACGCCCACTTCGCAACGGGCCGTGCAGCAGAAATCGTAATATTTTAATTTCGCCATAACTTCAAAACCAAACGTCCAATTGTAATCATTCAAAGACCAAATATTATCTCCATAAAGTGTGCTTAGTGATGATATATCTATATATATAAAAATGAAACCCGTTTTCCGTTGTCACGACATAGCATGAAAACGGCTTGACCGATTTGGCTGATTTTGATCTTGAAATGTTTGTGGAAGTCCAAGGAAGGTTTAAAAGGTGTAAAACATAATAATAATATATAATAATAACGGCCTATATACGTCCCACTGCTGGGCACAGGCCTCTTCCCATATAGAGAAGGGATGAGCATTGATCACCACGCTTGCTCACTGCGGGTTGGCGATTTCAGATTCCAATACTTTGAAATCCAGGTTTCCTCACGATGTTTTCCTTCACCGTTTGTCAATGATGTCTTAGAATGATTAAGAAAATACATATAACTTTGAAAAAGTCACATTGGTACTTGCCTGGGTTCGAATCCGGTCATTGAACCGCTAGGCCACCACGACGGTAAAACATAAATAATATGTAAAAAAAAACTGTTCCTAAACTCGGGAATTACCTTAATTAATTTACTTTTGACAGAACGAAGTCTGTCCGGGCAACTAGTTATTATATATATTAATAGCATGAGTAAAATAAACGCGCTTAAATGTAGTCCAAAAAAAATTCAAGATTTTTAAATAAGTAATAAAATGGTTGTTGTAGCTCACTCGACATAGAAAGGTATAGTGTGTCGCGGACTTTTTTGTAGATATTTATAAGATCTACGATTAATTAGAACATTTTATGGGTCTATCTTTTATAGTTTTGCAGCGTACGCAAAATAAGTACCTTCTCTGGTTGATTTTTTACACCTTGTGTCCGACAAACCCAAATATTTTACGGAACCCTATTTTTTCCAAAATAAAATAAAGCCTATGTTACTCGTGGATAATGTAGCTTTCGTATGGTGAAAGAATTTTTAAAATCGGTCCAGTAGTTTTTGAGCTTATTCGTTACTGTAACCAAACAAACAAAGTTTTCCTCTTTATAATATTAGTGTAGATAAACCTATACCTTGTTCATCTTTATTTGAACCCAGAATAAATAATTGTAGTTCAATATAATAAATAATAACTCCTTTGGGTAAGTCGTTACCTCATCATCACATAAACGCAAAACCTGAGGGGTTTTAACTTGCTTTTTGCAACCTTAAGATATAAATAAAAAAATGTATCTGAAGGTCTATGTAGGAGCATACAATATCCGCAGGGCAGCTAGTGGCGAGCTGTTTGTGAGTAGCGACACAACGGACCTGACTGCTCCAGGGAGTCACTCTTTAGGAAGGGCTCCCAGCTCTTTCATGCCCGCCCTGGGTCCGCTACTGTGACTCGCGATGGCGAAATCGGGGCCGCACCGCTCGACACCCCTAGTCGCTCGCACTGGTGTTGCCCCCTGCTGCCTGCAGTGGCGGTTGTTTGGTGGGCCTATCTAGTGAATGGCTAGTCGCTACCTGCTTATTTGATTGCATTTTGTGTTGCAAAGCAGGAGTCACATCTTCCCGATTTTATTCCAAAAACAAATGCACTTAACATAATTATACCTACTCATAGCACAAATTAGTTAAGCACCACAATTTCCAATAGGTCTGTAGCCACCTTGGGCCGTTCATGTCTGTTCTTCCATAGAGCAGGGGTGGATGGTCTCTTGTAGATCCCCCATCCCTTATTAGAGTTAAATTCTCAACAGGGTCACTGCGTGTTTGACCTGTGTCCCCATAAAAGCCTTTCAAAGGACCAGGAATTCTCATTACTGAGGATTTATTTATTTATTTATTAGCTTTATTATTATCCCTTACATCAGTTTTTGTTGCGTACTAAATATTAATTTATTTGTTAGTAATGTTAGTGTTGTACTTAAATAAGGTTAGTATTGTTAGGTGTAAGGGCCGCCGATTGCGGTAAAAGCCTCCTCCAAACCATTCCAGATGGCTCTATTCTTTGCCTGCCTACTCCATAAATTGCCGGCTACTTGCACTATGTCGTCACTCCATCTTTTCAACGGTCTACCCCTCCTTCTCTTTTTAAATCTCGGGTACCAATTTGAGATAATTTGTGACCATCTTTCATCCGTAGCTCTCTAAATATGACCTGACCATTTCCATTTAAGTGTCAAGACCTGTTTGACCGCATCTCTCGCCTTTGTTATTTTTCTTATAAGAGAACTTTTGACTCTATCTTTCAATTTGATGTTCATATAGCTCCGTTCTATTCCTCTTTGACAGCTTCTTATTTTGCCACGTCTGGCATGCGTAGGTAAGTACCGGCAATAAGCAGATATTCAACGCTTTCGTTTTCAGTATTGTGGGTATAGAACCTTTGAAAATACGTCGAAAGCTTTCGAGTAGTCAATAAAAGCTACATATAAAGGGAGGTCATATTCCATGTACCGCTCTATTATAACTTTCAGTGTGTGTATGTGGTCATTGGTAGAAAAATGTTTCATGAATCCCGCTTGTTCTATGGATTGATTTTCGTCAATTTTCGTTGTTACACGTCTCAGTAGTGTTGACGCAAATAATTTATACAGGCAAGATATAAGGCTGATGGGTCTGTAATTGGATATCAGTTTGGGGTCTCCTTTTTTATAAAGTAGAGCTATTTCCGAGCATGTCCATGTTTCTGGTAGTTCTTTTGTTAATAGAATACGGTTGAATAACTTAGTGAGTGGTTTTATTAGCTTTTCTCTCGCAGCTTTTATCATTTCGTTTGACACTCCGTCAGGTCCAGGGCTCTTTCCTGCTTTGAGTTTTATTATAGATATCTCTATCTCGCTTTCTAGAAAAGGTGGTACTGTTTCCTGGGCTAGTTCGTTATTTTTAGACAGTGGTTCCTCGTGACTTTCATTTGAACAACTATAGAGATTTTTGTAAAATTGTGTAGCTATTGCCATTAGGTCTTTCCTGTTGGTGACGGTATTTCCTGAGGCATTTTGTAGTTGTGTCATGACATGTTTGGTAGTTTCTATCTTTTTATAAGCCTTTTGTATTCCGCCTGTTTCTTCTATGAACTTGCAAATTGTTTCGAGTCTTATCTTTTTAATGTTCTGTTTAATTTTTTTATGAATTGTCCTGTATAGTTTACTGAGTCTTTTCTTTTCTTGCTTTGTTTTGTTTTTCTTGGTTTTTAATATGTGTTTTTCGTTTATCAAAATTTCTATTTCTTCTGTGATAATTTTTTTATTTCTTTTTTCAGTTGTGTCTTCAGTTTGTTCTTTATAGCCCTTTAGTAAATACGTTTCTATTTTCTTGTTGAGTTGGTACACGTTATCATTTTCGCAGTCGGATAAGAATAAAAGGTTTTCGTTTTCAGACCCGTTTTTGGCAGATAATTTTCTTCGATAATGAGCGCGAGATTTTTTGTATTTGTCTATATTCAAGGTAATTCTAAGCATTCTATGGTCACTAGGGTGTTGCAATTTGCTCATCACATTCACATTTTGTATCATTTTTGTGACATTTGTAGCTATAAAGTCGATTTCGTTCTTTGATTTTTCATCAGGTGACCTCCAGGTCCATCGAAGCTTACTAGATTTGTTGAAAATTGTGTTGGAAATTTTTAAGTTGTATTGAATGCAGAATTTTATAAACATTTCTCCCCTTTCGTTTCTTTTTCCGTAGCCATAACTTCCCATTACTAATTCTTCATTTTCTTTTGGGCATCCAATTTTTGCGTTCATGTCTCCCATGAATATTATATTTCTTGTGCATTTATCCATAGCTCTGTCAAGATCGGCGTAGAACTTTTCTATTTCTTCTTCAGTGGCTCTATTGGTCGGTGCATACGCTTGGATTATAGAGAATTTCTTTCCGTTTATACATATTTGTAATATAGCTACCCTCTCGGATATAGCGATGAAATCTTGTACTTCTGTATTGTGCTGTTTTTTTACTAAGAATCCAACACCTTTTTCTCCCTTTGTTTCACCATAGTAGTATAGAAGATATCTGCCCCTATCTTCAATTTTGTAACCTTCTTTTCTCACTTCAGCTATACCGATAATGTCCCAATGGATTTGTGATATGGCGTATTCTAGTTCGACTACTCTTGCTTCATTTGCCAATGACCTTAGATTGAATGTAGATATAAAGTACTTTTTTATGTTTGGAGGGTGGTCGTCTACAACCCCCGCGGTGACGAGCCGTTCTGGGGGAGGATGTGTTTGTTTCATGTTTGAAATATTCAATTTGTTTTTTATTTTAGAGGGTGCGGCGTTTTTATTTTCCTGGAGTGGCAGTCCTAATTGCTATTCATCTGATTCGTTTGAAGAATAGAGAGTTTCCCCATCTCCAGGGTTTTTAGTCGGACTGGTTGGACTGACGTTTTGTTTAGTAAGGAAGTTTTCCATAGAGCTCTGATTTTTTCCCATTTTCTTTATTTGAGTTTTATTCTTTTTTCTTGCTTGTTGTTGTGCGATATTTTTGTATGGACTCAATATTTGGTGGGGAGGGGTTATTTCTAGCTCTCTCTTTTTCCTAGTTTTTCCTTTCTCAGTACTGATTGTCCTTTCTTCTTCTGTTATGCTGCTGCCTTCTATGGCAGATTCTCGAACTATAAGTTTATCATATCGTAGGTATGCTATTTTTCCGGCTTCCTTCTCCTTTATTAACTGTTTTTGTAATTCTCTACGCATTTCTAGAATTTGGGGTGGGAAATCCTCTTTCATGTAAATAGTTTTAGTTTGAATATTTTTCTTATTTTTCATAATTGTGGATTTTCTGCCATACGTTGTAAAAGTTACGACGATAGGTCTCACTTTACCGTTCATGTATTTTCCCATTCTGCGTACCATCTCTAATTCTTTTCTGTCACAATCCAGTTTTAACTCTTCTTTGATAGTTTGTAACACGGTTCCTTCTAACTCCTGATATGATTTTTCGCCTTCATCTACCCCGAAGAATATGACATTTCTTTGTCGAATGTGTTTTTCTATGGCACTAATTCTTTTGTCATGATTCGAGTTAGTTTCCTTAATTTGTTCGAGTTCGCCTTGTAATAAATTAAATTTTGTATCTATTTTATCATTTATTTTGGTCGTGATGCTTGTCTCTAAATTCAGCAGAGAATTTTCAGTGTCTCGTTTGATATCTAATCTTAATTCTTTTAAAAGTTTTTCAATTTCCGACTTACTGAGGATAGCCCGTGAAAAATAAGAGATATAATAATAATAATACCGGCCTATAAATGTACTGTCACTGCTGGGCACAGGCCTCATCCCTTATAGAGCTCATTGCGGGTTGGCGATTTCAGGTTTCCTCACGATGTTTTTCTGTACCGTTTTTCAATGGTATCTTAAAACAATTATGAAAGTGAATATAACTTTGAAAAAGACACATAGATCCTTTCCTGGGTTCGAACTTGCAACCATGTACACACGAATCCGGTCATTGAACTGCTAGGCCACCACGAAATTTTTATTTTATTGTACTTATTGTTAACCAAAAGACAGCGTGCTCATGGGTATCTTTTACGTAGCGAAGGGGGCGAATCAGGGTGTTGTCCATATGCTATTTACGTTGAAAAGTGCGATTTAGAAGCCTAATTCAAATAAATGTGTTTTGAGTGTTGAATTTTGAATTATTACAAGTACTGTCGTTTTTTATAATCAGGAGGCATGAGCCGAGTGTAGTGTAGCTAGTAGTGTGACGGTGTCGCACTACCGACGTTCTATTTTGAAACCGGCAATAATATACCTATTTATATACTTGATAAAATACAATTACTCTTAAAATAACATACAGGTACAATCAACAGCAAAAGTAGATGATGAATTGAGTTTATAACTTTTGTAGTCAAAGCTGATCACGAATATATTATGGCAACTGTACTAGTAGTAAACGTTTGGTATAAGTTACAATCACATACTTTTGAATCACTTCAACGCCACACATTTCTGACGCGAACTCCGTTCATTAGTATTGAATTTCTGATTTTTATCATCTAATTTTGCTGTTGACTATACGACTCATATCTCATACACATTTTATTTAATAAGGTAGTTCAGGTTATACTGATCACGAAAGACAAAGTTAAATATACCAAATATTCAAAGAATCGCAATTAAAATCATGCTTTAGATAATAATGATATACTTAACAATGTCTGATAAATACCCAAAAATGACAATAATTTAACCACTGACCCACCGTAGTGATCCAATACCACAAAAAATGCACTCATATTGAGATATTTTACAAATAAATTAATGACTTTTTCCAGTTATATGCGTGATAGCTACGGTAGTGTACAGTCAGCAGATAGCTCCTCCGATCTCCGAGGTGCCAGCCTGGAAGGATGTTTTGGGTTTCTTTGAATTTTGTGGTATCGTAGTATTTAGTATGGAGGGGATCGGCGTCTCCTTACCCATTGAGAATAGTATGCAGAATCCGAAGAAATTTCCAGTGGTTTTATGTGCTGGTATGTTAAAAATTATAAGTGCTAGGCTTTAGGGACTACTCATGCTATCTATATAGAAAACAACGATTTTGGCTTATCACAATCCAATTCCATACGTGGGATCCGGATCCGACGTACAAACCGATCCCACTACGTAATTCCAAATGGATCTTTGCTGTAAAACGATAGATGAAAATGAATATTTACTAGGTCAATTTACTAATAAGGAGAGAATGTTATAATTATTCAAATTACTAGCTTCTGTCCGCAACTTCGTCTGCGTGGACTTCAATATTGGATTCAAAAAGAAATGAAAAATGTGAAAATCAAAAATGGAATAAAATTTTCTCCCGTGTCATAGCTTGCGCTGTAATAGAGAAAAATACCAAATTTCAAACTGGCTGTCCGCGGCTTAGCTCGTTAACAATTTTAAATTTTCTCTCGGGAACTACTTAAGGTATCGGGATAAAAGGTAGCCTATGTTCTTTTCCATGTCAAAGGCTACATGCATGCCAAATTTCATCTAATTTCGTTCAGCCATTTTTGCGTGATTGAGTAACAAACAACCAAACATCCACACTTTCACATTTATAATATTAGTGGGATTGTCACTTTCTTTGCCAAGTATCTATTTTTTAACAATTATTATAGCACAAAAATGCCTAATTTTCAGAAATCGTTTGACAGCAGGGCTCCGTTGTAGTGAACTATAAATATAGTATATAGTCATTATAAATATCGACGCTTGAAAGGTAATATTTACCAAGCAACATAATATTGGCAGCTTCAAAGTAGACCGTTTTATAGTTGTTTTTCCGTCTGAAATAGGGGCGGCTCTCGAACAACTAAAAAAATTATTACTCAACTTTTGAAAGCAGGCGGTACTCCAGTTTTAAAAGAGCCCGAGGTTCCATTATCAACCAATGCATTACACAGGAGGCGTGTAGTGGAAGTACGGTGGTTTTGGTTTCCAAAAAACGGCAACAAAATTCTTTTGAAAAATTACAGACCCATCTCACTCCTGAGCCATGTTTACAAGTTGTTTACGAGGGCTGACATGAATCGTGGTGCCAGAAGATTCGAAGTATTCCAATTACCGGAGCAAGCCGGGTTTTGAAAAGGCTACAGCACCATAGAGCACTTTTGCACGTCTGGCAGATTGTACCGAAGACCGAGGTGTACAATCAGCCGCTGTTTATGGCGTTTGTGGATTACAAAAAAGCCTTCAACTCCATCGAAACTTGGGTGGTTTTGGATGCTCTGCAGCGGTGTCAAATCGACCAACGCTTCTTTGAGATGCTAAGATGCCTTTATAACTAACTCTGCTTCAATGCTTGTTTAGATCCACGACCAAAAGACAAAGCCGATTCCATTGCGTAGAATGGTAAAACAGGGTATATTATATCCCCGAAACTTTTACCATTGCATTGAAGGACGTCTTCAGACACTGGACTGTATAAACGACGAGCACATGTCGTATCAGCACTGCCGATGCTGTACCCGCGACGTTGTTTGCGTTGAGCAGTCGTAATATATATTCGTGTGTAAAAATATTTTGACTGAAATCACTGAATGCGC
Organism: Plusia festucae; assembly: GCA_950381575.1. Lineage (NCBI taxonomy): Eukaryota > Metazoa > Arthropoda > Insecta > Lepidoptera > Noctuidae > Plusia > Plusia festucae. The sequence continues at coordinate 5,594,028 of OX494455.1, forward strand.
TTTAGATGGCTCAAGTCGACTGTCATTTTCTTATCGTTTGTTACGCGATACCTCGGAAAATTATACATACAATAACATTTTTGGATCAATTTTTGGAACAGAATTCAATTATTGAATTTTAAAGGCCTATTCAGACCTAAGCGGTATTCGCTACCGTCTGCGGCAGAGAAAACCCAGTGGGTATGCAGTAATATTACTGTTCACACCAAAATGGATTTCGCTATCCTTGTGGGTAGAATAACGCGCGGTAGTCGAGTTTCACTCAGAGAGGTGAGAAATTTACGCCATTTTTGTAATTTCGGGATGCATGCCGCTGCTCCCGCGCGGTATGTACCTCTACCCACAGCGGCAGCGAATATCACTCAGGTTTGAACAGGCCTAAAGAGAGACTTTAGAAAGATGTAGTATTTTTGTTCGTTAGGTAAATGTTCCTGTGTGGTCTACTATACATAAAAAAAATTGTGGAACCTAGAGTCAGAAATATTTGTAACATGATTGCTCGCGATTTTTTGTGAGAATTTAACTGAATATATTAATTTTAAAGTTACATATTAATATATAGTTACACATACACACCGTTCGAAACTGCTTTACAGTTAGATATGTTTCATATGATAGACATTTTTTCTAAAAATAAAATAAATATATCTCATATAAAAACTTTAAATTGTTACGTTAAGCAATTGTAACAATGTTTTACGTATTGTAGTAAGGTTTTTCGTTAGTAACATGAGTAATACGATCAACCGTTGAGAAAAAGATGCTTTTACTATCTATTGACATGCTAAAGGCGTACCTACACACCGGTATTCAACGTGTCGCTAGCTGTGAGGGGGTTCAATCCACGGACGGGTCAATGTATAAGATCCACTTTTCTACATTGTCTCGGGTCTGGGTTTTTATAGTACTTCCGTTGTCCCTGATTCCATAACACATGCTTTAGCTACTTACTTTGGATTCGGAGCAATTTATGTAATGATGTCCACATAAAAAAAGCAATATATTTCTTCTGCAACAAGCGATAACAGTTATTTAAGGATTCAACGGTTTACTCACGCATTTTCGGGATCGCCCGACTAGTTTCAGACTCAATAGGAGTCCTTAATCATGAGCTGACGCGGCGGCGCGCCGCCGCCGCGTAAATAATTATGAATTCGTCTCACGGAAGTTATTATAACAATAAAGCGATAATAGTTTCACTCATAGAGCTGTCCATGTTGAGCATGTTGAGGGCACAATACTAAATGAGTAGCTGATAGTCTCCGCAGCATATTCAGCGTCGTACGCAGTAAATATAAGTGTTACAGCAGACTATTCATTCTTACGACACTGTAAACGGCTGATAGAAGCAGAACTGTTTGTCTGACCAAAATCGTTCAGCTAAACGCGAATGGAGCTGAACAAGACAGTGTGAGTAGTCCCTCAAGTCGCCTTTAAGTTTACTGGTTGATTTATCAACATCATCATCAATTTATTTATTCAGATAATACATTCCATCTCAGATCAAGAACTCATAGATGGAGCATTTAAGTGTCGTTTATCGTCGGAGCTAGATAAAGATATATTAACTCGTTAAGGAATAAAAAAGACAGAATAATTACTTCACTTTGTCTCTTTCGCTGTGGTCAGGTTATTTTATTTGTATGACAGGAACCACTTCTTGACAAAAACATATTGACATATCGGTGTTATTCAGATTTTGAAATAAAAAGCAATTTTATGGGACTTTGCGTAGTTAAGTGTAGGTAGGTAATTAGTGTTGTTACAATTTTGGGATGTTGTATTTTAAGCTGCAAAATCCAAAGTGCAAGTAAACTTGATGGAATAATACTTCACTCGTAAGTAGACAGAAAACTCGATTTGAATGTATGAGTATGACACAGTGTATGATGAAAACCAAGGGCTACAACTAGTAGTAGTAGTAGTAGTCTATAATGCGCTTGTTACAAAATATACGACGTATTTTTATTATAATTATTACTATGTTGTGTTACCATCTTATAATTTTTATTTACCCAATTATGTCAAAACAAACTCTATTAATTATATTTTACTGGGTATGTATAACAAATCTTTGAAAAGAAATTTGCGGATAAAGGAGAAATTTTGGAAAACAAAGATTTGTTTGAAAAATTATAACAACTTGGAGATTTGTCTGCACCTATGTTAAAACTAAGATTACAAGACAAAGTTCTTGTTTACATAAGTGTGTTCGATAGGCTAAATATGCGGTCTGGTTAAAAAAAAACAGTTACGTAAAAGTTTAAATAAGAATTTCCCTTGAGAATACCCACTCCTTTCTTGTCCAAATATGGGAAATTTATGACATGTGGCAACACTAATGACAACTATATCTGTTTCATGTGCGGGCTATGGGTCCTATCTATGAGCAATCTATGCGTTCTTGATCTGAGCATTACATGATTTTTCGTTATGACACTTGAGAAAAATCATTTACTTTTTATTATTTTGAAACAACTCTTTATTGAAATCAGAATAAGTTATCTTTAAAAATTGATTCCATTTTCTTGATACATAAAACTCTGTGTACAACCAAGTGTAGGCTACAGCTTAGTAATATAATAGGTAGTTAATTAATTAAATAGTTTTAAAAAGATGAATGTGTTATATTATCATAAAGTAATCTTTTTTTTCTGACCAGGCATGGCGATAGTTGTGTTTTTCTTGATTATGGTCGGATTTTTCGGTTACTGGGGATTTGGAGAAAAATCGACATCGCCAGTGACACTGAATTTTCCGTCACAAACGTTAGTATTCATTTGTTTGTTATTAAAAATATGCGTATTTATTATAAGAAAAAAATAGTGCTAAATTAGATAATATTAGAAAAATAAAATTTATTAAACACACAATTCTCCAAGAGGCGATAGGATAACTTACTATTATTACATCAAAGTTGGATAACAAAAATGTGTGAATCGTTTACTTGACATGAGATTTTGTCAAATTACTTAAATACTTTACAATGGGAATACCAGCATGCTACGCTGTGTGTTTTTGAACCTGTCAATTTCTGATTTATAAAAAAAGCATGTAAACCTGTAAGCCGATAAAAAAAATATGGACGTGATGTCTATAAATTAACGATGAAATAAATGGCTATGTTCACGCAAGTATAGTGTTTAAACCGGAGCTGCGGAGTTGAGGGATTATTCCTAATTTTTTTTTTCTTTTTTCAACAGTTTCCCCTCAATCCTGAAGTGCTTGATGGCAATCATGATCTTCATAACGTATGCCCTCAACTTCTGGGCTCCATTCAACTTGGTGTGGTATTATCTATGTAAGAGACACGATCCTACTAAATATTGGCTGTGGGAACGAGTTTACAGAGCCCTATTCATCGTCCTCATCACTATTGTAGCTATTGCCTTCCCAAATATAGGGAACCTAATGGGACTGGTAATTATTATCTTCCTTTAATTCTAGTTTTTTTGGATCGGGTCTTCCGCTGTAAACTAGCTAAGTTATCATCGTTCAGTAAGGGCACCCCCCTGCGAGGTTCAGATCTTGACTTAGTGCGTTGCTAACAATGTTAATAAAGTCAATAGAAAAGAGGACTGGATCGCAGTTTTTATTTTTAGGGACATTTTTATTGTTGGTGTGGCTGGCTGGGGCCACCTTGATCTAGGCACAAACCCTAATCGCACTTATCAGCATTGTAAGCACCGAACGCACCGCACGCGCTGGTAATCGAAGGTCCGTAATAAGTGGAACTTAGCACATTTGAAGCGGCTAGGGCATCGGACTTGCCATGACGTGGTGGCGGGTTCGAATCCCAACCATTGTACTACCGATGAGAACCCACTCGTAACACAAGATTTTAGCTTACCACGAGTGGTTAACAAGAATAGGTACTTACTAGTAATGTGCGACCCTCATGCTAGTAAGCTTTTTTTTTAACTTTTATTCAATGCTCTTTACAATACCTAATCAAATCGATAAAATAGTCATACAAACTTGATTCTGTTTATAAATCGTGAGTATCGAGTACCGAGTCTTGTGGTTAGATCACTAGTAACGACGCCATGATAAATGTCAAAACGGGGTCTTTATTTCGTAACGACTTTGGGTATAACATTTTTGTTAAATAGAGACTGGTGACGCGTCAATGCCTTTTCTCAGTGACTACATTGCAATGTAGTCGTCGTGTCCTCTCAGCCGCCGCGCGCCGGCGCGGCGCCGCTGTCCGTTGCGCCTGCCGCTGTGTCGCGCGCTTATTCTCATTACGATAAGGTCGATATTCCCGCACCGCTGACCGTGTGTGGTTCGGAAGATGTTACTGAAACATCTCCGACCCATAATACGGCCGTGTTATTAGCAGCTGATACGAAGACTTAGGGCGCTTGTAGACGTCCGTTTTCTTAACCGGAAAACGGACCGTTAATAAACGGCTATCCTTGTATACATATATTTTTTTTACCGGACGAATGTTACCTTGGACCTATAAAAGAACGCAGGTAGACTGCACATAATTTACAGAAAACAGGCAATACGTCCGGCAGCGTCAACACGCACCAATACACTGGCGTGGATGACCGTTCTTTCTTACACCGGACCGGTGTCCGTCGCGCCGAGGGGAAGCGGTGGTGCATCCGGCGTAAATTGTTCGCCGGACCGATGTCCGGTGCATGTACACATACTCATTATAAATCATACACCACCGAGAATCCGGCAAAAAACACGGTCCGTTATCCGGTGAAAAAAACGGACGTCTACAAGCGCTCTAAGGCGGCAATTCTGTTATCAACCGCGCAGGTTTACGCGCGAGCTAATTATAATAGTTCGGGCCATGAAACAATAGTGAGGTGCTTAATTAACAATGGTTCGCAAAATAATTTAATAACTACCGCTTGTTGTAGAAAACTTAATTTAATAATAATTCCTTTGAGTAATTCTTTTGTCGAAGGGGTTGGTTCTGTATCGCGGCCGATAATAGGTTATGTGAACTTAGATATCGAGTCTCGCGTATATTCGCATCAAAAGTAGGTATATTATCCGCGCGTTAGTAGTTGAGTAAAATTAACACGAATACGATTACTACGTTAGGTTCTTAGGGTTTATCGGTTAAGAAATTGAATGTAAAACAACTCGTCGAGGGTCATCAACCGCTGGAGACTTTATTCTGTCGGTTGTTCTCTCTGACCTGGCAAGCGGCGATGGGCGGGCTATTTTTGGTGCTATTGAGATTGGCCTGTTGGTCTAGTCACTAGTGGTTAGTGACCCAGACTGCTAAGCCGGAGGTCGTGGATCCGATTACCACCCAGGACAAATCTTTGTGTGAAGAGCACGATCATTTGTTCTGTGTCTGGGTGTTATTTATCTATTATATGTATGTATTTAGATATATATATTACATGTTTACCAGTGATCAGATGGCCGTGTGTGGGTTGTCCCAAGATACATTTATTTAAATTTATACAATTATAACATTTGAGAGTAAATGTCGAGTAAGTAAACATGCACCAGTGTGTACTCTTTGTGCCTGAGTGTCGACAAATATTTAAATAAATAAATAAATAAAATAAATACCTATCTTGGGACAATCTCACACACGGTCATCTGATCCCAAACTATGCAGAGCCTGTACTATGGTAACCAGACAACTGATAACCATACTTATATATTTCTAAATACATACATACATATTATAGATAAATAACACCCAGACACAGAACAAATGATCGTGCTCATCACACAATGATTTGTCCTGGGTGGGAATCGAACCGAAGACCTCCGGCTTAGCAGTCAGGGTCACACTTTTATTGCTGTGTCATAAGGGTATACGCACATGTCATATCTAGGTATTCTTTATCCTAGTTAATTATTTATTACTAGCTGACCGGAGATGTTATCATAATAATAACACACAACTAACAGTTATATCATACGCTTTATAGGTTTCATTTGAACAGTTAATGAGGTCGTAAAGTTTTTTTATTTTTTCTTTCGTCAGAACCTTCTTATAATAGGTAACAAACACGACAAAAAAAGAATTAGCAACATTGGTCAAGCCATTCATGCATGATGCCGTGACCAAAGGAAATAGGTTAGCATTTTTATAAATACAACATGAACAAAACCCCGGTCGGGGCAATGCTTATTTTCCTTCCATTCATCTCCAATACTCGTCATCGCAGCATTCACTCCTTACTTATATCGTCTTTCACATAATCCGTCCATTTCTTTTTCGGTGTTCCTCTGCTTGTTAATCCACCATTTCATTCATTCACGCCTCATCATAACCTGTCCATACCACGACAAACGCATACTTCTCACTTTTTCCGCTACGGGCGCTACTATAAAATATACTCATTACTTATCTATACTGTTCAATCTCGCAGGGTCAGATTATCCATCGAAGCATTCTCATTTCTGCTGTATGCAATCGTTCTTTGGCTTCATATTTTCAATTCTTTTCAGATCGGAGCCTTCTGTTTATCCAACATGGGTTTCATTTTTCCGGCGATCATAGAAACCTCGGTTATCTGGGAAAATCCAGGACTAGGGAAGCACAGGTGGCGGCTTTGGAAGAACGTCTTTGTGCTTATTATCGGGATAATGTTATTTTTTGCTGGCACATACTCTAACGCTAAAGGATTGATACAAAGCGTATAAATATATTTACGTGTTGCATGTTTTTTTGTGTTTTTATTTCTTTATACTATTTAGTCTATAGATTTAACTAAATTTCTGTCAGTTTTATAAACTCGGAAAAAGTATTTTAAACACAATCCCAAACGAAAACATACCAATAGTGCTAATATTCATTAAATAACTTAGTATGACCAGTTTATCGTCTGAATGTTCCCCTACCCATATACGAATTTGCTATACAAGGGGGCTAGATTAGCAAAAACTTAAACATTATTTCTAAATTTTAAGTACGTTTCTCTTGCCTGACTAAATTACAAATTACCTGTTTTGTAGTTGATTTAAAATTTGATTGATCTAGTAGCAACTATTGGTTTAAAAAAAATATTCATTTGCGCAGTTTGTTCTCACTGGATAGGCTCGTGATTGAGTGTGAGGCCCGAGTCGCACCGAAATGGCAGCGGCCGGAAGCGGCCGCCAGCGTTGCCGCTGGCAGCCGCTGGCGGTCGCTGGCAGCCTCGCGCGACCTCCAGCCCCCGCGCGCCTGGTATCGTAGGTATAGGAGCACGCAGCCGCCCGCGGTGCCGCTTGCGGCCTCGCGTCGCCGCTAGCAGCCGCGGGTGGAAACACCAACAAGGCGCGCGGCCGCTCGCGTCACCGCGTAAGGGCCTACTCACACTTATTCTCCGCTTTTCAGCTTTTGTCCATACAAAATAACGATTTTGTATGGAGAGGTGTACGCATCCATTCAGCTTTCCGCGTCTAATCAGCTTTCGCGGCAAACCAGTATAAAATAAGAATAAATGTGTTTTATCATGCGAATGCTATAGAGGGCGTTCAGCGGTGTTCCGCCTCGTTCAGAGCTGTTCCGCCGCGTTCAGCGCTGTTCCGCCGCATTCACCGTCGAACGCGACGGCACAGCTCATTACAACGATGTTTCGCCACTCCTTGTTGACAAGTTGTGCAACCTGTATTATTCCCGCATTGATATGATTTATTATTGCGTAATCATTATACACGCAAGGATTAAAGAGATTTTTTCTCCAAAGTGGGTCGACCCACTGTCGTTTGCGTTTAATTTTTTTACGTTTATTGTTTTCTATTTCTTCTACAAGAAGCGAAACGAAATATCGCGCATAGAACTATCCATGTTGAGGGCACAGTACTGAATGAGTAGCTTACCGTCTTCGCAGCATATTCAGCGCTGTATGCAGTAGACAGAAGCGTTTCAGCGGAGATAGCACGCTATGACAGCTTTTATCATTCTTACGACGCCGTACGCGGCTGTCAGAAGCAGAACTGTATAAGTGTGACTAAAATCGTTCAGCGAAACGCGAATGGAGCTGAATAAGTGTGAGTAGGCCCTAAGGCCTCGCGACCTTTTCAAGCTTTTCAAGCGATACTGGTCTTTTGAGTATGTAGTTAAAGTTTAAATATTTTAATGATAATAAAGGTTAAGCCGCGCTCGCCGTGGCTGGTCCGTAGATGGGTGACCTCATGGTGATATCGAGATCCCTCCGTGCCTCAGAAAGCACGTTAAGCCGTTGGTCCCGACTGTGATACAGTGATCTTTGACAGTCGTTAAGTCATTACAAATCAGTCTTACCATGGAATTCTGTATTACCTAGCAATATAGGTTGTGGAGGTCAGATAGGCAGTCGGTACATGTAAAATACGGCATTCAGCTAAATCAGGTAAGACTGGAAGCCGACCCCAACATAGCTTGGGAAATGGCTTGGCAGAAGAAGTTCTCACTGGATAGGCGAGGCCTTTCTGATGATTTTCAGAATGACCGGTCACCTTATAAAGTCGTTATACGCTATACCTTATAAAGGGTTAGTTATTTAAAGATAAGTCGCAACTATGTAGCATCTTTCTATAATAAACTTTGCCAGGAATTAGTTGCAATTTTTTACTATACACATCTCTTTTCAACTAAAACTTAGCCGCTACGAACAAACATAGTTGGCCGCTAGAATCATGCAGTTTCCGGTTGTGGTCTACCTTCTTAGTTCAACTGGGTAGACCACGGGCGCAATTTCTTGCCTGTGGTTTACTGCAATGGTGAGGAATATGCAAATCAAAAATGTACTTCGGCCGTGGTCCCCTAAATTAAATAACACGTGTCCCTCTTATTTTTCTTCAATTGATCAATAAATAAAACCAAAATATCAATTTAATGCCAAAAACAATTGAAATGATAATTTATTTGCTATTTTATACAATGTCGTAGTATTCATTCAAACTCAATAAATTAGATACTTTTTGCGTTCACGTACATGAAAATTTCCCTTTATAGCTTAATAACATTAAAATAATATGCTGTACAGTATGACTTTAGGTATCACCAAATAACATATTATACTTGCTGCTGGAGCTGCGGAAACCCTAAAACGGCGGAAATATAATAACCTAATAGGTAATTATATTTTCGAGCCGTTTGGGGTTGAAACTCTCGTATCGGGACATGCATGGGGACCATGTGCACGAGCTCTTTTTAATGAACTTTCCAAACGTTTGGTCGACTCCACACGTGACCAGAAGGCTGGCATTTTCTTGGCACAAAGAATTAGTATTGCCATCAACGTGGCAATGCTGCCAGCCTTCTGGGCACGTTTCCCGACATTGGCAACGATGATGATGAATTTTTTTATGCTTGTTAATAAGTTTTCTATTTTTTATTTAGCTTTATTTATTATAGGTAGTTTAGTATAGTTTTATTTTAATTATAATTATTATTATAGTTAAGTTAAAGGTGTGTATATAGTTAATGCTGTGTACTTAAACAAATAAAAGATAATTATACTTACATGAATAAAGTTCAATTTTTATATTAGTTCATATTTTCGATACTAGATGTCGCTAGGCGAATGACGTAACTTTTCTAGATGGCGGTGTTAAGATTTGCCAACACTTAACGACGTCCCTCTAGTACATTAAGGTTCTAGCTCCATGTAACGCCCTCTAAATCTAATGAAGCGAATAATATACCTATAAGGTTTTTCATTTTTTGAAATCCTAAGTTATAGTAGAGTAGTTATATATACATAAGTACAACCTTCCAACCTCGACCAGTCCATATACACCACTAATATAATATTATAATTGTGAAAGTGTGGATGTTTAGATGTTTGGATGTTTGTTACTCGATCACGCAATAACAGCTGAACGGATTTGAATGAAATTTCCATGTCAAATTTGGCATGCATGTAGAATGCATGCCAAATTTGACATGGAAAAGAACATAGACTACCTTTTATTCCTATTCCTTAAGTAGCTCCCGAGGGAAAATTGAAAATTATTTACGAAATAAGCCGTGGGCAGATAAATTTGGCATTTTTCTCAATTACAGCGCAAGCTGTAACACGGGTGAAAATTTTATTCCATTTTTCATTAATTTCCAGTTTTTCATTTCTCTTTGGACCCGATTCTGAAGTCCACGCAGACGAAGCCGCGGGCAGAAGCTAGTAAATAATAAATTATGAATAATATGAGTTCTTAATCTGAGATACCTAGTCATTGAGATACAATGAGATACATGATAGACCTACTCATTTTTAATGTTGCCAGTTAATCTAAATAAACTTTTAGTTCCATAATCATTTATTTCTACTCTTTTCTGTCGCACTGTACAGTCACGAGCATAAATGTGTATACACATATAGTGGAGTGTCTGGGGGTTTTGACCTCAGACTTTTGCTACAGTAAATGAATTTAAATTTTTGAGGGGGAAGCTTCTTTTTATACTATAAAGTGTAAAGTTTACCCAATGTTTTTTGTGCTTTTGATTTTTTTATTATTTAAACTAATAATATAAAAAATTAGGTAATACTTGAGCGTGTAATTTTAATTAAAATATTTTTTTTTCGTATCTATACATTTAATAATACCTAAATAGACTAGATAGAATATAATAGAATAGATAGAAGTTTCAATTCAGTTAAAAAGTGTAGAAAATTTTCATTACGTTATTGATTGAGGCATGTTGTTACATCGTTGTAAATGGTAATTCGATGAAACCTTTAAAATGATATGTGAGCATTATATCCGATACTAAGATAATTATAACAGGAAAAAGGTCATATCACAACCTGTAAAGGCTAAGATTTTGCCTCATACTATACCACATACGTATGTGGTATGGTACGAGGCAAAGTCCAAGCCTTTACAGGTTGTGATACGACATCAGCATTCTTCAACAAAGGTAAAATTAAGTTTGCCAAAAACTTTGAGCTATGTTATGATTTACATGAATTAGCAAAAGTATTTGAAAATTCAAACGAAAACTGTAATAATATATTTCAAGCGGATGCAGTATGTATTTTGGGTTTATATGGAGCTCCAGCAAAAATTAAAGATTTGAGCTCAATTAATTTTCAGAATCATCTACCACACCTTTCTACATCACCCTAAGGTCGACTGACAGAGAATGTTTTCTGGCATTAAGTCCACCTATGAACACTGTGCATAAAGTATTAAATAAATAAACTCATTGAGGTTCAATTTCTTTGTAAAAGGAACAGCCAAAAAACAAGTGTTCTTCTGCCATCATTACCACCTACACACAAACTACTAAGGAGATACTTCGTATCACCTACAGCTGATGCAGCGTTTGAACACCTAAAAAGAGTATGTACAAATCCAGTTATGGTTAGGAAATGTAGATATTGAAAATGTAGACATTGAAAATTGGGTCTGGAAGTATTTTAATTACATGCTTATCCCAATAACAATGAATCAATCACCAGCTCCAGGATAATTTGTTGCAAATATTGTTATGTAGCTGCAAAAAGGGTTGTGGAGCTGCTTGTGGATGTCGAAAGAGTGGCTTATACTGCAGTGTAGATGTCTACAGTGCAGCGAAAATACTTGTTTTAATACTCCACCTATCATTGAAATAAGTGAAGTTGAAGAAAATTCTTAAATAGACGAAAATGTAAATTGTTATATGTTGTAAAATTACTTCTTCCTAAGTAATATATCTTTAAGAATATATAAATTAATTTAATTTTGGTGTAGAAAAATGTTCCACAGCCTACTATTATGAGGTATTGCATCATTGAAACTATCAAAATTATGTTTTTTTTTTTAAATCGAGATCACAATTTTTTTATAGGTAAACTTTTTTGTATATATTATAAGCTAAACATTCCACTTCGAATTATAAAATTTCATTCACTGTAACGGAAATCCGAGGTTTTCATGGTTCTATTTACCGCCCCAGGCACTCCACTAATACCGAAATAATGTAATACTTATTTTGCGAGAAGTTTTGTTGAATATCAAAAATATATACGATTTGAGAACTGTTATAATTTTAAGTTGTTAAATGTTTAAAAGTTGAACTGATGGTGAGTTCCTATTAAATTATTGTTTTACAATTTCACTGTGTGTATATTTATGCTCGTAACTGTACTTAAGAAGATAACTCATAACATGTGTTCTTGATCTAAGTAAGATACCCTTACCGTTGCACCGTTGGGGGTCATTCTCTTCGTCCAAACAAATGTAACGTCAAGACGCAGATTATAGTTCAGCTACCCCGAGTCGCCAAATCCTTTTATGTTCTGAGAGTTACCAGGTAGTAGTGTACCATAAAATGGGGTGAATAGAAATTATTTTGGGGTGAATAAAGACATATTTGTAGAAGGATTCTACGGTGTCGCAGGCATATAATTTAATCAAGTAAAGGGTCTGAAAATGGCACACTTGAAATAATTTTTTCAAAAATGTTTGGGAATAAATAAGCTTTAATATACTACAGTATGAAGATAATAATGATACAATATAACTTTTTTGAGACAAACCCTAATATTTATAACACTGAACTTAATCTAGTAATATAAGTAAATATATCACTAAACTTGGACCGTTTTATAACTATATTCCTAGTGAGATAGTAAAGAATCGCTTTCGTATAACTATGTTACGGTATATAATTATACTAGCTGTTGCCCGCGGCTTCGCTCGCGCGTAAAGTAAAGAGTAAGGAGTATGAATAAATATTTTCACAAACTATTATGGCGTTAAAATAATAATTAAAGTAAAGTAAGTAGCAAATGCACTTGTGTTCTGGAATCGGAGACAACGAAGGTACCATAAACACCCAGACTCAAGACATGTCCGTTTCAACCGCGCGGCCACCTCTTCAAATTTTGATGAAACTTTGCCAGGAATTTGTTGCTATTTGTTACTATACACACCTCTCTTCCTGAATTTGTTACAATAAAAACTCAGCTGCTATGGCCAAAAATAGTTGGCCGCTAGAACCGCCACTTGCCGTAGTCATAATCTTTGATAACACAGAAACTAAATAATACGCATTGGTAAATGATGTATCGAAAGAAAGGTATTAATTTGTTGTAATTGTTACAAAAATAATAATCGTAAAAACGTAAATAAATAAAAAGTTACGCAATATTTATTTTCCAGGTTATGTGTAGTTCTGTATCTCACGATAAATACCAAATTAATAGGAGCTTTGTTTATGGACAATTAGTTGCTAATTAGTTACAGCGAATACACAAGAAAATTACTAGAAAATTGTTTTTATAAATTTGATAAAGTTGCTTTTAGTTGGCCGCTCGGATGGCAATATGCCTAAAATACAATGGCGTATATTTCGCTATTAAACGCAAGTTCAAGCTTAGTCATGGTACTTAATGAAAGGCAATATAACCCAGTTAGGATAAATGTTGCGAAAATAACGGTAAAATTAATATTTTAGGAGATATTCACTAAAATAAAGTAGAAGAAACTGTATGAGAGTAGGGTGACCGTGAATTTTCATGGAGGGTGACTGTACCGTGGTTAATGGATTTTTCGAAATTCATGATCTTAAATGTTTAGGGAAATTGCGTAGTAATTGCGTAGATCCTATAATACTGATATATAAAAATTAATAATCAAATTATTCTGTTTTCCAGTAAGCATAATTATATAACTAATAAATAGATAAACAACCAAAACATTTTTGAATTTGAAAAGACACAAATGGAGTCGTAATAAAAGTCAACAAAGTAAATATTAATTATTTATTAACTATCTAGCTGCGCTCTGCAGTTCTACTCGCGGTTTATGAGATAACTTTATTTAACAAAAATAACAACAAACTTGAAAAAAAATAGACTTCACAAAACCATTTAACAAAATAGATAATTTGGTCAATTAACATTTCAGTAAATGTATTACTTTATTAACTTTAAAACTATCGCGTTGCATGATTATTTTCAATAAAATTACGTCACGGGAATTAATCAAATCCTTTCTTTTATACAAGACACTTAATGGTTGCAGTTTTTTCCAGTCATAAATATCTAATTCAAATTTAAAGGTTTTCGTGACGTTTTCGATATGAGGATGTGATATTTCGGAAAAGGGTTTTGGACTATTGCTACAGGATGATGATGAAGATGAAGATGGGCATACCATTTGCTCCTTACATTCAGTGTTTAGAAACTCTCTGAAATTTCTTTTCAGCGACATGTAAAGAGCTACAGGTGTCATACGATTATCCAACTCATTTGCAATCGTGTTAAATATGGGGTCTCTATATTTAATATCCTTTAATTTGTCTGCATACTTCATAAAAACTTCTCTGTTTTGATTTTTCTATAATAGGTTTTCGCCTAGCTTTACCCATTTTCGCTACAATGTATACAAAAGTCAAACATCCGTTGACTGCATCACACTAAAACTTAATTTAATACAAATTATAGTAGCGTATGTAAGTAGTGTACAGACTAGCAATTGGCAAGAAGCGTCGACTTTAATTTACTAGGGTTTCTAGCTAGAGACCGTTTACACGCTTGTTTTACCTCTGACTTTAACTGTCAAAGACAGTTTGGCACAGGTTGGCATCACTTGCTGTCCAAGTAAACAAAATAATAGACAAATATTTTTACCAATTGTTTGAAAACGAAGGAGATTGTACAAAATTGTTGTACATCGCGTGAATAAAAAACTACCCACCGAAACTGTGATATATTTGATCTCCTATATAAAAATAAGTCGGGTTTTCCTTCCTGACGCTATAACTCCAGAACTATAATATTACACACGACTTTAACTATAATATACTATCTATTTGGTTTACTTACTATATGGGCCCTTTGAGGGCTGATACGAACGTTTTCTATCGTCCCGCTAGCATCACGCACGAGTTTTAACCTATAGTCTTTATCTATTAACCCTGTATGAACACATTATCAATCGTTGCGAATAAACTGTTTATGCACTATAAGGGCACTTTGTAGCTCTTCGCGAACAGAGATCCTTTTTCTGGAACCGCTAATAAAACACGCCTACCATAAAACACCTGCGGAATGAGATACCTACCTCTTTTTACCTCTTATATTAAAAAATCCTGCCTATGTACTAATGTAATCATGGTCACCCTACTCTCATACAGTTTCTTCTACTTTATTTTAGTGAATATCTCCTAAAATATTAATTTTACCGTTATTTTCGCAACATTTATCCTAACTGGGTTATATTGCCTTTCATTAAGTACCATGACTAAGCTTGAACTTGCGTTTAATAACGAAATATACGCCATTGTATTTTAGGCATATTGCCATCCGAGCGGCCAACTAAAAGCAACTTTATCAAATTTATAAAAACAATTTTCTAGTAATTTTCTTGTGTATTCGCTGTAACTAATTAGCAACTAATTGTCCATAAACAAAGCTCCTATTAATTTGGTATTTATCGTGAGATACAGAACTACACATAACCTGGAAAATAAATATTGTGTAACTTTTTATTTATTTACGTTTTTACGATTATTATTTTTGTAACAATTACAACAAATTAATACCTTTCTTTCGATACATCATTTACCAATGCGTATTATTTAGTTTCTGTGTTATCAAAGATTATGACTACGGCAAGTGGCGGTTCTAGCGGCCAACTATTTTTGGCCATAGCAGCTGAGTTTTTATTGTAACAAATTCAGGAAGAGAGGTGTGTATAGTAACAAATAGCAACAAATTCCTGGCAAAGTTTCATCAAAATTTGAAGAGGTGGCCGCGCGGTTGAAACGGACATCTCAAGACAATGTAGAAAACTGATTTTCTACATAGAACCCATCCGGGGATCCAACCTGGGACTTTAGAGCTGGCGACACCTTAAAAACCGGAGTGAACGCCACTCGACCACATAGCTATGTCTTAGATGGTCATTATCTTATCTACTTATCTTTTCATCTGTCTATCTTTGAGAATACCGAACTTCACATACCAACTATTTCAGCCCCTATTTCTCCCCCTTAGAGGGTAGATTTATCAAATCACGGAAAAACATCTTACTTATTTCTAACTAATAACCCTTGTATGAAATTTAATGTGTCTAATTGTCTATCCTTGAAAACGACACAATTAATATGTCTACAAACTTCCAACCCCTATTTCACCCTCTTAAGGGGTAGATTTTGAAAATCGCTGAAATACGTATTTATTTATTTCTATCCAGAAACCCATATACAAAATTTCATGGGTCTATCATTGAAAATACCGAACTTCCCATAAAAACTTTCAACACCTATTTCACCCCCTTAGGGGGTAGATTTCTAAAATCTCAGAAATACATCTTATTTATTTCTAACTAATAATCCTTGTATTAAATTGAATGTGTCTATCTTTGAAAACGACACAATTCATATGCCTACAAACTTCCAACCCCAATTTACCCTTTTTGGGGTATGATTTTTAAAATCGCTGAAATACGTCTTTATTTATTTCTATCCAGAAACCCGTATACGAAATATCATGTGTCTGTCATTGAAAATACCGAACTTTCAACCCCTATTTCACCCCCTTAGGGGATAGATTTCCAAAAGAAAAGTAGCCTATAGCCTTCCTCAATAAGTAGGCTATCTAACAGTGAAATAATTTTTCAGATTGGACCAGTACTTCCTGAGATTAGCGCGTTCAAACTTCAAACAAACAAACTCTTCAGCTTTATAATATTACTAGCTGCCCGGACAGACTTCGTTCTGTCAAAAGTAAATTAATTATGGTAATTCCCGAACTCAGGAACACTTTTTTTTTTACATCTTTTGTATGTTTTTCACCTTTTAAACCTTCCCTGGACCTCCACGAACATTTCAAGATCAAAATCAGCTAAATCGGTTCAGCCGTTCTTGAGTTTTAGCGAGACTCACGAACAGCAATTGATTTTTATATATATATAGATGGTGTTATTATAATAACTTCCGTGAGACGAATTCATAATTATTTAAGGATTCAACGGTTTACTCAGTGCCTCGCACGCTACTGAACCGTGCGCTCGCACTATGTGACCCTAAATATGTGAGCAACGAACTAGGGCACGTACGCGACGTACTAGAGTGCAACGGGTATCGGTGGCGCAAATGTAGCCGTGTACTGGACAGAATGGACGAGACTCGTAGACGTCCAGCGGATGTGGAGCGAACCCCTGCGTACTTACCATACGTTGAGGGAGTCACCGACAAGATAGGTCGCTTGTTACGCCGAAGGTACTGCATCAAGACGATCTATCGGCCGCCCGGGCAGTTGCGACAATATGTCCGTTCTCCCAAGGACAAAGATCCTTTAGGTGTACCTGGAGTGTACATGATACCTTGCGACTGTGGTCTGAATTACATTGGGGAAACCCGGCGCAATGTTAAAACCAGGCTCGGTGAACATATAAGAAGCATGAAGAACTTGGACACGGATAAGTCGGCAGTGGCAGAACACATCTGCAATGAAGGGTCAGCACATTACATACGGTTTGATAAAGCCTCCGTACTAGCGAGGGAAAAATATTTCGTGCCGCGAAAAGTACGTGAGGCTATCGAAATCAGCCGTCACCCTAATTTCAATAGAGATGGTGGTTGGGCATTGTCGGCGGCATGGAAACCAGCACTAAAGAGGTCTTCTTATATGACAAAGCCGAGTCTGGAGTACGACACAGTCAGCATGGTATGCACCGACTCAACCACAGCTACGGGAGTGCAGACGACGATAGCGACGACAGCGGCACCTACCCCCGTGCCTACATCTGCGACGCTGGCGCCACCGCCGCTCTCCGCGCGAGCGCGCCGCTACGCAGCACGGTGTGGTGCCACCGACATCAGTTCGACTCGCGACACCGCCGCCGCCGCGTCAGCTCATGATTAAGGACTCCTATTGAGTCTGAAACTAGTCGGGCGTTCCCGAGAATGCGCGTGAGTAAACCGTTGAATCCTTAAATAATTATAGATGGTGTAGCCGGGCTCTTGGAGTTCGACAACAGGTGTTCCAGATCTTCAATTTTTATACGTCAACAGAGAGTGCTCATCAGGCTGAACAACTTTTGCTAAGACGTCTTTCCTATATGTTTTATGGTGTAGCCGGGCTCTTGGAGTTCGACAACAGGTGTTCCAGATCTTCAATTTTTATACGTCAACAGAGAGTGCTCATCAGGCTGAACAACTCTTGCTAAGACGTCATTCCTATATGAGTTATGGTGTAGCTGGGCTCTTGGAGTTCGACAACAGGTGTTCCAGATCTTCAATTTTTATACGTCAACAGAGAGTGCTCATCAGGATGAACAACTCTTGCTTAGACGTCATTCCTATATGTGTTATGGTGTAGCCGGGCTCTTGGAGTTCCACATCAGGTGTTCCAGATCTTCAAATTTATTCTTTCAGCAGAAAATGCTCATCACGTGGAACAATTTTTGCTATGGTTCCATTTTTGTATCTCTTATAGTTTAGCTGGTCTGTTGCGGTTCTGCATCAGGTGTCCATGTTTCCAAGATAAATTAGTTTAGTTATAGTATTAGGTTAGCCTATATGTTGCCCAGACTTAATTCCTACACAACAAAAAAAAATCATTCAAATCCGTCCAGTAGTTCCGAAGATTAGCGTGTACAAACAAACAGACAGTATTTTTTTTTGGATTCGTGCTCTATAACTGTTTCTAAACCCAGTGTACAGACACAGTTTTTTTACTGTTTTATTATATGTATAGATAGATGTATTTTGTGATTATGCAATTTTGTCACGTTCTTGTTGGGTTACGGAACGCGACATTAGATCCTCCAACGCGCACGCGAATTTGAACTTTATACAGGGGTAATAAATTACAAATTGACTTTCGATTTTATTTAGAAAACGTTTGTATGGGAAATAGAAAAGGGCTGTTTTGAGGGGTTTCCCGGCAATTATTCGAATTTTTCTCACCTTTTAAACCTTCCCTGGACGTCCACGAACATTTCAAGATCAAAATCAGCTAAATCGGTTCTGCCGTTCTCGAGTTTTAGCGAGACTCACGAACAGCAATTGATTTTTGTATATATAGACTAGCT
The DNA here is from genome assembly GCA_950381575.1 of Plusia festucae. Taxonomy (NCBI): domain Eukaryota; kingdom Metazoa; phylum Arthropoda; class Insecta; order Lepidoptera; family Noctuidae; genus Plusia; species Plusia festucae. Next base: position 5,612,955 of record OX494455.1, read on the forward strand.
TTTGCTCGCGGCTCCGCCCGCGTGGGCGTCGGTTATCGTGACAAATTATAGCCTATAGCCTTCCTCAATAAGTGGGCTATCTAACAGTGAAAGAATTTTTCAAATCGGACCAGTACTTCCTGAGATTAGCGCGTTCAAACAAACAAACAAACTCTTCAGCTTTATAATATTAACTAGCTGACCTGACAGACGTTGTCATGTCAAATAACTAACAGATATGTCAAAGGCTATAAAGGTTAAATTAGAAAAGTTAATATGGTCATTAGATTTTCTTTAATTATTTTAAAATTTTCGCGCAACTTTTTTTATTTTTTTTTCTCCATAAGAACCATTTCCTAATAATAAACAACACGACAAAAAAAGAATGAACGAAATTGGTCCAGCCGTTCACGCGTGATGCCATGACAACGGAAAACGGGTTTCATTTTTATATATATAGATATAGTATAGATTCCTAGGGATATAACTATATTACGGCTTTATCTATCTTACTGCGACATATCTACCATCCTTATGATTTTTGTACCCATATTCGCAAATAAACGATGTGTTTTGATTTCATTTGGGGTCATGGGGTCCGTTGCTTATAAATAAAAAATTAAAACAACAGTTATGTAATATAAATGATTTATTTGTAAAAACAAATAAATTTACAGAAATTTGTTTAGGTAAATACCAAAACCAATAAACGTATAACAAATCATCAAAAATTTCAAAACGATTCAAAAATAAATCCATGACTATTATTATAGCTAAATAATCGTTTTGCTGTTTTACTAGGACAGCGAAAATTGAGTTGAATTAACGTTTTGTTGGCGGAATGTACCTCTTATTTATACAAATGTCGTACAGACGCATTCAATAGTTCGCTGTTACTCCGGTCTAGGGTCTATACAGGCTACAGCGCGGAAAGAAAAGTACAACATAAACTACAATAAAAAAATATTATATTTATTACTATTTTTATCAAGAAATTACATATTCATCTGACAACTCATCATTCAGACATGCAAACCTCAATAAAACGTGTAACCACTAGTTAAACGCCACAACGTAGCCTTGAAACCAATAAATTATAATAAGTAAACATATATCTGTCTCACTTACACAAGTCGATTAGACAAAGACCGCAATAACTTCTATCGTAAACTATCAATGGCGGAATGGGGGCTGCCAACACAGGCGACCCAACTTTTTTGCGTCTTTCAAAACATTTAATATAATATAATGTATAAATATATTAAATTATTTCATTATTAACTTTATAATAAATTAACTATGTATTTCTTATTGGATGTATTACGACGACGTTTACAACTAATTAAATAATTTTGTCATTTACTCTTTATTGAATATTTGTAATGATCATTGATACTTCGCTATGTAACTTTCCCACAAATATGAGAAACTAAAACTAACTTTTTAGTGGTAACACTGTGCCTAACTTACAAATTTCATCATTTATTTTAATTGAGTTTCTCTTCGTTGAATAAAAAAACAGAAATAATAAATTTACTCGTAGAAAGTAATTCCGGTTGATTTATGATCTGTTTGTGATCTTGAATAGCACTCTTTCACTATAAATTTACCCTTATTCATTCGATTCACGCAGTAGGCGTTACCCAGAACACTGACGTTAGCTACAATCTAGGCTGTGGACTTGATTCCAGTGGCAAGGCGGCGATAGCTAATCTAGTGTAACATATAAGATATCAATGATTCAGATCATATTATGATCGAAAGTTTTGAAAGCCAACGTGGTGTTCGTAAAAACTAAACAAACAAAATGTTTTACTGAGATAAAAAATCTGAATTATTTGAATCTTCAAATTAATAATATGTTTTTATTAACGAGATCGCACTTAGCCGCACAGAACGCAAAGCACTCGCCGACGGTGCTGCATTTTCGAATAATTTGTAGGCACAATCGGTGCGAGTAGTGTGGCTTATGACAGGTCAGCCACATCGACCGCGCCGATATTTGAAAAATGCGGTTGGTGTAATTTTGACTTACGGCCGATATCGATGAATTTGGCTACTGGAGATAGAATTTTGACATATTTTGTATGGAGCTTTAAATGTCAAATAGATATCTTTATTAGCCAAATTGATTGATAGATAGAATATTGATTCCAGCCGTTAGTAGGTGAGCCCTAAAGATGGTTTGTTGATTTACTGAAGAGAGGAAGGTGGCTTCATACTAAAATACATTGGAAAGTATAAGGCTGGTTAGGAAGACGCCTTAAATCACCCTAAATTGTAATTGTAACATATTAGTATCAAACATAATCTTGAGATAATTTCAAATATCGTGTACTCGTGTCTGGGAGTCATCACCTCATGTTACTGAGCTGGTTATGGAAATTACCTGAAACTTCTTAACGGTAAAGAGTTGGGTAATAATATGTTAAAAAAAATAGATCGATAAAATTGTTCTTTCAAGGTGTTCGAGTGAGCTGATGATGAAAGGTAAATAACGGTCACAAGCTAACCGAAGTCGTCCGCGGTCTATTAGACTACTTAGTGAATGATTACTAAGTTATATTATGAGTAGTTCAACTTAATTAACTTCAATTATAGTGTCAGCTTGAACCGCGCGGCCACCAAGTTTCATCAAATTTTGATGAAACTTTGCCAGGAATTAGTAGCAATTTTTTATTATACACACCTCTTTTCCTGAATTGGTTGCAATAATAAGTTGGCCGCTATAACGGCCACTTGCTGTAGTCATCGTCTTTGATTACACAGAAACTAAATAACACACATTGGTAAATGATGTATCGAAAGAAAGGTATTGATTTGTTGTGTTCATGGTCACCCTACACCCATAGTTTCTTCTACTATATTTTAGTGAATATCTTCTAAAATATTAATTCCTGGCAAAGTCATCAAATCTTGAAGAGGTGGCCGCACGGTTGAAATGGACACCAATTATAAGCGCGTGCGGTGCTTTTGGTGCTTACAATGCTGATAAAAAGGATCAGGTTTTATTTCAACAACGTTCGCGACAATATTCATTTAGCATAGAGGTGTCCACACGCAAATGCTGCGTGGTCAGCGAGTGAGGCGCAGACGCATGCGGCACTGCTCAGTGTGCGATCAGAACTAAAGTATTTTTAGTTTTTTTTTTATTTCAGTAACAATAAGCTAAGCTATACATAATATTAAATTTATAATTATGTATGATTGTCGATAAAATCTAAGAAATATTATGATTTCTGAACATAATAAATCGATTCAAGCGTATCCTGTTCCGCGCTTAGCAAACCAAGAGGAAGCTGACGATTGTTTAGCTATTAATCTGCAAAATTTTAATTAGGTATCCTAAGTACTAGCAGTGGTCGTGGCAGGAGAAGTTGTGGGTTCTCTGACGTTCGTTTCTATAAACACGCTGACCATCTCCATGGCGTTGACCAGACTTCCGCACACGAATACGAAGACCCCGATGCCTATGAGGAGCAATGCTCTCCATAATCTCCATTTCATCGGGCCAAGACCAGGTCTCTCCCAAATAACCATAAGATTGATGAGGACAGGCCAGATGAAGGCCATGTTCGACAGACAGAAGGTTCCCAGCTGAAAATTGTACGTTAATTGTAAGTGACAAACATTTGAAAAAGAGTTATGAGTTATGACGTAACTTCAGTGTATAATAAGTACCTTTTATTTTATTTTGTTGTATTGTTTAAGTTGTAACAATGTTATATGGACTTGTCAGAAATAAAATACTTTTTATTATTTCCTTTATTTTGAAATATTATGGCAGCTATTAACTTTCACGCGAATAAAGTCTACGTTACATAAGGCAACACCCTTCACAAGAACTACGGAACGGTTAGTCGCATTTTGCCAGTTGGTTTTAAGCGATCGCGAAGTTATTATTTTGTGGACAGACGAATCAACGTTTACGTGTACATAGGTATCGCAAGTGTGATTGAGGTATGTAGCAGAACTTATTTTAAATTAATACCATTTTTCTATCCTAGTCACTGTAAGTCATGTTGATTCCACATTTTTAAAAACGCCATAACTAGCAGGCCTGTAGGGACTTATTTTTACATTTAGTTTTAAGCACACTTAATTTTATTAGTTATATCCCGAAACTAGGCCTTGTAGACGTGTAGACAAAAGTAGATCGACGAACATTGTCGTGCTCAGCATACCACCGTTTTCAGTCTTTTGCTAGCGAGAGTCTGGCCAAAGTTATAGCCTCTTCTCTGAAATAACCTTTAATCCCATACCTTCCTAGCTCCCAAAAGGTGCGTCCTAGCGCCTTTTTAAGCGAATTATTGTTGTAATAAGTGTTGAGAAGTACCGATTTCTGAGTCATACCCCTGACCCAGACGCCTAACGAGGGCCTCTTGAGTATCAAGCCGTTAGCTGTCACGACTATTATTATTATAAGAAGATATATAGGAGAAATATGTGTGATATCACGTTACAAGTGTTAAAAAAGGACGAGACTGAAAAATAAAGCTCAGAGATGAACTTACAAATCCCATGATGGCATTAATATCCGGGAATACAACGCCCGTAAGTCCAATTAAAATAACGAATAGCGCTCGGTAGATAAGCTCCCACATGACCCTCCTCGACTCAGGGTGTCTTTTCTTGAGGTAATAGAAGCACAGGTTGAACGGCACCCAGAAGTTCAGAGCGTGGGTCACGTAGATCATGAGAGCAATGGAGCCTTTTAGAATTTTTGGCCATCTGAAATATCACATGTTGTAAATGTTCTGCTTAAATGTTCTTTTATAAAAGATATTCGGTAGGAAGAGAGATGCTTGAGGGGCTCGTGACTAAGTGTAAGCCGTACGGTTTGACGGAATATGAAGGCTAAGCCACACTCGCCGCGCTTAGTCCGTGGATGGGTGACCAGTAGTAAACGTATCGAGACACCTCCGTGCGTCGGAAACCACGTTAAGCCGTTGGTCCCGACTGTCATACAGTGATCTCTGACAGTCTCAGACGGTAAGTCATTTCGATTCTGACAACCAGTCTTAAGGAATACTGAATTACCTAGCAATGGATCGTGGAGGTCAGATAGGCAGTCGCTCCATGTAAAGTATGGCTAAATCCAGAAAGACTGGAAGCCGACCCCAACATAGCTTGGGAATAGGCTAGGCAGAAGATGATTCGGTAGGAAGAGAGAGGCTTCATAAGAAAATATTAGGAGTAGCTTTCGAACCTTAACGTCAGAGACAATCGAATACAAGCATTTAGTTTGCAGCTACTGGATATTTATCTCCACAACCCGATTACTGGGTTATATGGTAAAGTAAACTTGGAAAAGAAGACTGGTTTTCAGAATTATAGGGCATTATCGACTTTCAAAAGGCATATAACTATCGACTTCCTTGCTTCTTAGTCTGAGATAAGACTGTTACTTACATAGACATAGGAAAGTTGATGGTGATAGGAGATTCGCATTTCTCCAAGAACGCCGCATAACCGAAGAATGACACAAGGAAAGTACAACAAATGATCAATCCCATTCCTGCAAAACAAAAACAAACATTTCTCAATTATATAAACTGGTAACAATTTACTAAATGGTATAAAAATAAATGGCTAAATGTAACTGTTTTTTTAACGTTAATTACTTTTTGAATTATAAAATAATGCCACTTTTCGTTGCAATTTTATAATTCAATTCAATTCAATTCTTTATTGCACTCCATAAGTTTTTACAAAGGTGTTATCAGTTTCAAAAGTACATTATGGAACCTGTAGGGCACGGCAAAACAAAGACATAAATGTAGCTAGGGACTTATATTATAATCTATATATAAACAAAACTTAGTTTACATACTTATGTTAATATGTTTATTATCCTTTTTTTATATAAAATTAATCCATCTTAAAATTATATAATAATAGTTTTATTGTAAAATATATTATTTATTATTATGACAAGATATTAAATCTAATCTAGCTTCAATTTTTTTTTTTTTTTTTTTTTTTCTTTTCTTTAAAAAGGTTACTAGCAATGTGGGTCGCACATTACTAGTAATCTCGTTAACCCCTCGTGGTAAGCTAAGATGCTTGTGTTACGAGTGGGTTCACGTCGGTAGTGTAATGGGTGGGATTCGAACCCGCAACCACATGATCGCAAGTCCGACGCCCTAGCCATTAGGCTACCGCTGCTTCTATAATAATTATTATTCAATAGGTTTATATAGTTAAATATCATTAAAATTTATAATATGTTTTGTAAGAGTATTTTAGTAGTAATTAGTACCTAGTACCTAAAGTATGTAATATATAGTTGTATGTATTTCTTTATATGTATTCACACAATATGAATAATTATGTGAGTTTAATTTATATATAATATATGTTGTATTTCAATGTAATTTTCTAATATATTTTTTTTATTTTAGTTTATCATCATCCAAATATTCTTTTAAGCTGTAGTAGGCTTTTGTTAATAGTATTTCTTTTAATCTACTATATAAAAATAAGTCGGGTTTTCCTTCCTGACGCTATAACTCCAGTACGCACGAACCGATTTCCACGGTTTTGCATTCGTTGGAAAGGTTTCGGGCTCCGTGAGGTTTATAGTAAAGAAAATTCAGGAAAAATTTCAAGGGAAAAGCAGGAAGGGAAACCAGTGTCACGATGTTTATCCGGGATGAACTCCGAAACTACTTAACCGATTTTAATCAAATTTGCACACCGTGTGCAGTTTGATCCAACTTAAACGATAGGATAGCTTAAATATCAATTAAATAAGAAACTAGACCACAGGCGGAGCTGCGAGAAGCAGCTAGTTTTTTTATAAATTTTGTATTGTTATTTTCATTTTTTAAGTGTTCTGGGAGTCTATATATATTTTTATACACATTACATAGGGGCTATTAGAATGAAGGGTCATATTAGAAGAAGGCAGCATTAGTCGGTTTTTATACCTAAGGGACCTATTTGAATGTTTTTCACTGCGACTTGTAAAAAATGAACTATAATTTCTTACAAATTTGTTTATTTCTAATATGTATATACATGTTAAAGTGAGTATATTATGTTTAATAAAGAAGGGTTTGCAACTATCGGTTTGATCTATATTTGTAAGAATGCGAATAATTTTTTTCTGTAGAGTGAAAAGGGAAGGTGTGTTTGTGCTATTTCCCCACATAATTATACCGAGGTAAACCAGGCCTGAGCGTAGGCATAATAAGTAGTTAGCGCAGTTTGAAAATTTGTAGTTTTTTTCACTTCACGCAGTGCGTAACTAAATCTCGAAAGTTTTGATCTTATGTTGTCTACGTGTGTTTTCCAGGATATGTGTGTGTCTATAGTAAGCCCTAACAGTGTGAAATCTTTGACTACTTCAATATTTGTATCATTTGTGTTAAAATTAAGTGGTAGAGGAGATTTTTGGTACGGGTAGAAGGTTATTAGTTTTGTTTGTATAAATAATTTATTTCGAGATTATGCTCATTCAACCATTTAGTTGTTTTATTAAGTACTGAGGTAAGATGTTCATTTATTGCACGCCTCATAAGCGAAGCGTTGAGGTGGGTATTACTGTCAGTTTACGCACACCGAGTGATTCTCCAACTTAAAATGTCACTTTTTTTATTCTTTATTGCTTTTATTAGTGAATATAAATAGACAAATGTTGAGAAAAAACACTATTCTTAACACTCATGATATTTTTAAATATCTTTTTATTATTTAAACTAATTAAAAAATTGTTTAAAAAAGTTCTGTGTTGGACGTCCGTGTGTCTGTATGTACGGATCCCGTATCTTGTGGTCACGATAACGAGCGAAATACTTCACTTATCGAGTTGGATTTTTTTAATAGGCTTCAGTATTTTGAGGAATAGAAGCCTATTACTTTTCACGATATAATTCGATGTAGTTTAATTATTATTTACAAATAATCGCAATTTTAAAATGAGGTTTTTTTTTGACATGACAAAATGACATTTTAAAAATGAGATGAAAACCTCATTTTAGTATGGAGGTTTTCATTGTTTTTTTTTCAAGTTTTTCGTGTAGAGTATTAACCTATTTATTGTTTTTTATTGAACGGTATTGTCGCTCAGCGACAAAGTTCTGATAAAATAAATATTAAAAAAAAAAATATTATGAGGCGTGCACTTTTGGATTTTCCAACTATTTTACTATTGTCTTGACAGGAGGTTAAAAGAGAGATGTCGTCTGCAAAAAGTACACATGGTTCATTCATGATTTTAGGTAGGTCATTGATGTAAATCAGGAATAATAAGCATACCACAAAATATAAATATAAACTTGGGGGAGATGGGCCTCCTTAGCATTGGTCTGCAACCCATCTAGGAGATGGAAAACTCCAAAATCAAACCAGGGGAGATAGGCCTTTTTTAGCATTGGTCTGCAACCTATCTAGGAGACGGAAAACTCCGAAATCAAACCCGGTAAGGTGTTAACGTTAGGCGCAAGTAGGGTCCAACCCGAAATATGCGGTAGACAACCACGAAAGCATTCCCAAGGAGGGTTAGCGTCAGGCAGGCGGCCGGCTAGAAAACATTTTGCCAAATCCATTTGCAATGAGTAATGAGTACGAATATTGTGAATGATGATAGTGCTAGGGCGTACCCCCGAGGCGACGCGCAAGGGCAGCACCCGGCTCTTGAGAGAAGTGGACAAGGGTTGTTGCACCATTCCGGGCGGGGGCAACGTAAGAAGCTAGCTCGGAATGTAAGAATGAGGTTTGTGAGTTGGAATGTAGGCACGATGAATGGAAGAGGGAGAGAGCTTGCGGATGTATTAAAAAGAAGAAGAGTAAATGTAGCGTGCTTACAAGAAACAAAGTGGAAGGGTACGAGGGCTAGGGAGATTGGTGAAGGATATAAGTTTTACTATTCTGGAAGTGATGGAAAGCGAAATGGTGTGGGAATAGTACTTGATGCTGAGTTAAAGGAATGTGTGACGGATGTTCAGAGAGTGAATGATAGATTAGTATTAGTGAAGGTTATGTATGAAAATGTGGTTTTGAATATTGTTAGTGCGTACGCTCCTCAATCTGGATGTGACGAAAGTATGAAAGAGAAGTTTTGGGAAGATTTTGATAGTATATTAATGAATGTGCCAACACACGAGGAGATATATGTAGGAGGTGATTTTAATGGGCATGTAGGAAGAACGAATGTGAGTTATGACCGAGTTCATGGGGGATGGGGATATGGCATCCGGAATCCAGAAGGAGAATCGCTGTTGCAAGCTGCTTCTGCCTTTGACCTGGCTATAGCCAACACCTGGTTTACAAAAAAAGACCAACACCTCATCTCCTATATGAGTGGCTTACATAAGACGCAGATAGATTATTTCCTAATTAGGCAAAGAAACCTATTCTGCGTCAAAAACTGCAAAATTATACCAGGTGAAGACCTAACGACCCAACACAGGCTCCTAGTTTTAGATGTTAGCATTAAAATACAGGTTACAAGATACAAAGAAAAGCCACCCCCCCATATAAGATGGAATATGCTAAGGAAGAGTGATTGTGCGAAAGAGATGAAAGACAGAGTGGCAGATAAAATGGTAGATTTATGTGCAAAAATGGAAGAACGATCTGTAAATGAATGCTGGAATGACATAGCAGGTAATATTAGAATGATAGCGAAGAATGTACTAGGAGAGTCAAAAGGGAAAGGAAAGATTGATAGAGACAGATGGTGGTGGAATGAAGAGGTTCAAAGACTCTTAAAAGAAAAAAAAGTTGCGTTTAAAGAATGGCAGAGAGTGGATGCTGGAAATGATAGTTTGAAAGAGGAGAAAAAGGAAATATATAGGGATCGTAAAAGGAGAGCCAAGAAAGCCGTAGCTATTGCTCGAGCCACTGTACAGCACGAACTATACAAGCAGTTGGACACTCCAGCTAGCCAAAAAGAGCTCTACAAAATAGCGAAGGCGAAAGAAAGGCAAGCGAAAGATGTTATGAAAGTTAGATGTATGAAAGATGATCGCGGTCAAGTACTGTCGAAAGATGAAGATATTTTAAACAGATGGAAAATATATTTTGAAAGATTGATGAATGAGGAAAATCCTTGGAGTGGTGTAATAGATAGTGTGGCAGTGAATACAGGTCTAGTAAGAGAGATAAGTAGTGATGAAGTAAGAAAGGCAGTAAGCAGTATGAAAAATGGAAAGGCTGTAGGTCCGGATTGTATACCAGCAGAGTTATGGAAGCTTTTGAGTGAGGATGGATGTAAATGGCTGACTTTATTCTTTAATAAGTTGCTGCATGAGGAGACGATCCCTGACGAATGGTGTAACAGTTCACTGGTGCCCATCTATAAAAATAAGGGTGATGTGCTAGACTGCAGCAACTATAGGGGAATAAAGCTCATGTCACATAGTATGAAAGTATGGGAGAAGGTAATAGAAAGACGACTGAGAGAAGAGACTGAAATTACCCAAAACCAATTCGGATTTATGCCCGGTCGCGGAACGACAGACGCCATATTTGCACTAAGACAAGTGTGTGAAAAATACAGACGTGCACATAAAAACTTGCACATGGTGTTTGTCGATTTGGAAAAGGCTTACGACCGGGTACCCCGTGAGGTTTTGTGGTGGGCATTGAAAGAGAAAGGTGTGCCTGGGAAATACCTGAAGCTAATTCAAGCTATGTACGATAGATCTGCTACATACGTGCGATCTGTAGTGGGTTCTACTGACAAGTTCGATGTCACGGTAGGTTTGCACCAGGGTTCGGCTCTGAGCCCTTACCTTTTCCTGTTGGTAGTGGACGCTTTAACGTCAAACCTGCAGGAGGAGGCTCCCTGGTGTATGCTATTTGCTGATGATATCGTTCTTGTTGGCGAGGATCCAGGGCAGGTCCAGAGCAGACTGGTTGTGTGGCAGCAGAAGCTGGAGGGTGTTGGCTTGAAAATCAGCAAAACCAAAACGGAGCACATGTTCTGTGATTTCGGCGGTCCCTCCACTTTTGCTCCAATTTCCATTGATGGAAAACCACTGCCAGTTTGCTCTGATTTTCGCTATCTCGGTTCCGTCATACAAAATGATGGAGAGATTGACCGAGATATTAAGCACAGAATCAGCTCAGGTTGGCTTAAATGGCGACAGATGACTGGGATGATATGTGATCCTAACATGCCCGTAAAGCTGAAAGGTAAAATGTATAAATCGGCTATAAGACCTGTATTGATGTATGGTTCAGAATGCTGGGCAGTGAAAGGGACTGATGAAAGACGATTGCATGCAGCGGAAATGAGAATGCTTCGATGGATGACTGGAGTGACGAGATTAGATAGGATAAGGAATGAGTATATTAGAGGAAGCTTGAAAGTAGCGCCAGTGAATGAAAAGATAAGAGGTAAGCGTTTGGCGTGGTATGGACATGTTATGAGGAGGGATGAAAGTCACATAACTAAACAAGTTATAAGTATGACTGTGGATGGGTATATAAGCAGAGGGAGACCGAAAAAGAGATGGATGGATTGTGTGAAAGATGATATGAGAAAGAAAGGACTGGATGCCGCGATGACGAGTAATAGAGAGGAATGGAAGGAAAATACGCATTGCGCCGACCCCATATGAATGGGATAAGGGCAGGAAGAAGAAGAAAATATAAATATAAACATAAATATAATAATAAACAAGCACAAGCTACCTTGGGGGATGGATGAGTTTATATTTTTTTTATCTGATCTAATACGGGTCATTCGTTTTTTGTCGTAGTTAAAATGTTCTATTTCTACATATTGTTCTCTATTATTTAGATACGATGTAAACTATTTATGTGTTGTACCGCGGATACCGATTCCATATGATTTGTTGAGTAGGATTCTAAATTGGACTTTATCATACGCTTTCGTCATATCAAGAAGTAATCCTACGGCATATTTCTTGTCATTTATGATGTTGATTACTTCTTGTATATATTTGAAAACGGCTAGTGTTGTGGATCGCCGTTTCCGGAACCCATTTTGACTTTCATCAAAGATTTTGTATCTCTCACAAAAGGAGTAAACACGATCACACATAGCTTTTTTGAAGATCTTTGAAATGGTTGGTAAAAGGGCAATAGGTCGATAGTTGTTGGGATCTGTTTTTAAGTTTTTTTTAAATAATGGTTGAATAACGGCTTTTTTTAAGATATCGGGGAATATGCCATCTTCGAAGGACTGATTTATTAATACGCAGAGGGGTATAGCTAATTCGTCTGCACATTGTCTTATTAGGTTGGTTAGGTGGTAGTTCGTCTATTCCGTGGCTCTTTTTGTTTTTCAAGTTTTTCATAATTCTATGGGTTCCTTTTGGATCTAATGGCCTCAAAAAAAAGGTGTTTTCTGTTTGGTGGAGTACAGGCAAACCGTTTTACGTACTGTTTGAGGCACATTCTCCAATGGAAGCAAAGAAGTTATTAAATGTATTGACAATTTGAGTTGGATCCGAGACTACAACATTGTTTATTTTTTGTTGGATATTTTATTTTTCATGATGTGGTTTTTTGTTCGTACGTTCATTTATTATGTTCCACATAGCTTTTACTTTATTTTGAGATGTTTTTATTTTATTAAATTAATAATTATATTGCAATTTCTTAGAAGCTATTACTGATTGCTTTAAAATCTTTTCGTATTTAGTAAAATATTTTTTAAGATTGGATTATCTGTTTTAATGGTCAGAATTTTCAATACTTAGGGCGGCTTGCACAACGTTTGACTTAAATCACTCCTAAATAAAATTAATTAAATATAATTAACCGCTTAATCACGTTTATCTTAAATACATTTAGCCACCTCTTGCACAACGATGACAGCCTCTTGATTTAGTTAAATATATTTAAGAGGTCGCTAAATGTCGGTACAGCAGTTTCAACATTTCGTTCCACGGTATAGCGTTTTTCGGTTACGATTATTAATACGACATACGTATATTTTTTCATAAAACGAAACGCATTGTCTTATAACCTCAGATTATGAACTCATTGGTTATTCATCTAAGCTTATAACCTCCTTATAGCTTTCTAGTAACCAGGGTAACGGACGAAATGTCAAAATAATAACACGAGAAAAGTAACAGACGTTCACATTGAACCATGAAATGAAAATAAATTTTGTAACATGAGTGCTCCCAATTTTACTAAAGAAGAACAGTTGTTACTGTTTACGGCTATGGAGCAATACACAAAAATTATCGAGTGTGAGAAAACCTACTCCACCAAACAAAACGACAAACAATAATTATGCTTGGGCAATAGTAACGGATCATGTATATTTTATAGATGATGCATTACATAAAAACAGACTTTGGGCACACAGGTAAGTTGTTTTATTATGGCTAAACTAGCTATTATATCATTTAAACATAAATTCAATAACATATAAATAACGGTTCTTATCTTTTCACAGGTTATGTGTGTTCAAGCAAAAAAAGAAGTGTGATATTTCTTCCATTTATCACAGGAGAATATTGAATTAGTGCAAATGCAAGTAAAGATTTTAGAGATGGAAGTGCAACACAAATCAAACATTTATAAATTGGAATAAGATGATAAATGAAAAAAGAATTTTGTAATTTTGTAATTATATTAATTACTTAATTAAAAATATAAAATACAGTGAATGATTCATAAATTGTTTTATTGTATTTTCAATGAACTATCTATTAAACCATCCATTAAATATTCTTCTCTGTAAGGTTCTCTCTTCTTGTTGGGTTGTAAAACTTACATTTCCAATGAGTACTGGGTTTTTATTTTCCTCTGGAGGAACTTCTTCATTTTGAATTATAGCTAAAGTATGTAGCATAGCTGTAGCCACTATGATACCTGGTACTCGATGTGGATTCATACTTATCCCACGAGACAAGAAAACGACGACACGAGAAACCTTCACTTCTATAGACCAAATGCTCTTTCCACAACATTCAGGTTGTTTTAATTTGAGATTTTTGATAGAGTCTTTCTTCTCTAGTGCTCATATTTTTATCAGATAAAGTTTCTTCATCACAAAAAACATATCAAATCACAAAACATATCATTATCAAACAAGTCCGAATCCATACTTGTGTTAAAAAAGATATTATCGTCATAGAAATCTTCGTCATCATCATAGAAAACATATTATTATGGAACAAATCTTGTGTTATAAAATATATTATCATCGAGATTATCATCATAGAAAGTTTGATAGAAACTGTCAGTTCCTTAAACTGTCAGGCTAAGGCTGCGGCTCCATTGAAGCGGAGACGAGCGGAGCTGAGAGGAGACGTGTGGGGATCGACCAATAATATTACATGAAATCCACATCTCGTCTCCGCTCCGCTTCAATGGAAACAGTCAAGCGGAGACGAGCGGAGTGGAGAGGAGATGTGTGGGGTTCGACCAATCATATGGCTGCGGCTCCATTGAGGCGGAGACGAGCGGAGCTGAGAGGAGCAGAGCTGTGAAAAGAGGTACGTGATTCCACTGAGGCGGAGACGAGCGGAGCTGAGTGGAGCAGAGCTGTGAAAAGAGGTAAGTGATTCCACTGAGGCGGAGACGAGCGGAGCGGTGTATAGCGAGCCGGGACGAGCAGTCGAAACCCAATACATTACAGTTAGTTAACTGATATCTGGAGAGTGCACACGTCATGTCGGTGCTAAGTAAAAAAAAAAGCCGTTTTATATCTACCAAACCGAATTACCAAGGCTCGAAACCGATTCGAATCCCGCCCCTCCACTCTGCTTCGCCCCTCTCTGGGCCCTTGATTGTCGATTTCTACCACGTCACTTCGCCGCTCATCTCCGCTTGACTATTTCCATTGAATCGGAGCGGAGACGAGATGTGGATTTCATGTAATATGATTGGTCGATCCCCACACCTCTCCTCTCCGCTCCGCTCGTCTCCGCTTGACTGTTTCCATTGAAGCAGAGCGGAGACGAGATGTGGATTTCATGTAATATGATTAGTCGATCCCCACACGTCTCCTCTCCACTCCGCTCGTCTCCGCTTGACTGTTTCCATTGAAGCGGAGCGGAGACGAGATGTGGATTTCATGTAATATTATTGGTCGATCCCCACACGTCTCCTCTCAGCTCCGCTCGTCTCCGCTTCAATGGAGCCGCAGCCTATTACATGAAATCCACATCTCGTCTCCGCTCCGATTCGATTTCTTCGTCTTCTAGCAATGTTAGATATAAAACGGCTTTTTTTTTACTTAGCACCGACATGACGTGTGCACTCTCCAGATATCAGTTAACTAACTGTAATGTATTGGGTCTCGACTGCTCGTCCCGGCTCGCTATACACCGCTCCGCTCGTCTCCGCCTCAGTGGAATCACTTACCTCTTTTCACAGCTCTGCTCCACTCAGCTCCGCTCGTCTCCGCCTCAGTGGAATCACGTACCTCTTTTCACAGCTCTGCTCCTCTCAGCTCCGCTCGTCTCCGCCTCAATGGAGCCGCAGCCTTAAACGTGTTTAGCGCTGCTAAATAGCAGTTTTTGGGTAATTAATTTTGACAAGTCCGTAAACATATTTAGCGACAAATTTTTCGTTGTGCAAGACGCTAAATATTATTATGTTTAACCATTTTAATCATGTTTAGTGCGTCTTAAATCAATTTAAGCTTTGTTGTGCAAGCCGCCCTAAATCTTTTATTTTTGCATGACAGCTTTATACCTTTGGTTAACCAATGTTTTTTATTTTGTGTTTTATATAATTTTTACTCTAGTTTTCGGTATAGTTTCGTTGAGCACCGTAATCAATGCCTTGTTAAATGCGTTGTAGTTTTTGTTAATATCCTGTGTTTCTAAAATAATTTCACTCCAGTTAATGGTATTTAATGTTGACTTGAAACTATATACAGTGTGTAACAAAAACCCTGTCCGATCCCTGAGAGTACGTATTATTCGGTATCGTACTGCTAACACATATACGTTGCCATTACCTAAATGAATTGAAGATTATTATTTTTCCCCAGTGAAAATAATTAAATAAAAATGCAGAACTGATCCAAGGCAACAGCAACACTGACCGCTCCTCAAAGTTCACGTACCTTCTACCTACAGTTTTTATTTTTATCAAAGAAGCCGTCTGTGCGAGACGGTGCCTATGAACCTGCTTTGTCGCATGCCGCCGAACAAAATTATAACGAAATAAAAATAAACCTAGGCTACGTTATACCTTTACCTACGCGTACGGCGGCGGCGTAGGTAGGTATCAGCTGATATTGTTTTGTGTATATTAGGCGTGGTGATCCGGATTTTAGACTGGACTCTCTTCAAAAGAAACAATTAATTGAATTAATTGTAGCCCTGAAAAGGGCTTTATTAAGCGATTTGCTTTTGGCAATTTACCTACCAACTGACTGCAGGTATCATTATTCATCAAAACATTCACTTATTGTTGCTGCACATTTCGGCGATCGTGTTCCACATGTCCACCACTAATACACATTCGTCACCTTTTTACTAAATTTGCACGTACTTTTAACAGCGCTTTTGTGTCCGATTTAAAACTTCGATTTCCGAATCACACTCCTTTTTATAAACAATTTTATTTTATTTATTTATTTAATTTAATTCAGGCAACTTGGGCCCATAGAAAATACAATACAAACTATAATATGAAAAAACTTATAAAATAATACATATAAAAATAACATGGCAATCGATACAATACTATACTATTAAAACTTAAAAATACTATAAATACATACAACATAACAAACTAAAACTACTGTACACGAATCCTCGGCGTCGTGTTTCGCTGACTGGTGTCGCGTAGCCGGCCGCAAAACCGGCGGTACACAACACCCTTCGGCCACAGCTCATCTTTGAGGAACTTGTCAAGATCTTGCGTCGGAACACGGACCACGAACGACCTGAAGTTAGTGCTGTGGCGCGGCTCCAACATCTCAACCCTCAGAGTCCATTTGGTCTTGATTTTCAGATACTCCACGATCTCCTCAGCCTTCGTGGAGTGGTGCAGTCTAGACACGTATAGCATCGTCGTCGGTACTGCTGGACGCAGCAGCATGTTGGGTCCTGTCAGCGCAGTACCGCACTGGTTCCGACAAAGAGGCTTCTTCTTCTTCTTCTTTTCTACCTTGATGAAACCATCCTTGTTGCACGTGTCCCTCTCTGGACCCGGCTTTTTCAAAACCTTACTAGATTTTAGACTTAGACAGCAATTGCTGCGTAGGCTCGTTTGGGGGTCACTGAACCTACACACGTCGTCGTCTCTACCGGTGTCGAAGCAGGGACGGCCGATTCAAAACTGCAGATGGAGGCGTCTTGTGCCCCGCGACGCGTGTTCACGAAAGTGTTGCTAGGTGACCTACTTTCAGAAATATCATTGCGCAACAACACTACTTCTGCCCGTAGAACACTGATAGTGTTGTTCACATGATGGTGTAGGACACTTCCAGCTGATGCTGCATCTCGACCTGACTTTGCTTCAGGAGTGTAATGTCCTTCAGCAGCCTGGTGACATCTACGTGGTCAAACGTGACGGGAGGCAGCTTGTGCAGATCCTTCGCCACGAATTCTGGTACGTCGTCCGGGTCGGTCTCCTTCATTAGGGTTACAATGTCCTGGAGACTCTTCTCTGTACCATCCCTTCGACGAGACGGCATCTGGCTAACTTTGCCGAGCGTAGTGAATAATAGCAGCTTGGCACTGCTAATCTCATCTTCCTTATAGGACGATTTGCATATTTGCAATATGCTGACTTCATCCATATAATCAATGGCATGCTTGATAAATGCCAACACTTCGTTGACTATGAGCGTTTGGGAACTCATAGCAGAACAACCGTGCAGCGGCTATAGCCGCGCAATTCGCGAATATAATATTCGTGCTGTGCAGCGCAAACGCGACCGTTCTCGACCGCGCATCACACTGAACTGATTTTTTATACGACACTTGTTCCTCGACTTCCTCGTTGTCTTCTTCTCTCGTGGTCTTCCAGCATCCATGCCATGACTCGTACCCAAGAACACATGTGGTGAACACGCGGTTATACAGGCGTTGAACAAAGGCTCACTCCGACGCGCGACGGAACTGTCACACCTGGCGCAACTCATAATTTCTCTTATGATCATAAATCACAATATAAAAATAAGTATTATTGATTGGAATACGATATTGTTTGCGAAACGATAGCGGCACGCGTTACGTACGGACGTCCGATCGACAGCTATCTCCACGAAAGACTAACCACTTAACCAGGTATTAGTGCGTCGGTACTTCGGTAGGTATTGTAGGTAACAAGGCGGCGGCGAGCCGGCGCGGCGGCGGTATCATCAAAGAGTCGGCGGCTAGTTGAAAGAGTGCCTACAACTCGGCGGCACCTTTTGTCGGCTTTTGTAAAAAAAATAAAATGCATTTTGCCAGTGGGTGGAGTGTTGTCAGCTTACGAAAATTTGCCATATTCAGTGTTAAATCTCGCAATGATTATAAAAATAAAAAAACAGCTTTTGGATTTAACGAGTTTCAATTTTATAACATTTTTTTCTAATACGTATGTTGTACGGATACGCCTTTATTGGATCGGACAGGGTTTTTGTTACATAGTGTATATTGTTTTCATTGAATAGTCGTTTTTCTGTGTACCATATTGGAATTTTTGGTTGTTGTAGGATTTTAAGGTCAATGATTGTGCTGCAGTGATCAGAAAAGCCAAATTCTTCGACAGATGTGTTTAAATACTTATTATTGAAGTTTGTAAAAATTAGGTCTAGGCATGTTGAAGAAGTTTGTGTTATATGTGTGGGAAGCTGTATGGTGTTGAGTGTATTTTTATATTCAGACATGAGCTCTAGAAATGTATTTGTTTTTAAGTTATTTTTTAGAATATCTGTATTGAAATCGCCACCAAGGATTATGTTGCATTTTGAGTATTTTTTATCAATATAGGATAATATTTGTTTAATTTGCTTATAAAAAATTTCTTCTTCTCTTCTGTACCAATACATTGCCACTAATAGGATATTTTCTTTAGTTATTTCGGTCGCGCAAACCTCTAAGATATATTCTAGTGACATATCATTTATGTCACATCTTTCTATACAATCTGTATTTTCTTCTACGAGTATGCAGACACCGCCGCCGCCATGCTTCACCCGACATTACGAAGATGCTATTTTATAACCACTCATGTTAATTAAACGTAGTTTGTCTGGCGAAAGCCAAGTTTCAGTAATAAATATAGCTTGGTATGATGTTCGGTTTTGGTTGAGGAATGCTTCTAATATATGTTGTTTGTTCCATAGGCTTTGGATATTCTGATATATTATTTTAAAATACTGGTCGTTATTCTCGAAATGTATAAGTCCCTCCGTATTGTTGAGGCGTGTAGTCTCTATCGTATTGTCGAAATGTGAGGTCTCCGTCGTATTTTCGAAAAGTACGGTTTTCTTCGGTTTGTGGATTTTGTTTGTTGTTGAGTTCGTTATTTATAGTTGAAAAAATGGCATTCTCAGATTGTTTTTTTATTGTAGATGTAGTCTGCGGTGATATTTTATCTCTAGAGTATAATTATGTTTACGCCTTCAATAAATAATTGGTTATTTCGAATGACTGCTTTTTGGCCTTTATTTCGTGCTATGAGCATTTTATCACGCAATATATATCTATCTCTTTTCGTGCTTTTTCGTCCAAAAATTCGGAAACATGTAGTTTAGTACCCTGGAAATATATACTATTATTCGTTATAAATTTGGCCGTTCTTTTGCTCATGAATTCTATAACCAAAGGTCTGTTTCGATTGTTATAACGTCCAATTCTGTAAGTATCTAATATATTTATTCTGTAAGTATATGGAGAACTGGCTCACCTATCCAAACCAAATGCTTAGACTTTGTTGGGACGATTTAGTAGATTCTATACTTTATGTGAAGTTTGCACAAAATCGGTCGAGCGGTTCTTCATTTATCACATTTTTTGTTACAAATGAATTCAATAGTGGATCATTTTGTTAATGGGGATTTTACTGTCAATTGAAACTGTTTTTTAGATGAGGATTGTGCTGCCAAATTAAAACGTTTTACAGTGTTGACATTTCTGTCATTCATCGATCAACTGAACCTGCTGATGAAATAAATGCCTGTTTGAAGTCATCAGTTCTTTGGCGGAATGTACAAAAATTTTCACTTAACATTAATATGCGTATTCGTAATGCGTATTCACCTACAAAATGATCCAGCTGCCCATGATTTTTCAAAACAATTGTTGGAAATTGGTGATGGCAAAATACAAATCGACAGTACCATCGGATTGATCGCTATACCGATTTTTTTTCAAATTGCGCAATCGATAGACGATTTGATTGAATGTGTTTTTCCGAATATTCTTCAGAATTACAGAAATCATGATTGGTTGAGAGAACGCGCCATTTTAGCACCGAAGAACATTCATAACAATGCCATTAATTTTCAAATTCAAGCGAAACTGCCAGGTTTAGGTTATGACATAAATCAATTGACAGTGTTATGAATCAAGATGAGACAGTGAATTATCCAAATGAAATTTGGATAATTCATTAAATGGAATTTTTAAATTCATTGGAACCAGCTGGTATAACAGCTGGTAACCGCATTGCTTGATTCTGAAAATTGGTTCTTAGATTATATTATTTCGAAATATTAATCCACCAAAACTGTGTATAAACTGTGTATTACAAGATATCCGATTATTTGAATGATAAAAACGCCTGGGATTGAGCTCGCTTAAAGAGCTGTCGTTGGTAAATATATATATATATATATACAGTGTGTAACAAAAACCCTGTCCGATCCCTGAGAGTATTATTCGGTATCGTACTGCTAACACATATACGTAGACATTAAATGGATTGGAGATTATTATTTTTCCCCAGTGAAAATAATTAAATAAAAATAAAAACTGATCCAAGGCAACAGCAACACTGACCGCTCCTCAAAGTTCACGTACCTACTACCTACAGTTTTAGGTCAAAGAAGCCGCCTGTGCGAGACGGTGCATGAACTTGCTTTGTCGCATGCCGCCAACTTACCTATAACGAAATAAACCTAGGCTACGTTATACCTTTACCTACGCGTACGGCGCGCGGCGTAGGTATCAGCTGATATTGGTTTGTGTATATTAGGCGTAGTGATCCGGATTTTATAATTGACTCTCTTTAAAAAGAAACAAATAATTGAATTAATTGTAGCCCTGAAAAGGGCTACAAATAATTGAATTAATTGTAGCCCTGAAAAGGGCTTTTTTATAAAAGCGATTTGCTTTTGGCAATTTACCTACCAACTGACTGCAGATATCATTATTCATCCAAATATTCACTTATTGTTGCTGCACATTTCGGCGATCGTGTTCCACATGTCCACCACAACACTTATGCACATTCGTCACCTTTTTACTAAATTTGCACGTACTTTTAACAGCGCACTTGTGTCCGATTTAAGACTTCGATTTCCGAATCACACACCTTTTTTTTTAATACGACACTTGTTCCTCGATTTCCTCGTTGTCTTCTTCTCTCGTGGTCTTCCAGCATCCCAGCATCCATGGCATGACTCGTACCCAAGAACACTGCATGTGGTGAACGCGCGGATATACAGGCGTTGAAAGGCTCACTCCGACGGAACTGTCACACCTGGCGCACCTCATAATTTCTTATTATGATCTTATATCACAATATTAAAATATTCGTGATTGGAATACGATATTGTTTGCGAAACAATAGCGGCACGCGTTACGTGCGGACGTCCGATCGAAAGCTATCTCCACGAAAGACTAATAGTCGGTAGGTAACCTGGCGGCGGCAGGCCGGCGCGGCGGCGGTATCATCAAAGAGTCGGCGGCTAGTTGAAAGAGTGCCTACAGCTCGGCGGTGCCTTTTGTCGGCTTTTGTAATAGAAATAAATAAAAATAAAACGCATTTTGCCATTGGGTGGAGTGTTGTCAGCTTACGAAAATTTCCCATATTCAGTGTTAAATCTCGCAATGATTATAAAAATAAAAAAACAATAACTTTTGGATTTAACGAGTTACAATTTTATAACATTTTTTTTTATACGTATGTTGTACCACGGATACGCCTTTATTGGATCGGACAGGGTTTTTGTTACATACTGTATATACACTCGCGAGCAAAAGTATGGAATCACTTACTTGAAATTTGCGTCGCGCAATCTGAGTACTAAATTATTCTGCTAATATTAATAAAAATGGTACCATTTTAAAGTTTATACTGTCACCTTTAAATTGATACCAAATTCATTAAAATCACACCAGTATTTAAGGAGCTATCCTGGATTATGTCAAGAAGTAAGGAAAAAGATATGTTTGATAGGTCACAACTTGCGCCCTATTGACCCCCTATAAAAGCACGTGTTATCGGATTTTCTTTATCAGTCTGCTTTCAAACGTTGACCGGTACACATCTCCGCTAATTTTGACCCTTGAATTTGGACGACAATGGATACTACACCTACAGAAGCCGCCCAAATCGTCGCCCTATTGCGAGAAGGGCTCAGCCAGAGGGCTGTCGCACGACAGCTCCACATAAGCCAGTCCTGTGTCTCAAAAGTTTATAAACGCTTTCGGGAGACTGGTGGCTTTATCTCGAGACCAAGATCTGGACGGCGCCGGTGCACATCGGAGAGGGATGATCGTTTTATCGTGTCAACCTCTCTTCGAAATCGACATTTGACTGGTGTCGACGTCCAACAGGAGCTCCGAAATGTTCGTGGAGTAGCTGCCAGCGAGTGGACAGTTCGTCGAAGACTTAAGCAAGCTGATTTAACTCCAAAAAGGCCAGCCACAGGCCCGAAACTGACGGCAAGCCACCGACAAGCACGTCTTCAATTTGCTCGCTCTCATCTTGATTGGGAGGTTGAGCAATGGAAGCGTGTCCTGTTCTCCGACGAGAGCAGAATGTGTTTGCATGGCAGCGACCGAAGAGGTCGGGTCTACAGGCGGCCTGGGGAACGATATGCACAGTGTTGTTTTGCTGAGACAGTGGCGTATGGCGGTGGTTCTTGTATGATGTGGGCCGGCATTTCCTTCGACGGTAAAACGGAGCTGGTTTTCGTGCCTGGCGGGGGAAGAGGAGGCGGTCTAACTTCAGACCGCTACATTACCGATATTCTGCAGGACCATGTCCTTTCTTACGCGGGATATATCGGTGATGACTTCCTCCTTATGCACGATAACGCTCGTTGTCACACTGCCCGTGCCACAACTGAATACCTCGAAGAAGTCGGTATCGCCACAATGGACTGGCCAGCGCTCAGCCCGGACTTAAATCCCATTGAGCACATGTGGGATGAATTGAAGAGGAGGGTCCGATCAAGAAATCCTGCTCCTTCAAGTGTAGATGAGCTGAAATCGGCTTTGATAGAGGAGTGGGAAGGTATCCCGCAAGAATCAATTCGGAAGCTGATTCGATCAATGAAGAACCGTCTTCGAGCAGTTATAAGGGCGAGGGGAGGGAACACAAAATATTGAAAATTAATTTTAAAGCCAATTAAAGTTTTTGTTACACAATTTTTGTTGTTTTCTTCATTCATTATTTTTTCATTATCCTTAGGTTTTCCTTAACTCCTTCACTTAATCCAGGATAGCTCCTTAAATACTGGTGTGATTTTAATGAATTTGGTATCAATTTAAAGGTAACAGTTTAATCTTTAAAATGGTACCATTTTTATTAATATTAGCAGAATAATTTAGTACTCAGATTGCGCGAAGCAAATTTCAAGTAAGTGATTCCATACTTTTGCTCGCGAGTGTATATATATATTAATTGTTCAGACGTTTTGCGCTTTGGCGTATACATTATTGTATTTAATATTTCATTTGACATGAATTGTGCTTTTTTGCATATTAAATATGTGTATACTCCATTTAAAATAGCATTAGACAGAAGGTAAAAAAGGTTATTTATAATGTACACTTTGTTGCAAAAGTACAATAAACTTGTTACAGTTACGATTGACGCCTATAAATTAAAATCTATTTACATACCAGCTGTCACACTAATTTGTAATCATGTTAACCATTTTTCATAACAAATTATGTGGCTTTCATTTATTTATAATATTTCATTCCAATCTAAAATGACAGTGTCAATGCTAAAAAGCTAAAAGAAGCAGTGATGAACAATACTGGAACGTTTTTCGTTTTACTATTATCCTACCATTATTTGTTTATTTATATACCTATTCATTATTTTATTATGACTAAATCCTATGATGAACACGAAGAAGTTTCACTATAGTGTGTTGTAAGTTGTTATTTGGTGTGATGAAGATATTGTTATAAATAAAGCGTAATTTAAAAAATAAAGTTTTATTTCGTTTATTTAAGTACTTAAAACAATTTATTTGAAATAAAATGTTTTCAATTCCTGCTTCTGGGAGCCTCTTTTTTCTAATGCTATAATAAATGGAGTATAGGTATTAATGAAATTTTATTCAATTCAATTTATTTAATTCATTAATTACTTACTATAAGTTCATGGGTATTGTAAGTGTAAATGTTATGAAGGTCTATTATTAAATCTTTTTTTTTATTCTATAGTATAATAATGGTTTAGTTTTTGCAATCTGGCGATTTAAGTAAGTTGTTGCCCCATATATTTTTATGCTGTCACAGGTGGTATTGTTGTGTGTCGGGATGTCAGCTCCCTCGAAAATGAATGAACTGCATGAGCTATTCGAGGCATGCTTGCCATCTGGTGGCACAGGCTTGCCCAGGTCGACCTGGTTCTTTCTTAAAGAGGCCAGTCCAGAAAAGACCCTGTATTTATTTACTTAATATTATTTTATATTGTATACATTTATGTTTAACCACTTTTAAAAGAGTAACCCTATGCAGTTTGTTGCCGGTTCTTCTCCATATGAATGACACCTTGGAACCGCGCAACTAGCGTCATTTAACGTTTTGAAAGTACCTGAAATGGTCTACGAGAAATAAAAATATTTTGATTTGATTCAAGCAAAAAAAGGTCATAGATTTTATTTAAATGTACATTGTCGACACTAATGTGTCTCACGAGACACTAAGTCTTGGTAAGCGTATCTCTACGTAGGAGCGGCTTATTTGCTGGATGGACGCTGGAGAGCTGGACGCTGGGCTCGTGACAAAATTTGGAATAGTGCCAACGTCAGAGACAAAGTTTGGTGCTTAAATAATTGCTTTGTCGCTCCTACGTGGCGATACGCTCAGTGTAGCGCTAGCTTGATATCAGACTAGCACAATAACGATTTATTATTAAATGGCAAGAGCGACAAATTTTTAGATTTGGCAACAAATGATTGAATAATTAGCGACAAGTTACAGTGCTTATTAGGAATGGGAAGCTTAACTTAGTAGTGCTGGCTTTATATACCTACTAAATCTGATGCAAAACAGAAAGTTAAATATGTAGTTCATGAATGTTAAATTAACTCCTTTGAATGAAATGACTACCTGTCTCAACCAATTATTATTGTATCAGTGACATTTAAAACGCTTACCAGTAAACAGAGTCTGTGGGAACTTATGGGGTTCGGCCATGTTGTTTTCAATAGCTATAACGACACCGGAACAGGACATGCTGAACACGGACATCCCTACGAACTCGAACGTGCTATAGGCTGTCTTCGTAGTAGCCATGTTTTGAAATTGAGGGTTCCAAGCGAAGGCATAGTAGACCGCCAGAGCTATACAGAATACTGAAAAAAAACAAAAAGAATTAGATAACAGTAAGAACAAGTAAAGTCAAATAGACATGCATCTTTTAATGTCAATTATTCACTTGTCCTCAAATTACACGGAAATTAGGAGTAAGTGCGTACCGTAATAAGTTTGAATTACTTTAGTATCTCCATTTGTGCTACAGTGATGCGCGCACATCTTAAACTAAGCGCGCCCAAAGAAGTATAACTTAAAAAATCTCAAGTCGACATGTTTATGTGTTCACGCCACCCACGGATATATCCATTCTTCTCATGATGCTAAAGATTTTGGCTTAAATTTTACAACCTGCCCGACTCTTACCCTTCTTGGGAATGCTGATGTGATGGTTTACCTTCCATCGTAAAAAGAAGCCCAAAGTGCTGGAGGTATAAGCGCTCATAGGCATTAGGCGGGCACTCGCGCGGCTGGCCGTAAGGACAGTTATGTACGTAATATTAATTTCTATGCGCACTACGATGCGGCTACCCACAAACCCAATTATATATGAATAAAATATGTGTACTCACCAATGACAACATTCGCCGCTATCGAAAATGGAGCCAAGTATTTCAGATGTCTAATAAAACAAATGAGGACAATGAGAGGAATCATAAGAAGCATGTAGGTCTTTAGCCCAGGATACCCTAAAAATATATATTTAAAATTGAATTATTTAATTAAACTTACATATCATATGGTTTTCAGACTGAAAAGCACCTCATCGTACCCATTATGCATTTTGTTTTTCTGCTTATTTTGGTGTACAATAAAGAGTTATTATTATCGCTTTTTAACCGCAGGATAGCTTCAGAAGAAGAGACCTTTGAAAGGCTTTCGTGGGCACACAGGTCTAAACAGAGGCCTTTTATGAGAACTTTACTCTAAAAAGGGATAGGGCACATACCAGGGTCAATGCACCTCTGTTCTATGGAAGAACAGACATGAACGGACCAAGGTAGATATAGAACTATTATGAATATTATGGTGTTTAAACTAATTTAGGCTATTGACATGTGTGTGTTATGTGAATTGGTTACTAAAATAAATAAAAATCTATGACACCTGCCTTTCTACACATGAAAATGTAAACTAATAGGCAGGCGGTGACTCGCCAGCCTATTAGTACGCATCGAGAATGTCATGTACTGGGTTTTATCTGTATTCAGGGTCAGGGAGTTATTAAAGGGAGTCATAAGACCACAATTTATTGAATTCATCCCAAATCCAGAAATAATTTTACTTTCTGAGGGGGCTAATTTACAGAGGTCATTCAAGTATACAAGGAAGAGTGTCGGTCCCAAAATACTCCCATGCGGAACTCCATAACTGATTGGTAAATCACTGCTGAGACTGTCATTAATTTTGACGCACTAAACAATTTGAGAGGTAGTCCTTTTTTATTTTAAACTCATTTTTTTTTTAATCAGCAAGAGCGTAGAGACCGTGTCAAATGCCTTGGCTAGATCTAGGAAAATGTTCACTATTAAATGTTCCACTTCGGATTCATCGATTTCCAGCAAAACGAAGGATTTGGACTTGACGGCCAGCACAGTACCTTGTACATTATTAGAAACTTTGTTAGTAATAGGTGGGGAAAAAGTTTATTCGTATTTAATATGAAAACTCATGACATTTTTTTTCAAAGTTAATTTATATCTATATTAATAATTTCGTTCAGGGCTACGGTAGACTCGATCGAAACCTTATATGAATAACAAAACATAAAAAAAATATTGATTTCGAGTCGACAACATATATCCGCAAAATTCGGATTATGGAGAATTTCGTTAAATTCTAATGGCACTGACAAACAAAAAACCGCAGTCGCCATCTTGGGTAAAGCTTTGGTTTCCTAGGATAGCGGTGCCGTCAAATAGCGGCCGTTATATTGCGGACGCAAAAAGACGGCCGTCTTTACGGTGACGACATGTGGAAAGTTCCACGGCTGTATTAACACACCGTCTTTTTAAACAATCGTCATACGAAACGTATCCAGCAAAGAAAAGGGACGACCTTGATTTAGCTTTAATAATTTCCATAGAGGATTTTTTTTAATTGAAATTTCACGCCTCCATTTCTGTTTCAATTGAGTTTTTCTGTACTCTTTAATTTTTATATTAAGTATAGCTTCATGGTTACGTAAATCTATTAAAATTTCGACGCCCTCGCTGCTCCAAGAACTCATTTTATTCGTCGTCTGGTCAAAACAATACAATATTAAAAAAAAGGCTACACCGCTATCGAGAAAAACGTTCACGAACCATCCGACACCGTCAAGACGGCCGTCATGCAAATGACGGTACCGCTTTTTGACGTTGCGGTGTCAAATACCGCTCTCTAGGAAACCACGCCATTTTGATTACATGGACAACGTTCTAGTGACGTCATTCACCGCTGTATTACGGCCGCTATATGACGGCACCGCTATCCTAGGAAACCAAAGCTTAATTAATAAGGCCGCGTTCCGTAACAGATAATTCTGTTTCGAAGTGATTCAAGGAGTTTATTATCATACAACCTCCTTGAAGTGATTACAGTGCTGACAGGGCGTATGACAGTTGCATGATAGTTGGGACCAGAATCGTTTCGGAACGCGATATTTATTTCGCTTTTTTCACGTTCCGTTGCATAATATACGCCTCGCCAATTAACACATGGCGTGCGTCGCGCCAAAGAAGTAGCCATCACAAAGAACTGTGACTCATTTGACTGTGTAAAACGAAACGTTTATATATGTATATTAATAACACAAAATGTACTTATAAAATATAATTATGTGTAGTCTGTAAGGTATATATCTATGGGCTTAAGTAGCCTGAAAACGCCGGTAACATTGAGTTAATCATAACAAAACTTAATACTTTTCTTCAGTCGTCGACGTTTCGCGAAAATATTGTTTTTGAAACTTTTTTTATGATAAACTCTTTGTTATGTGTTCTTTCTTTAAACCTGAGATTGGCCAATTGCGATAACAACCATAGAAAAAAGAATACTAACCATAACAAAAATCAATGCTGTCAGTCAGCGGTAATTTTATTTCTTAATTACATAATATTATTATTGTAGAAACGTCTTGCCGGAAACATTGATTGAATCATAACAAAACTTAATACTTTTCTTCAGTCATTGACGTTTTGCGAAAATATTGTTTTTGAAACTTTTTATGATAAACTCTTTGTTATGTGTTCTTTCTTTAAACCTGAGATTGGCCAATTGAACCGATATTATAGAACCGATGACTACAGAATATTTACCTACATTGTGTATCATGAGTCACATTTAAACCGAGCAGAGCCGGGTTTTCATCTAGTTTAATTATAATATATAATTATGTACCATTTTGCTCGACGACTTTTTGCCATCTTGTGGGTAGTGACATGATCCCATTGTTGTAGAAGTTTTGGGATTTTTGATCAAAAAACCGTGACAAGTATTATAGTA
This sequence comes from Plusia festucae, assembly GCA_950381575.1. NCBI lineage: Eukaryota > Metazoa > Arthropoda > Insecta > Lepidoptera > Noctuidae > Plusia > Plusia festucae. The sequence continues at coordinate 5,642,036 of OX494455.1, forward strand.
TTATTATTAGAAGTATTTTCACTTTTTTATCGCCTGTTCCATGGTCGTCCATCGATTACATGTGTAACCAAACATTAAAAAAATCAAATTGTCTCCCTTTACAATTATATTAGAAATATGTCACTATGAAATCATGGTCTAAAAAAGGAATCAAATAATAATTAGAATTTATACAGCGACGGTCGGACGGTCTAGTGAAAGTCGCTGGAACCTGCTGGCACCGTTTAGCATAGGTCTGGTCATCGTGGAGATGTCTTTGGGAGGCCTATGTCCAGCCAATACACATCCATACACAGTGTATGCATAAAATGCTCACTTGCTTCACTAGTGGAACCTACATACAAAGTTTCAAGTGAATCCATTGAGAAATAAACATTTTCAATTTACCACCCTTTTCTCCCCTTTGGGGGGGGGGGGGAATTTCCAAAAATCCTCTCTTAGCCTGCTCTTCCCAACAAACTCACATGCTCTTTAATTTCAGCTCTTTACGATCAGTAGTTTCGGCTGTGCGTTGTCTGTCAGTCTGTCAGTCAGTAACGGAAGAGTTTTATATATATAGATTGGGTAAAACGCTCCAAAGCCATCCGCCATCAATCAATGAGAAAAGGCGACATCGCTTCAATCCTCAGGAAAGTAGCCCAATTCTTAATTACTATATCTTTATTTTCATAAATTTGAATGCCTATTTCCTACTGCTTTTGATGGTGAAGGGTGTATTTTATTGTGGTCGACGGATTGCGCTCAACGTGTTCTGCATTTAATTTGCTAAGAAGTGCATTGCGCCTAGCTACTCATTATCCTTAAAGTTAAAGTAGATTTCTATTTCACTAAGCTTAATGAAGTAATGGGTCTGTCTCAAAAAAGTGGCACACTTTTGAAATTGTTTCAATTTTTCAAATATGTTTGAGAATAAATAAGCTTATTACAATATTGTAATAAGCTTATTTATTCTCAAACATGACAATATTATTCAATATGACTTTTTTGAGACAAACCGTAAAGTCTTCCGTTTGGTTATAATTCAGCATAAGGAGCCAGTGAGTCACTAATTTTTCGCATTTATTTTTGGTTGTTTTTATGATATTGTGTAGGTTGTTCATTTTCCCTTATATGTATGGTCCCATAAAACAAAAAGATTTTCTTCCTATCTAGATTTATAACACCTAATTCTGTCCCATCTTACTTTCCGATGAGAGTGACTCTGAGCACAGTGATTCAACGAAGTTTTATGGAACCGTAAAGTAATACCAAGTATGTATAGCTGTCTTACCCTTAGCACTGATACATCGGAGTAAAGTTGATCAGTGGGGTACCGAAATGGTCGCCTGTATGCCACTTTTAACAAAGCTCGCTGCGGCCTTTCCACATTCAAAAGGTATGTTTCCCAGATATGCCCCACGATGGAATACAATATTGGACAACAGACTGACACAAGGAGAAGTACACCATTTTTACAGTTGACTCATCACCAGTCTTGCCTAGTCGCTTAAAGATGAATAGCAGCTTCCTTATTCTACTGCTCAGGTAATCGAGATGTGTCAACCAGTTCAATCTGTTGTCCAAATGAACGCCGAGGTATTTAAGGCAATCTGTCTGATCCAGATGTGGACAGGTGCACCAGCTGTTATTAAATTACTATTGCACGAATGTAGCCGAAGGTTAGTGTTAAATCTTGGGGCAGAGCGTTTCGACACTGCAAAGTTAATTAATTTTGTTTTTTTAATATTTAATGTTAGCAGATTGTGCTGAAGCCAGTTTGCCACTACCTGAAGCCCAGTTTCTACGCAGGTTTGTACTTCTTCCCACGATTTACCACTGAAGACTATATGTAAATATTTTAGCCTGGGGAAGTATAGAGTATAGCCCGTTTATGTAGATTATGAACAAAGTAGGCCCCAATACGCTTCCTTGGGGCACGCCAAAGTTTATCGTATTTCGATCGCTGTATTGGCCATCCAAAACCACTCTTTACGTTCTATCACTGAGATAAGAACTGAACCATTCCAGAGCAGTGCCACGGATTCCCAGGTACGAAAGTTATTTTAATAAGGTTTTCCTAGATATAGTGTCGAAGGCTTTTGCTAGGTCCAGGAAGACGCCAGTAAATGCGCGGCCCTGGTCTAGATTATGCGTAATATAATCGACTAAATTTGTAACTGCATCTTTCGTGGATCTACCAAACCGAAAGCAATACTGATTTTCCGTCAACAAGTTTTTGTTTTCAAAGTTAAGTCTTTTAACAATTTTCACAAAAACTTTGGAGAGTCCTATCAATAGCGATATTGGGCGATAATTGGCTGGATCTTTAGCATCCCCAGCTTTATATATAGGGCAGATATTAGCAATCTACAGGCATTTAGGTACAGTGCCACTGACTAAGCTTAGGTTATGGTATGGGAGCTGGCAACTTTTTCGAGAAGTCATTTTAGTATGGCTGGATTTTTAATATGTTATTTGGCATAGAATTTGTCATATGATAGGATAGGTCTGGCACCTGGGACCGGTTGCATTTACTAGTGCGCATCCAGTTTATGGGGGTGAAAAATCCAGATTTTCAACTCATTTTAGTATAAACCAATCTTGTTTAATATGATTTGGTGACTCTTTAGGAACATAGAAATCGAATTGCCAGACACTTTGGGTGTTGCCAACATCGTGCCAGACGCGATCAAAGTTCGAAAAAAAATGATAAAAATAATTCATTATGGATGGCTGAAATTTTAATATGTTGTAGCTGTTCTATCATATACAAATAACATATTAAAAAGACAGTCAAAAACTCCGGTGCCAAATACGTGCCAGACCACTTTATATTTCCGAAATCAGTTGAGGAAATCGTGAATTTCAGCTTTCCTTTGAGATATTTAGATAAATAATAGATGTTATGGCTTCACAAATACACAACTGGATCGTATAAAATCATTACCAATCAGATTCAAAAAGTACTTGTTGAGTAAAAAGTGAAAATTACGATGTTAACAAAACTATTATAAATTTCGTCGAAATTGTTAAATACTGTACGGTACATGCACGAGCAGGACATGGTTAACTAGCTTAATAAATAGCAAACATGTATTAGACAGATTGAACATGGTAAATTGCTAAGAAGAATTAAAGGTAACAGAACATGTGGTTACCTATTGTTTAAACCTTTTCTAGTTTTGGTATCTATAATTACTGCCTATCAACTTCTATTAGGAGTCAGATAACCCAGTAAAAATTGGTTCGTAGTAGATAGTAGCTGGAAAAGGTGCCCATGCCCATGCTACCCATCATGTTCTCGGAAGAAGACTCTCCTGCTGATCAACCGCACAATCCGACATATATGTTATATCTAAATAATCAGGAGCTCGTCTGTCAGTGTGAGCAGTTGTAATATCAATGTTAATGTCGCCAACAATAGCACATGTATCAGCCCTAAAAGAGGACAAGACGGTCGACAGGGAATCGCAGAAGTTATCTATATTGTGATGAGACGGAGACCAGCTGTATAAAGCAATAAGAGACAGTTCATTACCCACATTAATGAGCAAGCCGTTTGAGTCCTTAAAAAGAGGTTCTACTATGGAAACCCGGAGAGTAGATACAGTATAGACAACGATCCCGTCGTTTTGATTAGCCACAATGTTAGCCATTGGGGATAAAAGCTAGGTATACTTTTGTAGGTCTTGTTAGTTTGCTTGTGTAGCAAGAATAACATGTAAACATGTTAATAATAGGGTATAGTTATAAAATTGAGGCAGATCAATCCGGGATGGGAGGCACAAGCGATAGTCAGCACTGGCTTGCCCTAATCGGTTTCTCAGTAAGTATGCTGATTCTCTGTTTGAAATAGTTTTATCAGATGTGTAATAGTGTCTTGATATTATATCGTACGTTGGATACTGTGTGTGCGTGTTGAAGTTATTATCAGAGTAGTGTAGTGTAAAATGTTGATAAATTAAGTTTATTTAGTGTTTTTGTTAGTGCGTGTGTTAGTGTATGTGTTTGTGTGAGATGTTTTATAATTATTAGGTACAAATAAATGTGTTTTTGCGACAAGTAGGAACAATAAGATATGTTTGTTCTTATAAGACGTAAACAGTTTCTCAAACATTTTTTGCATACCAAGTGAACTTTGTTAAATATACCAGCCGGGACATTTATTGAGATAGGTGAGAGACTGCTCGAGCAACACATGTAACTACTCGTATATTCCTACGTATTATATGGTAATTTAAAGCAGTTAGAGAAAGTTATGTATGTAAACATTAAAATTAAATTGTTAGTTACTCTGAAAGTTAGTCATTGATTAGTTACCGACTGTAGATCCTGTAAGGTTTTCTCAGACCTAGTAAGTACTTGCTTTGCTCCTGGTTCTTTTCAGATGAAGATGTTCCCGTTCGACGTCCAGTAATATTTATAACCGTTCTGTTTTGAAAATTCCCGTGCTTGGTAAAAAAGTTTTCTTGAGCTAACAGGCAGGTACCCAGCAACGTAGACTGGGCGTCGGTCACCTGATAGTCCCATGCATGTAGTATTCAAACGGCCGTCATTTGGGTTACTCTTATTAAAGTTGCGCACGCTACTGAGCAGTTGATTTTTTATTTTTACGTTTGAAAATTCAGCAATTATTGGTCGCACTGTGCCTTCCTTACCGGGTAGCCGGTACGTGTCGCGTAATTGGGCGACGTCGAATGGCATGCTGACTGCAGCACCAATCTTCGCAACAATTGTAGATAGATCTGCGGCTGTCTCGTTATTTATTGGAGGTAATTACTTCTTCACTTCCGCTCAAGTTGCCGAGAAATGTATTAAGAGAAATATACTCTCGATAGCCGCCCGCTTATTTGATGTTCTCGGTTTAGTCACTCCCGTAATCTTTTACGCCAAGTTACTCATTAAAGAGTTATGGCTGAGCAATATCGGTTGGGATGACGTCGCTCCTGACGAAATCGTTAAACGGTTTTCCCTGCTCATGCAGGAGTTTCCTTTATTAGATTCTTTACGGATACCGCGTCATGGGGGTGTTACTGACTATTGTCATGTTCATATTCGCATTCGCCGATGCCAGTATGGGTGGTTACGGTTGTGTCATTTATATACACTCTGTTAGCCCGTCCGGTGTCGTTTGTTTACTTTGTGCGAAGTCAAAGGTTTCACCTACCAAGGTTACAACTCTTGCACGCCTGGAGCTGCGCCCCGCCGTGCTCATGTCAAAGTTGGTAAAGACTGTTTGCGATACTTACGCTTCACGTGTTCCTATTGCAGGGATTTACGCTTTTTCTGATTCCACGATAGCCTTATCGTGGATTCATTCTTCTCCGCATCGTTGGTCAGTCTTTGTACTCAACTCTCCTCCCTCTGAGTTGGCCATTAGGAGTTATAACTGAGGTTTATAAAGGGACCGACAATGTCGCTCGCGTTGTTATGGTGAGGACTAAGTTCAGTAATTTTAAACGCTCTGTCACAAAACTATATCCTATTCCAACACAATAAAAACTTTAACGATACTCGTAGTTTTTAAGGTTTAGGATTTTCCGCAACCGTGTTGCGATATAATTCATGGGCCTGTAGTCTATTAGGTCCATAAATGTAACATTTTTTTTTGGCTTGCGTTGCATTTTTCCCCTTTTTGTAATAAAACTATAAAATATATCGATATCATTAGATTTCACTCATATTGACGGAAAGAAAACAAATTTTAATGAAAAATAGCGGGTCTTTTTTACTTATTTGTTTCTTTTTTTTAATGTAACTTTTTTAATGTTATCAAAATCAGCCAGATAAAAATAGTACAGCCAACTTCGATCAAATTATTGATCGAAGACAGCCAAAGATATTTTATTACAAGTATTTACATACTAAATGCGAAAACACTTTTTCCCCAACCTAATATTTTAAAATTTTCATTTGTTAGTATGTACCTACTACATATATAAAAATGAACTTGCTACTTTGCTTCATCCGCAACATTGAAAGAAAGGTAAGCAAACACTTACAGCGGTTATCTCTAACACGCACACATCAACAGTTTTAATCACAATCAATTCATGAGCGTACTCACACATACCGCCTTTTGTGAGTATTTTGTTTGTTTTGCTATATTTAGATAGGCATAATTATAATCAAAGGTAGATCATGATAGCTTTGCAAAAAAACTATTCATTTTTGTTCCTCCCTGGCTGTCTTGACTGAATTTACTAAATTATGTATTTAGAAAATTCAGTAATTAAAAAAAAATAAAGAACATAATGCAGTGTATTCATCTGACCTGTGTGAGCTCCTGTTGCAGCAGTCTGGTGGGTATTTTCAACGAGCTGCTTCAGTTGTTTCGCTATAATTATCTGGTAGCAGCAACATGAACCAAATAGATCCAAACATATTATAGCGTCTATAGAATACCTGTGCACAGAAAAAATAATCTGAGTCAATAATATTGTATATGTTTGAAAAATATCAGTAACAGCTTTATGAAAGTAAAAATATGTCCCAAAATCAGGGATAAAATTAAAAATAATGGTCAAAGGTCGGAATTCTTTTACAATTTCAATTATTTTATACCGTCAGTGAAAGTAAAAAGCGTAGTTTATAACAGAATTGAAAAGTTTATGCATTTGTTTAGGAAAAACAAAACGATGATAATCAAAATCTACGTACTAACACTGAGAGACTTGCAGATATTTGTGAGTCTTTAGGGCTCCCACACAAAACTGCGATGCGATGCGATGCGAATTTCTGCGATACGATTTAGTGCGGCAAACCGTTTGGTAGGGCGACCATTCCTTCAAGTGTAGTCAACCGTACTAGACGTGTTTTTAGGAAGCGTAAGATGGATCGCAAAAAGATTATTGCACTGCTACCAAGTTTTGTTTTTTCACTGTTTTCTTTGTCTTGAAAATTTGGAAACAAACTTTCACAGACGCTCTTCCACGCATCTTGCTTAATAAATTTATTTTTATAATGTTCATCACTTGTGTCCCAAAGGACGGGACGCTCCTCAATTAAAGATATTAAAAAATCTATATCATATTCCGCCATTTTTTTATAAACAAAGAAGGCGGAAGGAATGTGCGATGCGAAGCAGATCGGAAATTCTTGCGGTGCGTTCGTGCGAATTCGCAGATATTTGCGATGCGATGCGAATTCGCGGTTTTGTGTGGGAGCCCTTATTCATTATGATCTGTTACTTTAAAGTTGAAATAAGGTGAGAGGGGGTAAGTCGGAATGGATTTTTGATTAAATAAACAGTGTTGATTTGATTATATTGCTGGTCTAACGTGTCCTAATTTCGATTGTTTTTCTTTCACGCCAATCGCTTGTGGACAGATTTCAAAAAAATTTGCTACCATACGTTTATAGCTTAAGAGCCAGTGGACGGCTACCTGTATGTATTTGACCAGACCTGGGATTTTGTACAGTGAGGCCCTTATACCTACCATATATGAGATAGGGGTTCACTAAGCCCTAACTGGTGGACGCGGCGCGCGCTCAAGTAAGACCCTCTCAGGTATAAAAACCCGACTTATTTAACCATAAAAGAAAATACTATAGGCTAGAATGAGTACAATAGTAATCCATAGAGGAAAAAAAGAAAAATAGCAATGAAGTCTTTGCATACATCTGACCGGATAGTAGCTAAGATTTTGTTGTCTGCTGAAGTGTGCACGCAATGAAGTCGTCTGCCGTGATGAATATAAGTTTTTAAGACCCTAATAAATAAAATATATCAATGGCAGATCTGGTCAATTAATTTCAAAATTTATTTTTTTTCGTCACTTTCTAAACTGTCTGCCACTATGCTAAACGCGCGATAATGGTCTGCCATTGTTATTTTCAGATAATAATAACAATATATTTTCAAATATCAAAACGGCAGACGTGGTCCAATGCATTTCAAATTCGCCAAAAATCGATACCTGTCTTACTTGAGCGCGCGCCACGTCCACCAGTTAGGGCTTAGTGAACCCCTATCTCATATATGGTAGGTATAAGGGCCTCACTGTACAAAATCCCAGGTCTGGTCAAATACATACAGGTAGCCGTCCACTGGCTCTTAGGCTATTATAAGTTTATAAAACGGCAAAGTCAGCTCATCAGCGCATTGTTTGAGACGGAATGGAGGGATTGGAGGGTTCATCTATCCTGAAACTCTTTTCAGTCAACTATATTTACTTCGAAGGGTTCAGCGGGGCACAGGAACATGATTTTTACTGTAGGTTAATTACTGGAGTTCCTTTAGGTTTAAAAATTAATGTTGGTAAGACCAATTCGCTCTCAATTTCTTTTTTATATTTGTTGCCTCAGAACTTTCCACTGGGTAAACCGATTTTGATGATTCTGTTTTTATTTGAAAGCTGGTGCTTCCTTTTTGGTCCCATTGTCACCATGTCAGAATCCCAAGGAAATTGAGGAAAACACTACAATTTTATTACATGTATTACGTGATTCATGTTTTTTTTCGGTTATTCACGTATTAATACATGTGGGCCATCTTGAGCTTGAAGAAACTACTCATAAACACCGCCTGTTAGATTCAATAAAATGATAAATAACAGATTCTATGGGAAATGTCGTGTTGCTGGTATCATTTTTACGCAAACAAAAAAAGATCCACAGGGTCAAATACTGAGGCCATACACACGCCTGAAATGGTTGCCTTGATTCTAGTGATGCGATTAAAGGGAGTCGCTCCAGCTAGACATTTATATATATATTCAAAGTTAGGAATATCACCTGAACCACTGAGCCATTCTGTTGACTATTGTAAATTTACTGGTCATGAATGCTGCTTCACCCACATCAGAATATGACATACTGGGTATTCTCGTACGCTTGTAAAGTATTTGGGCCGACATCACTAGTAGCTGAAATAAATAAATTTATTATTCAACATATTATAATATATGAAACATATACAAGTCTACAAAATATGAAACCAAACAATACGTCCCTAGGTGGAAAAATATTAACTACATAAATTCTCAGAATAATAACTAAAGTAATAGAAGGAGCGCTAAAATAGCAACTAATCTCAAAGTATTTGCTTCCTTTTGGCTTATGGAGCCGCTCTCATGTTAGAGAGGGACGCTTGTACAGAAAACGTTTTAAATTTTCGCCCTTGTCACAAATTCTATTTAGACTTAGTGACGTGTGACCCACTAAATTTCAACGTCGCGTCGATAAAATTTACTGTGGCATAAGTTACCGTGTACCACCAAAAATAATAACCGCACTTAAATATATAAATTACTAACCAAGATACGGTGCATATACTTATTATTATAATTATTTATCAGGATTTTGAAGAACGTTCAAAATTAAACAATACATTTTTTTTTATTTTGCTTAGCGGCTATTCTGGGACTTTGCAGCCCCAGTATCACTGCGACCGTTATCGATCAATTGTGATCGCCGCTGTTATCTTTACAGTTCGCCACTAAGTCCTACGTCCACCAGGTATCGCAGTAGCGTTTGGGGGGCGACATGTTTTACATCCTGTGGGCCAAGGATATGTTTGCCCAGGTGTAAGCTACGCTTGCGCATCAAGGGTCCACAGTCCGTCAGAATATGAAGCGGAGTTTCGTCTGACTCCTGGCACATTCTGCACGTTCTTGTTTCGGACAGTCCCATAGTGGACATGTGTCTGTTTAGGCAACAGTGTCCAGTGAGGGCTCTAACTAGGGTGCGCATTCTTTTCCTACTCAGTCCTATGATCAGCTTAGTGTATCTCCTGTCATAGGCCTTAACAAGAGTTTTGGAATGAGTCATGGCTTTGTTCAAATGGATGGTCTCCAGGGTCATTCGAGCGAGACTTTTGGAAATGCCACAAAAAGGTTCTGGACCATATGGTGTCTTCCCCGATCCCGCTCTAGCGAGTTCGTAGGCATTTTTTTAACAATACATACGTCAGTACGAACTATGTCAGTTCAAGACATAGTCCATAGATTGCATTATATATTTTGTAGAGCAGACAGTTAGATCCTGATTGCTAGTGAGTCAGCCTACCCCGAAAAGCTATAGTAACGGATGAGTTTACAGACAAAAGAAGTTTGAGATATAAGGTTTTGCGAATATTTATAGCAACATTTGCTTCAAATTCTTTTATTATAATAGTAGACATAATTATTTGGTTTTGAAATTATTTGCATTTGCTGAAACGATCATTCACAGCAAAAACGGGAAATGGATATTTATAAAGAAATACATATTTATTACAGTAAACTTAAAATTAGGAAAGTGAAATTTAAAATTAGAAAAATTACGAATAGGTAGGTATTTACCTATGAAATTGCCGTTTTGTGTGAAAAAATTTAAAGGAATTTTTTTTTGTATTAATCTTAGTGATCACCCATTAACGACTATTTAAACGATAAACAATTAACAACTATTTAAACGATAAACATAGTTGGCATTCGCGATAGACACAAGACGGTTCCATGTGGAATGTAAATTTGTATTAATTATGTTTTGCTTTATAACCAATAACCATGTTTTTATTTTATTTGATAGGCATACACTTTGTATGTAACAACGTTTGTTACCTTTTTTTGTTTTATATTTAATACGATTATGCGTCTCTATGTATAATTTATATCCAAATTATTACTTTTTTCTTTTACATCTTGGAATGTATAATTATTTTAATTATAAAATTTAATTTCGTAAACATGTAATGGGATTGTGCACTTAATCAGTGTTTGAGATTTTCTCATTCAGCGTCTTGTTTTTTTTTTCATAACTAACAACAGTATCGTCATACTCCCTTAGTTGTCACTGCCTGTGGGTCGTCTTGGGTCGGGTCACCTCCTTCCCTCAAATAATATGGCGAGGGAGGTAATGGCTAACCCTTGCGTCATACTCGTGAACGGGTGCTGCTTGCGGTGACTGGTCGTTCTGTTGACCTTGGTTTCTGTAGTTTACTTTATCTAAATTTTTTATTTCAGAGAGATACTTATGAACCTCAAGCAGTTGTTTACTTGGCATGTTCCCTAAATTATTTATATTTTTTATATTGTAAAGACAGCGTGCTGCTGGGGAGTTTGTTGCGCCGTTTCTTCTCCCCGGCTAGAGCACTTAGGAAGCGGTGGGGTGGGCGAATCAGGGTGCTGTCTGTGTTGATGACATTCATAAAGTGCTACATGGTAATTGAATCATTTGAATAAATGATTTTTAATTTTTAATTGAATCCATGCAATCAATACATCTTTGCCAACGCAGGGGCATTTTATTGATGCCCTTCTTAAAGAAATCAGCTGGACAACGGGGAGGCAACAAGTTCTTCAAAGGCATTTTGTACTGCCTCTCGGGTATTGAATTTTTTTCCCGCCAAGAGGTTATCCAAATTCTAGAAAAAGTAGGTAGGCGCAAGGTCTCGAGAGTAGGGCGGATGACGGAGAGCTTCCAACCCCAGTTCTTGGAACTTGGAGACCGTCTGCTGTGCAGTGTGAGGTCGCGCGTTGTCGTGCAGGAGCAGTGGAGACGAGCGATTGACCAATGCTGGTTGGAGATGTGCCAGCTTCTCCATCATTGTGTTCAGTTCTTCACAGTACACATCTGCAGTACTGCTCACCCCGTCTGGTAAGCTGTGATGAATCACACCGGCGCTAGACCACCAAACAGTGACCATAGACCAGCTACTATGCCCCCGCTTTTAAAATCTCTGATATCTTCTAAGATAGTCATTTTAATGATATGGTATAAAGGATAATAAATTTTGAGCTATATGAAAGTTTTACAGGCAGAGTGAGGGACTTTATTTATACTATGTAAAGAAAATAATGTGTTGTGTTTCTAACAAATGGATGAATGCTATATGATTAACTGAATGAATTATAACTATTTTATCAGACTATTTCATCTGTTTTATCCATTATCAATAATGTTGGAATAGCATCTTCTCTCAGTCGTCTCCATTTCATTGCTTTATCACATACAAATTAATTGAACGTAAAATGCTTGGAGCAGACGTGACTATGCTTTTTTGGTGACCAATTTGTTCTACCAATACATATAACCCATTTATTTCTTTTTACTTCATCTTTGGGAAATCCTGTACAAGGAAAGTATCGACAACATTATTTACGTCACTATGAATGACCATGATAACCTAAAAACAGTTTCCGAATACCTATTCACTTATTACTTCTTTTGAAAAAGATATTGAGGCTGGTTTCCGCTAAAAATTGATTCAGCTAGATTTGTAACATATTTATATTCGTTTTTCAGCTCACATTCAACAATAAATTGAGCAAAAACTTACCGATGGAAAGTCAATAATTGGTGATTATTTTCTTTCCTTGATGAATGGAACTTGCACCCAACCACCGCACAAGACATCGCACCACAAAGTCACTATTTATTGTTAAAAAGAATAATTATTGCAGTACAACAGCAATAATATTAATAATTTAACAAACTTTAATATAACAAACAAAAACAATACAGTTTACGACATATTTGTCAACATTGAATATGCGAACAAATTAAGTGGTTCAATGGAACATACTGCAATCATGACGTAAAGTACTCTCAAATTTGGTCATAGTGGTAGCTAACCAAAACTACCAAATCTCGTCAAATCTTACGTCATGACAGGAAAAAGTAAAACAAAGAATAGTCATTTATCTCTTTTCTCCGTCCATTTTGTGGTAGTCACATAACTCTTATTTTAGCGCTTCTTCTATTACTTAAGTTATTATTCTGAGACATAAAGAACTTTCCAATTTAGAAACATTCTTTAAGAGATGACCCTAAAAGGATATATTTTTACATTCTACTTACATAAAGACAATACGCCATGTAGATTCCGAAAAATATGTTGAGCGGAATGGCAACTCCTACACCAGCTTTCATGTATGCCACGTGGCCACTAAGGATTCCACCTCCCAAGGCACCCTTAACTAAATGGGCCACAGAGCCGATTGCACTAAAACATACAAATAATGCGAATATAGGCTATCTTAGAGTCGATTTCACCAAACATGACTTTACTCGAGAATAACTATCCACGGAGTATATTTATTCCTATGAAGTTAATTTACTCTCGGATAGGTATTCTATGGCAGTGAGTCAATCCGAATGATTAAAATGAATGACTGTATAGTCTACCCAAATTCAATTGCTCGTTTCTCCTCAAATGAGTTAAGTGTATTGCGTATTATTCTATTCGGTAGGGTTATACCTATTACAATTTTTTTTTTTAAGATTACTAGCAATGTGGGCCGCACATTGCTAGTAATCTCGTTAACCCCTCGTGCTAAGCAAAGATGCTTGTGTTACGAGTGGGTTCACGTCGGTAGTGTAATGGGTGGGATTCGAACTCGCAACCACATGATCGCAAGTCCGACGCCCCAACCAAATGATAATTCTAACCTCATCAATACTTTGTAGCGTTTGTTTAGCCGGCGTTTTTATAAATTGCAATAAGTATGTCACAAATCGAGAAGCGAAAACGAAGCCACAACTGGTTGACTTCAGAAAAACATCTTTTGTTAGACATAGTTGAAAAGCACTTCAGTGTAATAGAAAAAAAAATAATAATAATCCTCTTTTAATGCTCTCAAACGATCTACCATTTTTTGACAATACACAGGCTCATCTAAACTGTAACCGCAGGAGGCGAGTCGGTGCGGAGTGGGTGCCGGGTGGCTCTAATGAGATGTGACCTTAAATGCTCTATTGATGTCTACTGAGTTTTCCCATAGAAGAAGTCCATATCTAAGAAGTGACCCAATATAACCATGATATGCTAAAATAACGGCCTTATCAGATGCCACTTTTCTTATCTTCCGAAGGGCATACACAAACTTATTTATACGAGTGCAAACACTTTTTATATGCAGTTTCCAGTTACAATTCAATCAAGTAAAATACCTAGGACTTTGTCTCATGTATTTCTTCAATTTCTTGACCGCAGTAACTTATATTTAAACTTGTGGGATTACTATTTAATTTCTGAACTGAATCACTTTAGTTTTAGATATGTTTGCTGTTAGATTGTTGTGATTTTTGATTGCTAAGTTTTTTACTGTAATATTAAGTATTTTTGTGTAACTTGACAAATCTTTGCTACTATCTGGTGTAACTATTGAAATGTCATCTGCAAATAGTGTACATTTAAAATCTGTTACTTTAGGGACGCCATTTATATAAATAAAAAATAGGAGGGGCCCTAGAACACTCCCTTGGGGAACTCCAAAACCGTTATTTACATAAGGAGATCTGTATGCTGTAGATTGTAAATGTTTATCAATGCGATTTATTTCTACGCACTGTGTTCGGTTACTTAAGTAACTTGCAAACTTGCATTGCCTCTTATACCATAGTAATCACATTTTTGTAGCAAGATCCGATGATCGACAAAATCAAAAGCACTAGACATATCAAAAAATATCGCTGATACTCTCTTTCTTTTATCTAAAGACTCAGTTATATTCTTAATTAAAGAATATGCAGCATGTGTAGTTGACTTGTCCCTTTGAAACCCATTTTGATCACCTGACAAAATGCTATGTTTATTTAAAAAGATAGTTATGCGATAGTGCATTAATTTCTCGAAAATTTTAGATATGATAGGGATTAACGTTATTGGTCTGTAATTATTAATATGTTCTTTTTTTTCTTTTTTATACAAAGGCTTTACAATTGATAATTTAAGTTTGTCAGGAAATATGCCCTGAGAAAACGAGAGGTTAACTGAACGACATAATACTTCTGCAACCTCGTCATTACATTTTTTCAATATAAATAATAATAAATCCATTTATTCTCTCTCACAGATGTTTCTAAAGCTAGCTTAACAATAATGCCAACAGATCAGGTAACTTTGTGAGAGACTGGTGCCTGAAGTAGGTTTTAAAAAAAACCTGTAATTACAGGTCACCAGTGCCCCCCCCGGAGCAATGACTCTATATAAGGCTATTTATGTTTGGTTGCTTACAATAGTATGAAAATTGAGAGGTTTACAAATGCCCAGTTGAAACCATAGCCCATTTGTATTTATTGTATTTTAAGTGTGTAAAGTGTGTGTGTTTAAGTGTTGTAGTGTGACAGCTTATGAGAGCTCACGTAATTTTGAGGATCGAATCTATTGATAGCATGAACTAACTATAGGTGGTTAACAGATTCTCAGTTGCCTGATAGTCTAGATTTTTAAGAAATTTAGTAATCGATGATTTAGTTTTTAATTTTAATTGAGGATAGATGTTTAAAAGGGTATTTAATTTATTGTAGAGATAAAAAGATATTTGTTGAAATAGAATCATATCCAACAGCACTGGTGTCTCGTAATGATTTTACTGTTTTTATTATATCACTTTAACAGGGTAATAAAAATATAGTAGATTCAATAGTTTCTAAATATGTATAGTTAGGGTGGTTGGTGTTTGGCTTGTTTGTTTTTTTATATAAAATTCATTCAATGCTTTAGCAATTTCTATAGGATCATTAACAATATTCCCTTTGTATTCTATATTATTAATTTCACAGTTACTCACAGAATTATCAATTTTATTCCCAATAATATCCCATGTTGCTTTACATTTGTTTCTAGCATTCACAATAAATCATAGATCATAAAACATTTTAAAATTTTCGTAGAATTAGTTATACGCTCGGTTACAATCAGATTCATTAAGTACCTCCTGCCATGATAAATTCGAAAGACACTCTATAAATTTCCGTTATTGGACTAGGCTTTTTAAAGGTATATGGAAAATCTAAACTTTGAGCAGTAGGTATCATGGTCAGACAACTTTGCCAACAGTGCATTTCATAATTATTTCTCATAATATGGTCTATGCAAGTTAACTGGCGCGTTGGTTCATTAATATGTAATATTAAGTTATAGGTGTGGATGAAATCTTTTAGAGTAGCTGAGATATTATTGTCTATCAAACTGTTTACGTCAAGGTCACCCGTTATAATCATTGATTATGATTCAACAACAAGGCACTTAAAACAAACAGCAGTTCCTACTATAATTACAAATCAAGAAGCAGTATCACCTTGCAAGGTAAAAATTTCATTATCTATATACAATTTTAAGTCCTTTATTCGGTTTTCAATATTTTAATATAAAAAGAAATACATGGTAGTTCAACTATATGGCAAAATAGACAAAATGCAATATTTTGTAAAATATATTATAATTTTCAGATAGCAAGTTCATTCATGAACAGTCTATGGTGCAAACTGCTGAGAACCTCAAGCGGCGGAAGTACAACAACCTAGTTGGAAGTTATACTTTCGAGACCCACTCTTTTCAATCTGTAGGTGGACCGGCTGGTTGGTGAGCTGAGTTCCACTACGGTTGGCTATTTTAGTATTTTTGTTTTTAGTATTTCACCCAATTTTTGAGGTTTTTACTGGCAACACAGTATACATTTGGAAGAGCGCGGGCTCGAGCGGGGTTCACTTTGCTTTCGAACACTGAAGCGGGCGGAATTAGTCCGAGTCCGAGAAATACACCTACCACTTATTTATTTAAACCTATTTGTTTTATTTTATAATTAGGTACCACTGGCCTGCCTACTTTAATATTAATTTAATATTAAATATTATATCACTTCAGAAGCGGGAGCAACAAATTGTAAGTACACGCCTACCACCTTATATATTATGTTATGTTAGTGACTGATGAGCATGATGCTACATCCATATGGGCGTAGTCTTAGTCACACGTGGTTGGGCACATGGCGTACGTTGGAAGATTAATTCCATGATTTTTATAGATTAGTTCTAGGCTAGCTTAGATCACACTAACACTATATGGATCCCTTGGTCTGAAATAAAAATTATGAATTTAAATTTGAAAATATTGGTTTTGTATGTAAACTGTGCATCTTGTAAGGTAAACTAACATCAGCTGGAATCGAGCAGAGAATGCGCGAGTGCTGCCACGAGTCCATCCAAGTCAGAGAAGGGACAGGGGCGTTTTTGGTCGGTGAAAGTCCGACATATCCCCACGTCGTGCCCTCGGCGTGGGTTGTAAGCTAAAGCTGCTTACCAACCCCAAAAAAAAGGTAAGCTAAGATGATTGCAATATCTAATTGCATAAAGATATTACCTGGTCATTTTGACGTCTTTTCTGTATTTAACATAGTCGTAGGCGTCTTCTTCGGCCTGGGTGGTTGCTATATTCTTAAAATCTCGACTGGGCGTCCGACCAGGGGTTGTCTATAGATTAAAAAATATTTCAATTAGCAAAAACTATCATTCTAAATTTCGTTCATTACCCAAATTTTGCCTAATTCTGTTTTGCCGTTAGGATGTCTATTCTGAGTTTTAAGATTTTTTTTTTGACAAATGTCAGGCAAGTAATGCAGGCAGGCAGGTCAGGTCGCATCGTTGATGAAGAGATGGACCGATTTATTATTAATTTGCAAGATTCTGACTCCTCAAGCTACTCAGACAGTGCATGATGATGATTCATAGCACACATTCATAACACAGCGATATGGATATTAGTGACGAATAGTCCTATAATTTTTTTATCTGTGGTTAAATATTTCTTAAACGGAGTTAATTATTGTTTTATGATTTTGTACCTATTTGTAAAACTTAAATTTAATTATTATAAAATATTTGTAAAACTTAAAAATAAATACTTAAAAAAAAGATACTTATTATTTTATTATTTACCAACATGTCTATCTCGAGATAAATCTTTGGATTATTGACTCCGTGTGTAGCGTTACCCGCCCCCGCTCCCTTCTTACCGCGCAGTCGATACGCGAGTTAAACAGTCGGCCTATAGTCTAACTGCTGATAGTAAATTGTGTAAGTGTAAAATTCTAAAATAATAATTCATCAAATACTAACTGTATCTAAGCACGCCATGAGAAATGGCAGAAATCTCGTAATATATTGTTTTTAATAATTAAAAACATAGTGTATACAAACCTACATAATTATTATGTAGGTTTGTATACTTTGTATACACTATGTTTGAGCAAATGAGATCCCCAAGGTCAGAACAGATACCTGACCATTCCAAATGACTGATTTGCCCTAAAGGCTATCGGATGAGCGGTCAACATGGTTTTGTTGGCACCCTTAGGATTCCCACCGAGGTTGGAACTACTGGATCAAATGAGTTCACTCGCGTGCAATAGAAACAGTAATATTTCAATGTAAGTGGACGGGACTATGCAGAGCGTTAAGCAATCGTAAAAAGCCGTAGGAATTATTCTTACGCTCACGGAGAGCGTCGAGCGCAGAGTAGGATTCCATCAGCTTTAACCATATAGAAATGTCACTTGTTAAAATTGATATATCAATATTTTTGTATACGCCATCAATGTCGACAAATCATCATACCGTGGGTCCAAAGTTGAATATTCGTGCACATAAATTTGCCAAATAATTCATGCCGGACCGAGGTCTTCTGGCTGTTTCTTCTGATTTTTTTCAAAGTACTCTTCTAATCTGCAAGCAGTATTAGTATGGTATATTTGACATGGATGATAAGACTTGATAGAGAAATACAAAAAAAAATATGGCTATTCAAAAGACGTGTTTTGTGTGAGTACGTCTTCGATCAATAATAGTACTATTATTGATCGAAGGAGTACGTTCACATATAA
The DNA here is from genome assembly GCA_950381575.1 of Plusia festucae. Lineage (NCBI taxonomy): Eukaryota > Metazoa > Arthropoda > Insecta > Lepidoptera > Noctuidae > Plusia > Plusia festucae. The sequence continues at coordinate 5,660,602 of OX494455.1, forward strand.
TACATAATTAACAGACTTTACTTTCAATGTTTAATGAAGCGTAAAAAGTGATACGATTGCGTCCACAGTTATCGGACGCGGCTGACGGATGCGACTGACAACCGTGACTTATGGTTATCTAAATAATGAATGTACACTGAGCTGTGCAAAATTATCGGAGGTAAGTCATGGGTGCAACCAGGGGTGGAGATGGTTGATGACGTTGCTTAGTCTACAGTTCTTTGTGGAAAATGCATTGGAACGCGTCCGCAAGCCACGTCCCAAATGACTGCATAGTTATCATTAGCGGCTGTCAGACGCGTCCGATACGTAAGCTGATCGAGTTCGATCAGCTTACGTATCGGACGCTATAGTTATATATATTATGTCCCACACTGGCCTCTTCCCGTATGCAATGCATACGTCCTACACGTCCCATTTTCGGACTTAGATTCTGATACAATTTTAGACAGACTTTTTGTAGGATGTGAGTTGAACAATTGCAATCAAAGTTCTATTTTTCTCATGTAAAAAATCGATCACCAATTATCGAACGTGGCCCGTAGCCTTTTTGAATTCCTGTATTGGTACAGGAATATTTTTCAATTTGCTGATTTTTCCTAAACCGGCATCAGGTATTGGTAAAGTTAAAACAAATATTCAAGGTAAAGTAATATATCTAAAAATAAATACATACCAAATATATTAACTCAAAAACACGCTTCAATAAAATCTTTCACAAAGTCTCGTTTATCTTTGATTTTCCACGCTTGACTTCTTTTTACAATAAGCTGTCAGTATTATTTTTGTCATACCAACATAAAGAGGTACGTTATCAATTTCTTTATTCTAATTACTAATTTTGAAAAAACATCTAGGAATTCCTTGTTACAGCTTTGGCCGACGACCCAAGAAAATACATGTTTTTGATATAGCTGTACCTACGATGAGTTGTTGTTGATTAGTGTATTTAGTGACGGCTATTACTGAATGCGGAATTAGATAGAGGACCCAAGTCAACTGTTTTCTTGTTGCCCCACTATCTCCGGAAATTGTGGACCCATTACATTTTTTTTTACACCCACGTCTCGAGTAGGAGACCGCCAGCACTGTAGCTCGCCGGAGTCCAGCAGAGAATGCACAAGCTCTCCCGCGACTCCGGCCTAGGCAGAGACGGGACCGGGGTGTTTTTGGTCAGTGAAGGTTTGACATTTTTCCATGCTGTGCCCTCATCGTGGGTCGAAAAGCATTACCAAATCTAGTAACTTAAAACAGGCAAAATTAGCTTTTCACATCGAATTTTTTTTAAGAAAGGTACAATCATGTCCGAAGAAGTCTCAAATTATTATTACATCAAAATCAGTTCCGTAGTTTTGTTGTTAAATCGAAATTACTGGAAAATGTAACCATAAATATAATTTTGGTTAACGAAATTGATCTGCTGCTGCCATAGCCATTTCCCAAGCTACGTTGGGGTCGGTTTCCAGTGTTACCGGATTTGGCTGAATATCGTATTTAACATGGAGCGACTGCCTATCTGACCTCCACAACCCATTGCTAGATAATACAGTAATCCATAGTAAGACTGGTTGTCGGAATTGTAATGACTTAACGACTATTAAATATCACTGTATGCCAGTTGGGACCAATGGCTTAACGTGCTTTTCGATGCATGGAGGGTCTCAATATGTTTACAAATGGTCCTAAATCCACGGAACAACCGCGGCGAACGCAGCTTTACCTTCATTATCGGTCAAACGGTACGGCTTACATTTAGCCACGAGCCCCTCCATACTTGCTTGAGGTACTTTTGTTTCCTTGGTAACGGTTTGCGAGGTACTCTTGTTGGTAATATATGGTTGATGGTATGGTAAAGGTAATGGTACCACTTGATGTGGATGATGGTAAGGTACTGGTATCTTCTGTGATGACGTATGCAGGCTTCAACCGACCGATGGAGATATTTGCTTGCTGATCAGGTAGCTGTATCTTGTACACCTTTCCTGTTCGCCTACCACACGACAGGGACCTTTATACGGTGTCTGAAGAGGTTTTTTCACTACATCTGTTCTGATTAAAACGTGGCTGCAATTGAGTAGGTCTTGATGCACGAACACGCTTTTATTATTGCTGTGATGCTTGGTAACACCTTGTGGCTTGTTTTCTTGAATGATAACACGAAGTTTATCAACATAGCTATGATCCAATGTAGGTGTGCTGGTACAAGCGGTGAAAAAGTCTCCAGGTAACCGAAGGTAACGGTAAAGGTAGGTAAGTTCGGCGGCGCTCACTGCCACTCACTACCTGTGTCTGTGTTAAGCGCTTCACGCAGGCCTAATAATACAGTAGGTAATTCATCGATCCATGTACTTGTGTGAGTGAGTTTCGCGCGTAATGCAGTCTCGAGCGAACGATGCCATCGCTCGATCATACCGTTACTCTGTGGGTGATACGGAGTTGTACTATTCTTCTTAATACCCATTTTTATTTCATTAGGTTCTTAAATAACTGGCTTTCGAACTGAGGGCCTTGGTCGCTTGTTAATGTAGTCGGGCATCCAAATCTTGCAATCCAATGTTGATACACGATGTCGGCTATGCGAACAGCTGATATCTCGTCGGTAGGTATTGCTTCGGGCCACTTAGTCAATCGGTCGATCATTGTAACTAAATACCGATGGCCAAGAGATGTTGTAGGCAGCGGTCCCACAATATCGACGAGTAGATGTTGGAACCGTTCGCTTGGCGGAAAAGATGCGATGTTCTGGTATGTGTGACGTTGTATCTTGCTTTTTGGCAAAGTATACATGTTCGTGTCCAACAGCTGATGTCTGAGTTCATCGATGGCCAGAAGTACTTTTGAGTCATAAGCTCGCGAGTCGTGCGCGTACCGGGATGACTTATGTTATGAACGCTGTCAAAAACTTCTTTCATATATGGCTCTGGTTTGTACGGGCATATATAGGGAGTGGATGTTTCGCAGAATAACCTGACGTCGCTGTTAGGTATGACTATCTTCTTAAGAATGATGTTTCCGTGTGATAATAATTGTTCAATGTTGCAGTCCTTTTTTTGCGCGCTGGCTATGGCCGTGTAGTTGATTGAAGATGGGAACGAAATAGATTCTGTGCGGCTTAGTGTATCGGCGACGATATTGTTTACCGCTGAGGTGACGAATATCGGTGGTAAATTCGCTGATAAATAAAAGTTGCATCTATCTATTTTTCTATCTATCTATATATCTATCTATCTTCTATCTATCTATCTTCTTATCTATCGGCTGTCAAAATGTATGTAAAAGTATCCAGCAAAAACAGCTAATTACTTTGCTGTAAAAATAGAGAGAATATTAAAAAAAAAATCTGAGGCGGTATTAGGCTATGTGTAAACACAGTATTACATCCAGGTGATAAGAAATGCAGCATTAAATTTCAAAAACTAGTTGTCGTGAAAACAGCTCGGTGGTTGTACGTTTTATTATTATAATAAATATTATGAACACAAAAAATGAAAAAATAAAATAAACTTTTGAAAAAGTGTAAAATAAACTTGGACTATCTAAAATATTAATACAAAACTAGAAGTGATCTGTTTGTTTGCAAGTTTATTTTACACTATTTTGTGCCTTTTAGGTTTTGTTTTGGTTTTTGAAGTCGGTTTAATTTTTTTTTTTCAAAAGTTTATTTATTGTAAATGTCTTACATGAAGTATCAATACGAAAGATTGGTCTATTTTTTACATGTATTCTCCAATGTCAGAGTATTAACTAAGATGGTAAATTAGGCGACCAAAATCTTAGATATTCGCGCGAAAACGTGAAATGGCTCTGAATATATTTCCGTTAGTTAGTTCTGTCGTAATGCTGTCGATAACACATGCACGTAAACCTTATATTAATTAAAAGCTTAGCTTAAAGTCTAAGCTTAAAAGTAAGAGTGTGTAGGAGAAGCAATGAAATTCGTTGTAATAATGGATTAATTTAAAAGGAGTGCGTGTATTCAAAGAGGTAATCAGGTGCATAAAACTGAACAATTTTCCCCAAGGAACTTAAGTCGAAATCTTAAAGTGGAATTCAAGTTTTCAGTAGCTAATACGTAACCACGTCCTTTTGTTAATGAAGAACATGACTGCCATCAACATTTAAACATTGTTGCAAAATATACATCCATGTGGACCCCAAGAGTTTTCACTTTTTATCTAAAGCGTATCGCAGCAAGCATACCGCTTCTGGGCCAAGTTCTTGCATAGTTCCCTATAAATTCCTCACCCTCTCAAAAATCGTATATCATGGTTATTAAAAAAATGTATAATACCTTTTTGTATGGTATGATTGTCTGAGGTTTGTTTGTAGAAGAAAAATATTGACAGCTAATTGTAAAAAGAAGTCTTGCGTGGAGTACCAAATAGAAGCCAGACTGTGTGTAATATTTTATTGCTATTGCTTGTGTTTTAAGTTAAAGTTATGGTACGTATATATTTTTAAATATTCTTAAATTATTTTCTGAGGTTTACGCTCGAGTTTTTTTTACCTTAGCAGAACTCACCCTTGGCCATCTGATCCCTGAGCGCTTTAATTATACAATACATGTCTAGATAGAACGTCAATGCTCAAATACATGACCAAAATTTATCACCAATAGTTGGTAAACAGATTCCCGCCATTTAGTGCCGACCATGTCGCTTTTGGCCCAGCTTACACTCCAAAATGTACTTTAAAACGATCAAAAGAAAGTGCATAAATGTTTAAACATGACAAAATGCTCGCGCGGTCTTTGTACCTCGTAAGCATGAAGGTATAAATACATTTAAGCACTTTATTCTAATAGTTTGACTAATGACTGCACGGATAGCCGAGTGGTATAGGTCACCACGCCAATAACCACTATGCGCGACGTGCTGCGGGTTCGATCCCCGCATGGGACAAGCATTTGTGAGATCCACAAATGCTTGTTTCAAGTCTGGGTGTTCTTTGTGCATGTGATTTGAATGTTTGTGAAACCCCTGCGACACAAGGATTAAATTCCTTAGTGCGGGCGTCGTTCATAAAAAAAAAAAAGTATTAAAGTTTATTTTCGAGTCTCATAAAAAATCCTCTCCGCTGCGCTGCTCTTGGTCTGCGCTGGGCCTTTGTGTCACTACGACGAGCGTATTTAAAATAATTTCAAACATAAAACATACATAAAATGCCGATTTGCTCTATTAAAGTGTGTGAAAAATTGAATATTAATCAAACCGGTTTAATTAAAGCACCCAAAATCTCGTAATAAAGTAAGTAACTAAAATACTTCTTATTTTTGGTTTATTTATGTCATAATAAAATTACGCCATATTTCTTTATCAGTGTTGCAAGTTTCTTTGTTAAATTTTCCCAATGTACCTAACGTATTTATTTAGGCTAGTTGATATCGATTCCCTCATTTATTATTGACTAGCTTCTGCCCGCGATGATTGATGTGCCGATTACGAAAATAGCATCCATTTTAGCAAAGATAGCCGACATTATAATAAAAATATTAATTAATTTACATATTTATAAAAAAAAAAACATGTCGGCCATCTTGGAATTGAAAATAACCAAAACTCCTAAACACCCACTGATCGATTAATTAAAATTAAACATGCAACAGCTAATACCCAATCTCCCATAAAATCACACGATTCTATGGGAGATTTCGTGTACCTGGTATCATTTTTACGCTATCACATCACACACAACTCGTGTGTAAAATTCTAGCCGCACGCATAGATACTTAAAATGGGTGGCTTGATTCTATTGTTCCGATCATAGGAAGAAGCTCCATCTAAACATATAATATAATATAATCATAGATTATAATCCTTATCCGTCGTCAAGTCGTTGTCGTTAACGTCGTGGTGGCCTAGCGGTTCAATGACCGGATTCGCATGCACATGGCTGCAGGTTCGAACCCGGGCAAGTACCAATATGACTTTTTCAAAGTTATATGTACTTTATTAATTATTTACCAACCCGCAATGAGCAAGCGTGGTGATCTATGCTCATTCCTTCTCTATATGGGAAGAAGCCTGCCAGCAGTGGAAATTTACAGGCCGGTATTATTATTATTACTAGTTGTTGCCCGCGGCTTCGCTCGCGCGTAAAATAAAGAGTAGTATTAAAGGTAGATGGATGTATTCTGTGATTTTCAAAGTAAGGAGTATGAATAAAATTTTTCATAAAATATTATGGCGTTAAAATAATAATTAACGTAAAGTAAGTAGCAAAAGCATTTGTGTTATGGAATCTGAGACAATGAAGATACCATAAAAACCCAGACTCAAGACAATTTATAAAAGTTATTTTCTACATGGACCTGTCCGGGGATCGAATCTGGGACCTTAGAGCTGGCGACACCTTAAAAACCGGAGTGAAAGCCACTCGACCACGGGGGTCGTCATTATAGATATGTCTTAGATGGGCGTTATCTTATCTACTTATCTTTTCATCTGTCTATCTTTGAGAATACCGAACTTCACATACCAACTATTTCAGCCCCTATTTCACCCCCTTAGAGGGTAGATTCCTAAAAGGCTAAAATCACGGAAATACATCTTATTTATTTCTATCCTAAACCCGTATACAAAATTTCATGTGTCAATCATTGAAAATACCGAACTTCCCAAACAAACTTTCAACCCCTATTGCATCCCTTTAGAGGGTAGATTTCTAAAATCTCGGAAATACGTCTTATTTATTTCTAACTAATAACCCTTGTATGAAATTAAACGTGTCTATCTTTGAAAACGACACAATTCATATACCTACAAACTTCCAACCCCTATTTCACCCTCTTAAGGGGATGATTTTCAAAATTGCTGAAATACGTCTTCATTTATCTCTAACCAGAAACCCGTATACCAAATTTCATGTGTCTATCATTGAAAATACCGAACTTCCCATACAAACTTTCAACCCCTATTTCACCCCCTTAGGGGATAGATTTCCAAAAGAAAAATAGCCTATAGTCCTCAATAAGTGGACTATCTAACAATGAAAGAATTTTTCAGATCGGATCAGTCCTTCCTGAGATTAGCGCGTTCAAACAAACAAAAAAACAAACAAACTCTTCAGCTTCATAATATTAGTAGGTATAGATAATAATGACCAGATCAAAAGCTGAAACATGCGCTATATCCTGTAAGTATATTTATTTATGCCAGCTTAGCAGTTTGCCATCAGATCTCGTCACACACAGGCATTAATCAGTAGTGGATGCGAGATTCAAATACCGTCCGTTCAGTTTAATAAAGACAAAAATATGAATAAAGTAACCTTGATGACCTAGCTGTACCCGCGACGTTGTTCCCGCTGATCAGTCGTAATAGGTATGCATGTGAAAAATATTTTTGACTGACTGAATCACTGAATGCGCTTTAGATTGCTCAAGTCGCCTGATTGGTTTCTTTTATGTAAGTCGCAGAAATTGCGGGATTTAGATGATGGACTTATCACCTAACTGACTATGAACTTCACCTGTTTAACAGTAAAGTGTGATTGTAAAAACTTTATGCATTTTTGTTTGTCTCGATCAGGCATCAAAAATTACATGAACAGCAAGCTATCTAAAAAATTAGCCATGTAAAAAATTACTAACTAAGTAATACTTAAATAATACAAAACACAAAAAGGGTTAGCTCGATATATTCGTACTTCTGTAAGAAAGTCCGTTCTAGAAATAAAAAACAAAATATGAAGTAACATCAGGATTTGAACACGCAGCAAGATTTTTCACATTTCCTATCGTATAACCACCGAGCTGTTTAATACTACTGTAAGGCTATGTTTCACAATCGCTGAGTAAAGTTCTAAGTAAGCTACTTCGAACTTATCTGCTCAGTAAACAATTCTTTACGTTTCACAATCCCTGAGTAGGGTTAATCACCACTTTATCTGCTCATTAAGTTAATCATCGGATGCACTGACAAGTAACCGTTTACTTGACAAGTAAATGTAAGAAAACATAACCTGAAATACGACATTTGCAGATTTTCATCAACAACAATATTTTTATTTTATTTAAAATGGACATTTTTGATCTTATTGAAGATGAATTTGATGATATTTTCCAACGCATGACGGGACCGCGTAGAGAACCAATATTTCGGTATCGTATAAATTATATGGAAAAATATGACGATACTGACTTCAAGATGAGATTCCGACTTTTATTTTTGTGAAAGATTAATAAAATAAATTCAATTCAGAATAATTTACCAAACACCGGCAATTTTTTGACGTTTGCTGACTGACCGACGTTTGACATAGACATTTTGTTGACAACTCGTTGCGTTCCATTCTTGCAGAAACATTGCCTTTATAAAAGGTGAAATCACTCTTTTACATTACATTGTACTATTTTTTTGGATGTATTTATCTTTATTATACTTGATAATAATAACGAAAAATATTTTTGATGATAATTCTGTGATTACTATACTTTATAGAACACATAAATTACTCTTGCCTTGAAACGAAACGTTAAACTCTTAAAGTTGCCAGCACACTCATTTGTAAGTATTAATTAGTTAATCATCACTTTAATTTACTGATTGGATGATTGTGAAACGCAAAGAAAGCTAACGAAAGGATTTAACCTCTATGTAATTAACTCGTTGAGTAAGTACTTATACCTTTACTTATTGATTGTGAAACAGACCCTAAGCATATTAAATAGTTATTCATACTTCAATAAACTGATCGCTATGGCAACGTTATTTTCGCCATGGTTACTTTTTTGTTTATATGTCAAAGATTACGTGTACAGATGAATGGAGATTATATAAATTTAGAGTTTGATCCCTATTTAATATGGACGACCATATTGATGAGAGCTCATCCTAAATTGGACTTTGTGTCGCCGATATCGCTTTCTATTGATTCAAATGTACATAACTTTTTTGTTTATGAACCGATTTCGATGAAACCAAAACTAAGTAATACCTCAAGTTACGTATAATTTTTGTATAACATTGTCTGCATAGGATTCATAGATTTTACGTGATGTGCGCACAAACAAACAGACAAACAGACAAAATTTTCAAAAGTGATGGAAATGGGTTCTGTTAGTTATCTTTTCACACGCTGGCTATTTTTTTTTTAAATTTCTTCAATGTACAAAAATGACCTTTCTACAGATTTATTATATGTATAGATTTGTATCTCTCTTTTATCACGGAATAAGAAGAGACCCGGTCCTTTGAAAGGCTTACGCGGGGACACAGGTCCAACACGCAGTGGCCTTGTTGAGAACTTTACTCTAATATGGGATGGGGCACCTACCAGGGGCCATTCACCCCTGCTCTATGTAAGAACAACATGAACGGCCCAAGGTAGCTACAGAGCTATTGTGAAATAAGGTATTATAAACTAAATTGGGCTATTGATGTGTATGTGTTACGTGGATTGGTTACTATAATAAAATCGGAAACTATGTACCTGCCTTTCTACACATGAAAATGTAAATGAATAGGCAGGTGGTGACTCGCCACTCACTAGATGGGCCCCCAAACAACCGCCACTGCAGGCAGCAGGGGGCAACACCAGTGCGAGCGGCTAGGGGTGTCGAGCGGTGCGGCCCTGATTTCGCCTTCGCGGGTCACAGTGGTGGACCCGGAGCGGGCTTCCTCGCTATTACGCCATTAGACACTTCCACCCCCGAGCATATAGCTCTAGCGACCCCACTCTAGTCAGCCAGTTAAGGCAAGACCTGAGAGCCCTCCCTAAAGAGTGACTCCCTGGAGCACTCAGGTCCGTTGTGTCGCTACTCACAAACAGCTCGCCACTAGCTGCCCTGCGGATGTATGCTCCTACATAGACCTTCAGATACATTTTTTTATTTATACCTTAAGGTGGCAAAAAGGTATTGTTATTCTCATGAAGAGGTAACGACTTACCCCGAGGGGTTTATTATTTTTATTATCTATATATTAATACGTGATGGCAAAACTTTGGACCCCTTTTTACGAAAATTGCGCGGACGTAGGAGCATAAAATTTGGCACACTTATTATTTATGTGTAGGGGAAGTGGAGAACGCTAATATTTTTCAATAATAATGCTTATAAAGTACATTAAATCAATAAATAAAACATTACCCACACTACCATGCATTTCACACACACATGTTTGTTTTGTTTTTCATTTACTGTACTGACATTGGCATAAATAAGTGGTTTAAGTTTTTATATATCCGAATATAACGGCCAAGGACATTTAGCAAACGATGAAAGAGGTTTTACAAAAAACATTGTTTTCAGAGAAGTTTGCAATATGCGATAAAATATGCTCTAAATGGATAGTATTTTCCTCTTATAGCATGTTTTCTTTTAATAAACATTTTTTAAATAGATATTCTTTATTTTACTTCCTTTTAATTTCATATAATTTGTTCAAAAAATAAATTGGCATTTAAATTTATTATAAGGTCGAATTTCGACCATTGGGCGACCACTAGTAAACAGAGTTAGACAAAATTTGGTCAATAAACGAAATTTCTAATGGTCATAGTTTTCAGTACTTAAAATATTTTTCATTCTATAGACAACCCTTGGTCCAACGCCCAGTCGAGACTTTAGGAATATAGCAACCACCCAGGCCGAAGAAGACGCCTACGACTATGTTAAATACAGAAAAGACGTCAAAATGACCAGGTAATATCTATAAGCAATTACTTGAATCAAGTATTGGCAATCATCTGAGCTAACCATTCAATATCGACGACTGTCAAATTAAATGACAGAGGGTTTAAAAGCGGACGCAGGCACAGCGGCCCACGACTTATAATCGTAAAATTGTGCGGAGCGAACTTTCTTGTTTAAGTTGCTCATAGTTTAATTAGATCTTAAAAAAACATTGTATCTTTGATTTGCGTATCTGATCTTCATCTTGATATCTGTTTGGGTTATTACCGCGTGTATTTCTTTTTTATGTAAACCCACTTCTGGTAGCTACCAACTGTACTAAAAGCTTATGGTTTACAAACAAAGCCAAAATTTTCGGACAGACAGGTTTTTATAACAAAAAAAAACCATAGTAATATTTATTGTAACACTAGCTTCTGCCCGCGACTTCGTCTGCGTGGACTTCAGAATTGGGTCCTAAAAGAAATGAAAAATGTGAAAGTAATGAAAAATGGAATAAAATTTACACCCGTGTAATAACTTGCGCTGTAATAGAGAAAAAATACCAAATTTTAAAGTTGTCTGCCCGCGGCTTAGCTCGGAATCAATTTTCAATTTTCCCTCGGGAACTACTTAAGTAATCGGGATAAAAGGTAGCCTATGTTCTTTTCCATGTCAAAGGTTACATGCATGCCAAATTTCATCTAAATCCCTTAAGCCGTTTTTGCGTGATTGAGTAACAAACATCCAAACATCTAAACATACGAACATCTAAACATCCACACTTTCACATTTATAATATTAGTAGGATTAACTCCGACGCAAGATGACGGTTTTTATACCTTTTATCCCGATTCCTTAGGTAGTTCCCGAGGGAAAATAAATTGTTAACGAGCTAAGCCGCGGGCAGACAGCTTTGAAATTTTGTATTTTTTTCTATTACGGCGCAAGCTATAACACGGGTGAAAATTTTATTCCATTTTTCATTACTTACTTTCACATTTTTCATTTCTTTTAGGACCCAATTCTGAAGTCCACGCAGACGAAGTCGCCGGCAGAAGCTAGTATTAAATTATTTTCATTAGTCGACTTTAAAAACTGAAACGACACGCGCCGTAGGGTATTTTAACTGGAATGATATTGAAATTTCATAATTCTAACTTTAAAATCAAGGACTATCACCAGAGAACTAGATATACTAAGACAGCTTATATTCGCATTATTTGAATGTTTTAGTGCAGTCGGCTCTGTGGCCCATTTAGTTAAGGGTGCCTTGGGAGGTGGAATCCTTGGTGGCCACGTGGGATACATGAAAGCTGGTGTAGGAGTTGCCATTCCGCTCAACATATTTTTCGGAATCTACATGGCGTATTGTCTTTATGTAAGTAGAATGTAAAAATATTTCCTTTTAGGGCCATCTCTCAAATAATGTTTCTAAATTGGCAAGTTTTTTATGCTATTAGTTTATTATTTTTCCACCTAGGGACGTACCGATACATTTTTTAACTTGTATAAGTTTTACTTGTTTATTTTCATAGTTCTTTCTTTCTTTTATCTTTCTTCTATCTTCCGCTCCCCGCGGTGGCCATGCGCTCGAAGCATGTGGCGGGGCGCGCTTGGACACGTTGGTGCGTTTCCACACACCGCGCCCCTCTTCTCCCCGCTATAGCGGATATATTATTGGTCGTGAACAGCTAGGTATTATTTTAATTAATGAATTTATTTATTTCAGCTATTAGTGATGTCGGCTCAAGTACTATACAAGCGTACGAGAATACCCAGTATGTCATATTCTGATGTGGGTGAAGCAGCATTCATGACCTGTAAATTTCCAAGAATTGTCAGACTGGCTCAGTGTTTCAGGTAACATTCCTAACTTTGATCTTTATTTATAAATTTATTTTGTGCGTGTGTTTGTCACTGAACTCCTGCTAAACGACTGGACCAATTATAATGAAATTGTCTGTGTCTTCAAATGGATTCGAGAATGTTTTCGATTTTCAATAATTTAGTCCAATTTAAATTGTTTAAAAAAAAATATCACTTTAATAATTAGATTATTACATAAACAACATTTAAACAATGCAGTAACCAAGGCAAAATGGAGCTATTGCGTAACATAAATCCGCTAGGTTCGCTAGTGTCGCATGAGGTTGTCATTCTTCACCAATGAGAGACAAGCTACTGGCCGGCAATTGGTCAAAATTGCCAGATAGACCTTAAGCGACAGTAGCGACCCTAGCGGATTTTCGACACGCGATAGCCCTTGGGAAGTAGGTAGTTGCCATAACGACCAAATTTCGTTACGTTGAAGTACGATTTACTATCCTCCCTCATACAGATTAGCTATCAATAAATAAACAAGGTTGTGATAACTTTTTGCAAAGATATAAAAGCTTTTTTCCTCTATAAATTTGAGCCTCACAGATTTATTATTTTTTTTGTGTGTGCTATTTGGTAGTTCAAGAGTAGGTTGTAGGTTATTTATTAAACAGGATGGTTTTTTTACAATTTATTATTTATACACAAGTACTGTGCTCCAGGTACTAATAAAAAAAATCAATACAGTGATCCAAGTACTAATAATACCTAATTGCCCGTGAGAAAAGCACGGATTCTAAATCTAAGCTATAAATTGTCATCGTTTGTCCTTGTGACTTATTAATAGTCATAGCAATGCCAAACGGATTGGAAATTGCAAACGTTTGAATGGTATAGGCGTATCTGAAAGAATCATTGTGATCCGTGGTAAAAGCCAACTTGTCACACCGGAATGGCAGCGGCCGGCAGCGACGCGGCGAGCACTTTCAGTGTGAAATAATTTTAAACTTTAACTACATACTTAAAAGATCAGTATCGCTTGAAAAGCTTGAAAAGGTCGCGAGGCCGCCCGCGGTGACGCGAGTGGCCGCGCGGCGACGCAAGCGGCCGCGAGCCGCCGCGAGAGGCCGGCAGCGGCCGGTAGCGGCCGGCAGCGACGCGGCGAGCACTTTCAGTGTGAAATAATTTTAAACTTTAACTACATAGTTAAAAGACCAGTATCGCTTGAAAGCTTGAAAAGGTCGCGAGGCCGCCTGCGGTGACGCGAGCGGCCGCGCGGCGACGCGAGCGGCTGCTACCGGCCGCTGCCGGCCGCTGCCGGCCGCTGCCATTTCGGTGTGACTCGGGCCTTATACTAACAGATCATAATGAAAAAGGTCGACCCAAAAACATCTGCAAGTAACTCAGTGTTAGTACCTACGCAGATTTCGATTATCATCGTTTTGTTTTTCTTAAACAAATGCATTAACTTTTCGATTCATGTTATAGACTACGCTTTCTACTTTTCACTGATGGTTATTATAAAAAAAAAATATGTGTGTGTACCAGAGTACACAGGTAAGAAGTGAAACTTCTTTATTTTCTAATCGTTTTTTGTTTTATTTTTAAATTATTATTTAATTTATATTTTTTATTGTTTTTAGAATTAATAATGTTCACTAGATTTACAGTCATATTTATTAATACTTGCTAATTTTAACAGATTTATATACATTCACTGATACTTACAATCAAAAAGTGAGGTTAACCTCAAATAAATATTAAAATCATGCTCATACGTGTTGAATTTATAAAACGAAATATATAATCACTCTCACTTTTGAAGTGAAACTTCTTTATCGACGTATGGGAGAAATTTTGTAGCAAAATCGTCACGTTTTTCGGTTACGCGCCATGTTGCTTTTTTTATCGAAGTTTAGTATAGTGACGTAAAGAATATAATGTAATATATGATAATAATAACAACAATATATTAGTTTTGAAGTTTGGTTTGAAAAAAGAATAACAATATATTAATTTGAAAGTGATAAAATAAAAAGACTTGTTCAAATTTAAGTGAATTAACAAGAAAAGTGAGAGTGATTACATATTTCGTTTTATAAATTCAACACGTATGAGCATGATTTTAATATTTATTTGAGGTTAACCTCACTTTTTGATTGTAAGTATCAGTGAATGTATATAAATCTGTTAAAATTAGCAAGTATTAATAAATATGACTCTATATCTAGTGAACATTATTAATTCTAAAAACAATAAAAAATATAAATTAAATAATAATTTAAAAATAAAACAAAAAACGATTAGAAAATAAAGAAGTTTCACTTCTTACCTGTGTACTCTGGTACACACACATATTTTTTTTCTTGTTAATTCACTTAAATTTGAACAAGTCTTTTTATTTTATCACTTTCAAATTAATATATTGTTATTCTTTTTTCAAACCAAACTTCAAAACGAATATATTGTTGTTATTATTATCATATATTACATTATATTCTTTACGTCACTATACTAAACTTCGATAAAAAAGCAACATGGCGCGTAACCGAAAAACGTGACGATTTTGCTACAAAATTTCTCCCATACGTCGATAAAGAAGTTTCACTTCAATAATTGAAACTGTAAAAGAATTCCGACCTTTAACCATTTTCTATTATTTTGCATTTTAGACAGATATTTTCATTGATTTAAAATACAGGATTAATTTAAAAGGAGTGCGTAAATTCTACAACGTAATCAGGTGCATAAAACTGAATCACTTACCCCGAATATGAATGAAAAGTATGAAAAGTATTTTAAGATTTCGACCTATGTTTCTTGGGAAAAGTTGTTCAGTTGTATGCACCTGATTACCTCGTTGAGTATATTCAACGAGGTAATCAGGTGCATACAACTGAACAACTTAGCTTTCCATAAAAAATAATCATGTCCCTGAACCTTGGGTTGGGGGACATATTTTTACTTTCATTAAGCTGATATTGATATTTTTCAAACATTGCATTCTATACAATATTATTGACTCAGATTAATTTGTCTGTGCACAGGTATTCTATAGACGCTATAATATGTTTGGATCTATTTGGTTCATGTTGCTGCTACCAGCTAATTATAGCGAAACAACTGAAGCAGCTCGTTGAAGATACCCACCAGACTTCTGCAACAGGAGCGCACGCAGGTCAGATGAATACACTGCATTATGTTCTTTAATTTTCAGTCAGTTTAGAAAATTCAGTCATTAATTAGAAAAAAGAAACATCCTTAAGAAATTTAAAATGTGGGAGCACAAAGGGAAAGTTCTGGTTCATTGTGATTAAAACTGTCGATGTGTGAGTGTTAGAGATAACCGCTGTAACTGTTTGCTTACCTTTCTTTCAATGTTGCGAATGAAGCAAAGTAGCAAGTTCATTTGTATATAAGTAGTACATCTTCACCATTTTTATCCCATGGTTTAAAAAAAAACGGCCAAGTGCGTGACGGACTCGCCCATGAAGGGTTCCAGCAGCAAGTAACTTAATATAATATAAAAGTTCTTATAGTTCGTTGTGTTGATTGAATGAAATGTAAATTGTTGTTTACGATTTAAAAGAACGTCATTCCTATATATTTTATAGTGTAGCTGGGCGCTTGGAATTCACAACAGGTGTTCCAGATCTTCAATTTTTATACGTCCACAGAGAGTGTTCATCAGGCTGAACAACTCTTGCTAAGACGTCATTCCTATATATTATGTTATAGTGTAGCTGGGCTCTTGGAGCTCAGCGTCAGGTGTTCCAAATCTTCTCTCAGCAGAAAATGCTCATAGATCTATCCATAGATACCCCACACGTATGGGTTTGATTCAAAAAATATTTTTGAGTTTCAGTTCTAAGTAGGTATCGGGAACCCCAAAAATTTCTTGTTTTTACCCAACTATGGCGAAGCCAAAAGTTGTTTTTGGCAGTCTATGTATGTATATTTGTATGTTCCACCGTAGCGCCTGAACTACTGAACCGATATAGTGATTGATGTGTCAATCGATTCGTAATAACAACCTGGGTAACATAGGCTATATAAATATTATCAAAATCTTATATGACGGAATTTAAATCTAAGATTCTAACCTCGAAATAACAAACTGCGATAGTTACCTCGAGTTTTTTCTCAAAAGAAAGGTTTTGGCGAGCACATTACAAATATTATAGATACGAGAATGTCATATTTTTTAAGTTAACATATTGGTTTAAAATGTGGTCATACAGTTCGCACGGTCCAGTCATTTCCGCTACATTAGAATTATCTTCGTTGCGGTGATGTAGGTATGTGCAATACCTATATCACCGCTAGTATGCCCGATCGGGAAACGGAAAAGTAATTAATAAAAAATAAAGTTAAACACTACAACTAGACTACGTATAAAAGGCGTCTCTAAAGGACGTAACTAGTCCAATATGTAGTGTGAACCAGATCCTCCTCCCGACATACCATATGTGTAATTTGTCTATAAGCATATTGTTAACGAGCCAGTATAATATACGTCTTAGACATAGCAACTCGTCTGTATCATTTCGTCACCAAATCTCCCCACATTCAGAAGTCCAGGGCCGGCAGTCTCGACATGAGTCGATATGTCATCGCTACGTAGCGATCGTTATGTCATATCAAAAAAATATGTTTGCAGCACCGATATTCGCTATGAACGCAAGTCTCTACAGCCGAGATAGCGTGCAAAATCATGTCTTTACGATGTCGATACGTCTACGAAAACTGTATTCATAGCTTCGTACTTTTATAGAAGATTATTACCAGCTAAAAAATATTCCTTGTTTATAGGGTAAAAATTATGCACTATTTGTTTTTATAAATTTAAATTTATAAAAACAAATAATGTTATTGAAAATTAAATAAATATTATATTAACTTCTTTCTAAAAACGCTTACCATGAAGAAAACCTTGAAATAACTGCACATTACGGTCAGAACAATTAGTAAATGATTTATTTTCTAAATAATATAAATTAAGAAGGGTATTTAATGTACTTACCCGTGATTGCAACTCTTTGACTAAATGACACTGACAAATTCAAAAGATTTCGGTTTGTTTAGATATGGTTTAACATAATCTTAAACCATTTTAATACTAGAATAAAAAGTGGAAATAGCCGAACAATTTAACCCGCGTCCCGGACCAAGCGGCGGCTGGTAAATTAACGGTACCTTTTTTCAATAAGTGTTTGCATTTTCGTTGGTGTATCGATGTTTATGATATTTTAGGCGTAAGCGAACCGCTAAAGCTACTAACACGCAATTGGAACTTTTATTGGGATTGCTGGAGGTCCGCCCATTCCTCTTCACAAGGTGTTTTACTGGTTGGCAAGGCCGGGATAACTTTGAAGCTGGATGGACGGAGGCGACGACGGAGCTAAACAACGTTCCTTACGGGCCTTGTAAGACACCCGAGCAGTGGGTTACAGTTGAGTTTTATTATTATATACATACCTACTTTGTTAATAAAGTAATAATAATTTATATACAGCGTCAGTTAGTGGCTTTATTTTGGCTGTTTGTCTTTCTTGTGGTGACATGAGTGGTGAAATTTTATATATTTTCGCATCAGCCGTTCATTAATTGCAGTTTGTACAGCATATATCACTCTGCTTACCGACTTCTATGTCATAATGCATCCCCACTGCAGTCCAACAGGTTGTTAGTAACAGCCACTGACGTAAAATCGAAGCGCCGTCAGTAACTGAATAGAATTCAAAAATGTGTTTTGCATTTATTACTATTCATGAATAGTTCCAAAATAACACCCGTTTGGGATTTGACAGACAGTCCATACGCCTTTTGTCGCTGAAGAGATGGCTGCAGTTCATCTACGAGCACTCCAAACATATGTTTCGATATCCTATAGTAGGATAGAAATTGACTGTCTTCCAAGTCCAGCGGTCTTTCACTTTGGCGTCGGATGCGGGCCACTCTCCTCTGCATTACCATATTCTGCCTGAGTTCCAACGTCACTAAGTCCCAAGCTAAATACTGTTCCGCCTTAATTTTCAATTTAATTACATAAATTCACAAATAAATACCGACAACGAATTATCGTTGAGACGTATCGGGCTGTCAAATTAGACGATAAAATAGCGTTCCATTATAATGATAAATAGATAGATACAGTTGCGATGACAATCGTTATATTAGTTAGTCGAGACTATCAAATATCGACGAAGTTTGATTGTTATGACTTAACGACAATTTTCGGTTGTTATGTCATAGCGATTCATGTCGAGACGCCCCTGAAATGCATAGGTACAAAAATGGTCAAGATAGGGCCGTGGTCGCACCACTGTATACCGCAGTATACCTACTAAGTATGTTTATGTGGGTGCCAGGAACACCTCAATTAGACAACGAGTATGGCTTTCGTGGGTGCAGCACGTCTGCTTGTTGGTCGTCTTTCAAAGGACTGGGTCTCTTCTCCTGAAGTTGTCCCGTGATTTAAAAAGCGATAATTTATTTATTTATAACAACGGTTAACACCAGTAACAGTAATTAATTAATTAAATGATTAATTTCAAATAATAATAACTCTTTTGTACACCAAAACAAGTTTACAGAAGGGTCGTTCTCAAAAAAGTGGCACAGTAACCTGTCGGGCGTTTTTAGTCAATACGAGTATTTTTTTTAAGGTGACTGAGCTATTTCGTCACAATAATATACAAAAAGATACTTTTTACGTGGAGGCCGAGTAAAATTAAGAAGTTTAAAGTCATACAGTTATTAAAAAATAATATTGTAATGTCATTTTCTCAGTAACTTGTCGTGTCCAAACACGATATGTCTGACTTTGAGGTGAAATAAAAAACAAATACTATAAATAAGCGTCCAAATAAAATAAAATACAGTTATTTATATCATTGTTATATAAGGTGATTTAAACTATAAGCTCTGAATGCTAATAGTTTTAAAGATATCCGTGCTTAAGGGGATCGCTAGATGGCGCTGCTAGTGGCCTAACGTAGAAAAGAAGTGCTCTGTAATATAAAAACTTTAAAAATACAAATAGTGCATAAAAGTGTATTAAACTTAGTAAATAGATAAAACATTTAATAGTTAATACTTACATTCAATAGTGATATCAGTGCAAAGTGTATAAATGTAAAAAACAATGAAAATACCTAATGACCTATAAACCTAATAAATAACAGTGTACAAATCGAACTTAATTGAACTCTGTGTTAGCATAAAGAAACGTAGTGAAAAAGTCCATATACGCATAAATTGTGAATGTAAAATGTGTTAAAACTATTAAACTTTAAACAAAAACAAAGTGACTTAAGTGTTTGACAGTGGAAAAAATTCCAATCATATGAATCATTCCCAACCGTTTTCTATAATTTGAATACTGAGGTTGAACAATATAATGTTTAATTTCACCACAATTTCCTAAGTAGCCGTAGCTTAGCGGCGTAACCAGAGACTTGAGAACTCTTGAGTCTGAGTTCAAATCCCAACAAAGCTTCCTCTTTTTGTGTTGTTTACTAAACATTTATTACGATAGGACGGGGAAAAAATATATAAATAAACAAGTACTACAATACGTTTCACTTCAACTAAACTACAATATGTTATTTCACTTCAACTAACCACGTCTTTACTAACGAGCTCGAAAGAGGGCGCTACGACAGCTGAACGTTGGAATAAATAAAAATGGAAGCCGACAACAATAACATTACTTATCGTAAAGTGTGTACATCAAGCTCGTTGTCTGACTTATCTATCATGACAAACGAAAAAACCTTATTAGACACTACGATGATGAGCATACCTGACAGCTTACACGATAACAGTGATGCCTTAGGTAAACTAACCGAACAAAATGAAACACTTAAGATGCAACTGTTGAGCGCACATCAAGAAATAGAAAATTTAAACAGTGAAAATTTTCGCCTAAAATGTGACCTGCAAGAAATGACAAAGAAAATGAATACTTATAAAAAAATATGTTCGACACCTGAAAAAAAAATTTTTAGCCCGGTGCGTAAAACCAACATACTACGTCCAAAAAACAATACCAATTGTGTTATAAATCTGAGTAAATTAGAACAAAGTACCCCGAAAACCGCAACTATTACACACAATAAAGAGACACAAACTGTAAATACCTATACTCAGACACAACAAGAACTAAAAGAGCTGCCTACTTCTATATCCCATACTAATATAATGACACGAAATAGGGAAGAGACAGCAAACACTACACCGAAACCAAAGCTAAAGAATAAATTGTGTATCCTGAGCAGTAATAAAACTAAAGGGTCCTTATCCACAATTGAAGACGTCTACTCAGCTTATTTTAATTACTGCCACTATATAATGCCCAATTGTACCATTAAAAACCTACTGAGTGGTATCGAAATAAGACTAAAAGATTTCACCTTAAACGACTACTGCATACTTTTCATCAGTGAAAACGATATTAAAGAGGAAAGTAACTACATAAATGTCATAAAGACAATACAAGAATTCTTGCAAAAAGTAAATCACACCAACACAATTATCTGTATTCCTACATACAAAGCAGGAGCACCAATATATAACTTTAAGGTGGAATTGTTTAATAACATCCTTAATAAAGAACTACAAAATTTTGGCAACGCATACTTCTTCGACAGCAATCGTGACCTATCGCTTGAAATGTTCTCTTACATAACTGGCAAAATCAATAAACACGGAATGAGAAACATATACGACAGAATAATGGCTAACATTTTAATTGATTTAAGCCTATTTGACCAAACTAATATTGAGGATAGTGGCAGTAGTAAGATAAAATGTATCTCCGGCTCTGATCAAAAAGCAACTGACAGGGAAGAATCCAGTTTTTTTCGTCTTTAATAACTTACACATCCTACATCAAAATATCGCAGGCATAATTAATAAATCAGATGCATTATCAATATGTCTAGAAGAACTTCATGATAGAAACATATATGTAGATGTGTTATGTATAACTGAGCACTTCATGATGGTTGGCTATGAAACTTACCTAAGAATACCAAACTATTCACTAGCTGCATGTTATAGTAGAAGCCATAGCAAACGAGGAGGGGCATGTATTCTACTGAAAAACGGACACCAGTGGAGAGAACTACTAGAAATTAAGAAACTTTCAATTTCAGGTCTTTGTGAATGCTGCGCAATAGAGCTTATTAATTTTAAGATTGTTATAGTATGTATTTATAGAGTACCAAAAGCAGAAAATGTAAACACGTTTCTGAATAAATTAGAAACGATATTACAAATCTTAAACAAAAGATGTTATAAAAATGTAATAATTGCCGGAGATTTTAATATAGACTTATTAAAACAAAATAGTGTAACTCTAGATTTTGAAAGTTTAATGTTAAGTTATAACATGATGTTAGCTCTAAAACAACCAACTAGATTAGCAAGTAAATCCTGCATTGACAATTTTGCCCACAATTTCCCAAAACCATGTAAGACGGAAGTGTTAGAGTTGGCCCTATCAGATCATACTGCACAGCTGATGAAAGTTCCCATCAAGATACCTATTATCAAAATGTGGCGTAAACGAACTCGTGACATGTGTTTGGAAAATATCCTGAAATTCAAAGAATGTATCAGTAATTTTACTTTCTCTGATACGTATAAAGAAACTGACCCCAATAAAGCATATAGCTATTTTATAGAACATTTTAAACTATTTTACGATCTCTGTTTTCCCTATAAAACTATAAAAGTACGTGTTAATACAAAACCTAAATGGATATCGCGTGGCTTAAAGAAATGTAGTGCAAAGAAAAAGCAGCTTCTATGGAACTATCGTCTAAAACCAACAATTAAATCTAAAAATACTTACATGACCTACTCAAAACTGTTAAAAAACTTATTAGGCTAACGCAACGTGCACAAAATAATTACAAAATAAAAAATTCTAATAATAAATTGAAGACAACATGGGATATAATAAATAAGTCAAGGTTGAACATCCCCCGTGATACCATTAATAGAATTAAGGTAAATGATAATTTAATCTCTGATCCAAGTGAAATAGCGAATGTTTTTAACAATTATTTTATTGACAAAGTACAACCGATACCCGGATGTGGAAATAATGTGACCTCTAAAATTGAAAATATGCCAAACTCCATTTTTATGACTCCTAGTATACCAAATGACATTCAAAAAATCATATGCGGACTAAAAAACACAAATAGTGTAGGATTCGATGACATATCTACGAAAATAATAAAAAGTGTTAATCAATATATTTGTGGACATCTAAGTTATATATTAAATCTATGCATTAGTAGTGGCATATTTCCAGACCTCTTAAAAACAACAATTATTAAACCACTGTTCAAAAAAGAGGATAAAGAGCTAGTGGAGTTTTATAGGCCAATTGCTTTAGTCCCTATAATTTCAAAAGTTTTTGAAAAATTTATACATGATAAAATATATGCCTATTTAGAACATAATAAACTGCTTTGCCAGGAACAAAAAGGATTTAGGCAGAAAAAGAGTATTAATTTAGCTATTTATGATTTTTATAAAACAATTATTACCAGTGTCGATAAGAGAGTCCCCATTTGCACTATATATTGCGATATGACGCAGGCGTTTGATTATGTCGATCATTGCATATTATTAAACAAATTAGAGTCATATGGTATAAGGGGTAACATTCTTAATTTAATAAAATCTTATCTTTCGAATAGATCGCAAGTGACTAGCATCTCAAGAATAAATACACGTACCAAGCAGGATGAATCGTACCTTTCTAAATCAAGAAAAACTTATTACGGCGTACCGCAGGGCAGTGTACTAGGCCCACTATTGTTTCTAATCTATATTAATGATTTGCCTCGGTTTACGAATCATCCGATGTCATTGTTCGCAGATGACAGTGCTGTATCAATCCAATGTAGAACGACAGAATTATATCAAGATAGTATAAATGGTTGTTTGGCTTCAATTATTGGCTGGCTCGATAATAATAATTTAAAAATAAATTTAACTAAAACTCAAATCATGCACTTCAGTCAACGACCAAAGCAATGTAGTTTTAATATAATATATAATAACCATCACATACAGGAAGTTGAATCTGCAAAATTCTTAGGGTTAATTACTGACAAACAACTCAATTGGAAACGACACATAGCGGAACTTTGCAAAAAGGTGAGCAGTTCCGCATACGCTCTCTATAAAATAACCCCGATTGTAAATTTAGATGCGGTGCTTACTGCATATCACGGTTGTACAGCCTCACTACTACGGTATGGAATCATATTCTGGGGTAATTCGACAGACAACGAAATGATTTTCAAAGCTCAGAAACGCTGTATACGAGCCATGTTTGGTCTGCAAGCAACAGACAGCTGTAAACCGTACTTTGTCAGGTACAACATCCTGACACTTCCGTCTCTGTATATACTCGAGGTAGCATTGTTTGTACATAAAAATCCCGAATTGTTTCAACGCATATCTGACGTTGTGAAGCGAAATAGACGGAATAATAATAGATTATGTCTTAACAGTGCAAAAACGAGTCTGATGGGTAAAAGTTTACTGTGTATAGCGCCAAAAATTTACAATAAAATCCCAGACGACATAAAGCTTCTGAACTTACAAATATTTAAAAACAAAATGAAAAATCTGTTGTTAAAAAAATGTTACTATTGTCTTAATGATTTTTTAAATGATAATAATTTTGATTTTTTTTTTTTAAATGAATTTACATTGACATGACATTTTAATATGATGGTAATTTAAATATTTATACTTTTTTTTTTTTTTTTATGAATTTACATTGACGTGACATTTTAATATGATGGTAGGTATTTTAATTTAAATAAGTTGATAATTGAAATTGGTGTTTGTTTATTTTAATTGATATAAAAGATAGTGAGAGTTTCCTTTGTGACTTCAATTTAATGGTTCTTTATTTTTTATTTTATTTTTCACAGTAGTTTTGTTGCATGTGTAATTGTGTATATTATAATTTAAATATTTTGCAATTTTAATGTATAAATATAAAATTCATACGCCTTTTCAGGCAGATTTTGGTGAAACAAATTATTATAAACACTAATTGTGATCATATGTAATACCCAAAATGTAATGAATGAATAAATGAATTTGAATTTGAATTTGAATTTGAATTTAAATTTTGTCCAGGGATTTTTTCTCCACAATCTGCCGTTGCACACTGCTGTCCATTACCCGATCACTATTATGTTTGCAACACCTCACTCCTGTTCAAAATAAGCCGACACTATCTGGCTAACCACTGTCAAAGTAAGACGCGATGACTATTGCGCAGTTTTCTTAGGAATTAAGTACATCGAGATATCACAATCGGATTTTGTAACAGGTATGTTGTCTATTACCTGACCCATTTTTTTTGTTTGTGTGTGAACTGCCTCATTATGTTTTGTCTTAAAATGTGTCAATATGATTCTGTAAGTGATATTTTAAACAGCCTTACTGTTTTGTGTTGTTATTGAATGTTTACCTAGGTTTTTTCATTAACCCGACTCTCTTTATACTGTTGAAAATGCACAGGTTAAAGAGATTGATAACAGGTTAAAGATATTTTTACCTGTAAGTATATTTTTTGTAAAATTACTTTTTTTTGAGAATTTTCGAAATAATTAGGTATGAAATACTTAGTATATTATCTACTACATGTTTATATTAAATTAGTTTATATATATTGCTATTTGGATACCTTTTAGCTATTCATTCATTTATAAATTTACTAGTTTCTGCCCGCGCTTCTGTCTGCGTGTACTTCAGAATTGGGTCCAAAAAGAAATGAAAAATGGAATAAAATTTTCACCCGTGTTATAGCTTGCGCTGTAATAGAGAAAAATACCAAATTTATAAGCTGTCTGCCCATGGCTTAGCTTATAAACAATTTTAAATTTTCTCTGGAAGATTGGAGCTACTTAAAGAATCGAGATAAAAGGTAGCCTATGTTCTTTTCCATGTCAAAAGCTACATGCATGGAAAATTTCATCCAAATCCGTTTAGCCGTTTTTGCGTGATTGAGTAACAAACATCCAAACATCCACACTTTCATCACATTTATAATATTAGTAGGATTATAGTTACGGTTTGACCTATTTTGTAAGACTGGCAGCCGACCCCAACTTAGCTTGGGAAAAGGCTAGACAGAAGAAGTAGTAAGTGTTCTAATAGGTACACCATTTTCAGCTCTGTCTGAAATGGAATTACCTCTGACTCCAAAGAATTACTTCTTTGGGTAATTCTTTGGAGTTCCAAGTTCAAAGAAAATATTATATTAGAAAAAGGGCCTGCGGTTAATCGCCTCGTTGAATTCATTTCAAATTCATTTTTATTACGATTATTATTTTAATTATAGTGTGATTGGTTTAGGAGCTCTATTCATGTTATACAAGATCCAAAATATTATATATTATGATTTAGAAGTTTCTTTACTAAATTGCTATTACATATTGTCAGCTTATTGTTACAGATTGATTAAAAGTTCATTAATTAGATTATAAGACAAAGGTTTTCCTTTTTAATTTTGTTTTTTTTTTGTTTGTTATGGAAGCTGTTATTTTCCGTCAGAACTGTTATTGTTTGCAGTTAATTATATAATAAACATTGATTTTGCATGATTACACTGTTTTTTTTTGTAATTTGTTTCTTTCTCTATAATTTGGTAACGTTTTCTCATAAACCTGTACAATGCCTCTTTAACCTGTGAGGCCATATTTTTGAAAGGCTGTATCTCAATCGCAATTTTCTGTAAATCTGATTCCCTTTCATCAATTCGACCTAACACAAACACTGCGAATAAATTTCGGTAAAAAAACTCAATATTTAAAACATTTTTTAAAATTGATAAATCGATCAGTGCCACTTTTTTGAGAACGACCCAGAAACAAAATATATAATGGGTACGATGAGGTGATTTTCAGTCTGAAAACCATATGATAATTATGTAAGTTTAATTAAACAATTTCATTTTAAATATATCTTTCTAGGGTATCCTGGGCTAAAGACGTACATGCTTATTATGATTCCTCTACTTATCCTCATTTGTTTTATTAGACATCTGAAATACTTGGCTCCATTTTCGATAGCGGCGAATGTTGTCATTGGTGAGTACACATATTTTATTCATATATAATTGGGTTTGTGGGTAGCCGCATCGTAGTGCGCATAGAAATTAATATTACATACATAACTGTCCTTGCGGCCAGCCGCGCGAGTGCCCGCCTAGTGCCTATGAGCGCTTATACCTCCGGCACTTTGGGCTTCTTTTTACGATGGAAGGTAAACCATCACATCAGCATTCCCAAGAAGGGTAAGAGTCGGGCAGGTTGTAAAATTTAAGCCAAAATCTTTAGCAGCATGAGAAGAATGGATATATCCGTGGGTGGCGTGAACACATAAACATGTCGACTTGAGATTTTTTAAGTTATACTTCTTTGGGCGCGTTATAAAAAAATAAGTGCAAATTTTAAGATGTGCGCGCATCACTGTAGCACAAATGGAGGTACTAAAGTAATTCAGACTTATTACGGTACGCACTTACTCCTAATTTCCGTGTAATTTGAGGACAAGTGAATAATTGACATTAAATTTAGGTGCATGTCTATTTGTCTTTACTTGTTCTTACTGTTATCCAAATTCTTTTTGATTTTTTCAGTATTTTGTATAGCTCTGGCGGTCTACTATGCCTTCGCTTGGAACCCTAAATTTGAAAAGTTGGTTACTTCGAGGACACCCTATAACACGTTCGAGTTCGTAGGGATGTCCGTGTTCAGCATGTCCTGTTCCGGTGTCGTTATACCTATTGAAAACAACATGGCCGAACCCCATAAGTTCCCACAGACCCTGTTTACTGGTAAGCGTTTTAAATGTCACTGATACAATAATAATTACGAATTACATTACGAATACGCATATTAATGTTCTGTAAAAATTTTTGTACATATCGCCAAAGAACTGATGACTTCAAACAGGCATTTATTTAATCAGCAGGAGTTGATCGATTAATGACAGAAATGTCAACACTGTAAAACGTTTCAATTTGGCAGCACAATCCTCATCTAAAAAACAGTTTCAATTTGGCAGCACAACCCCCGTCTAAAAAACAGTTTCAATTGACAGTAATATCCCCATTAACAAAATGATCCACTATTTATTGAATTCATTTGTTACAAAAAATGTGATAAATGAAGAACCGCTCGACCGATTTTGTGCAAACTTCACATAAAGTATCTACTAAATCGTCCAAACAAAGCTTAAGCATTTGGTTTGGATAGGTGAGCCCGTTCTTGAATTATAAAATTACAACGAAAAGTGGCATTGATTTTTATATTTAAAGATAATAAAGCAAATATTATACCTACAAAAGGTAAGTATTAAAAGTAGGTTTGCATAATAATATATTATGAAGTACACAAGTTCATAACTCTAAACAACCCAATAGGTACATTAGTTATGTATAAGTAAGGAGATCAATTTTATTTTAACTTTTCTTTTTTCCTTAGTCGTTACTATGCCACTGCTGGGCAAAGGCCTCCCCCAAGTCCCTCCATACATCCTTATTCCGTGCAACCTCGAACCAGCCCTCACGGTACACGTCCATATCGTCCCGCCACCTCTTTCTAGGTCGGCCTCGGTGGCGCCGTCCGTCTGTTGGCTCCCATTGTGTAGCGATTGTTTAATTATTTTATAATTCAAAAAGTAACTTACATTACAAAAACAGAACAGTTACATTTAGCCATTTATTTTTATACCATTTAGTAAGTTGTTACCAGTTTATATCATTGAGAAATGTTTGTTTTTGTTTTGCAGGAATGGGATTGATCATTTGTTGTACTTTCCTTGTGTCATTCTTCGGTTATGCGGCGTTCTTGGAGAAATGCGATTCTCCTATCACCATCAACTTTCCTATGTCTATGTAAGTAACAGTCTTATCTCAGACTAAGAAGCAAGGAAGTCGATAGTTATATGCCTTTTGAAAGTCGATAATGCCCTATAATTCTGAAAACCAGTCTTCTTTTCCAAGGGATACCATATAACCCAGTAATCGGGTTGTGGAGATAAATATCCAGTAGCTGCAAGCTAAATGCTTGTATTCGATTGTCTCTGACGTTAAGGTTCGAAAGCTACTCCTAATATTTTCTTATGAAGCCTCTCTCTTCCTACCGAATCATCTTCTGCCTAGCCTATTCCCAAGCTATGTTGGGGTCGGCTTCCAGTCTTACCGGATTTAGCCGTACTTTACATGGAGCGACTGCCTATCTGACCTCCACGACCGACCCATTGCTAGGTAATTGAGTATTCCTTAAGACTGGTTGTCAGAATCGAAATGACTTACCGTCTGAGACTGTCAGAGATCACTGTATGACAGTCGGGACCAACGGCTTAACGTGGTTTCCGAGGCACGGAGGTGTCTCGATACGTTTACTACTGGTCACCCATCCACGGACTAAGCGCGGCGAGTGCGGCTTAGCCTTCATATTCCGTCAAACCGTACGGCTTACACTTAGTCACGAGCCCCTCAAGCATCTCTCTTCCTACCGAATATCTTTTATAAAAGAACATTTAAGCAGAACATTTACAACATGTGATATTTCAGATGGCCAAAAATTCTAAAAGGCTCCATTGCTGTCATGATCTACGTGACCCACGCTCTGAACTTCTGGGTGCCGTTCAACCTGTGCTTCTATTACCTCAAGAAAAGACACCCTGAGTCGAAGAGGGTCATGTGGGAGCTTATCTACCGAGCGATATTCGTTTGTTTAATTGGAATTACGGCAATTATATTCCCGGATATTAATTCCATCATGGGATTTGTAAGTTCATTTCTGAGCTTTATTTTTCAGTCTCGTCCTTTTTTAACACTTGTAACGTGATTTCACGACTTTATTAGGACAAAAATTAGACACATTTTTCTCCTATATCTCCTTATAATAATAATAGTCGTAACTGCTAATGGCTTAGCCAAGAACGTCGACCAACAACAGCTAACGGCTTAATACTCAAGAGGCTCACGTTAGGCGACTGGGTCAGGGGTATTTTTCAGAAATCCGTACTTCTCAACACGGCGCGTTGCGTGATGAGGTTCTTTATTATAATTAGCTTAAAAACGCACTAGGACGCACCTGTTGGGAGTTAGGAAGGTATTTAGGATTTTAACAAAAACCTTGTCCGATCCTTAGGAATACTCTTATTTGGTATCGTATTGCGAACACATATACGTAGCAATTAAATGGATTGGAGATAATTTTTCCCCAGTGAAAATAATTAAATAAAATTAAAAACTGATCCAAGGCAACAGCAACACTGACCGCTCCGCAAAGTTCACGTACTTACTACCCACAGTTTTGTGTTAAAGAAGCCGCCTATGCCAGATGGTTAATGAACTCGCGAATAAACCTTTATTGGATCGGACAGGGGTTTTGTTACATATTGTATATATTAAAAATATTTTATTTCGGACAAGTCCTATACAGTGTTACAACTTAAACAATACAACAAAATAAAATAATAAAATAAAAGGTACTTATTATACACTGAAGTTACGTCATAACTCTCACCAGATTTTCAAATGTTTGTCACTTACAATTAACGTACAATTTTCAGCTGGGAACCTTCTGTCTGTCGAACATGGCCTTCATCTGGCCTGTCCTCATCAATCTTATGGTTATTTGGGAGAGACCTGGTCTTGGCCCGATGAAATGGAGATTATGGAGAGCATTGCTCCTCATAGGCATCGGGCTCTTCGTATTCGTGTGCGGAAGTCTGGTCACCGGTTTGGAGATGGTCAAATTGTTTATAGAAACGAACGTCAAAGAAACCAAAACATCTCCCACGACCACTCCTACTCCTTAGGATACCTAATTAAGATTTTGCAGATTAATAGCTAAACAATCGTCAGCTTCCTCTTGGTTTGCTAAGCGCGGAACAGGATACGCTTGAATCGATTTATTATGTTCAGAAATCATAATATTTCTTAGATTTTATCGACAATCATACATAATTATATATATTATAGCTTAGCTTATCATTACTTAATGAAAAAAATAAAGAGATTTTACTGCTGATCGCACACTAAAAAGCACCGTACGCGCCTCACTCGCTGACCACGCCGCATTTTCCTAGCCGACGGCAATTATTTTATAATATTATATTTGAAATGCTCAAAAAAGGCCCTTTCAAACGATGCCTCACACGATATGATTCAATTTAGAATGTCATAAGGTAAGGCACCTTAATACATTTCAAATTGAATTATATCGTGTATCTACCCACCTTTATACTTTCCACTGTATTAAGTGTAAAATTTGAAGACCACTTTTATCTATCCCCATCTCTCTCTTCAGTAAATTAATAGACACTCCCCTACTATGTAGTGTGTTTATTAATTGTGATGGACGTACATAGTAGGGCTCCCCTACTATGTACGTCCATCACACCGAGTACGTCGTATTCAGCAGCATTCTTTCAAATTATGACACCTACCGCTTTTTCGAAATTCGGGCGCTGTCGTTGAGGGTGATACTTATGTGCAAAGCGACTCGCACCAATTTTTCATACAAATGATTCGAAAATGTAGCGCTGTCGCCTTTGGTGAGTGCGGTGAGTACTGCTTGCCTAAATGTACGATCTCATTTATAATAACATAAAAAAAAATTTAATTTGAAGATAGATTTTGTATTTTTTATGTCGACTTTTCGAACATCAATAATTATGACCTGAATGATGAGTTGTCAGATGGATATAATTATCATTATTTGTTGATCGGTATTTTGAAAGCCAGGGTATGATTTCTTCATACAAATATTAATAAAGTAAATATAATTATTTTTTAACAACTGTTTATACCTATTTAAGCGTACTGTTCTTTCCGCGCTGTAGTTTGTATCCAAGGCCTAAGCAATAGCGAAAAATTGAAAGCGCTTGTACATCATACTTTTAATTAAGAGGTACATTCGAAAACAAAACATTACTTTACCACAATTTTTATTAAAATCAATCGTGAAATTTTTGATGATTTTTTATATTATATAATTATATTTTTATTGGTTTTTATGTAATAACAAATGCCATTAAATTTATTTATGTTTTTACAAATAAATTATTTATTTTAAGAGTTTATTTTAATATCCCAACAAAACACAACCTTTCAACAAATCCTTTACTTTGTATTATATTATTCTTATTTATAAAAAAATGTGAGACTAATGGTTAGAAAGTTGTGGTCAATAAAATGGAACACTCAATCCGGCCCATCCTGAGAAAAGACTCTTATCTTAAAATATACAACACCTATTATATTTTGATCCATTATGAAGTGCAAAAATGATAGTAGGAGAAAAATCTTTTAAATGGATGTGTTTCGTACAATCGATACGTACGATTTTTTTTTCTTTACTACTCACACAAGGCCATCTGATCCCAAACCAGGCAGAACCTGTACTATGGCAACCGGACAACTGACAAAAATACTTACCTATATATTTCTAAATACATACATATTATAGATAAATAACACCCAGACACAAAACAAAAGATCGTGCTCATCACACAAGGATTTGTCCTGGGTGGGAATCGAACCCACGACCTCCGGCCAGTAAGGGTCACTAACCACTAGACCAACATGCCAGTCAAAATGATCCAGTGGTACGAATGGTCAATTTATCTTTTATTTATATTTTTAGTTACAATAACATTCATTTAATCACAAAATGAAAAAAAACCGGAGGAGTTCAAGTAGGACTCGTCCACCGAGTAATCCGTACAAACTTCTATTTTTATGATTTAATTGAAAAGAAAAAGTCCTTTTTCTGAACTGGAAGTATACATTCTATAAATAACAGTGTTTAATACACGGCTTTGAGCGCCAAGCTCATTCTTTTCAAATCTAATCAAATTTCTAATAGGTATACCTAAACATCACAACACAATATTTAATTACTATTTAAATCGAAGGAAACTGATGAAATTCTGCGATTCATTGGTTAGTTTTTAAGAAAAAAAAATGGCTGAGAACGTCACTGTCTTTGTGATGTTTCGTATCTAATATCTAATCACAAATTGCATGATAATATAAAGGTAACGCGACTTTAGTCATGTTATTAATGAATTTATAGACACTTTAGTGTTAGGATTATTGATTTATTGCATCTGCCAGTTTCGTTATAAGTTTCATTCTACGGTATTTCTCAAATGTCAAAACGGACCTATTACTTTGTAACTTTTAAAACAAGCAACTGATAGACCAGTTTATTATGTAATTTGTAAAAATTATATATTATGTAATTAATGGAATGTATAATCTACTGGTTGCGATTTAACAGTTTCCAAGTTTAACTCGTTTATTTTAATTTACTCCATCGTTCATAGGATTTTTTAAGGAGTTTATGATAAGATTATTAGTGTCATATATCCAAAAGGCTTTGCTTTCTTTAGGTTTGTATACCGTGTAACATTTCATTACATAAATTTTAATCCAAGCATGGTTTGGATGTTCTAAATCCGCTGCCATATGCCTTAATTCATCTAAAATTACTCGTTCGGTCTTTATTCTTTCAACTTCATCGTATAAGTACACGGTTGACAGATAGTGCGATTCCATATGTTCGCTAACTTCTTTGATCCTTCGGAAATGGGCATCTCGCATTTCTTGCGTCCAAGCATCCATCCCACTGAGTGTTGTAGGTGACGCTTTAACTTTTCTCCCGGGTCGAGTTACTGGAGCAAAAATATGAGTTTGTATTTTGTTAGCAGTGCTGGTACTGGAACTAGAAGTAGTAAGAATGGTTGAATCAGCGATTCTTAGAAACGTTTTCGGTGGGTTAATTACAGTTTTCGTTTTATTATTCTGTATTATCTCATCAGGATATACTTTTTCACGAACAGCCAGTGTAAGAATTCCATCTTTGAAATCAGATTCTTCTTTGCTTGTTTTCTCAGCCAAAACAATAATGATCGATGAGTTTGATGAATCTTCTGTTGGGCCTTCACTGCTTGATTTGAAATAATCAGCAGTTCTGTGTGCTTCGTTAGAAGAAATGTATAAAGCTGTGACAAACTGCAGCACATGTGAACACAAAGAACAAATTGTACATTTTAAAATTCATAAAATAAATTATTGCCAACACTTTTGTGGATAGTATTTTAAGGGTAGTTATAGTGCTACAAACTTATCTGATTTTGTGGCCAAATCTGGAACTAATATTAATTTACCTAAAATCATTTTGTATAATATCTTAAATATAAAATAATCGGCAAATTAATATTTAATTTTGGTCTTTGTGCCACTTCGGCGAGGGCATTTTTTTAACCCTGACAACCGCGAAAATTCTATTGAATTAAATCACCAAATTAAAAAAAAAACCGTCACCAGGTCAGATAATGTTTGTGGCACTATACGCATTATGTGATGTGTAATTGAGAACTTGCATGTTAGCAACAAAAGTTGACAAACATAATCTAAGCATAGCAATGGAATCAAATTCAACAAATTGACAGAATATAATATAAAAATTTAGGTCATTAAAATTTGTTAAACTGATTTTTGTTGCTGATGGTACGGTTGGTACCTACTATTCAAATTGTTCGGGTTGCTGCTGATTTTAAATAATCCCACTGCTGGTATGGCATAGCCCACTCTTGTGATAAGCTCATTGATTGTAGGTAAACTCATCTTAACTCATTAGTACCAAAATATGTACGTTCATCCTGTGACCTAAAAAGTCTTTGCAAGGAACCAAGCAACCCAATTGCAGTCTGCAACAATTATCCTAAATACCAAGTCTATTCGAAAAAAGGACACTTACAAATACATTAAATAAAAATTTATTCATGATACACTACGATTCACATTTTCAATTGGAATGTCTTTCATGCATGTTAATGGAAAGAGTTAATTAAATTCAACTTACTTATTAGTTACACAGATTATGAAGGAAAAGCGTGAAATTGATTGGTAATAATAATATACTTTGTACCTACTTTGAATCATGATTTAGTGTATCTTCTTCCGAGCCTTTTCCCAAGCTGTGTTGGGTTTGGCTTCTACTCTCACAGATTCAGCTGAATACTGTCACATGGAGTGACTGCCGATCTGACCACCACAACCCACACGGTCCCATAGTAACAGGTTGCCTGCAGTAATGACTTAAAGACTGCCAAAACCCTACCCTACCTATGATAGTCGGGACTTGGAAGGATCTCCGTATGTTTAAAAAGGTCACCCATCCACGAACCAATGGCGGCGGGCGCGGCTTAACATTAATAAATAATCGGTCAACAATGATACACTGTATGTAATAACCAAAACTGAAATATTATTTTATCCAGGAGGAACACTGACGGTTCAAACATATTAAAGAAGTACTTCTCAGTCTTGTGATTTTGCTATTTCTATATGGGACAATTTTACCGCGAAATCATGTTTCTGTTAGGTTCATTGTACCCGACTACGGCGAAGCCAAAAGGAGGCGTAATTTTTTTGGTAGTCCATGTATGACGTATGTTTGTATGTTCCACCGTAGCGTGTAAGCTACTGAACCGATTTTAGTAAGTGAATGAGGTTTCAATCGATTCGTAACAACAACCTGGGTAAAATGGGCTGTATAAATTTAAACTATTACTTATATGACGGAATTTAAACCTTAGATTCTAACCACGAAAAAAAAACCAGATCACCACGGGTATGGTATCAATAGAAAGGTCTTGGCGAGCACATTACAAATATTTACATAATTATATCACATGGTTTAAGTCAAAATAGATGTTTAAAATGCGGTCGTACAGTTCGCGCGGTCCAGTCGTTCCAGTAACGTTAGAATTCTCTTTCTTAGAATGCCGCGATGTAGGTATTGCACGGCTAGTATATATTATTATACCCGATCGGGAAACGGAAAATTAATAAACAAAAATTAAACTTGAAAACTACAAACCGATTACGTATAAAAGGCGTCTCAAAATGACGAAACAAGTACAATAGTAGACCAGAAATGCATAGATACAAAATAGTCAAGATCGTGGTGGCACCCACTGTATATTGTATACACGCCATGTCTAATTGAGGAGTTCCTGTCACCCACATAAACATAGTAAGTATACAGTTCAGCCGAGCAGAGAATGTGCGAGTGATCCCACGACTCCGGCCAAGGCAGAGACGGGACCGGGGTGTTTTTGGTCGGTGAAAGTCCGACATATCCCCACGTCGCGCCCTCGGCGTGGGTTGAAAGCATTAGCTATTCACCCCGAAATAAAAAAAAAAGGTGTGAGCACGGCTCTGGCTTGACCATTTTTGTATAATTTTTGGACTTCCATTGGACTTGTTTTGTTCTTTTGAGAGGCCTTTTATACATTGTCAGGTTGCAGTTTTTATCTTTAATTTTTATTAGGGTTTATACAAAGCAATATTTTGAGGTAAGTGACGAAGTTTATTTCGTATTGAAGGTAACATTCCCAATGCATACATAGAGTCATACTAGGTTTATTTCGCTGCGCACATAACATCTGATTTAGACAACACCGTCATTCATATTATCCTTCATAACGTTGACAACCAATTGATTAGTACTTTTGTCCTTCCAAAACGACGAATATTTCTCCTTATCTTTCTTCGCTTCTGTGTAACACTCCAGAACAGCTTTTTTGATATCTTTTTGATCTTTCCCTTCTAGCGTTTTAATCATTTGTCTCATCTCATCCATCACTACCCTAGTTTTTCTAATCCTATCTACTTCTCCAAACAAATATAAAGTTGTCCAATAATTACTCTTCATGGTTTCTATGATGTGGGCGCGCATTTTGGCATTCGATTCTTTTGCTTTCTGTTTCATCATCGCTTCTTTAAATTGTTGATGATGTTCATGTTCCGAAAATTTCTTTTTTCGCTGTCTTGTTGGCAGCCATCTCAAAATATTTTTATTTTCTGAGGATTGAGTATTGCTATCAGGGTAAACAAAATGAGGAAAGAGTTCGCTAGTGTTGCAACCCTCACAGAAAACTATATTTATATCATTGGGTTCTTGGAACACAATTTTTGCATGACTATAGTTGAGTAAAATACTTTTATCATTTATTCCAATGATGTCAGCGATGTCATCCCTGGGCTCTATGGTAGTATATTGCGTTTTTATGAAAATGCTTACCTAAAAAAAACAGAATTCGTAAAATTCGTAGATTCGTAAAATAACAACTGCGTCGATAATATAAGTAATATATGACAACCTGATCAACAATATTTTATTATATTGTGTTACTGTAGCACTTATTAGGGTTGCGTACGCAAAGAATAAAACGGAACCCTATAACTAAGACTCCGCTGTCCGTCCGTCTGTCGGTCTCTTACCTGGCTGTCTCATGAACCGAGATCTAGTATGACAGTTGGATTGTTTACAGATGATGTGTTTCTGTTGTAGTCATTAAAAAAATAGTAAAAATCAGAAAAAAAGTTAACATTTATGGGGGCTCCGATTTAATAAACGTGTTTTTTTACCGGTCCTAGCTTCTGTCCCAACCACCATCTGAACCCACGACCTCCGATTTAGCAGCCAACAGGTCAGTCAAATAAAATATTTGTAGGATGGTACGGAAACCTTGCGCGTGTCCGACTCGCACTTGGCCGGTTCTTTAAAGAGTCAAACTAACAAGTCTGGTGTGGTAATTAGAGGGTAATTAAAAGATTTGGTGTTAAGGCTATGAGTACCTATGGATGAACATGAATTAAAGAAAAAATACATCTCCATCCCTAAAATTTTGAGGGCTGGGCAAAACGAAAATAGATTCATATTTTAGAAACTCACATTTAAAATAAATAATAATTTCAATATTGATTCCATAGCACTTGTAGTTTTGTTTCAGTCATTTTCATGCATGATTAACTGGTTTTAACTTCAGCCATTTTTGTTGTTAACCATTAAACTCAACTAAGGAATTTTCGCATTAAAACGCAATTACCGCAAACGTGACTGTAAGCGTCAGGTAGTCAAAGATTGTAAAAATGCATAGACTAGGAACCTCCACGCTCACAGAATTAGCTGATACGAGAATCATTTAAAACATTGATATTCCATGGCTATTAAAAGTTAAAATTTATTTAGTCTGTCCGATCCAATAAAGGCGTATTCGTGGTACAGTTCATGGACCGTCTCGCATAGGCGGCTTCTTTGACACAAAACTGTAGGTAAGTACGTGAACTTTGAAGAACGGGCAGTGTTGCTGTTGCCTTGGATCAGTTTTTATTTATACCTATTTAATTATTTTTACTGGGGAAAAATATTAATCTTCAATCCATTACATGGCTACGTATATGTGTTCGCAGTATGATACCGAATAATACTCTCCGGGATCGGACAGGGTTTTTGTTACACGCTGTATAGAAAAATATTTGACACTTATTTGTGCTTTACCAAAATAAAAATAAAAGAAGATGAGGCGTTTTAAAGTTCAGGAATGGACGCTTGTATCGTCACATCGTTCGCAAAAATGTTAGAACAGAGTGAGTAACGCGAATTTTCATTTACTGTGTCTTAGTATTTTATGTGTGACGAGACCAAGGATTATACGTGTCTAATGTCCTCTTCTTCTGCCTAGTCTCTTCCCAAGGCATGTTGGGGTCGGCTTCCAGTCTCACCGTATTTAGCTGAATACCGTATTTTACATGGAGCGACTGCCTATCTGACCTCCACAACCCATTTTAATGTTATCTCCATTATAAAAAAAAACCGGACATAAAAAATATTTTGGTTAACATCCCTATTACTATAATGAAATCTATTACTTACCTTAACTCAAGCACGAATCGCGGAGCAAAGGTCTTCCTCTCTTTTCTTGACGCTTCTGTCATGTAGGATAGGTATTTTTCGGTAGGGATTTAGATGTTCCTTCCACCTTCTCAATCTGCTGCAATATCGTCTAGCATTTGGTGGGAGTCCTACTCCCTGGGACCTACTCCCACTACATGGTTTATATGCATTATATACACAAATGTTTTATCCAAATAGGTATATTTATTACTAGCTGCCTGGACAGACTTCGTTCTGTAAAAATGTAAATTACTTAATTAAGGTAATTCCCGAGTTTAGGTACAGTTATTTTTACACCTTTTAAACCTTCCCTGGACTTCCACAAACATTTCAAGATCAAAATCAGCTAAATCGGTTCAGCCGTTATTGAGTTTTAGCGAGACTAACGAACAGCAATTGATTTTTATATATATAGATTTAGGTACTTATATAAATTATTTTAAGACCGGATAGAAATCCAGAGCACTTTCCGAGGCACGGGAGTGTATCCACCGCCACTCTTTCCGGCTCCGAGCTGTACTGAATATTCCTAACACAGAAAATGCAGTAACAATTTTTGGCCTGACCGGGACCCGGGAACCCGGTACCACACCCAGGCACACCCAGGCACCCAGGGCTCAATCGTGCTTGCTACCAGTAGACCAACGAGACATCACATTGTAATATTACTTCAATCGTTTTTTCATTCAAAATGTCAATAACAAAATGTAATTTAGTTTATACAATAAATGTCAATCACTGATAAACCGCAGATATAGTGTGGCTAAACTGATTTGATTTTTATATTTACAAACCATGGAATTTATGAATATGTTATTATTTCTAAGTTTTGTTTTCAATTTGTGTATATACGAGGTATTTATAAATTGTTATAATTTTATAGTTCTACGCTTGGTTCTACGTATCTATTTAATTTATACCTTACAATTCATTTATTTTTTTGTGGGAGGGGGAACTTATGTTTTCAATCCACGCCGAGGGCACGAGACATGGAGATATCTCGGACTTACACCGACCAAAAACACCCCGATCCCGTCTCTGCTTGACCGGAGTCGTAGGATCGCGCGCGCATTCTTCGCTCGACTCCGGCTGGCCTAGTCCAGGCGCACTCCTTCTAGGTGTGGGTGTAAAAGGCCCGCACCTCACTCCTTCTGAGAACAGACGCATGGGACGACGCATCCGTCTCCTTCTTGGCCTGTTCGCTGATCGGGTGATAGGGTGCCCTTCTGTCATCCGCCGGCCCGAACTTATGGTGGTCGCTTATCACCTACCTATACCTACCTACCTACCTATCTTGTCTCTCTTCTTCCGCCTAGACTTTCCCAAACTATATTAGGATCAGCTTCCATTATCACCGGATTCAGCTACAACATACCGTATTCTACACGGAGCGACTGCCTATCAGACTTCCACAGCCCATTTATTGGGAACACAGTATCCCTTAGTAAGACTGGTTCAGCACGATCATTTTATGATCGTACTCAACACACAAAGATTTGTTCATCAACCGAACCCGCGACCTCCAGCTTAGCAGTCAGGATCACTCACTAACCACTAGACCAACAGGCCCGTCAATAAACATGTCGATCTCGTAAACGAAAAAAAAGGCGCACGTTTCGATCGGAATCAGATCTTGTTTGGCATCTAGAGAGTCCATATTCCGTCACTAGCCGTAATAAGCTCGATCGAGAATAAATCCAAGAGAAAATCCGTCACAAAACGATAGAACACATATCATATCAAATACGGTACGTCTTACCATAAAAAAAGAGTGAGCTTTAGACCCCACGACTGTCAGTAGTAGGCTCATAGGCCTGCACTGTGTCTTAGATACACGAAATATAACTGGCAATGAGAGGAAGGGAGACAGAAAATATTTGCTCGCACCTCTCTTTCTTGCTCCTAGTAATATAAGAAACTCTATCTCTCTTTCTATCTTCATTAACTAAATTTTTCATTATTCTCTCAGCTTAATTCCCAAGTCAAGCGTTCGTGCCGCCCGATCACACTTTTAGTAACGTTCTCGTCACACTTTTTGTAACGGTCTCGTCATGCATTCCCCACTTTACTTCCTTAGTCAAGTTTGCGTATAGAAAATTATTTCAAACACTAAACAACCCAAAGACTTTGAAACCTTAGATTACGCGATCATAATAATAACTGCAGGATCTTTTTCGATTCGCTTTGGATCAGGAGTAGGTACATTTCAAGATTGAATTGCGAACGAAATCAAATTTAAAACAAAACAAACCCAGTACCTACCGGTAGTAAGTCTGCTACTCCAAAACACCATAAAATATACTATTTAACCGTTTTCCAGGCAGAATCTATGCGTTATATAGTGTCACCGGAATTCAGATTTATTAACTACCCACCATTGACAATACAGATCCCTAAAGCTCTAAGGCCAGTAAGGACCACAAAAAGACTTTTGGCTCGAAGAAAATTATGAAGATAACCAAATGAATGTGAGCTCTATGATGAAGACTACAAAGTACATTAGGCGCCGTCATATTGTAATGATAAGAATAAAATTATAATAAATGTGGACAACATCACAAACATTGATCCGAATCCAAAGTAAGTAGCTAAACCGAGACAATGTAGAAAAGTTTTACATTGTAAATTACATTGAAAGTTTTCTACATCGACCCGTCTGGGGATCGAACGCGGGACGTCAGAGCGACAGCTTGAGAACCGGTATTACGCCACTCGACCACGGAGGTCGTCAAATCGAATTATCAATGATGCGATGCGATTTCATAATGCGAAGAAATGGTCTATGATCGCAACGCGTGCTCTTTTTAATAACGTTAAATAAAGTTTTTTTTTTTAACTTTTTTCTATATTCGTCGTACTCAGGCAGTCAACAGGACGGTGCCTTATGTATTACCATTGCCTATTGTAATATAAAATAAATAATTTAAAAACAACACAAGCCATTTATTATTTGAAAACACTTTTTTTTTAAAGCTAATTAAGTACGTCGCTGTCGGAGGACCCAAAAAAAACCAAAATGATTCTTTAAACTAATTTAATTAAGTAGAAATACAATGAAAGACTTAAATTAATGCAATAACCTAATCCGTTCGATATTAGAAACAGAATGAATTAACAATACAATATTATAGTTTTATTACAAGTAGGTAAAAGACATATCCGGTAAACAGAAGCATCGAATGACGAACGAAGGCCATTGGTGTCAGCGTTTTACGCTGCGCGTGTTGAGCTGTTTCCATGCTCGGTATTGGGGCCACTGCATGCTTGCAGTTTACCTATGCGCGCATACTATAACACCTCCACCGCCAGATCAGCAATTATTTTTGAAGTTTGAGCTGAGAAAATATTGCTGACTGAGTTTTTGATACTTCAGCAGAAGGTCCAGGTACTGCGTAAATTTCATCTCGGGTAGGCTGCATCTTGGTTTCACACTGGAACATCTTATGGCGTTTAATGATGATGAATACAGCAAGTGCCAATAACCCTGATAGTATGAGGTAAAGGGGAATCGTAGTATGATATAAGTATTCCGACTCAATTGGTTTTAGATGTAGCGGAGGCTGTACTATCACTTTATGTTGGGCGTCATGCAATCTCGTGAGATCTATTGAATTAAGTTTGAGTTGCGTTGATTTTTCCTGGACATCTGTGTAATGTAGTTTCATTATCTTCAATGGCTGTCCCTCCACGTGGTCGTTAAGATTTGTAATTGTAAATTCAGAAGTGTAGAGAAAACAGTTTACAGGGATAGTTGCCAGATAACTGCCATTGAGTACGTTGTAATCTTCTCGTCCGCATAAGGTGTGTACTCTTGTTGCGTAGGGGAATGATAAAACGTAGTGTTGTTCGTCCAACTCTTCCATGGCTATTTTTGATAGTGATATCGTAGCAATTTCACAAGTGCTATCAAGGGATTGGTTCATGAGCAAATTCTGGATACAGTCCGGATGTTGCCGCAGCTGATGATTCCTCTTGTCCTCGCAGAGGTACCAGGTGTTGTACTTCGGGCATTCAGCCTCTATATACACATAACCTTTCCTGCTAGTTGCAATCAAGGGATAAGGAGGGATAAGGGCCTGCCTTAATTTATTAGGAGCTATTGATAACTTATAGAGGTCGTAACTTTCTAAAGCGAATATTGGTATCTTAAATATAATTACTATTTGGTTGCCTGAATAATAATAACCTGGTTTTATGACGTCATAGTATTGTCTAAGTTCTAAATCTAGTATTTTATCTCTACCGTAGATTTTAATTAACCTCTCGATCATATGACGTAACACTTCAATACTAATCATGGAATGATGTGAACTAGAACTATGAATGAATGCTATTATATTCTCAATTCTAACTAATTCGTTTTGAATCTCTTCTAAGTTCTCGGTTAAAATAGTAAGATACTGACCGAATTTTGCATATTTAATGAGATTTGAATCTTTGTAGGCATCTTTATCTAGCAGTAATTTTAATGTCTCGTTTATCTTAGCTTGATTTGTAACTAACTGCGTGATGATATTAGAGTGCTGGACCATCCATTCCTTACTAATACTAATGTGGTTATTTAATTCTTCGGTGATTTCGTAATTATTATCCTGTAGGATTTTGATAGTATTATCGTATCTAAGCGCATCTGAATAATCTAAATTTCCTGTGACGCTTTTTATTACAGAGCCTAGCCCATCTATGAGACCTCGCTTTACACGACTCGGTTTTAAAGTGTCTAATTGATGAATTACGTGTAATAATTTATTAGAAAGGAAGTCTAGTTGTAGTTCGTATAACGTATAAGTGTCCTTACTTAATTTCTGTTTAAAACTATCTAACTGATGTTGTAACGCCCTAATTTTTTCGTCTATGTCCTTAAGTTCAATACGTTGTAAGAAGGTATGATAGTGGGTTATAAGTTTCGTTGCACCGAGCCGAAAAGGTAGTATTCCTGGGCCATCATCCAAGCTCTCAAGTGTTATCTCCCGGTTTACTTCCTGGGCTGCTATCAAAGGAGCAGTCAGGACCAGTAGCACCCTGTAACAATTGAGCGCTTTTAGGTACTCTTTTTAGTCGACTTTTGGCGATAGGACCCCGCTTTCTAGATGTATATATATGTATCGGTAGGTCGGCTAATACCGTGTCCTGTGTATATCTAGTAGCTATCTTTTGACGACTTGCTAACGGATTTTTGACAAAGATACGTTGCTGAGGTTGATACTCAACTTCGGGTTCACGAGTTTTGTTGTGGTTTTCTATAATATTCGTACGATCTACTAAGGAAGACTCGTTTAACGTATCATATACTAATTTCATCTTATCCCTGTGATTTTGAGTATATTGCTGCAAAAGGTGACTACTTAGGTTTATATCGAAAGGGTCTCGTGGGTCAAAGTGACCAGTTATTATATCGAGCGGTCGACATTTAGTAAAGCTGTGTATTGCGCTATTATATGCCAAGATAGCGTAAGGAACGAGGCTTATTATATCATCACCCTTATGTGTTAATTTTAGAATACGTAGATGTTCTAACAGAGTTGAATGGAACCGTTCTACAATTCCGTTATCGTTAGGGGCATGCGGTAAAGTTTTATGATGAGTTATTCTATGAAGATTTACAAATTCACTAAATAACTGATTCGTAAATTCTGTCCCGTTGTCTGATACGATGGTAAGAGGCAGACCATGGTGCGAGCAAAATTTCAACAGGGCTTGTAAAATACTAACAGCCGTACTATCTCGTACGTGATAGGCCTGAGCGTATTTAGAGAATACGTCTACAATAGTTAAATACTTTTCAGTTTGGATCGTTAATAAATCTATGTGCACGATTTCAAAGGGTTTACTTGCAGGAGGTACTATGTTAAATTGTTGTTTAATAGGATGTCTATCATACTTCGCTTGGCCACATATAGTACAAGAGTTAATGAATTTAGAAATTTCGTCTTTCATTTTTGGCCAATAGTAACGCGAAGAGAGGGCTAAGTAACATTCGTTTATCCC
The DNA here is from genome assembly GCA_950381575.1 of Plusia festucae. NCBI lineage: Eukaryota > Metazoa > Arthropoda > Insecta > Lepidoptera > Noctuidae > Plusia > Plusia festucae. The sequence continues at coordinate 5,704,852 of OX494455.1, forward strand.
GCGGTGGTTGGTTTTTCCATCGTGATAGTGTTTGATTATCTCTTGCTGTCTAAGATATTCTTTAACATTTTCGACCTCTCTTTTAACTAACACTAGATTCATTGAAGAGCTTCTAAATTTATCTTGGACTATGGGTATAATATCGTACATGGCTAAATGAGGGTTAATTAATAACGCGGTCTTAACCTTAGGGTTGACGTACTCCTTTATAACGTTTACAATATCGTTTTCTAAATTATTTTTAGATACTTGCACAGCTGTTCTAGTGTGCGTATCAAACGGTTTTGATGCTGTAGGTCGTTTTTTAATATCGCCAACTACGCTTATACAGATTTGCCTGTGAAACTTATTTAGTGGCTCGTCAACTATTGGTACTTCGAGTATCGGGTTTTCGTTACTAGTATGAGCGGTAGCTGTAGATGAGTTCCCTATGGAAGGCGGACGCTCGGATGAGTTCACTACCATAGAGTTTGTCTCTTCGTTATTAATTTGAATACGAGAAAGGGCGTAGGCATTTGTATTACTTGAGCCCTTCTTGTAAATTACAGTAAAGTCATACTCAGATAGTTTAAGCTTCCACCTAGTTAATCTAGAGTTGGGCTCCTTCAGATTCATAACCCACTGAAGTGGTTTATGGTCCGTAACGATCTTAAATTTTCTTCCGAATAAATACGGTCGAAAGTATTTCGTCGCCCAGACTATAGCGAGAAGCTCTTTCTCAATGGTACTGTAGTTTATCTCGCTCTCATTTAGAGTGCGGGATGCGTAACATACCGGTCTATCAGCGCCTACAGTACCCTGAGATAAAATAGCGCCTAACGCGACATTAGAGGCGTCTGTTGTTAAGATGAAATCTTTCTTAAAGTCGGGGTACTGCAAGATTGGGTCATTAGTTATGAGGTCTTTACATTTTTCGAAACTTTGGGTATATTCGGAGTTTATTATTACTTTCTTTCCTTTTTTCAAACATTGTGTTAGGGGTTTCGTTATCTTTGCAAAATCTGGGATGAATTTCCTGTAGTAACCGACTAAACCCAAGAATTGTTTAATCTCTTTAGGGGTGGTCGGAATGGGATAATTTTGTATAGCTATAATTTTATCTGGATTGGGCTTAATGCCGTCTCTAGTTATGACGTGGCCTAAATAGGAAGTTTCTAATTTAAGAAATTCAGATTTGTCTAACTGGATTTTAAAATTAGACTCTTGTAACCTTTTGAACACCTTCTCAAGATTAATTATGTGCTCCTGGAGCGATGTACTAAAGACTACAATATCATCTAAATATACTAAACAAACTGTGTTCTGGAGATCTTTTAGTACGTTATCCATGACACGCTGGAAGGTAGATGGGGCATTTTTTAATCCCATAGGCATACGTAAAAACTCATAATGACCGTTTTCTACATTAAAAGCGGTTTTAGGGATGTCAATAGGGTCCATCTCGACCTGATAAAAACCACTCGCGAGATCGAGTGTGGTGAAATATTGACAGTTTCCTAGTTTGTCTAGAACGTCGTTGATGTTTGGTATGGGGTACTTGTCATCATAAGTTTTTTCGTTTACTTTCCTAAAGTCTATAACCAAACGCCACTTGGTTTTGCCGGAGGCGTCAACCTTCTTTGGGACAACCCAAATGGGTGAGCTCCAGGCCGATTCTGAGGGGCGAATGATACCCTGACTTAGCATTTTCCCTATCTGATCTCTCACTTCTTCTCTATGTACATATGGATATCGGTAGCTCTTTGTATGAACCGGTATTTCATCAAAGGTGCGAATACGATGTTTTATTTGGTTGGTAAATGTCAAGGCCTCTCCTTCTATGTAAAATATATCGCTGTACTTTTCGCATAACTTTACTAAATTAATACGCTCTTCTTCATTAAGGTGATCCATACGCAAACGTGATATAACTTCTTTAGCGCGATTTGATATTTTTTCAGATAAATTATACTGAGAATCGTGAGGCGATTGTTCAGTACGCGTGCATATTATAAGTTTCGGCTTGTACAGCACGGTCCATTGAGAATATTATATCGTGTGAAGTAGGGTTAACAACTTCTAATAATCCACGGTTATTCTTGACTGTAGTTAAACAATCCCTAATAGTACAATTAGATATAGTTTGCTCAGAGACGATCGCGTCTCCATCATGTACATTAATTGGTACCCTTAGTAATCTCGATGAGTTTGCCGGTATAACATCCTCATACAAATTGACGTTTCGCGAATTGTACATGCTAATTACATTGATAGAGTTTCGGGTTATTAACTGTTTATCTTTAAGATCAATTTTGGCTTCCCATTTTTCTAATAAATCTAGACCTATAAGCCCGTCAAAGTACTCATGAAACTTGTAGATGAATAGTTTTATATTTTCAGATTCCTGAAATTCGTTAAACGTGGGAATAGTTATTGAATAGTTATTTCTCGAAGTAGCATGGACGTTTGTAACCTCGAATGGGTCAAAGTTTAAAGGGAAATTACTGTAAAACGTGTCAACGGCTTCCGGGCGATTGGCACCTGTATCAATTAACAACTTTAACGGTGGCTGTGAAATTTGAATAAATGGAAGTTGCCTTTGCGTCTGCAGATTAAGCTCTATTTTAATTTGTCTGATCTCCCCCGCCTCTGAAAATCCTGCTCACCACTAGAGCTGGTGCTTGGTTGAGGATCGTCCGTGGCTGAAGATGAGTAGTCTATAGCAAAATTATCATAATATGGTAAATCGTCCGTACAATAAGTTGGTTCTATATTATAATATTCAGTATTTTCTACATAACAATTATAATCGGGCTCACCGTAATAGTCCGGATAGTAATATTGGTCACCGTAATCAGCGCATACATTCATGTTCATCTCCTTTGTTTTAAAGTAGTTTGATGGCGGCGGGTTACCGCTTTTACGCCAATCATGACCTGACAACTGGCCAAATGAAGGTTTATCTTTAGCAACATAGTGGCTAACACCACTCATAGGCTTAGGGCCAAAAGTTTGGGATGAATTTCGTGGCTGTAATTGAAAGTTATTATTAAACCGATTATAGTTCGGAGGCGCCGCGCGGAACATTTGTTGCGTATTCGGCAACGGTGCGCGGAACGTTTGTTGCGCATTCGACATTGGTGCACGGAACGTCTGTGGCGAGTGCGAAGGCATTCCGACGTTGCCATGTGGGCTAGTCTGACTATGCTGAAAATTCGGTTTCCACATCTGTGGAGGCTGAAAGTTAGAAAGCGGACCGGTTCGTGCTGAAAAATTGAACTGTTTTGCTATAGGATTAGAACCGTGGTTAGGTGTTACTTGTGGCAAAGATTTTTGCACTAACTTTTTATCGGTAATTGGATCATGACGATTTTGCAAATAAAGGACGTTCAATTCTTCCTGCACAAATTCAAGCGCTTTTTCGACACTATCAGGACGCATGCAACGTATACGTGAGCCTAAGGGCTCCTTTAAGCCGCGGACAAATGCTTGCATAGTTAATTTCCTATACAAGGTACGCTTAGCTTCGATTGTCGTATTAACGCTCTCATGCAAGGTGACATATGTCATGATAGTGCTGAAAAGATTTACACAATGATCATAAAATTCTTGAGGCGAGTTGTTCCCTTGAGTTGCTAACATGAGGTCGTTGTAAAGAGTGGTCTCATCTCTTTGATCCGAAAAGTTATTAATAAGTGACTTTTTAATACTATCCCAATCTTCAGGAATACCGTTAGAGTTAATTATGCGAGCGGCTGGTCCAGTTATCTTATTCAAGATACCGTTTATCAAGCAGAGTCTAGCCAAGGAGTCATTAGGATTTGCTACAATATATTCGGCAACGATTTGATCGCAAAGGTGTATAAATCTTGGTAAAACATGCGAATTACCATCGAAATCTGGCACTAAACGTAAAGTTTTATAAATCAAATCGGCACTAGTCATATTGATAGATTTAAATTCTAAACTACTATCTGAAATATTTAAATCTGGACTGATAGCCCTATTTAAGTCTATATCTAACCTACGTGCTTGTTTAGAGCGCTCTGGCCCTTTAGGCGTCGATCGCCTAGGATGAAAAATGGTTGCAACTAATCTAAACTAATTATAGGAAAGGAGAATTGAAAGCAACTCACAGAAACGATTTTCAGTGTACTTACATAAACCGCATTCTGGTACTCTGGGATCGATGTCTGGATATCTCCTCCTCACAGGACGACAGGTTCTTGTTCTTGGATACTCGGCGAACGCGCTCGCTCGCGACGGCGGTAGCGAATTAGCGGGAAGGTCTTCGATATTAGAATAGCCCTATCTAGCTAGCTCGAGACGCCTCGAGTATCCTACCGACTGCGCCAATTAAGTACGTCGCTGTCGGAGGACCCAAAAAAAACCAAAATGATTCTTTAAACTAATTTAATTAAGTAGAAATACAATGAAAGACTTAAATTAATGCAATAACCTAATCCGTTCGATATTAGAAACAGAATGAATTAACAATACAATATTATAGTTTTATTACAAGTAGGTAAAAGACATATCCGGTAAACAGAAGCATCGAATGACGAACGAAGGCCATTGGTGTCAGCGTTTTACGCTGCGCGTGTTGAGCTGTTTCCATGCTCGGTATTGGGGCCACTGCATGCTTGCAGTTTACCTATGCGCGCATACTATAACAAGCTTAGTAGCAAGTCGCATATTACTAGTATTATTGTTTTCCCCTCTCTCACTCGTTACGGGTTCACGTCGGTAGTGCAATGGGTGGGATTCGAACCCGCGACCACATGATCGCAAGTCCGATGCCCTAGCCATCAGGTTACAGCCCCTTAAAGTAATTAACAGAATTTAAATAGTTGTGTTTTTTCTCAAATTTAGATATACGTATAATTTTATGATTTCCAAAGGAGCTGATATGCTTATCGTTCTAAAACGAGAAATAAGCGTCTAAATATGCGTCTTTATGAAGACTATTCGAACGCCATATTAAATAAATAAATATCTTGGGACAATCTCACACACGGTCATCTGATCCCAAACTAGGCAGAGCCTGTACTATGGTAACCAGACAACTGATAAACATACTTACTTATATATTTCTAAATACATGCATATTATAGATAAATAACACCCAGACAAAGAACAAATGATCGTGCTCATCACACAAAGATTTGTCCTGGGTGGGAATCGAACCCACGACCTCCGGCTTAGCAGTCAGGGTCACTAACCACTACAACAAACAAAAAAAAAATTTAGAAAATCAGTTCTCAATTGACGGTGACATCGCTGAACATACATAAAAAAAAAACATTCAGACGAACATAGAACCTCCTTCCTCCTTTTAGAAAACGATTGATGTTTGCATCGAGCATTATGTATTTAACTTCGTCTACATATTTATTGCATTGTAAATACCTTACACTAAACTTAAAATATTATAGATACTTGCTCTAGCGCTTGACCTTGACGACTCGCGTAGATAGAGAATGTCACAAGACTATAGCCATCTCATGTGGGTGAAAGCTAATAGCGAATCTATGGTTCATTCTCTATCTACGTTCCAACGTCTGTCAACTGTCTTGTGTCACTATTCTTCATATTTTTAAGAGCGGTTTCAGACTAGCGTTTTATACGCGCGTATGAGCTCGTTTTTGGAAGCGCATGTAGGCGCGTATAGGCGCGTTTTGGCACACGCTCAACTCGTACGAGCGTTGACGCGCTTCTAAGCTCGTACAAGCGCGAGCCGCGAGAGACACCTCCCCGCGAGCCCATGTTGATACTGACACGATACCACCGGTTCGAACGAACACGCCGAAATATGTGCGTTTACGCCAGTCCGGTTTTTTGAAGCGCGTAATGTAGCGTGCGTGTAAGCGCGTATACTGAAACGACCGTATACGCGCAAAAAAATACGCTAGTCTGAAATCACTCTAACAATAACTCTAACTCTGAAAATTCCTGTACCGCCAGTCGGATTGAAAAAAAAATGTTTTATAGGTGTATCCAGAGATACTGCCTGATTATGAGAAATCATAAATCGAACCAAATAAACATTAACGTTTTTAATAAAATTACGTCACGGGAATTAACGAGAACTCATGCATTTACCTTTTAAGGCTTGACGTTTCGAGTCTGCTTGCGACCACGGCCAGTGTAACCCGGCCGAAACGTCAAGCCTTAAAAGGTAAATGCAAGGTTCGCGGTAAAATCATGCAACGCGTTAGTTTTAAAGTTAATAATTGTTATGTATGTTTATATATATATACGTTATAACAACGAGGGAAAAACGGTTGTGCCTTCAGTATTAGGCCCAAGTCACACCGAAATGGCAGCGGCCGGTAGCGGCCGCTCGCGTCGCCGCGCGGCCGCTCGCGTCACCGCGGGCGGCCTCGCGATCTTTTCAATCTTTACAAGCCTGGTCTTTTAACTATGTAGTTAAAGTTCAAAATTATTTCACACTGAAAGTGCTCGCCGCGTCGCTGCCGGCCGCTACCGGCCGCTGCCGGCCTCTCGCGGCCGCTTGCGTCGCCGCGCGGCCACTCGCGTCACCGCGGGCGGCCTCGCGACTTTTTCAAGCTTTTCAAGCGATACTGATCTTTTAAGTATGTAGTTAAATTTTAAAATGATTTCACACTGAAAGTGCTCGCCGCGTCGCTACCGGCCGCTGCCATTCCGGTGTGACTCGGCCCTTAGGCAACTATAAAATAGATAACAAAACAAAAGCTAACCTTTCAATGTTTTCCTTAAATAAAAACATCACAATAATTTTAGTTTTTTTATTTTATTAGTATACTAAATATCTGAAAGAGGCACTTCATCCCGTGTACCCCGTCGTAGTCTTCTAACATCATATGGCCCATAACTGTCAGTAAATTCTCTCTGGTGGTAATAATTACCCGGGAACATGTTTTCATTGAAGGGTCGTTTAGACAAACTAGGCTGATTGGAAGCCTCAACTAGTTTTTGGAAAACATCGAACTTATTAGGCGGCATAACTTGCGTTGGAGGTGCCTGTGTAGTTCTTTTATTAGCTGGTGTATATGAGTAAGTGTTTGTTCCATAATCATTGTAATCATCAATCATTTTAGGTTCTGCTTCATAAGCATGAGGAGCACCTTTACTTCGCTGTCTAGAGTATACTTCCCTGTCTGGATGGAAGTGTCCTCTATTTGTCATCCAGTTCCGACCTGGCAATCTCTCCAGGAGTGGTGACGCGGTTTGCAGAGAATACAAAGTTGGAGTGTAGACAAAACCGTTTCTTGTAAACGTAGGTCGATACCGTGGAACCACGATTTCACTCAAACTTCTCATCGAAACGGCATCTAATAAAAAAGAGAAGTTTATTTACACATAATTACTGCAACAAAACAATCAGATAGGTTCAATCAAAGACATTGTAATGTATTCTAATAACTACAATGTCTTTGGGTTCAATACCGATAATGCTTCATAGCGAATAGCAGATTCGATAAGTAAAGTAAAATTACGAAGGAGTTTTCAAATTTTTGTAACAAAACTGCTGGTTTTAGAAGATTAAAATTACATCTTCTAATTTTGAGTCAATTTGCCCACAAGTAATAACTTACATTTTGTTTTATAGTTCATACAAAAAAAAATAGTTCCTCTCTGGGTTACAAAGATATTAAAGTAAGGGTCGACTCAGTTGCCGTACAAACGGGATAATTGCAACAAGATAATTTGATTAGCCTGTTGGTTTAGTGGTGAACCTACTGCTAAGCCGGGGCCGGGGTTCGATCCCCACCCAGGACAAATCTTTGTGTGATGAGCACGATCATTAAATTTGTTCCGTGTCTGGGTGTTATTTATGTATAACTTATTGAGGATAGGCAGAAATATACCAATTTGATTCTCTTGCCCCCTTGACTTAACTGTCCGAAATATATTTGGCTAATGATAGTGCCAGCCGTGAAATGAAGAGTTCGAAGATAATAATAACTATCGATACCGACCGATAGGGATCTACTTTATGGATAAGCCACGTCCCTAAATTAGTAATGTCAATCCTTGGAATGCCTCGACATAACCGCAAATTGCGGCTGCCCGCGTACTGCGTATGAGCACTAAACTTTACATTACTAACTTGACGTTGATGTGTATTTTCTTGTAAGTTTTCTCTTTAGTCTCCTTCAAACTTAAAATAAAGCAAGATTATATATTTTATTACCTAACATACTTCCATCGTCATGTGGCCCATATCGCCTCATATTCACTGGTCTATGTTCCTTTCTTCTTGGCTCTGGTGTTTCCATCCTGCCTTTAACACTAGCAATCTTCCTATCTTCATAATCTTCGCCACTAAAGTTTCTTTCATCACTGTCCAGACTAATTCCTTCGTTTGAAACATCCTTATGATCGCCGTGAAGATTTTCAGCACTCCTCCAATTATTTTCTTCTTCTTTCCCTCCAAAATCTTCTGCATCAGGAGTTTGGGTTTGAGTTATATGTTTAAATACTATATCATCTTGTTGTTTGCTATAGTCATTTTCATCTGCTCTAGCATCGCTCGGTACTGTTTCTGTATATTTAGTTTCTAAACTTGCCTTTGGAACAGATTCATCTGAAGCACTTAGTGCCTCTTCGAAAAATTGATCGAATTTGGGAGCTGTTTGTGTTGAATTCGTATCTTCGATTCCTCCACTATGATTGTTTTCGTTCTCGATATTATCATAATTTAAAGGTTCTTCAGTTTTTTCATCACTGTTATCTTTGTTAACAACTTGTATTGATGCCGAATCATTTTCAATGTGATCGTCTGTAATATTTTCAGTGCTGTCAGCTGTTTCTATTGATTTAGATTCTACCTGAAAATTACCCAAATATGTGAAATGCAAGCTTTCAAGGTTCAATGACCGGATTCGCATATGGTTGCAGGTTCGAACCCAGGCAAGTACCAATGTGACTTTTTCAAAGTTATAATTAATCATTCTAAGACATCATTGACGAACGGTGAAGGAAAACATCATGAGGAAACCTGGATTCCAAAAAAAATTAATCTGAAATCGCCAACCCGCAATGAGCAAGCGTGGTGATCAATGCTCATTCCTTCTCTATAAGCAAAGAGGCCTGTGCCCAGTAGTTTATTATTTATAGGCCGGTATCAGAAGCCTCAGAAAGGGTCAACTACTTCTTCTATGGGTTTGTGGAAAGTGTTATGTCTTACTTTGGGGACAAAAATTCATAAGTAGGTATAATTTATGCACTATCACGGAAATAATTATGTATGTAACATTATGTATAGTAATAGGCATAAACATACTATACTACTATACCTACTGACATATTTACTATTAGCTTTGGCCGCGGCTTCGCCCGCATTCGCGTCGATTATCACGGCCTAAATTAGCCTTTAATCCTTCCTCAATAAATGCGCTATTTAGAACTTTTTTTTAATCGACCAAATTTTTTTTTGGTCTGTTGATTAGCGCGTTTATCCAGACAAACAATTAGTTTTAAACAAATTACCTTATCAGCATTAGCCGTAAAGAACAGTATGGACATCAACAATACAGCATATAACTTGGTCATTTTATCATATTAGTGTACTAACACATTGATACAACTTAGTGAACTAAATGTAAGTACAGAGAATAAGCTGATTATTCACAAACCATGAAATCAATTTGCATAGAATGTATTTTTACGAGAACCGTAGACAATCGGTCTGCTATTCACACTCACTCATTATTTTAATGCTGATTAATTTTCACGCCTTTTACTGTAAAACATGATTCTGCGAGCAGTCTAACATTTGCTAGATAAATAAAGAGTTGTTCACTGGACTACATTTAAGGTCGACTTCCAGTCTTAACGGATTTGTTGTTTGATTTGCCTGCGACTTTGGGTCAAGTTAATAACAGTATAAGTACAGCTGAGTCTAGTAAGACTAGAAGGTGATCTCAACGTAGCTTAGGAAAAAGGCTAAGCAGATGAAGACACTGCACTATATCTCACTTGTGTTTTACACATGGATGCAACCATTGAGGCAAAAAGGTACCTACCTACTGACTTTCGGTGGTCTCTGACTTTTCTTCATGGCTAGGGCTTTTTTCTTCATGGGAGGAGATATGTCGGACCCTCATCGACAACTGCAGACACCCTGGTCCTTATTCTTCTAACTGAGTCGTAGAGAACTTTTAAACAATAATCGCATGCCTTTTTAACAATTACATCTCATAAATGGCTCGTATTGTCTGAGCGCTCGAGCTCGAGCGCTTTCACATTAAGGAGAGTTTAGCAGCGCGACAGTCGCGCGGCTTACGCGCGACGGTCGCGCTTTCAGAACTTCATTGTTTAAATAGAAGCGCGGCGGATTGAAATTCAAATGCGTCCTGTTTTGGTGGACTCAAGAAGCGACAATTACAACAACAGGACCTTAAAAAAGAATAACTGGCAAGAATTATGTGATTTTTTTATTCCTGATTTAAAAAATAACAGTGTTTCCCCGTCGAAATCCATACTGAACTAAACTGCGGCGCGGCAGCCGCGCGACTGTTCTTACAATGTGAAAGAATGTGCTTCTGCCGCGCTACTGTCGCGCTGCTAACGTCCTAATGTGAAAGCGGCCTAAAGCCTTCTGTGTAGACTTTTCAATCATCATCAATTTAATGCCATCCATGTAGGGCATAGTTTTCCTCAAGTTGCGCCATAACACCCGCTTCCACATCCAGTTACCGTTTTCAGATACCTAATTGGTAAGTACATCGGGCTGGATGACATCATATATTAAGTTGGCGATTCATGATCTCCAGACAAAGTCTTCTGCTCTTTGACCGATCCTTCGACAGATCATTGCCCCTATTGAGGTACTGATTTCCAAAATCACGGTAATACAGTGTTGCCTAAGTTTCAAGGGCTCGCTGCTAATTTTACAGCTCCATTGAAAAGAGTAAATTGCAAACGAATTTTAAATGATTATTGAATTAAATGCATGCAATGCAACAGCTCATGCTTATTTAGTAGCTCCTCTGTAGCTAGCTTCTCTCCTACCCCCTACCAACTATCTACTACCAACAATAATAATCAGGTTGGCTTAAATGTCACCATTTAAGCCAACCTGAGCTGATTCTATGCTTATGTCTCGATCGATTTCGCAACGTAACGCACCGTAACAGAAGAGCAAACTGGCAGCGGTTCTCCATCAATGGAAATAGGAGCAAAGTTTTAAGTGCTGAGGTTATAAGAGACGGGAGTTCCATACTAGTCAGTAGAATCAATTTACATGGTATTCTAATGCCAACCATACCAAAAAGTGAAAAAGGTGACGTCGCTACGAGCGCGCATCTTCTTAAACACCTTGGATTAATTACTCGTAATCTGAGTTATACACCCATGGACTTGTTAAAAGAGACGAACACTTCGTGACAAGAGTCCCTCGTGCGCGCGAGGACTTATGCTCATAAAACGCTTAAAAGTCGTTTTCTGTCAAATTACGGTTTTTTAGATATAACACCTCTATCACATTGTCATGGGCTGGCAAGGCTGGCAAGTAAACGTCAAAAAAGCGCTATTTCAGTTTTCAAATGTCAACTTGACAAGTTTAACAGAAATTGCCGAAATTTCTTCGAGTTTATCTCCTTTCGTGCAAATTTATTATAAATATATATAATTCTTGGAAATGGGTAAAAGATACCATTGTGATTATTGCGACAAGACAATGGTGGCCGCACCTGCAATAGTTAAAACGCATAACACGGGAATGGTCCACCAAAAGCTTGTTCAAGAACATTACCAACAGTTTAAGGGTAAGTACGAAATCTTCTTTTTTTACTTGAATGATGATTCAAGAAGGTTTTATATATCTAATAGAATCATAATATTCCAGCTCTGCTTTGCCTGTTGCTTATTTAATATCTCTACATTTCAGATCCTGAAACAATATTAGCTGAAGAGAGCAAGAAGAAGCCGTGTATAAGGTTTGCTAATGGTGACTGTCAGTTTGGAAGCATTTGCCGCTTCTCACATTATACAAGGGAACAGTTAAAAGCCTTTCAAGACTATGGTATGACTTATTCAAAAACTTACACAATCAGAACATTTAATAAGTTACTTGTAGGTAAGAGAACAAGTAACTTATTAAAAGTACAAACGAAATAATGCACCTTTGACATGCCTCACCACTATTGATATCCACAATTTTACCTAAGGTTAAATTCATTTGATAGACATAATTCATTCTGATTAAAAGTATTCAAAATACATTTTCAAATAATATGCTTAATTATGACAACCTTTACCTGCAAATACTCCACTTGTTTATTCGGCTCTTCAAACATATAGTTACTATTGTAATAAATATAAAAAAAGTAAAAGCATCTTTATATATAAAAATCAATTGCTGTTCGTTGTGGAAGTCCAGGGAAAGTTTAAAAGGTGTAAAACATAAAAAATAAGTAAAAAAAATCCTTAACTCGGAAATTACCTTAATAATTAATTTACTTTTGACAGAACGAAGTCTGTCCGGGCAGCTAGTAATAAATAAATATAAAAGCAAAATATATATTTCACATGTGTTGGATACTTTCTGAGATGCAATGGATCAATGAACTCAGCCTATCGTGGTCCGTTGTTGGTCAGTGGCCTCTGCCAAGATTGCCCCACAACACCCGGTCCTCTGCCTTCAGCATCCAACACTGCTACTTTTGCTCCCAGAGACTCATGAGTTCAAACTACTAAATTCATGAGAGTGAGTCAACCAAGATAGATTTTTATTTTATACTTTTTGTTTATAGTAAGTAGGTAGGTAGGTAGAGTATCTAGCTAGTTTCAAATAAAAAGTTGACCTTTTTTTTGACTCAGTCTCAACTGAATTATATACACCTCTGGCAGGACTCAAATAATAATAATTATATCTTGGGACAACTTACACGGAATACTGATCCCAAACTAGGCAGAACCTGTACTATGGCAATTCACACACAGAACAAATGATTGTGCTCATTACACAAATATTTGTCCTGGGTGGGAATCAAACCCACAACCTCCGGTTAGCAGTTAGGCTAACCGGAGGTTGTGGGTTAACTAACCAATAGACCAACAGGCTAGTAAGATAACTTTAGAACTATTATTGATAACTGTTTTGCAAGATTATTCTGATGACTATTTTAATAATATATTATTTTTTCCAATTTTAGTTGAATCAAAGAATAAGCCAAAAGATGTCATATTTCCATCCTTTGAAGAATTATTTCATAAACTGCTGAATGAGAAGTCAAGTAAACCTGGTAGCAGCGATGGAAACACAGTTATATATGACAGTAACGGAGTCACACATATATTACCGTGGACTTACAACCCTGTATTCGAAAGATACGGAGATAGTTTACCTCCAAGTATCAAGAAATTGAAGCTTGAAGATTTTGCAGATGGGAAAGTTGAGGAATGGGGTTGAAAGGTAAAATATTAGTAGTGTAAACTAACACTGCCTCCTTAGACAAAGTACATTCCACACCCTTTATCACTCAAATGTATGAAAATGACAAGTCACGTGACTTATCAGAGAGAAATGTCATTTCCATACATTTAATGTCATTTGCGATTTCTATCATCGTTAATGCTTGTACAAATGTACTTTGTCTAAGGCGGGTTGATGTGTATCAGACTCATATATATATATATATGTTTGCTAATCAAATTGAGCTTGCTAGAGTCGACATTTTACAAGTAGGTACTCCAGCGCCGTCACCACAATGCCGTCCTGCCATGCCGCCTTTCTTTGTTTTTCTCGTTTATCTATATTAGACACTAGCTTTTCATGTCGGCTACGCCCGCGCGGGCATCGGTTATCGCAGCAAATTAAAGCCTAACCTTCCTCCATAAGTTAGTAATACATTGAGCTATGTTCGTTGGTTGCCAGTAATTAATTACAAAATAAAATACCGGTGAACAGATTCGCGGTGGTGTGCATAAGCACTTAATGTAAAAATACCTCAGTTGAGTTTAATGGCTTCAAACAAAAATGGCTGTCGTTAAAATCACTTAATCATGCATGAAAATGTTTGAAAACATAACGACAAGTGCTATGAAATTATTATTGAAAACATTATTTATTTTAAATGTGAGTTACCTACTGAAATATACATAATTTCTATCTGCCGTATCCTCAATCTTATTTGTTAGAAATATTTTATTTATTATTTTCATTTTAATATAACGTACCTCAATATAACGATTTCCTTGAGTTAACCGATTTATCGTCAATTGTCCACATGAGTCGAGACGAATTTTAGACCAACCTAACCTCAACATAACGAACCCCAGTTCAAGGTTCCACATTATATTACTAATACATATCAACAATTATTTTAATTCACATGCTGGGTTTCTTAATTAATTACGTAGGTACTTATAGTCCTATACTGTCTTATCTATGTTCTAATATATAAAATTCTCGTGTCGCGGTATTTTTTTTACTAAACTCCTCCGAAACGGCTGTACAGATTTGTATGAAATGTTGTGTGCTTATTTGGTAGCTCTGAGAATCATCCAACATATATTTTTCATACCCCTAAGTGATAGGGTAGGCCCTCCCAGATTTTTTAAACATGGCTGAACAACGGTTGCCTGGTCAGTTAGTATATTATACATATAGGTCCATACTTTCACTATACTGTTCTTAATTCAGTATTTAATTGAAATATTGATGATATATATTATTCTTTTTAGATAAGCACTCGCATTAAAGCGCAATATACTACAGTCGAGCCCAACGATAATATAGCTGACATCAGTGAAATAAATGAAAAAATAATTTTACTCAACCGAAGTTCTGCAACAATCGTGTTCCAAGAACCCGATGATATAAATATAGCTTTATGTGAGTGTGGCAACACTAATGAACTCTTTCATCCTTTCGTTAACCCTGATAATAAAACTCAAACTTTAGAAAAACAAAATATTCTAAGATGGCTGCCAACAAGAAGGCGAAAAAGGAAATATTCGGAAATGGAACAGTTGCAAGCATTTAAAGCAGAGCACAACAGAAAGAAAGCTAGAGAATCAAATGATAAAATGCGCGCCTACGTCATAGAAACCATGAAGAGTAATTATTGGACAACTTTATATTTGTTTGGTGAAGTAGATAGGATTAGGAGAACTAGGGTAGTGATGGATGAGATGAGACTAATGATTAGAAAGCTAGAAGAACAAAAAGATTTAAAAAATACTGTTTTATCTTGTTTCGCACAAGCGAAGAAAGATAAGGACAGACAACAGGCGTTTTGGACGAATAAGAATACAAATCAAATGGTCGTTAATGTTGTTAAGACTAACCCCAGTGACGGTGTTATTTAAATAAGATGTTATTGTGCATTAAAAACCTTCAATACAAAATAATAATAAAAACGCATTTTCATTACAACATACCTCGTTTTCTCTAACCTTTTTTTGCATGAACCACGAAAATGAACAATGCTGTCACGGTCTAATTGTCATATCATACAGAAATAGCGAAATTAAAATACAAAACATGTGCTGCTTATGTTCCGTCGTCTTTCTTCCTCCAGGATATAAGAATTTGAACAAACTTATTGTTTTGATGGAAACATCTGCCCCCCAGCAAAGTCACTTTTCTACAGGCGATAGCGGCTTAAATGACATTTGATTTAACATGTCACGTGAGTCACACTTGTCACTTCCATACATTTGAGCGATTCTATCAGTGTTAACATTTGTAGACAATTCACTTGGTTAAGATACCAAGCTGAGACGGTCTCGGGGCTAACTGTAAGCCGTACGTTTTAACCGTGTGCCTCGGAAAGTACGTTTACCCGTTAGTCCCGTCCGTCAATCTTTGGCAGTAGTTAGGTAAATCATTTCAATTCTGTCAATTAGTCTTAGTAAAGGAGTAAGTCTCAGTAAAGAACACTGTGTTACGCAGTAAATTAGGTTGTGGAGGTCAGATAGCAGCAGCTCCATATAGAATGCGGTTTTTGCTAAATCCGGTAAGACTGGAAGCCCATCTCAGTATAGCTTGGGAAAAGGCAGGCTAGGCAGATGAGGTGCAATAGCCGGTAAAGCTCAAATATACGCTGTCTTTGGCACCGCAAGTGGTCTAAGTCTGCGTGAATAAGGAGTCAGTTAAATATAAGGAGCTTTTAAAAATTTAAACGATATCGTGGAGATACGTATCCATACGTTTTTGTACATTGAGGACAGAAAACAGTAAAGATAACAGCGGCGATCACAATAGATCGATGACGGTCGCAGTGATACTGGGGCTGCACAGTCCCAGAATAGCCGCAAAAAAAAAAAAAAGAAATACCCACAGAAGACGTCACACACTGTCATAATTACCTATGTGTTGCGGTTGAGGTAAGGAACTGATTAAAGTAATTAGTTTACAAACTTTAATTTATATTAAAAATATATATATAATCACACAAAAATATTTGATGTGTACCTAATCGTAGTCTTTTGTCTAAGTGCATTTCAGATTTTAATCTGATTACTATTACATAAAAACTTCTTTCTTCTTTTTGTTTCATTTTCTATTTAATAACTTCGCTCTACATCAAAAACTATATGACATAGGTATATCATGACTAGGTACTATATCCTGAATGCATTTTGGTCGGTTTCGGGAGCCTTTTTTACACTTCGTCGCTCTAGTGCTTGTTTGTCCTATCTACCATTGGTTAAATTTTACAGGAGAAGAGTTTTTTGCTTTATATCTTTTAGAAAACTAACGATTACTGATCTGAAGGTTTTTCTTAATACTCGAGTTACCTATGAATTGATAGTATAACTTTCATATAAGATAGTTATTAATTATAACCAATTTAACAGGTTTTTGTGTGGAGATAGAACAAACATGCACAAATATAATTATGAATGTGGACTTAGGACATTACCTCATTAGAGATAGGACAAAGGACTGTTCGGTTTTTGAGTGCTTATTTGTTCTATGTTCCAGATTGTATATACAGGCTGATTTTATGACAATTTCTTCCAAAATGTGATTTAAATATAAAATAATTTTATTAAAATGGGCGCCAAGAAACCAAGATGGCGCCGACGACAATTTGCAAATTTTTCGTCATGGGTGTCATTTTCATGGTTCCTGAGGTCGCTGAAAACGATTATGGGGTATAAATTAAAATCCAAGATGGCGCCCACGACAATTTGCAGATTTTTCGTCATGGGTGTCATTTTCATGGTTCCTGAGGTCGCTGAAAACGATTATGGGGTATAAATTAAAATCCAAGATGGCGCCCACGACAATTTGCAGATTTTTCGTCATGGGTGTCATTTTCATGGTTCCCGAGGTCGTTAAAACGATTATGGGGTTGAAATTTTTCACATCAAAAATAACAAACCGAGAACCAGTCCTATCCTTCTGCATCTAGAACGACACATCACGCTATTAAGATTGCACTCTAGGATTTTTAAAAACTCGGAGGATTTTTAAAATGTTTAAAAAACAACAGCCTGTTTCAAATTCATAACGGAATCGAGTGTAAAATTATAAAGTACTTAATGCTCAATTTGCGGCTGCGTCTGCTCATGTTCACCTTTATAATATGTTCTAGACATGATTTTTCAATGTCTAGAACAGTTTAAGAACTAAAAACAATTCAATTTTTATAATTTTTGTGTTATTTTCTGGAGCAACAACGTGACTTTTCCGATGTTTCCAGCCAAAGAGACAAATCAAACAAAATGTCGGACATGGCACCGCGGGCTGTGATTGGTCGATTGAGTGGACATAGAACATTCAAGCACTCAACGTCTCTTACGATGTCGGATTTAAAACAAAAACTGGACATAGTACAAACAAGCACAAATTTTAAGTATCGTGTCGTGTCACTAATAAAATTTAATTGATAGGTTTGTTGTTTTATGAGAATAAAGTTTAAAATTTTACTTAACCAGCCGCACTGAAATTTAAATCTTAAAAATACTGCATTTAAAGTTTATTTTCGAAAAATTTGGTAGATAGAACAAAAAAGCACTGAGGCGACGACTTGTATAATCATGAATGCCCAAAATCCCGTCTATAATTCCTTGAATATAATAAGTAATAAAGACTATAGCTTAAAAATCTCTATCGGTCGATCTTTTCTCAGTAAAGGCCAATGATATTATAAGTAAAAAGGTGTAGATAGGTTACCTACACAAAATTCGATCTTCAAAAACGGCACACTAACTCACACATAAATAACTGAATATTGCAAAGCACACTACATTACGATTAGACGTCAAGGTAGGATGGCATGATTCGATTATCGCAAGCAAAAAAGAGACAAATGTAATTGGCGACATAAATAAATCAGAAATGACATTTTACCTTACGTTAAAATGTGGCTAGTTAGCCACATTTTAACGTGTCGCTTGCTGAGCGCCTATAACCTATCTACACCTTTTTACTTATAATATCATTGGTAAAGGCTTCTTAAAACAATGCAGATGTGTCAGTTTAATCAATAGTATATTATATCAGTTAATTTCACGTTCGCTTTTCCTTCCTTATCTGTGTGACTGATAATTAATTTTAATTTAATTAACTTTTTCCATTAACATGCATGAAAGACATTCTGATTGAAAATGTGAATCGTAGTGTATCATGAATAACTTCTTATTCAAAGTATTTGTAAGTGTCCTTTTTTCGAATAGACTTGGTATTATAGATATCGTTGTAGGGTTGCTTGGCTTCTCGGGGAGCTTCTTTGAGGCTTCGTCCATAAATGGTTTTGTTCTTCCTTAGTTAATAAGTACCATATTATTATGAGTTGAGATGACTATACCTCATATTTATGCCGGATTACATTCTCAATGGCATGTATGAGCTTGGCGCAAGATCTATCGCGGTCCACTGCAGTGGAACTAACGGGAACTGCAGGCTGTGTGATATATTATGGTGTGCAATCATAGGGTGTTTGTTGCCCTTATCACCACGTTGGGCAAGCGGGTTGGTGACCGCAGTTTTGTAATCGTTCTACAGGAGAACGCTGTTGCCCATTCTCCTTGTTTTTATACGTTAGTCGCCTCTTACGACACCTACGGAGAGAGGTTTTATTCTAAGCAAACCCACGACACACGACTGTATATGCAAATTATCAATTATACCTACATCCTGCGGGTTGCAAATTAATCACATATTAAAAAAACTTTTTAAAGTGTAGGTGTAATTACTTACCTATTATACTTATCGAATAATGATAAAGACTAAAATCTACGTCAGTCCAGCGGGCAGCATAAACGAACTTATTTTGTACATTTTAAACATGTATAATTTATTCTTTATGTTCACATCCAGTTGGTGACAGCTATTTTTCTACCTGCGAACAAAGCACTCGGACCTGCTGATTATTACATGGAAGAGTCAAGCAGTGGAAAAGTAGAAGACTCAACAATACAAGGTTTATCAAATTCCTCAATCATGATCGGTTTAGCTCACAAAGCAAGCGACATTGTAACTGATTTCGAAGATAGAAATCCTAAATTGGATTTTCGTAAAAAGGAAGACTATTCTGATGAGATATTACGCAGTACTAAACCGCAACCAGTAATGAAACAACCGAAACCAATGCTAAGAAACGCTGATCCTCACGTAGTCAATATTTTTTCTCAAAGTACCAGTGGTCCTAAAACAATACGTTTTGGTCCAATTACCAGACCCGCGAAGAGAGTCAAAGCAACACCTTCAACACTTAGCGGCATGAGTGCTTGGTCGAAGGAAAGACGAGAAGCCCATACCCGAAGAATCAAGGAAATCGGCCAACATATGCAACTGCACTATCTGTCCACCTTGTACTTATACGAAGAAGTCCGAAGGATAAAGGCCAATCGAGTGATTTTGGATGAATTGAGGCTAATGGTAGCATATTTAGAACATCCAAACAATGCCGCGATTAAAGCTTTCGTAGTGAAATGCTACGCAGTTTATAAACCTAAACAAATTAAGGCTTTTTGGGTATATGACACAAATAATCTTATTATAAATAACTTAAAAGATCCTATGAATGACGGAGTCATTTAAAATATACTTCCAGTTATGTACATTTGTACCTAGTGATGGTTTTTATTATATAAAGTGCCCGCCCTGACTTCGCACGGGAAGCAACAACTTACACCAAACATTAATGAATTATACACAAAAACTTTCATTTTAAATCACTATCTATACTCCATTTATTATAGCATTAGAAAAAAGAGGCTCGCAGAAGTAGGAATTGAAAACATTTTATTTCAAAGAAATTGTTTTAAGTACTTAAATAAACGAAATAGATCTTTTTTTTAAATTACGCTTTATTTATAACAATATCTTCATCACACATAACAAACTTACACCAAAACAATGAATGAGACAACCAATCATGTCATGATGACTTCGATTTAATTAAGATTAAAATAAAAGTAATTTTTAGAACAATATTTTAATTAAAATAACAACTTAGAACACACTATAGTGAAACTTCTTCGTCTTCATCATAGGATTTAGTCATAGTAAAATAATAAATAAATAATGGTAGGATAATAGGAAAACGAAAAACGTTCCAGTATTGTTCATCACTGCTTGTTTTAGCTTTTTAGCATTGACACAGTTATTTTAGATTGGAATGAAATATTATAAATAAATGAAAGCCACATAATTTGTTATGAAAAATGGTTAACATGATTGCAAATACCTAAGTGTGACAGCTGGTATGTAAATAGACTTTAATTTATAGGCGTCAATCGTATGTAACTGTAACAAGTTTATTGTACTTTTGCAACAAAGTGTGCATTATAAATAACCTTTTTTAACTTCTGTCTAATGCTATTTTAATGGAGTATAGGTACTTGTGAAAACCATCAAAAAATGAAAATTCGTTCGACACTCCTTATACAAACTTCCAAATCCTATTATAGTGGGTAGATTTCCAAAATCGCTGTAATCGTTGATAGAAATATTTTATTAATAAAAAATAGTATAGGGCAGAAACAGAAATCCCATGGAATGATTTGATTTCTCTAAAACTCGAGTTCGCGGCGGCTTCATAGATGTGCTCTTACTTCCTGAAAAGTTGTTCTAGAAGATTGTTATTTGTTTTGAGTTATTGTTAGAGCAAATTTAATAAATCCATAGGAATAATTGAATGAACTATGCTTTGAACATACAAATATGTTTTAACACTTAACCTCTCTACTGTCAAATGGGCTAAGTGAAACATAATTTTAAAGAGGTAACAAACATTTTTTCGCACGATGTTTTTGTAATATTCACGTAGTCCTAACAAAATAAATATAAAAATTAGATCACCTCAGTCTACCCGTGACCATGGCACTTGTAAAGTCGTTGAAACATCGGGAACTAAATCAAAATAAACTAACAAGAATAAATAAATTGATTGCTGAAATCTATCTACCTATAGTAGTTTTATTTCAACAAATGTATTGTTATTTAAAAGTTTTTCTGTAGTAGTACACGGAACGGAATAAATAATGTTTAACTTGATTTTTTATTTTAATTTTGGTTTCATTTGCACTCTCCAGAAAAACAATTAAGACTTTAAGTCTGTAATTTTCAATTTTCACATCATAAAAATACTTATGTTTAAATTTACATGAATTAAAAAATAAACATACCGTTTGGTTTTTAGGCTGACCGCCCCTGTCACTGGCTTATTGTTTCTCTTACCCCAAAATTCGGGTTTTTGTTAAATATTTTCTTTTCTAGACTAGTATAATGGAATTCAGGTATTATATTGGAATAAATACATTAGAATAAACGAATTGGTAGATACCAAATTAATCGAATTTGATATTATACAGGATTAATTTGAAAGGAGTGCGTATATTCCCCTCCGGAGCAACTGGACGGATTCTCAGCTGGACAGAACATGTACAGTCCATGACATACTTAAAGTGGATGAGTTGGGAAAATGAAAGTTGTGAATAAGTGGTCAAAATAGGAAATTGAGCGACTTGCTCCAGAGGGCAAGGGCTAACTCTTTTCAAGCTTCGGTTTGAACAACTGGACCCATCAAATTAGAGTATACCCTAGACATAATCAAATTTTTATGATCTGAAATTGATGAAGGTAGACCATTAGTAATAAAATAAATTCTTTTTTTAATATACAGGATTAATTTAAAAGGAGTGCGCATATTCAACGAGGTAATCAGGTACATAAAACTGAACAACTTTCCCAAAGAAACATATTAGGTCGAAAACTTAAAATTGAAAATCATCTTTTTATAAAAAACATAAGTTACGTGACCTGTCACTTTGTATGAACAGTCATTTTCCATTTTTAAGGAAAGCACGTAAAGCCGTTGTGCCTCCGCCTGATCCCTCTCCGGTCGTGTCGGTCAGCCGTCCCATCGGACTATGAGAGTGAAGGAACAGAGAGTGCACCTGTGTTTGCGCATGCACTTGAGCACTATATTATCTCCTGCGTACATGGCTGATCTCACTTGAGATTGGCCGTCGAGGCCGAAATTCGGTCTGGAGATTATTATTTCAAGCAAGATCTCGATTGGTACGTTGTAATAGTTGGTAGGTACAAAATATTAAGTCATACTCGTAGTCAAGTGCTAAGTACATTCTGTGGGTATTTCGCTGAGAAAAACTACCTTTTAGTTATATTTCTTTTTATTTATAATATAAAGTAACCGTGGCGATATTTTCTTCATGCGTGATACCACTTTGTAGAACTCGGAACCTGCTTTAATTTTAGCTTTTATGGAGCCCTGAAAAAAATTGCGAAAGTAGTAGCTTATTTTAAGATTAAGTATTAGAATATCATAGCTGTATTTCGACGTCCAATGATATTTTTTCAAGGAATTGGCCAAACAGTTTGAACGGTTATCATGTTAAATAATCATACACACTTTTTATATCTATGTACTTAGGTATTTTTATAACATCTTACCAAAACTCTCTTATGTGGGCCAGTCCTTAGAACGCTTTTTGGGTTTACCTCTTCTTTCCAAACTCCATTCCAATAATCCTGAAATTAATAAAGTTAATTAACAAAAAAAATTGCGTTGCACACTTCGTACAATATAATGTAGTTACAATAGTGTAATGGTGATATCGCTCTGGTCAGTCTCGAGATGGATAGCGATATTCGATAAACTTCAAGGACTTGCCCAAACGCTGTGTTCCAGCCGCAAGACGCAGATAGTGGGTATCTTCCCAGTCTTCCCACTGCCGGCAATGGGCCACTTACCATCAGCTGAACTTTCTTGTCCAGTTGTCCGGAGGTGTACACCCAGCCGGAGCGAGGGTCGATGCCGATCGGCAGGTCGTTGAACACAGTCAACACTTGCTCTCCCAACCCAGACATTGGCAGAATCGTCGACATCATCATGGCCGAGCCATAATCAACAAAATTGAATTGGTCTATCATTCAAATAAGTTAAGACAGTGTCAATATTAACATACCCCTGATCTTAGGATCTTTTTCCTATCAACATCATCTCCAAGATCATCGGCTTTATCAGGACGTAACAAGGCCGATTCTTTTGCGACGACTAATACAAGTTCTGGAGGCGCTTTCTCCGGTATAAGTTCATTTTCTTCTTGCCCTACACCTACTTTTTGAATAACCTGGTCAAATGAAAAAAAAAACAATATTTTAATTTTACGAACTAGAAGACTAATGATTTTGCACAGATTTTACAGGATATTTTTTTATGGAGTGCGTAATCAGGTGCATAAAACTTTTCCTAAGGAACATAGGTCGAAATCATAGAATTGAAAATCATTTTTTCATACAAATATTTATATAATAAATATTTATATACATACTTAAGTCACGTGACCTGTCACTTTGTATCAAAATTTCATTTTCAATTTTTAGATTTCGACTTATGTTCCTTGGGGAAAGCTGTTCAGATTTATGCACCTAATTACTTCGTAGAATATACGCACTCCATAAAAATTCATTAAGTTAAGTAATTAATTAAGTTACTAAAAACCGTAGGTACTTGTCTACCTAGGTACTAAGTATCTACTATGAAATATTGTTTAACAGACAGGGAACTACAGCGTTTTTATTTTGTAATGTATTGTGCCTTTGAATCTAGTCACATACAAAAGCGAAAAGACACCGTGGCATAGCGAAACGCATGTGACGTCATATAAATGGGTGACGCCATGACAAAACGAGGCGAGAAATTCGGAAACGGAAAGTTTTAGCCAGTCAATCTTTGTCAGTCTTCAGAAGCCGTTTCACACTACTTTTTCCAGGGTTCCCTATTTTTAAGGATAAAATTTTATGTCATAATTTTACATGGCATAATTTGATTTATCCTAATAATAGTTAGGTACACACAATATCACTTTGGCATAACTTTATAGGCATAATTTTTAAGGCATACTTTAAGCATAACAATGTTAAGCATATTAATAATATTCTAAAGCCTGCACTCAGGGAAAAGGTAAATTTTGGACATGTTGTGTCACTATGTAAAATAAACATGTTAGCGGACTGTTACACTATGGTGCCTTAAAATTAGGGCAAAAAACAATAGCCTAAACCATTAATACATAATATGCTTACTGAAATAGTATGCCCAACAACAATTATGTCAAAATATTGTTAAGCCAAATACCAATAAGTATGCCTAACTCGTTAATTATGCCAAATTAAAATAGGACAAAAAAAATTAGGCGATAAAAAAGGGATCCCTTTTTCCAATGCTCTGACTGCGCCTAGTTTCTCCGCTTCGGTTTCCAGTCTCCAACATTTTTGCCACGCCATCGGTTCGCAGTCTGTTTGACAACAGCTTTAAAAAGACATTGCTATTTGCTTTATCGCTCTTCATCATAAACAATCCTGAATATCTAAACTTAAAAGTAAAAAAATACAGCTTCGTATGATGTATCTAAAATAATTAGCTAAGTTATTTTCAATTTCAGTCTACGAAGGTTTTGTCAGAATTTAGACAAAGGCGTACAACGATGGGAAATGGACAACTGAAAAGGAAACGCGGGTGTACTTTTTTCCTATACAGTAACCCTCGACTGCTTCCTCATTAATTTATGAACTTAGAACTATGATTTTTTAAGTGATTTAGATATAAACTAGTTCTACGCCTCTATCTTGTCAAACATTTTTTTAGAACTAGAACCTCTTAAAAATTCTTATTTTGAGCCATTGTTTTGAGCACGGTTTTCAGAGACGTGTTTTATAATTTTGGTAGCTATTTGCGAAAAAAAAAAGAATTGGAGGCATAGTCTGTAGTCTTCTCATTCTGTTTCGATAATTTGAGGAATAAATAGTCAAGAGCATCGTTTCTACGTGGGATATTTAGTCGGAAGTATAGTTGGCCTTATTCATACACATGTCACGTTTGCAGCGCTACAACGATGTTGCTTCAAATAAAGTCTCTCCGCCCGCCTTTCCTCTTAAATAGAGGCAATATTTTAATTAACATTAAGATTGGTTTTACTAAAACACTTAGGTATTAATTTTTTTGTTGGAAAATTCATAATTTTAACGGCCGGTGACATAGACTAACGACTGCAAAAATCTATACATCTGTAATTTTCTCTACTAGAGATTACTTTGTGGATTAAATGTTGAAACAAGCCCCAAACAAAATACGTCAAATTCCAACTCGCAGAGAACATCACAGACGGTAAGATTATTAGTTCCAACCCTAATATTAAAAGTAATTACTGATGAACTTACTTCGGTATATTTATTTTGCGGTACAAATCTCCGAGATAAATCAATATAATTTCTTGGTTGGTATGTATGTGGATTGCTACCTATGAGGTCGGCCATGTCACCCGCCGCCATTTCCCTGACGAACTGCTGCATTGTTTCCTGATCAAACAATAAGGACGGTTTCAGACTAGCGTTTTTTTCTGCGCGTATACGGTCGTTATCGCGTGGCGTTGTCGTTATGGCATACGCGCGTTTCAGTAAACTAAACACACGTGTTCGCGCTTATATGAAGGAAATAAATTATTTGTTGGCAGCGAAACCAAACTGACAACAATAGCACGAAATTACAATACAAAAAAGGAGATAAAGTTTCACAGTAACAGAAGGACATAATTTTATTCAGCAAATGTTGATAGTGTTAGCTAGGTAGAGGCATCACTAACAATGCTGATTTCTAATAAGTGTCAATAACTAGAAACATTACTTTTGCGATATCAGTGATCCTAAAGCTCAGTTTATATGTCAACGCTCGCAAAAGAAAGCAAAACCGAATCTGTACACGCGTTCACGTGCTTTCCAAACCATGCCAATATGCGCGTATAAAACGCAAGTATGAAACCACCCTGCACTACTAACGGTCGGTTTCTGACTCAGGTTTCTGAATTGAAAATTCCAACTTGTCAAGGTCTCAAACTGTACTTAGTTCACGTGGTAGGTCGAGCAATTTGACATGCTGTCACGCGATTGGTTGATTACAGTTTGAAATGTCCAGAGTTGAAATTCTGATTTCAGAAACCGATTAGAAACATCTGTCATAACTTTTTACCCCAGAAGGTTAGTCAGAGTTTTCAAATATGTACCTACCTTAATAATAAATGGATATTAAGTTACTAACTGAAACCGATTTTACTTTTTTGGAATTAACTTATTGCTTTACAGACTGTGCCACGAAATATGTGACACACCACGTGGTTTGACTTGCACAGTAGTCGATTTATAGGTCTCTTTAGTGCAGTGAGGTTGGAGGTGGCAAGGAACCAGGCGACATCGGGGCGCGAGAGGCACGGAACCTCCTCAAACTCCCCACTACTGACACTCACCAAGTCTCATCTACGTGGCACGCTGTGTACATCGTAGGCTGGTTCCGAGAAAACTATTGATCGCTTTTATTAAAGGATTATAGAAAATTCAATGCTTAGGCTATATTTTATGCCTAAGACCCGACATGGCTAAGAAAATCCCAACAACAGTAAATTCACTCCATTTACGCAGGTTCGTACCTCAAAAACTTTTTTCTTATCCTCATTGTTTTGACTATCTTTTTGGTCATTAGGTTCTGGTAAAACCATGACTTGAGACTCTTCACTTTTCTCAGAACTACCGTTTGATTCTTCTGTCATACGGTCCTGATCATCATTAGAATAATTTTCATCATGTTCTCCGGAGATTTTAATAGGTGCGTCCCGCCTGTCGCTTTCCTCCTCTTCGTGCTAATTAAAAAAAAATATATTCGTTACTGGAAGGTAGATAAAGAAAAGAATGAGAAGGTTACATAGTTGGTACCTATCAATATTTCGCCCCTCAGGGAGTTTAACGCTTGTTCTACCATGTAAGCCAATGTGGACAAAAAGATCCCGATATTTTTGGAACCCCAACGTTTATTATCTTTTAAATCTAATGGTTACCTGGCCGAATATGGCTAATTGCATAATGCAAGTCGACCACGGACATTGATATAGATAAAACCACGAAGTTCATCACGTGTATTCTCCATTACTATCTCCGCATACTAAGTTAGAAAATTGACAATTTTTTTTGTCAACTCTCAATTACTTAAAAACAAATATTATTAATATTTTCGTAATGACTTAATGAGATGTAGGTAAATCTAATAAATATATAAAATTTATTCTCACCCCATTAATAAATTGAACGATAAAACAAAAAGTAAAAATATAAAACAAACACTTCATGTTATGTATACTGCGAAGTAACTTTAAAGTTAGATAAAACTATACAGTTTTAGTAGCAGTTTTATAATGGGATATAAAAATATTGATTGAAGTTACATTCTACGTTAATCAAAGTTTATTTACTTTGTTGGCACGCTTAAGGTAAATTCAGTATATATCTATGTAGGCAGATTATTAAAATTTTACGTGTCCGCCTCACATCATAAAATCGAAGCAAAAATTTTTTTTTAGATTTCAAAAAATAATGTACTGATTGCAATAGTACAACGTAGGTTGTCCTACAAAAAAGTCGATCAGAAGTCGTATCATAATTAGAGTCGGCCCGTTTAGCAAATAAAACGTTCCCGTCTAATTAGCGGCCCAGCAACGGGAAATAGTTAAATAACGATGTAAGCTAGATATGAGTTAAAGCCAATGGATTCCTTCGCACTAGGGAAGACAGGGTACCGTCTGTCTTCCCTAGTGCGAAGGAATCCATGCAGGTTTTAGGGCCAAAGAAATAATAATGGTAGGTAATGAAACGAATGTATAAACATCTACGAACTACGAATGTCCCATCATCTACGAGCTACGAATGTCCCAATGTCTTCGAGCTACGCATGTCCCAATGTCTTCGAGCTACGAATGTCCCAAAATCTATTCGGTACGAATGTCCCAAAATGTACGAGCTACAAATGTCCCAATATCTACCCGCTACGAATGTCCCAAAATCTAAGAGCTACTAATGCAGAAATATTGCAATTTTGGTAAAAAAAAAAATTACAATAATTTAATAAGACTTGTAGAAAATAATAAATTATGTACAAGTATATGAAAAATAAATTGTTAACTGCAGAGACATATTAAGTATCATTCATTAACATTTTGATAAAATTGATCGGCTAAAATTAAATTCTTCCTTAATCCTAATAAGTAGGTATGTATAATTAAATAAATTAAGCGTCACGTTCTGGGATGGACTCCTAAACTACTTAACCGATTTTAATCAAATTTGCAAACCATAATTATGCACTTTGATTCAACTTGAAACATGATTACATCTCAATTAATAATCAAAAAATTGAGCCCGCGAGAGGAGCTGCGGGAAACATCTAGCTATTTAATATTATTCGTTGATTCATAATTAATTCAATATTAGTTCATCAAGGTTACATAACAATACAATGTGACAAAAAACTTTTGTCAACAAGAAAAAAAAGCGAAGCAATCGGAAAATTTTAGTTCGTGTTAGTTTAACTAGAATAGAAAACTTTGGAACAAGGTATTCAAGTTCGTAACGCATAAAATAAATACATCTTGCATTCTGTTTTGTAACACAATGACTAAATACAATAGGCACAACAAGAGATTTCCTTGAACAAATGCCCAAAAATCAAGTATCGCGCGATTTTTAAACATGCTTGAAATATGAATGGGATGTTTCTACCAATACATTAAATAATGTCTTTGGTTTCTACAACAGCGTCCTAGTAACAGTGTTTTTAAACTCATGCTAATAAGTAGCAATTGCTTATTAATAGCATGCTTTCATGAGCATGTTTTATGTTTATTTTACCTGGAGTGCATGCCACAGATTAAAGACTATAAAAAATATTGTAACTCTTTTATAATAATAAATAAATAAATAATAGAATTAGTGCATGCGCGTGTATTGTTTTATCAGTAGACATCTACCCATTTGTACAATTCATTGACCCACATTTTAATTCTAATTAATTATAAATGATAAGAAATAAAAAAAGAACTTAAATTCACACAAAAACATATTTTTTTACAGGTATTGGAACGTATTTCTTGTGTTACCTACTCTAGTTACCCTACTCTAATTAATTTGGTAATATTTTTTAAATATTTGCATACAAATGTGGGTACTTAATATTTCTATCTTAATGAATAATAATTATTTTATTATAGAAACTCATCATTAAAACAATAATGTGAATTATTTTTAATCCCTTTGAAACGAACTAGTATGTTTCTTCGAGTAAAAATAAACACAGATGGTTGGAGGAGAAATGAAACTACTGAAGAAACTACCAATACAGTAGTTTTATTATTGTAAATGACAACCAAATTTTTAATTTGACATTCAAGTAGTCAGCTGAACAATGCATTTTATTTATTTATCTTAAAAAAAGAAACTTTTAACTTATCCAGTTATAATTATATCTCGTTTAGATTATGCAAATCTAAGTTTGCATTTTCAAATCAACACAGTGTTATTGGAGTGTGTGATACTGTACCTTTCGTTCCTTTGTTTTTTTTTTTATTGTTACAATTTGTTGAATAATGTTTGGTAGGCCTAGGTGCAGGGAATGGACTCCACTTGCAACCCAGCAGTTGCGTCTTCGAAGTTTAATACAGGTAAGTAATAATAAAAGGCGAAAAAAGTTTTTATGTCAGCTTTAAACAATGGTTTACAAACAAACGCCTACAATGTCACGTTTATATTGCGTGCTTGCAGGACACAGATTTATTATATATAACATCCCGATTGTATATTTTTTACATTTTTCCGGTATGATAGCTATAACAGACTACAATTACGCTATGCATAGTTTTCCCTAAGAAACAAAGTGTAAGACCCTCTAGTTTTCATGATTAGATGCAATTAAGATATTATTATATCCATTATTAGATAACTTATCTTTACTAATAAAATAAAACTGAAGCTTTTTTTTATTTGTGTAAGCTTATATTTAGACCTACCAATAATTGGTATTGAAAAATATCTGTACTGATCAATAAAAATACCTAGTAAAAGAT
This sequence comes from Plusia festucae, assembly GCA_950381575.1. Lineage (NCBI taxonomy): Eukaryota > Metazoa > Arthropoda > Insecta > Lepidoptera > Noctuidae > Plusia > Plusia festucae. The sequence continues at coordinate 5,735,185 of OX494455.1, forward strand.
ATTTTTGACAAATAATTAGGGTTCCATGCGTAACATGGCATTGTTATCTTTCTTTTGAAGGTCAGATGTTAATTAATTCAGTGTTCATAATATTTTGGTTATTATGCATTTCATAGATAAGATATTGCTATGTAATTATAATATACCTTTCCAATAGAGATAGGTGATGTTTTTTTATATTTAATTTATTTTGAAAACTTAGAAGTATAATAAAAATATGTGAAACATAGAAGAATGTTGAGGCATGGATATTGCAATTAAGTGTTCATAAAAATGTATTTTAATTATTGTGTGTAATTCTTTCTTATTATTTGGTTCTAAAGTTTTTTTTTTGTAAACTTTTTACTGTCCCACTGCTGGACAAATTCTCACCCATTCAAGTCCAAATTTTTCATCTTAATCAACTGCTTGCTATCCAGATGAAGCAAGTGCAGCTTCACTTGACAATTGCACCTTTTAAATTTTTTCCCCCGTGGTGAAAAGTTTATGATTTCCCAAACCGAGAGCACGGCATCGGGATATGTCGGTCTTTACCGACTAAAAACACCCCGGTCCCATCATTGCCTTACCCAGAGCCGCAGGATCACTTGCGTATTCCCAACGCAGCTCTGGCAGGCCTTGGTCCTCAAAGACCCTTTCCAGAGGGGTGGATGTAAAATGTAAACATCCGAGGACTAACGCGTAGGACTAGTCCCGTTCGTATCCTCCGTGGCCTGTCAGCTGATCGGATGACCGGTTGCCCTCCTAGTCACCCGCAGGCCCGACCTCAAGGTGGGCTGAAGTCGACAACTTCACCTTGCCTTTTACAACAACGTTAATAAAAAAATATTTTTTTTATCAAAACTTTTTCAGATTGTTGGCTACAACATCAGGCCACCTGAGTGGTGCACCACTCCCTGCAGTTTCTACCTGACACTGCATCACACAACTATGTCGGCTCCATTCTACACCAGCGAGAGAATATGCTCGCCACATCCCAAGTGGAAAGATATTGATTCAGGTATTAACATAATCCACACTATTGTTTTCTGAGGTTTACGCGAATGTTAGACATTCAAATAAAACTAATTTTAAACGGTTTCTATCGCGGTATATTTTGATTTTAGTTCCCGACGTTTCGCCAGTGTCAGTGGTCAGTCGGCCCGTGACCATGACACCTGCGAAGGCTTCGAATAGAATAAGTTTAAAAGTAGTTTTATTTCAATAATCCACACTTCCATAGTTTTACAATGTGTTGTCCACGGCTATTGCGGTCTTTCTTAGGATTCAAGCTAACAACATATCAAGTAATAAAAGCTTAATATACACACAGAGTAATTTTTAGGGTTCAGCCATCATTAGAGTTCCACAGAGCAAAATGGGATCCCATTACTAAAAGCCTGCTGTGTGTCCCTCTGTCCATCCGTTACCAGGCTGTATCTCATGAACCATGATAATTAGATGGTTGAGATATTCGCCCTTTTTTTCTGTTGCCGCTATAACAACAATAACTATCTAACAGTGAAATAATTTTTCATGTCGGACCAGTAGGTCCTCAGATTAGCGCGTTCAACCAAACAAACAAATAAACAAACTATTCAGCTTTATAATTTTAGTAAAGATGGTATCGAACCCTTCGTGCGCGCGTTCGACTCGCACTTGGCCTTGTCTTGATCCAATGGTCTTACCCGGATACTAAACCCTAAGAACAGCTGATAAAAAAACAGTCATATCAATAGTCTTTCATCGCAACAGCTCTATATATCAGGGTATTGTGATGCAAGTAAGGTTGGATTTGCGAAAAAATATGTTCGTTACTAAACCACCTGTGTGATAAAACATAGTTTTGGCTGAGACTGTATTTCTAGTGTTTTTTTTTAAGTATCAATTGTTGGATAACAGGTACTTTATTCATGTCGTAATCAACTCTTTTAGTCAAGGTTACGTATTCCGGTTTCTCGCGTAATTTTGACGTTTCCCGCGTAATTCTGACGTTTCCCGTGTAATTCTGACGCTTCCCGTTATGCGTCAGAATCGTCATCGGTAGTGTCATGTGAGCTAAGTGGTCTATGTTGTGGTGGCCTAGCGGTTCAATGAACGGATTAGTGTGCAGTTGTGCACATGGTTGCAGGTTTGAACCCAGGCCACCCAGTACAAATGAGACTATTCAAAGTTATTACTTTCTTAGTTCATCATCTGCCTAGCCTGCTTTCCCAAGCTAGGTTACAAGCTACCAATCTTACCAGATTTAGCTGAATACTGTATTTTACAAAAAGCGACTGCCCATTTGACCTCTACAACCCCTTGCTGGGTAATACAATATGGGTATCATTTAAGCTATCACCAATTTAATTAGTTTTGTGTTTCTTAAATAATAGGGTTCGTCCTCAAAATAGTAGATCTGTCACCAAAATGTAGTCACCAAACAATGCAAAATCAGTTCCACAATAAATCACCTAAAATCCTGAGATATAAGGTCTAGTACCAAATAAATATTTTTGTATGTATTATAATAGGTGTGTCCTAATAAGTATTTAAGCAAACTAATTTAAAGAGATCACCAATAAATCATATTATGTTACCCCCTAACCTATCTGTAATGGACAAGTAAAAACATAGCAAGTCGCTTCTGGCACTCGCCGGCCGCTGCCGCGGCACGCTCGCTTCGCTCGCTCGGCTCGTGCGTGGGGGGTCGCAGTTCTAACCTAACCTAACCTATATCTTTACTTGCCTACTATTACGAAATAAAATGTTACTACTGTATTGGTGACAAAATATCAAATAAAAAGGAGTCGCAGTCAGGGATCGATAATCGATTTATTTGGTGACAGATCTACCATTCTGAGCACAGAGCTATTATTTAAGTAACAAAACTGTTATTATAAGAACGAAGTTTATATTCATGTAATGCAATACAATTTTATTGGTTATCGATCTCTTATTTTACACATATATTAACATTAATTTGATAATTCATACGTGGGAACAATTTTTGTTTATCTGAGAACGAAAATATTTCGTGGCGATAGATCTATTTATTAGGTGATACAACTTGATGACAAATATAAATTTTGGTGATAGAAAATATAGTTCCCATACAATATTCCATAGTAAGACTGGTTGTCCGAATCGTAATGACTTAACGACTGTCAAATATTCCTGTATGACAGTCGGGACCAACGTCTTAACTTGTTTTCCAAGGCATGGAGAGGTCTCGTTATGTTTAACAAATGATCACCCATCCACGGAACAAGTGCGGCGAGCGCCGCTTAACCTCTTAATATAGGTCAAACCGTAGGATGTGGTAGTGTGACGGTGCCGGCAGGGTCCACTCCGGTTTTTTAGGGTTCTGTACCTCATTCTGTATTTCGTCTTTCTGTCTGTCCGACCCGATTAATTTGTAAAGTAATATCGTTATACTACAAGTATAGACCTAGGCATAAAAATATATACACATAGCGAAATTGTAAAACAATAATTTAACAGGAACTCACCATCAATTTAACTTTTAATCAATTAACAACATAAAATTATAACAGTTCTCAAATCATGTATATATTTTTGAGTTTCAACAAAAACTTCTCGCTAAATAAGATTTACAATTTCGCTATGTGTATACATATTATTTATTTATGCTCGTGACTATACAGGGAAATGTCTCTAAACTATACATTTGTAATAAAAACATGAAGAATAAATAAATAAATAAATAAATATCTTGGGACAATCTCACACACGGTCATCTGATCCCAAACTAGGCAGAGCCTGTACTATGGTAACCAGACAACTGATAAACATACTTATATATTTCTAAATATATACATATTATAGATAAATAACACCCAGACACAGAACAAATGATCGTGCTCATCACACAAAGATTTGTCCTGGGTGGGAATCGAACCCACGACCTCCGGCTCAGCAGTCAGGGTCACTAACCACTAGACCAACAGGCCCGTCAAATATGAAATATGGTATTTGTACGGAACCATCGGTGGTTGAGTCCGAGATGCACTTGTCCGGTTTTATTATTGTCTAAAACAGTTTTTAAACGTGAAACTCGTAACAATGCATGTTATTGATACAATGAGTCAGTCCTGTGTTGCGTCTAGTTTTATCTGTGTCAATCCTTATCGGGTGGCATGCCTAATTAATGTTCTATTTACGCTTTTCGTATTTAGCACACGACCTTATTGCGTAAAAATGCGCGTTCTATAGTTGATTTTAGTTTTTTAGGTACGATATCAGCTGTTGTATACACTAATATTCAGTTTTCAATAAAGATACTAACAAGTTTTTGAACAAAAGATGTTTTGTGTACAAAATCCAAAAAAAATAATTTATTTATTTCAAATTGTGATGTCGTGGTGGCCTAGCGGTTCAATGACTTGATTCGTATGCACATGGTTGTACGTTCGAACCCAGGCAATTACCAATGTGACTTTTTCAAAGTTATATGTTCTTTCTTAATTATTTTAAGACACCATAGACAAACAGTAAAGGAAAACATCGTGAGGAAACCTGGATTCCAAATTTGGAATCTGAAATCGCCAACCCGCAATGAGCAAGCGTGGTGATATGCTCATTCTTTCTCTGTATGGGAAGAGGCCTGTCCCCAGGAGTGGGACATTTATAGGCTGGTATTATTATTATTATTTCAAATTAGGCCACTACTCGTATTTAGCACTTTTTGAATGTCATCATAATACATAGACAGCGCCCTGGTTCGCCCATTCTTGACCGCTTCCTAAGTGCTCTAGCTGGGGAGAAGAAACGGCCAAGCAGCACGCTGTTTTATTTAACATATAAATAAAATAAATAATAATAATGATTAATTAGGTACCATATAGGGATCTGGGAAAATAAGTGTTTGTCTTCAATAAGTGGATCTATGAATTTGCTTTTACTAATTCATGGATATTATAACAAAAAAGGATAGAAGTTATGTTTTCAAATCGCGTCGGTTTTGATACATGCATATTATTGCATATTAATAATTAAAAAAAACCATTAATATCTTGGGACAAGCTCACACATGGCCCTCTGATCGCAAACTAGGCAGAGCCTGTGCTAAGGTGACCAGACAACTGATAAATATACGTATATATTTCTAAATTTCTCGTGAGTCGTTGAGAGAAAAATTTAAAGAAATTAACATATTAACCTTGCCTTCTCTCTACATTTTTGAAAATATTATGTATGTGCGTAAAAATCTTTCTAGTTTCAAAGTAAATAGCGATTGTCATAATATAAACACCAGAAATAAAAATAAATTGGTAGTTCCAAAGTTTAGACTAACAAAAACGAACACCAAATCTTTTCTAGGGAATTCAATACGATTTTATAATAAACTGCCAGAAGCTATTACTAATCTGCCTGGTAAGAAATTCAAAACGTGTATTAAATCAATTCTCTTGAAAAGAGCTTATTATAAAATTGGGGACTATGTAGCAGACAAAAGCGCGTGGATATTGTAACTTCTGCACATGTGGCTTCCCTGGTGGTCTCTAAATTCAGCTTGTTTATTTACACAGTTCCATCTAAGCCTGTATTTCTAGAAGGCACATGACATGCCTTGACATTCCTGTTAGGGTTGATTTATTGACTAGGTACATATTATGGTATGTAACAATTTTTATTTTTTTTATTTTTCCGTATTGCTTTTTTTACGTTATAGTTTTAATAATTATCATTAATACTTGTGAATGCGTCAACAGCGTAAGGAACATATTGAATAGAATTGCTTTTGCTTTCTTCCGTTACTAGGAAAGATTTCATTGTTATAATTAATAAGTATTTTTTTTTATGTTCCTAGCGTTATTGACGCACATATTCCATGATCTATTGTATACAATAATTATATTTTTTTTTAAAAGAGTAACTTATGGAGTTTCTTGCCGGTTCTTCTCCATAGGAATGACACTTTGGAACCGCGCACCTAGAGTCAGTAGTTTTTAAAGTTAACGTTTCTAAAGCGCCTATTTTAGGTTTACTAGAAATAAAAACATTTTGATTTTTTTTTTTTTTTAAATACATACATATATAGATAAATAACACCCAGACACAGAACAAATGATCGTGCTCATCACACAAACTTTTGTCCTGTGTGGAAACGAACCCATTGCACGACCTCCGGCTTAGCAGTCAGGGTCACTAACCACTAGACCAACAGGCCAGTCAATTGTAATGTTTGTAAACAAAAATGTATTGTTATATAATATTTCTCCTGTACGCCTGCCACTATAATTAAACAGCTTTGTTTCTGATCGGTCGATGGAACTTGACAAATGTATGAAATTTTATTTAGTCTTTCTTTTAATGCGTTGAATTTATTGATAGAATGTCGTGGTAGCCTAGCTGTTCAATAACCGAATTCTTATGCACGAGATTACAGGTTCGAACCCAGGCTAAAAAGGCCACAGTGTTACTGTGTTAGTGATAATGTGATTTTTCAAAGTTTTGTATCTGGAAATCGGCAAAGGTGAATATCGGAAAGAAACCTGTATTACTAAATGGAAACTGAAATTGCTAACCCGCTATGAGTACGTGTTGGGATCAATCTCGTTTCTTCTTTATCTAAGAAGAGTCTTTTGTCCAGCAGTGGGAAGTACACTGAACAGGCATAATTATACTGTACTAGCTGACCCGGCGAACTTCGTACCGCCTTATCGTAAATTTGATGCACTACTTTATTTTGTATAGCTGACCTTGAAAATTATACATTTAATTTTGCATATTTTAAAAAAAGCGCGTTACGAATGTCAACGTCATTCAATTTAAAACAAAACCCCTGTGGTGATCTATGACACTACAGAGTATTATTTTCTTAATATTTTTTTCCGTAAGAACCTTGTACAAAGTATTAGAAAACTACAAAAAAAAAACAGCCAAATCGGTCAAGCCATTTTCATGCTATGTCGTGACAACGGAAAACGGGTTTCATTTTTATATATATAGATGATCGAATTCAAGTGCCAAATCCTTTTCTTAGTTCTCACATATCAACTAGCTACACCAAAAAAAATGAAACTTCTAAGTAATAATGTATTATTTGATAATGATTTGCTTGAAGCGTCTCGTAATTCTTTAACAGATTTAAAAACTTTCTAATATAAACATTCTATCAATATAATATTTAGCGTTAAATCATTAAGAATAAATGAATAAAATTAACATTTGCCAACTTTCTCTGATACGGATTCAGATAAAATATAATCAACTTTGGGAATATCATACAATGCGTTTATACTGTTTACAAACATGTTATCATTTCTATTAGGAAATTCAATTGCGTCATCACTCTGAATCACTATTTTGTTGCAGAGTTGACGCACCGCATGTCGTCAACGAATGTCGTCATACGAATATGGTGTCACCTTCTACATCCAACGGACGATAGCTCAAAGTTACCCCAGGATACTGTCATACAAACTTGGGGAGTATATTTTAGTGGCCTGAGATACATAGGAGCTAATCTTGCTTCAAATTTCACATCAGACTGCTTTAAAAGCAATACCTTAGTATTCCAAATGCACGGAGGATATTTCTGTTCGTATAAAAGTCTAAAGTTAGATGTGATTCCTCCAGAAAACGAAATAGAACACGGATCATTATCTTCAGACTCGTCAGAAAGGACCAATCTCTCTAAAATCACTTTAGAAGCCAAACATATATTGAGCAACAAGTTAGTTAAAGAATCGAGGTCTATATCTCCTAGTAAATATTCGAAAAAGTCTGATAAAGAGTATTCTAAAAGTCATAGTCCTGTAGAGAGAGGGTTCCAACAGAATTTTCCAACTCTCCGATCATCAGCTAGTCTGAACATCGGGCAAAGTCAAAGAGATTATTATAGGCGGAAAGAACCAGCTCCTGAGTACGGTAAAGGCGATCCGAACCATATTTACGAGCATTCCCCTGAAAATTTAGACGTAAAAGAGTTCACTACAAGCGCAAACTGTGATAAAATGTGTAAAAATACGTCACAAGAAGATTTATCGTGTAAAGTAGATTTAAGTGAAACGGCAGAAAGTTACGATTTGAGGAATGAGTCCGACGGTGTTCCTAAATACAGATACATGGCTCTTAATTTCTTGAAGTCTGAGATTAGGCCTAGTTACAACGCTACGAAGCTGCAGCAATTACATTTGCTTCAATATTCAATAAAGAAGAGGCAGGAAGCTGTTCAGGACATAAAGGAGAGGATATACAAGAAGTCTGCAGTGACGAATGATGATTGGCCCCAGAGTGACGATTTAGGTGATGCTAGATTGAAATTTAAGAGCAGATCTCAAAGAAATTTGTTCTCGCCGGACGATAGTGATAGTTTAAGTAAAGATAAATCGTCGTCACAAAGTGATTTGAGTGCCAAGAATGGGAGGGTCAAAGAACGACCTGCTGTATCTAATGGACCAAGGTTGACATTAAAATTGAATGATCTCTTATCTTTTAAGGTTAGTAGAGAAAGATTTGGTTTTATAAGAGTAGATAAATAAATATCATCACTCCATTCACTTAATTGTTTTTCTTGATGATGAATTTTTTTACCATTGCTTTCATCATTATGTTTCTACCATTTTTTTTATATGTACTACATTGAATGAGAATGAGAACGAAGCGTTAAGATCGGCTTCCAGTCTTACCAGAAAATGCATCCGAGTACCACTTTATATGTGACTGATAACCTGAACAAGTTAAAGTGGAGCTGGGCTGGTCACTAGCCGCATGACTCCAGATAAGTGGGCTAAAATAGCTACTAAGTTGGTTCCTGAAGCCAGAACTCGCAAACTAGGTACGCTGAGGAGACGGTGGTGGGAGGACATCGATCGCTTCTTAAGTGATTGGTGTCAATAGATCGAGACAGAAAGATCTGGAGCAAAACGGGAGAGACCTTTGACCAGCTGTGGGATAATAATTTGGTTACAGAAAAAAAAAAGTGGTAATGTGACCCCATTTGGTAAGACTGGTTGTATGACTGAACGATATCTATGCTAAATGGATGGTCCCATCTGTCGTCCGTCCAAGGCCGACATTAATCGATCTGATATATTTTTTTTTTGTTTCTACATAATTCACTAAATATCCAATTCCAGGCAAAACCATCACCGTTCCAAAGGGCAGAACATGTGAGACTAACAAAACAAATAGAGATCTTAAGGTTCAAGCGAATAATACTGTCGGATGAAAGAGATAGCAAGCTCACTAACATAAGGAAACTGAAAGAGAGGCGAGCTAAGCTGTTCGAAGAGAATCAAGATGTCGGTGAGTGTAAGGATGATTTTTCTGTTTGAGCTTTTTGGGTTAAACTTAGGATTTTCTTTAAAAATTTGTGTCTTTAAGAAAATAATGCTTTTAGGGTCATTGATATGGATAAAACCCAACCTACCAAAATACCTGAAGTTTACCATATATTTTTCTGTGTAGGCACGGAGCTCATGCAGAACTACCACTCATTATCTCGGCGCAGTGAGATAGTCCGAGAGTCCCGTCAGTCGTGTGCGGCGGTGCGGGAGCTGGCGGCTGCTTCGCACCGCGCGCTCTCTGCACAACGCACCGACCTGCTCAAGCAGCTGCACCAGCTGTTCTATATAGATACGGTAAGTTGGTTTACACCATGGAAATAGCTAATGGAGAAGAACCGAAGGTAATACGGTGGATGATGACCATAAACATCGCTTTTATTAAGGTGGATGGCGAAAAAATGGGTCTCCCTTGTTTGACCGAAAAGAATTTGACAAATTTTCAATTCCCAAAAAATTTTTCGCTTAATTTCATTTGCCAAATTATTACTAAGCAAAAAATTTATTGTACACATACATATTATCCCCGAAAAAATAGGTTCTTTCATTAGCAGAATAATACACAAAAAACATTTGTGCGGACTAGGTATGAAAAGTAAAATCTATTGTATTTTTTCTTTTTCAAAACAATAAAATTATACAAATAAAGTTAAAGCACAAAACGCGTCCAGATTGAGGACTTCTGACGTGTGGCTTAGCAGTCAGGGTCGCTTACTACTAGACTAACTGGCCAGTCATAATTACAGTCAGGCTGTCCAAACATATTATTTTATTCACGCTAAAGCGATCACAAATCCTTCCATTTTATCTCACACAGAAAGACGCTACAACGTGGACGATTATCGACGTCCCGCTACCAGTATGTGGGGATGAGTATCCCCGAGGGTCGAACCCCGTAGCGGACTCTGTGGCTGCCGGCTTCGTGGCCCAAGCCACCTGCCTAGCAGCCGCGCTGCTGAACCAACCGCTGAGGTACAAGATCACGTTGCTTGGATCGGCTAGCAAGATCCTGGATGTAACACCGGATTTGCCTGACCCTAAGTAAGTTTATTTCGTTTGTGCCTCCAATTTCAATACTTGGGGCTGTTTTACCGTGCATTAAGTAGATAAAAATATATTATTATCTTGCATGTAATGTATCATGTACACCATGTTTAAACAAATAAATTACTTACATATTTGCATGCATACTTACTTGCATACTTACTTGCATATTTATTTTTTTACAGCATACCCCTGTTTCCTCGCGGTGGTGACACAACACTGTTTCGATACGCGCTCTTTCTACTCAACAAGTGTATCGGTCAGCTTGTTTTCGGCCGTGGCCTGCCATTATCTGATATCCGACCGACGCTCGCCAACCTACAGAGGCTGTTAACTGCGCCGCCTAACTTGTGAGTATTGAATTCGAAAGACCCATTATACAGATAGATTTTTTATTTCACCTGGGGCCATATTCACTAAGTTCAAGTCTAACTTTAAAACTATCGCGTTGTAAGATTTTAATAAAATTACGTCACGGGATGTCTGCTTGCGACCACGGCCAGTGTGACCCGGCCGAAACGTCAAACCTTAAAAGGTAAATGCATGAGTTCGCGTTAATTCCCGTGACGTAATTTTATTAAGTCCAATCCAGTATCCAATAATCCAGTCGTTAACGTCATACTATTACGTGTAGTGTTAAGAGATGCTTTATCTCGCTCCACTTACTATACTTTTAAGAAAAAAATCTGTTAAATGGTCTAAAACGTGTTTGCTAACACTACCCTGTGACTCTCAGAACACAAAAAAATATTTGGCGACCCTGGGTAGTTGAACTATAGGTAATCTGTACTAATATTATAAAGCTGAAGAGTTTGTTTGTTTGAACGCGCTAATCTCAGGAACTACTAGTCCGATTTCAAAAAATATTTTCTTTTAGTTAGGCTATAATTTGCCGCGGTAACTGACTCTCACGCGGGCAGAGCCGCTAGCAAAAGCTAGTCTACGATATGCCGCGTTATGTTTTGTTTGGACTTAGAGAATAACCCCCCTGAAGAAGAAGTTCTTTGAATTCTGAAAGGACCAAATTTTATTAAACAACTAAAAACGAAATAGCCTTGGTACCCTTGACCCAGACAATAAAAATATTAGGATTAGTATTTTGTATCCAGAACAAGTATAGTATACAACTGAAGAGTTTGTTTAGTTGAAAGCGCTAATCTCAGGAACTGCTGGTCCTATTTGAAAAATTCATTCACTATTAGATAGCCCACTTACGAGGAAGGCTATAGGCTATAACCGACGCCCACGCGGCAAAAGTTAATCTTAAAGTTTTGTAATCTTTCAGTTGCTCCAACTGTTTGTACGCTTAGATCTTTTGAACTAAGCCACAGATATTAATTCATTTTCCAGAATTATACAGAATGATTCAAGACGAAGTTTTTGTGTATAATTATAAGCATTTCTTAATGTGCTAGCCCGCGCGAAGCCGGGCGGGCAAGTGCAGTATATTCTTTACATGTTTGTCATACAAATTTAAACCTTATTGTGTAGGTCTGACACCACAAAGTTATATGGCACGTACCGATGGCTGGCGGACAGCCAGTGTCCTCGCACTCAGTCGTTGAGGAGTCTCGTCGCGTCCGAGAGGTGCAAGTTTAGACCCTTCAATAGGTTTAAGGTATGTATCATTATTTAAGAATAGTAGTCACACTTTGAAGAGACGGTAGCCTAATGGCTAGGGCATCGGACTTGCGATCTTGTGGTTGCGGGTTCGAATCCCACCTATTACGCTACCGACTTGTACCCACTCGTAACAAGTAAGTAAGCAAGCACAAGCTTAGCACAAGGAGTTAACAAGAATACTAGTAATGTGCTGCGTAACATTGCTGATAAAAAGAATATATATATATATATATATATATATATATATATATATATTAATAATAATAATAAATTTATTATATAGAAATTGTAAATAAATATATAATAAATTAATAAATTTATTTACAATTTCTGTAAAGTTGTAAATAGTAGATAATTTTTCGAAAAGTCATAAAATAAGTTTCACTTCTTACGTTTATATACATTCACACATTTTTTTTTCAACTTTTTCTCTTTTTATTAAAAGGACGCAGTAGACGGTCAATCACCACAGACAGCGATGAATCTTCGGAAGCACAGACACTCTCGCAGCGTTGGCAGTTATCACGATGATCAGGTAATTTTTACTACACTTTAAACAACATTTTTTCGGAGTACAATAAGTGCGAGTTTGTTTTATAATAGGCATGCGAAATGTTTTTTTTTGTCAAGGTGTTGCCAGCTACATTGTCCTGGGTCTGAGTGTTTGTGGTACCTTCGTTGTCTCTGATTCCTTAACACAAGTGCTATAGCTACTTACTTTATTCGGAGCAATGTGTGTGATGTTGTCCGCATTTATTTATTTATTAACTGTAAGTGCAGATAATCGTGAAATTTGATTGGTTTATTTATATGTCAACCTGCAATTCCAGTACTGCGATTGGTTGATAGATTTTCGCCATACGAACCACGTTAGATTTGACTGCAACGAATTTTACAGCTTTTCAGCGACCCAGGATAGTCTGTTTTATTGATACTTTGATAATAAAACACCCAAATTCTGAGCATTCGAACTCTAATTACTATGATTATCTAGAATAACCGAAAAAAAAACATTATATAAGTTTTTAAAATAAAAGAAAAGCATTTGTGTTGACACTCATCACTCAATTTTTTTGTGAGTTTATTTTTCTTTTTTTTTCTAAATTGTAAGTAGATGAAATTTGGTACAGAACATTTTGGTTTATGTAGCAATTAAGTGTTCGTTGAAATTGGATGCATGTTAGTTAGTTGTAGGTAGGTATAAGTTAAACCAATAATAATTGTAAGTTAACATTTTACTGAAAACTCTATTTGTTTCACAGGAGGTACCAACACTCGAAGATTCAACCACGTCAATAATGGGAAGCGAACCCAACATCTACAACATGAAACTAACCCAAGTCGACAACTCAGAACAAACTCAAAGCCTAAAGTCTCACAATTCTGACTCAGAAATACTCAGACTCAACGAAAACGAACCGAATCAATCGAAAGTCGTGTTCACATTAGGCGACGAATCAAAAATCGATTTAGGCGAGAAACTAGTCCGGATATCGACTAATAATCAGGATGAGGTCACAACACTAGAAGACGTCAAACAAATCTGTTCGGAAATCAAAGATTATTGTTCTTCAGATGTCCAAGAAGGTTTAGATATTGCGAAGCATTTAGAGTTAGTTAAAGTTGAGGATATTGATATTGCTGAATATTTAGAGAATAAAATTAGTACTGGTTCCGTAGGCGTTGAGTGTGAGGCAACGTGTGCCAAAGTTGTCGATGTTATTGTAATACCTAGTGCGGAAGCCATACTCGATACGGGACAGACTGTAACACAAATCGTTGAAGAATAGTGGTTGCGGTTCTGCCATTTGTTGGAATTGAGAATTAGGTGATAGGTGAAGTTTTTACAATATATTTACTTGCGTTGTGAAATTTTGTATTAAAAAAACTATCAGCCGGTTTCTGAATTAAGTATTCTGACTTGACAATAAGGTCAATGTGGGCAAATCCGTCTACGGGGCTATTCCATACACATGCATTTACTATTCATTCCAGAATAGTTTCGCTATTACTGGTTCGGTCGATAAAACAGGATCAGTTTTTAGTTCCAACTATGATTCATACATGGAGCAAGGTTGCCTACAAGAGTAAAAAAATACATTTGAAGTTTAGTTGTGCTACGAAATCGAAACTCAAGTGTTGCGTGCTGCCGTTTCTTATGAGGTAAATATTTAATTTTACTAGTTAAGACTTTTTGAGTATGCATAACATGTAGTTTAATAAGTGTTTCAACGGATTTTTCTATTTGTTTTAATAGAAACCAGTAGATACAGAAATAATTGTAATGAAAAATACGTAATCTCAAAATGGTCAAGTGGGAAAATCCGTCTAATTTCAAAGGGGCTAAATCGTCATATACCGGAATTACCCCATTGCAGATGTTGTCAACCTTTTTCATCCTCCTGTTCCTGCTTTAGTTATAACTACTACTACCTACTACTAATAACCTATATAGGGCCTATGGTCAAATAAAATGTTTATTAATATTATTATTTTGTTTGTTTTCAGTTTTCTCATAATTACTAAATAATAGTAATCATGGTGAGAAATTATAAAAGAAAAACAACAAAGGGCTCCTATAACAAGCACAAGTTGCATGCAGCTGTACTGGCAGTCCGAGATGGTACATTGACTGGATATAAAGCAGCGCAAATCTACCAAATTCCACGGACATGAGAATAGTTATATGGAGCAGGAATATGAAAGCTATTCTGTGAATGAACATGTTCTGGTAAAATATTATGTTAAAAAAAAGTGGACTTATTATGTTGGAGTTAAAGATGCGGTCTACGCCGACGAACAGACGAATGAACCGTATTTTTCAATAAAGTTTTACAAAACAGTAAAGACACCAAAACTTACATTTAAGATAACAAGAATAATAGATCGAGATGAGGTTCCACAGAATTCAATTGTAAAAAGAATTAACCTGTCAAAAGATCCGGAAAAAAGGAATGATTTCTTTTTAAATGATGAAGATGATACAGTGTTCTTCTCCTAGATTTTTTAAAATTTTGTTTGTAACCGTTTTGTTTTTGTTTATGCCATCAATGATTGATCATATTATTCAGGTATTTTATTTCTAATGTTGTATTTTGATAACTTAAAGATTTATGTTTGTAAAGAAAGGATATTTGTTCATTTTAACGGTTTTGTTTTGCTATCACTGCTGATTGTTTAGATAATTATATTTCATTTATAATGTGATATCTTGAAATTTTATGCCTTAATTGTGTTACGTAGTACCTAAGGACAAAAATCAAGAACCCTACAACAGCTTTGAGTATGCTTTGTTGAGAATGTTCCATTTTTAACACAAATAATAATATGTCATTAATATAATATTATGTCATCAAGAATAAAACCATTTATTTTCGGAAACTGATTTTTTTTAAGCACAGGTGCTGCGTTAGCCCCCGAAATTAAAATTTTCTGTTTCTTGCAATTTGCATATCAGTGACAAGTTGTTACTTGATCAAAATATGATTCGCGACAATAACAAGTATAATGTTAAATACAAGAATGATCAAAAGATTCGCTCCATTCGTTTTTACTTAGATTGCTCAAAATAAGCTCGATTTCGGAAATTTTACCATTTTTGACCAGATCTATGAGAGACCCAATGTTTTGAACATTCTTATTTTTATATATATGATTCGCGACAGTAATATACTTGTTACTGTCGCGAATCATATTTTGATCAACAACAAATTGTCACTAATATTTGAATTTCTCGGACTACTACGACGCAATAACCTTAATTCAATTTTTAATAAAACATGAAGTGCAGCTTTTTTTTAAATTTAAATGCTCTTATAATTAACCGAATTCATTAAAAATAACCCTTTTTATTTAAGTCTCTACCAAAAATACTATTATATGATACTAAGAATTAAACTGTTAAGTGAAAATATTTAGTTCTCAAACTTTTTAGAAAGGTTTAAAGTCCCTGGCTATAAAAATAGGTCGGATTAGCCCCCAAAAAATATTTTAGAGAGTTAAACGTAAATTATACCTTATTTTAATGATGTTACAAAACATTTTTCTTCATCGTCTGCATTTACTTTTTTACAAATTGCATACTTTGATTTAACGGCGTAATTCGAGGGAATTTGACTACTAGACGGATTTGCCCCTAATCCTCGGGAAAATCCGTCTAACGACCGATTTTTAAAAAAACTTATTAGTTACATGTGGAGGGCTGGTCTGTTGTTTCGAATCGATGTGTATTACAAGACAACAAAATTCTGTATCGCTTACAACCATCAAATTTATAATCAAGTAGTAAGTGTACCAGTTATAGTTAACCAAATTCAACTTTCAAAAAAGTATGACGGATTTGCCCACATTGACTCTCTAACTGCACGGCCTTGTGATTTGTCGGAAAATGTTACACGCTGTCACGCGATTGGTTGATCAGAGTCGAGACTCAAGTAGAAATTCACTATTAAAAATGGCTGTATTTGGCTCTGGCTAAGTAAAAGCCCAGAATAAGCGTTTTTTTGTCATCATTAAAGTTTTTTCATGACAATTAAATTACTTTGGAATTGAAATGATAGAAAAGAAATGGTTTTGGCTTGAATATTACTAGCTGTTTCCCGCCAATCTGCCCGCGGTCTATATACAGGATTAATTTAAAAGGATTGCGTATAATCAACTAGGTAATTTGGTGCATTAAATGAACAACTTTTCCCAAGAAACATAAATAGGTCGAAATCTTCAAACACAAGTCAGAAAACCTGTCACTTTGTACGAAAAGTTCATTTTCCATTGTAAGATTTCGACCTATTAATAAATATGATTTGAAAATATAAAAAAAATATAAAATAGCCTGTTACCCGTGGATAGCGTAGCTTGCCAACGGTGAAATATATGTACAATGGTGTTGACTTATCCTTTTTGTTGATTTTCTTTATGGGAAGAGATATATTTATTATTTTATTTGCCTTTCATTAAGACTTTCCATACCCCCTCCGAAACGCATAACTTAACAATGGAAATGTTCATATGTGATTCACGGGACGGTGAAAGGGTTTAATTAATACGTTTGAAGCCTTTTAATAGATTTTGCACATAAAAGTATAGTAAGTCGAAAAAGATAAGGCATCTCTTAACCTCATGTTAACCGCTTGGAGTGAATTAATAAGGCCCCTTTAACATGTCCAGTACAATGAAGTGTGAACGGAGCCTTACGTCGCCTCGTGTACAAACGGACTAGCGACGAATCATAGCACTTAACTATCTATATATTTAAAACTCTTCCGTTACTGACTGACAGACAACGCACAGCCGAAACTACTAATCGTAAAGTGCTGAAATTTGGCATGTGTGTTTGTTGGGAGGAGTAGGCTACCACTAAGAGAGGATTTTTGGAAATTCCCCCCCAAAGGGGAGAAAAGGGTGGTAAATTGAAAATGTGTATTTCTCAATGGATTCACTTAAAACTTTGTATGTAGGTTCCACCAGTGAAGCAAGTGAGCGTTAAGAAAGACTCCACGCGGACGAAGTCGCGAGCAAAAGCTAGTTTGATCATAAATGTGTTAGTTTTCTTATGATCGAATGTGGGTAAAAAAAAACACAAGTGAAGTAATTTAGTAATTTTATAAATGCGTTAGTCGACTACGGGAACGAGTAATCGACTAAATAGAAATGATTCTTTAATTTTAACAAATGGCTGCCATGTAAATATGTAGGTTTTGTATGTTTAAAAAAGAAATTATTTATCTGGAACCGTATACCTACTTAATATTATTCCATATAATATGTTGGTAAGACCGATGCAATAATGTAAAACAATAAATTGTTCTATGAAGTTTTTTGTACTGTTAGCAATGAATTTAGATTGTTTGTATCATAAGCATGTAACTCAAGATATTTAGCAAATTATTGTAAGATTATTTATTTCATTTGAATATCAATTCTAGGTTCTACGGAATAAGGTTCTTATTTAAATTAAAATAAACTTTGGTTTAGAACATGTGGAACAATGATTAATTTATTCATTTTGTTCTTTTATTCTTTGCTAAGTAGCAAAAATATTTCAAAGTTAACCTCTGGTTTGTGAAACGGTTAATAAATGTCAAAGCTCATGTTAAGCGCTCTGATTGGCTGAAGTATTTTGATCAACCAATCACAATAGTTATCAATTGATTTGATAAAGAATTAAATAGGGGTGCGGACTCGATATAAAAGTGAAAGTGTATTTATTAAGTGAGATAATAAAAAAATATTATAACGTATTTTTTCTTTCTTCAAAACAACAAAATTTTACAACTTTAATGTTTGGGTGAGTTCTTGTGACGTCATATGTAGGCGACAATAGTAGCCACAAGTGACGTGGTGAGCCCCCACGCCTTAACTTAAATTCGCTGTATCTATGTAGATAATCGTTATTTTGAAAAAGCAAACAATACGTTTTTTATATTTTTTTATTATTTAGAAACCGGATAAGATACAAAAATAACCGTCCGCATGCCTATTGATTAGTCATTCAAAAACCGGGGGTGAAACTACTTAAAATGGTGAAAATACCCGTAGCTTGTATACATAAATAAAATCATTTTCCTTCTCTCATACAACTTTTCAAGTCATACTTTTATTTCAATCTTCCTATGTCTAGCCTTTTCCCAAGCTATGTTGGGGTCAGCTTCTAGTCGTACCGGATTTAGCTGAATAATGAATTTTACATGGTGCGACTGCCTATCTGACCTCTACAACCCATTTGTACTGAGTAATTCAGTATCCCATAGTAAGACTGGTCAGAACTGTAATGATTTAACGACTGTCAAAGATCACTGTATGACAGAAAAGACCAACGGCTGAACCTGCTTTCCGAGACACGGAGGGATCTCGATAATATGTTTACAAATGGTCACCCATCCACAGACCAACCGCGGCGAGCGTGGCTTAACATTTGTTATAGGTCAAACTGTACGGCTTATACTTAGCCAGGGGACCCTATTTTATTTTAATCTTATCCTTGTATATTACACATTTTCATCATAATACAATTATTGCTTTCCGAATCCTTGTTTTAATAGTCACTTATTAGTAGGTAGCGATGTTAAATGGGTTTGAAAAATAAAAATCTATTCAGTTCGTCAGTTAGACATTAAAAAAGCTATAGGTACTATTTAATTATTTAAATAGTGAGCACGTATTATTTCTTTAATCAGAACTTAAAAAAAAATACAAAAATGCTCTTTAATCTATCTGTTGCCGCGACTCCTTACTTTATAACCAGGGGCTTGTGACGTCACACTGTGTCAACAATTGTAGCTCATAAATGACGTCATACGAAATTTCAATTCACAGCAATCACAGCATCTTCGTATTATTGTGTTTACGACTTGTACCCTTTACTCCCTTTTGTGATTTATAATGAGATCTTCTTCTTCCTGCCGTTATCCCATTCATATGGGGTCGGCGCAATGCGTATTTTCCTTCCATTCCTCTCTATTACTCGTCATCGCGGCATCCACTCCTTTCTTTCTCATATCATCTTCCACAATCCATCCATCTCTTTTTCGGTCTCCCTCTGTTTATATACCCATCCACACTCATGTGTGTTTATTTATGTGACTAGATAAAGTATAATTATGTATGTTTTTTTCAATAATACATTTCACTGGCTACACTGGCCTGTTAGTTTATTGGTTAGTGACCCTGACTGCTAAACCGCTGGTCGTGGGTTCGACTCCCACCCACGAAAAATCTTTGTGTGATGAGCACGATAATTTGTTCTGTGTCTGGGTGTAATTTATCTATAATATGTATGTTATTTTAAACATAGTCTAAGTATGTATATCAGTAATTGTCTGGTTACCATAGTTTGGCATCAGATGACCATGTGTGAGATGTCCCAAGATTTATTTATTTATTATTGGCTCAATATTTTTATTTGAATTAACACGCTGTGCTCATAGAAGGACAAAGCAAGTAGGTACCTATGGTAATATTCTGTGTAGCTTTCCTCCATTGGTAGGTTTGTTTGTGATTCTTGGTCTCCACTCAGGGACTCGTCTACTCCAACGGCTACCGGTCCTTCGACAGACCTGACCCGCCCACAAAAACTAGTAATACTAGTAAAATATAAACAAAATTATGCTTATATTTTGTGGATGGATATTGAATTGTGTTCTTTCTGTAACCCTCATAAATCAACTAATTATAAAAACATTGAAATAAAGCAAAATTCTGTAGCATGACTGACACTAGCGCCGAGTCTGTGGGACTTCTTTCGTGAAACGGGCTCTAACTTCGTTCATCAAATGATAATAATTCTGGTACCTACCTACGCTGTGCCTAAAAAAATATTAATTTGTAAATGTATGTAAATTGTAAATATGTATCGGATATTTTTCTTGTACTGCGTCTTACATAATCGGCTGTTGTTAAAATTAAATATTTATTTCGATTCTCTGTGTTTAGTTTTATTTATTATAAATCTGAACACATCGACATTTTTTAACAAGCTTTTTTTTTAATTTGCTATAACTATTATTATTATACTTTTTTTTAATTTAGCAGATATCATGACATCAACCGACGCCGACGTCACTCTAAATCCAATATGGCCGCCTTCTAAATATGGCAGAGCAGGTTTTTAATTTTTCTCCTACAATATGAGTAGATATAAAATACAAGGACCTGTTGAGAATTATACGAGTGCTCGTGGAGAGAATTATTAGGGCATTGCAAAAAAATTAATTACTCTCTTTCAATTTAATGTGAATTAGATCATATTTTTTTATAGCTACACATTATTTAATGTAGCCAAATTTTGATTTGAAAAAAAAAATCAAATTAATTTAAATTAAAAGATAAGTTTTTTTTATTTGCAATATTTCCGGCAATTAAGGAATGATTTCAAAAAATGTTTTTGTAATCGATATGGTAATACCTCAGAGGTAGTTCCTTATACATTCTGTAATAAAGATTAATTTCTAATGGAAATATGAACTTCGAATAAAAAAAATAAAATAAAATTGTTTTGTACTTACATACTTACAATTGTTTTGTTAAAATTGAAGTAGGTTTTTTAAGTGTAGGTAATAAAATTAATGATGACTAAATGATGGTCGGTACTAAATTATGAATCTACTAGGTTGTAATTTGCGAAAACAATGTGAGTTTACGTAGTAGACAAAGGGTCTCTCTTTAAATACGCTTTTCCAGTGAATGATGATGAAATTCCAAGATGGTGCTCCAAAGCGGCGCACGCGGTGCACAAATTCTACGCCCATGTAGCTGCATGTGTCCGCTTGTTAGTGGTTGACGTGCTCTATGCGTAGCGTGTCCGTGGCTGCCGTGGATGTTGTCACTAACGTGTCCCGTTGTGGACCAGCGCCTTTAAGCCATACGTTTGAAGAGCAATCTTATTCACATACCTGACCACTGGCATTAAATTTTATTAAAGTCATAAACTCCCGGGTTCGATCAAGTGTTTCTCAGTCAAAATAAAGACAATCATTATAAGAAGAGCTTCGACTGGGTTTAAGACTACTTCATTTTAAATTGTATACTAAGAGAATGAGGGGTCGTATTATACTGGCCAGTATATAGACCAGCGAAAATATAAATAGCGCGCCACCGGCACGCATGCGCGCTCCCGATCTGTTCTAAATTCAAATAGTCCGGCGCTCGCGCAGCCCGGACGTTTGAAAATCGGATTTTAAATCCAAATTTCGAAATTCCAATCCCGACTCCGACTGGAAAGGCCACGTGATTGGTACATATTTTATAAGGAACGTGTGAATTGAATTTAGAATCGTTAGTGTTGTGAACTGTGAAAAATGTGTGAACAGTGCGTGCAGCGTTGATTCCACCAAAAAGGATTTATTTTTGCGTTTTAACGCATGTGGTAAGTACATTTTTTATTAATTTGTCTTATTTCCAGTGGAAAATCTTTAAAATAACTAAATACAAAAAAACTCATCTAAAAATATTCCTACAAATCTAGAATATTATGCCGTTACATAACTATAAATAATTCGTTGCCCAGACAATTAATTTAATTTGGTGATTTGGCTAAGCGCCGGTTTTCAATACAATCTGTAGGTCATGTAATTAATGTTGGATTGATATTCACTCGACAAGTGCTTCGACATTTGATCTAGTAATAGGTGTTATATCTTTAGTCCAGATAATAGTCTATTTGTTCTCTTAGCGACGAGACTTCTTGTCTATGTGTAGTTAAAACTAGAATCACGCTCGAATGATTGCTACGTCATTTCCTATTCCATCGACAACGACTTTTGTTAGTTTTTACAGACAACAGCTAAAGTAGATGATGAATTGAGTTTATAACTTTTGGAGTCAAAACTAATCACGAATATATTTGTAAAAGCGATTGTATCATCAATTTCTCTTGCTGAATGTACATTATTATTATGTATATAATGACATTATATATGTATGGATAAGCTTTTCATTGAGACATTCAATTTCGCATTAAAAAGCGCAGACAAGATGAAAACAAAATATGTATGTGTGAAAATAAGGAATGACTGTGTCGAATCTGAGTGGCTACATGTGTCTGTCACAGCTATTTTTCAACAGTCACATGGAATCGTCCATGATTTGACACACTATTCTTCATGAGTAGGTAAGTTTTTAAGAGTACATTTTTTGTACTACAGTTATGAAGACCTTCGTGGTCGAGTGGCGTACACACCGGTTTTCAAGGTGTCGTTAGCTCTGAGCGCCTCAGACCTCAGCTATAGCTAGCTCAATGTAGAAAAAATCACTTTATACATTGTCTCTTGGGTGTTTGTGGTACCTTCGTCGTCTTTGAATCCATAACACAAGTGCTTTAGCTACTTACTTCGGTTTCGGAGCAATGTATGTGATGTTGTCCACATAAAAAAAAACATTATTACCATGTTTTGTATTACGCAAATTTGTCGGAACATCGGACATCCATGTAGTCTTAGTTTTTAGACAGCTGATTTGACTGAAATTTTATATGGTGTTCAAAACCCATAAATGCTTGACTAATACTTTATATCCATTATATATAAGGTACAAAATGTAACGTGTATAGTATGATAGAATATGATTTAGCTTGACTTATTCAGAAGTCAAGGATTGCATCGTATTTTTCACTTTTGAGTATTTTTTCACTTTGTCTAGCTAATCAGTCATTTTTATTTTAAACGATTCCTACATTAGTGAATAATCTCATCATCTCAAAAGCTTCGACCAATGTTTGTAATAGGGAATTAAATCATAAAAGGAATATTTAAAGAAAACAGACTTAAAACAAGCATTGGATAAAATATTTCCTAAAAAAATAAAGCTTGTACCTACTAGCAATGTGATATGCTACTAAAAAGCTTGTACTAGTATTCCGGTGAACCGGTCGTGCTAATCTAAATGCTTGTGTTACGAGTGGGTTCACATCGATAGTGCAATGGTTGGTTTTATCATAATATGATCGCAAGTCCGACGCCTCAGCCATTAGGCTAACGTCGCTTCTTAACATTTATGTTTGTGCCTTAAATTAAAACCGCACCACGTCGCACTGTAGGAGTCGGATGTTGATCCCTATACCACTCGGCCGAGATTTTTCCCCGACTACAAATATTACAACTTTTCGTCATCATTCTGTCCACTTGGTTTTTGGTCTATATAACCTAATGCGTTTCATGCAGTTATCAGTCTTTTAATACTGCATCAAAACAAGTGCCTGTAATTCCTTACTTAAACTATATTATTTAATATTATAAATGCGAAAGTAAGTCTGTCTGTTTGTACGTTACACAATCACGCCTAAACTAATGAACCGATTATAATGAAATTTGGTAAGGAGAAAGTACATAATCTGAGAAAAGACATAAGCTTCTTTTCGCTGCGATAACCGAAATCCACGCGTGCGGAGTCGCGTGCTACAGATAGTATTCTATACCTACTTCTATACTTCATGTTATAGGAAATATTTTGAATGTTTATAATTAAAAACTACTAGACAAAATATCGTAAATTCTTTCACCAATTGAATGCTACATTATAGGCAACATAGGCTATATTTTTCCTAAGAAAAAAATAGGGATAGCAGGCAACAGCTAGTAATTGAGTATCCTACAATAAATAATATATTTTGAGATCCGTTAGTCATAGACAACAACGCGGTGACGCCAGCCAAATACACTGGCTTCCCGTCTAGTCAGAGACAGCAAATAATATATGAATGATTCTATTTGTAATTTCCATAAACATGTTATAGTCGTCTTCAACCAGCGCGTCCTGCCCGTCATGACTTACGGCGCCGAAACGTGGACACTGACAATAGGGCTAGTCCACAAACTCAAAGTCGCTCAGCAAGCTATGAAGCGAGCTATGCTCGGAGTTTCTTTGAAGGATATAATCAGAAATGAAATTATCCGGAGAAGAACCAGAGTTACCGACATAGCTTGCAGAGTCAGTAAGCTGAAGTGGCAGTGGGCTGGTCATGTCTGTCGAAGGACTGATGGCCGTTGGAGCAGATGAGTCCTTGAGTGGAGACCGCGAACCGGCAAACGTAGTGTAGGACGCCCCAAAACCAGATGGACTGATGACCTGAAAAAGGTGGCTGGGTCGGACTGGATGCGGAAGGCGGAGGACCGGGTGTTTTGGCGCAACTTGGGAGAGGCCTATGTCCAGCAGAGGACCGCGATAGGCTGAGTTGATTGATGTTATCGTTGCTATGATTACCAAAAAATCGCACAACTAACCAACTAACAAAGTATTTTTCATGCCTTGAAACTTGGCTTCAATAGCCGCGAATGTTTGGATATGCTTAAATATTTTAAGGATGACATTTTGTCACGTAACGAAAACCTTCAAATAAGGCCCTTCATGCCAACGTTAAAAAAGCAAGCGCCTCAGAATATCTATGGGGTTTTTTCACAATTTGCGATACCTACATTTATTTTACAGAATGTTATAATTACAAATGGAATAATACATTCTCCAATTTTACGAAAAACAAATTCTTTTACCCATTGCACAATATTTCGCAATATTTCACCACGTGGACGATATTCAGTGTCTGTACCCTGTAGTTTTTGTCAACCACGTCATAGCCACGTGTTAAAACCTGAAAACGCCGAATACTTTAACCGGCGAATTTTGGCTTGTGTTAGCTGATGATAAAATAATTCATGGTACTAATTGCTATGGATTGTAGCCAAACTGCCAAACTTAAAGCTTCAACGATACTATAACGAAGAGTGTCTGAATCATCATTAACGAAATTGTTGGCTAATTGTATGAAAATTGAATTAGTGTTTAATTGAGATTATGCAGACCATGTTATACATGGTTTCTGTATATGACTAAAGCCCAGTTTTTTGATCCCGAGTTAACTCAAACAATGGTTAAATATGCTAACTAATGGTTTCAAACTTCGATAGAATGCGTTTATTCATCAATTTTTATGCTAAAAAATGGTTAATTAATTAACTAACCAAATTATTAGACCTTGTGGTAGACTAACAATTGATGAAAAAACGCGTTTTGAAACCATTAGTTAGTATATTTAACCATGGGTTGAAATAACTCGGAAATAAAAAACTGGGCCTTAATAGTTGTGATGGCTTTAGGAACGGATTCGTATGCACAGCTTTGCAAGTTCGACCGAGGCTAGTAGTACGAATGTAGCTTTTTCATAATACACTCGGTTCCAAAAATAACGGGTCAGTCACAAAAATTGAAATACCTCCAGAACTGTAAAAGCTAGATCAATGAAATAAAAAACAGAATAAAGACTTTTTAGTTGCGCTTCTAATAGCATATTATTTAAACTGGTTGATGAAAAAAACTTCATTAGAAAAACAAAATTTAAAAAAATGACTATTTTTAAAAACAAAATTTTCTTCATGTCACTATGGATGCTTTCCATTTCTATTCTGTCACAAAAAAAATTATCGTGAACGTCTTCCACGTGCATAATTATTATTCTGTGAGGTGAAGCATGGCAGTCACGCTAGAGGAATGTACCAGAATCCTAACTTTTTTGGAACTTGGGCGGAGCCAGCGTGAAACAGCCAGAAACATTGGTGTATCTTTGTCGACTGTTCAGCGGGTAGTCCAGCGGTACCAAGAGACCGGATCACACCTTAGAAGACCAGGAAATGGCAGACCAAGATGCACAACGGCCAGGGAAGACAGACAACTGGTGGCTACAATGCTCCGAAATCGTTTTCAAACTGCTGTTGGTCTAAAAACTCACTTTATTCGCTTTGGAGGTGGCAATTTAAGCGCTCAAACAGTAAGAAGACGTCTTGCTGAAGCAAATTTGAAACCATTGAGGCCCGCAAATGGCCCCAAACTGGAACGGGGACATCGAATTGCAAGACAGAGATACGTGCGCGAACACCTAAACTGGACACTATCGATTGGTCTAGGGTAATGTTCACGGACGAGTCTAAATTCATGCTTTATAAGCATGATGGTAGGCAGTTGGTGTACAGAAGACCAGGGGAGCGCTTCCATCAAGCGTGTGTGGAGGAAAAAGTGGCGTACGGTGGAGGCTCCGTACAAGTTTGGGCTGGGATTTCTGCTGAGGCCCGCACCGAGCTGGTGCTCATTCAAAATGGAACTCTAAATGCAGAGAGGTACGTGGAAGAGATCCTCAATGAACATGTAGGTCCTTTCATGGCCAGGATGGACCGGCATGGCATATTAATGCATGATAATGCGCGTCCCCATACCGCCAGAATTGTACATGACTACCTTGAAGAGGTCGGTATCGAACTCATGCAGTGGTCAGCGCGAAGCCCGGACTTAAACCCCATCGAGCACGCCTGGGACGAGCTTCAGAGATGCGTGAAAGGTCGAAACCCCCCACCAATCACGCTTCCCGAGCTCATACAAGCACTGGTGGAGGAATGGGAAGGTATTCCTCAGCACCGGCTCCGAAATTTGGTGTACAGCATGCCTAATCGCCTGGAAGCTGTCAGAAGAGCTCGTGGAGGCAATACAAAGTATTAAATGAAGAAAGTGATGAAAAACAGCAAAAAAACAATCATAAAAAAAATGTAATCTTAAGAAAAATATGACTACTTTAGTTTTTTTTTAATTTAAGATTAATATTGTGGGTGTAACTAAGTTTTATTTTATTTTTTATCTGTATAATTAAATTCTCAATTGAACAGTCTTCGTTTCATTAGGATGGCATACGTAGTTCGGGAGATATTCGGGTTTATGTGACTGACCCGTTATTTTTGGAACCGAGTGTACATCGATAGCCTTTTTAATATTCTATGTACTTATAGTTTTTTTTAATGCTAACTGGCAATGTGCCTCGCATAGTACTAGTATTCTTGTTAACCCCTTGTGGAATGGAAGATAAGCTAAATGCTTGTGTTCACGTCGGTAGTGTAATGGTGTAGGATTTGACCCGAAATCCGATGCCGTAGATTAGGCTAACGACGCTTAAATGAATTTGGCCATAAGAGATATATTTAACATAAGCTTCATACCAATTACGTAAAAATGCTATGTTTAGTATCCAGATTTCTGGTAGATAGGATATTGAAAACGGCCGTAAGTTGCAATGACATCAATGACTCACGTGAAGTCCAAAATTAGATCAAAAAGTTGATATCAGGGATTTCAGAGTCTCAGAGAATTGATTTATTGCCTTACAACATTCAATGATAACCATCTAAAGACTACAGTAATTAAATAAAAGTAAATGGCAAAGGAAAGAAAAAAAAACACTTTTCCTATAACCAGGAGTCAAATTAAGCTTAAATATTTTGTAAGTAGGTCACGGGAAGACTAAGCGCAGCCCTGACCACAGCAGCTGCTACTCGTTCAAAACAACGCAAGATAAACAGGTACCGTACTTCATTGGATAAATCCCTTGTGGTCACGTGCTTTCCGACAACAATGACTTACGAAAATCAACCTTACTGCTGCGACATAAACAACACATTGAATAGATTGATTAGGATGTTGTGGAAGAGGTATCCTTTTGTTTAGTAACTTGATTGTGGTCAGATAGGCAGTCGCTTTTTGTTAAAGTCCCAATGACGGAACTGCATCTGGTAAGAAAAAGGTGACCTCAACGTAGTTAGGAAACATAGCAAATGAGCTTTTTTTAATTCTCTGGTGTGATATCTATCTCTATATAAATAAAAGAAAGTCGTGTTAGTTACACTATTTATAACTCAAGAATGGCTGAACCGATTTAGCTGAAAATTGGTAGGGAGGTAGCTTAGAACCAGGAGAAGGATATAGGTTATCCTGTTCCCGTCGTTCCCGTGGGACGTGACATAAAACGTGGTAAAACAAAACGCAACTGACATAGAATAACAAAACACAACTCAGTCAAAATCATTTATTGCCTCTAAGGCGGAGGCGGAACAAAGTTCGCGGGTCAGCTAGTTATGATATATTTTGTGAATCAACATCATTTTAGTCAGAAGTAGGGATCGAATATTTTTCGGACCGATAGCTGTGCCATTTGGCACTAACATTTCTCAATATTCATTTATGTTCATTACATGCGCCTAATACCTATCTCTTTTTAGGAGAACAATCTAGAGACAAGCTAACAATTTCAGGTAATGGTTAGTGTGTAAAGTATCAACTACTTTTAAAAAGAACTGATTTATCTTATAACACTGAAGTAACAATTAAATAGAACAATTTGGCCGAAAAGGTCGAAAGACAACCCAGAAAACCTCTAATTTGAGACATAGACCAGATCATAAGGAAAATAAATTTAATTCTACAGAGAGAAACAATTTGTCTTTTATCTTTTAATCTTGTGACGTAATTGGTGTGTCTTTAAGGTTTCGTCCGTGACCCATTTGACTCAATTGTCAGAAAATGGGTTATGTTTTAGTTGCACATGGCTGCCAAGTCGCTTAATTAACCTTTTTCCACATTAAGCGCTTGATTCCCTAAATTGTTTAGCCTGTAGATGTCGTTGTTCTTCATTTCTTATTCAGTATGTAAGTAAATAACTTGATCTTATCAGGAAATGACTCTGATTATGCCAGAATCTATACTTCATCGTTAATTTAATCTTCTCTTGGCTTTCTTTTCTTCTCTTTCAGAGTAATTTCAGTTCCTCTTTCACTACTCCTATTTTTCTTGTTGTGACTGGTTGTACTTCAAGCATATTATTATGTAATATTAATTTTACCGCTATTACTATCCTATAACCGACTCATAAAAATCCTGCGAACTTCGATATCAAAGTTATATAGTTATAGGATTTATCCTTTTTCGAAAAGTCGACGCTATAGCCTATCGAAGACATTAATTATTTGTGGCTATGCCCCTGTAGACTAGGGTTAGCTTGTCGAGTATCCAGTATTCCAGGAATAAACTGGGATTTCCCGTTCATAAATACCCTTTATTCCATGCTGACAGCACGACAAACAGGTAAAATGTCAAATTTAAGAAATGTTTTTCCTTCAGTTTCAGACCTCGGTTTTCTTTTATTATTATTAAATGTATTATACGACCTGTGACGGTATATCCCTTCTCAAGCATCTGACCTCAAAAAATGTAATTATGTGTCATTGGAGACAATTTTGACTATTATCTAGCTATTTAAAGTTTATGAGGTGCAAGTTTGCTTCGTCTTCACCTCCAAAACCAATTAAATGACACATAAAGCGCGGGTAACACCGCGAGCGCAGCTAGTGATATCCATAACGGAGACCATCAGCAATATCAGCCCGAATACCTACATTAACACGGTAGGCGCGAAATGGTTCAAAGGTTGCAACTGTGCAATTGAGTAGAAAGGGTTGCCAGCTTTACCTATTAAATAACCCCATACATGAAATTAAATCTAAATTTACAGCGGATTTTTTAAATAGTTTCGTGTAGAATGTATATTATTATCGTGTTGCCTACTACCCTAAATTGTTGGTAAAAGTTCTTATTACTAGTAGAAAGTAGTAAAGTACTAAAGTAGAAGTACTAATAAACAAACAGACTCTTTTTTTTATTTTATCTGCTATTTCGATCCCATTCACATAAAATGGTTGCCATCTTTAGAATTAAAGTCTGCTTCAGATACTTACATTTTAAATACGGCTGACGATTAAACATAAAATGGTTGAAATCATTTTATTTTGTCGTAAGTATTGCATAAGCAATAATACTTTAGATTCCCTTTATTAGTTTTCCCACGATTCAGGGAAATTTTGTAACTTGGCATCCCGAATTACAGCGAAAGCTTTATCGCTTTGCAGATTTCAGTTTTCTGCGGCATTCGGCCGCGGCCTGACGTGCGGCTTGTATTCTTGTGATAGTGAAAACGATAAATAATATTAAGTTATTCGTAGTTCTGTGTGGTGTTTATATTTAAAAGTTGTAAATGTGTGAGTGTGTGACTTCCAAGTGATGTTAAAAAGGTTTGGTTTATTTTTTCTTTTCTTTTCTCTATTAAGTTGTTTGTTTTCAGAATTAAAGTAGTAATTGTTGTTTTCCGTGTTTTAGGTCACTAGGCTTGATTCTATTTTGTTAAGTTTTTCTTTGTTCAATGTAAGTTCTTCATAATATTCAAACAGTTTTAAATTTTCGATGCAAAATATTTTTTCTTGAAGCAATTTTGCTGCATTTATTAATTACCTACAGTACACTGTAACAAAGGACGGTAACTAATTTACATAAGCTAAACGTTACAGTTACCCAGATTTTGAACACTGGCTAGTTGCAGATAAGGGTCATATTCGATTGGCAGGTTTGTTGCGGATCGTAAAAGATACTTTATTCTGTATTTATCCCTGCTAATTTGTTGGTTTAAGCTGTATACATCTCTGCCTACTTTGAACTCTTCAGTTAAGATTCTTTGAATAAAAATATGTTTATCGCTATATATAGTTAATGAGATGACTGGATAATATATCTCTGTAGTTTTTTTTTACACACGGCCATCTGATCCCAAACTAGGCAGAGCCAGTACTATGGTGACCAGACAACTGATAAATATACATATATTTTTAAATACATACATATTATGGATAAATAACACCCAGACACAGAACAAATGATCGTACTCATCACACAATTTGTCCTGGGTGGGAATCGAACTCACGACCTCCGGCTTAGCAATCAGGGTCACTAACCTCTAGATCAATAGGCCCGTCGAAGTTTAATTCTCGGGTCGGGCGAAAAAATCTTTACTGAGTTTAGAAATTCTCAGTACCTACCGCTCGGAGTCAGGAAGTTTGGCGGTGTTTACACCCCCGTGGAAAGCACATAAAGCCGTTGGTCCTGCACCTGATCTATCTCCGGTCGTGTCGGTCAACCGTCCCATCGGACTATGAGAGTGAAGGAACAGAGAGTGCACCTGTGTTTGCGCACACACTTGTGCACTATAATACCTCCTGCGTTCATGGCTGATCTCACTTGAGATTGGCCGCCGAGGCTGAAATTCGGCCTGGAGATTATTATTATTATTATTTGTAACATCACATGCAATGGCCTGTTCCTAAAGGCGACTTGTTGAATAAAAGTTCTTATGGTACAGTCAGCAGCTAAAGTAGATTAAGAACTGAGTTTATAATTTTTGGAGTCCAAACTGATCACGAATATGGCAACTGTACTAGTAGTGTTTTTCGTGATTTACAATCACATACTTCTGAATCACTTTGACGCCACACAGTTCTGACGCGAACTCCGTTCATTAGTATTGAATTTCTGATTTTGATCATCTAAATTTGCTGTGGACTGTACATCGGCCTATCGGTTATAATTCAAAGCTATTTCCCGCTTCCAATGGAATACGAAAGCGTGGGTATTGATTAATACACAGAGATAAACAGGTTCATAAAACTGAATCACTTTCCCCAAGGAACATGGGTCGAAATGTTAAGATTTAAAACGAAATTTTTATACAAAGTTGCAGGTCACGTGACTTATGTTTGTGTGAAAAGTTGATTTTCAATTTTAAGATTTCGACCTATGTTTCGTGGGAAAAGTTGTTCAGTTTTATGCACCTGATTACCTCATTGAATTTAAGCACTCCATAAAAATAGTCCTGTAAACTTACGGAGTGTGATATTACATTAATTAAAAGATTCACATTTCTATTGATTTATAGTTTGAACTATAATTCATTTGAATATATTATTTCGTTTGAATATATTCCCCTCTGCAGGTGTAACTATTCCACATTAGTTCAATGTCCTGTCGACGTAATAATAAAAGCCTTCAGCTCTTATATTATTATATAGTTAGGCAAAGAATACATCATTTCACAGGTAACTCTGATATTAACTTCACCTTTATTTCAATGTAGTAAGGTTGATTTTCGCATACTGATACCGTTGTGGAGTAGTTGAGTGTACTTATTAAATTATGCATAATATATAAGTCGCGTCACCGTCCAAGTGACTAATTAGACGCTATTGTTGTCCCTATAAATATTAATGAACGTGTCGCTTACAGTTTTACTAGGCGTTCTGTGCCCCACGTTGGGCGCCATTAAGCATAAGTTAAATTTTGCTTAGAACGTACTTCTTTAGACCATTGTTGCACAACTGTGTCATGATTACGTAACAGATTTGACTAACGTCATTTTAAGTGGTCATTTAATATTATTTTTATACCCTGCACAAATTCATGAGACTGCATTTCTGATTCAATACTTGACACAATGTCATGTAGACTACGTACACTATAGAATACCGGTAATTTTGATCCCGGAAAAAATACAAAAAAAATTCAACAAGGGGATGATTTGACCAGTCTGATAAATTTTATTAGTGGAATAAAAATTGCGTCTGATTATTTTTGTCTACAAATAAGTCAGAGAATCTATTTATATCCAAAGTATTAGCCATAACCGGGAAATAAAGTTTGAAAAATCCACTCTAAGTTAAGCATAGAAGAACATTATAGTACACGAAAAAAAGCTTCGAGCAGATCAGGTATAGATATCTTATAGTCTGTTCGGATGGTCCTATTTTTAACAGTCGCAGAATTAGGTCAGCTTTCTTTAGACGTAAAATATTGGCCATTTTGTCTTGTCTTTCGTCGAGTAATTTATAGCTTGTTTTGATGCTAAAGCTCTATATAACGACGCTTGAGTCGATCGGTGATGGATGAGATTTTATTATAAATCAATGATGGAATGGATTTTGAGAAAATGAAAGTAAAATATTAACGAAAATGGTATTACTTTAAGTGTTGAAGCTGGATTGTCAATGAACTTTTTATGTCTATGGCTCGGATAATTACGTATTCTAATAATATTAATATGATGGTTTATAAGTTCTGTTTTGACATATGTTACGTCTAAATGAGAAAACGACTCAAAGGATTTTTATGAAATTTGCTCGTGATCTCGGAGTAACACAGGATACTTTTCTCAGTTGTATGTTCCCGTGGGATGCACCCGTGTTTCCTTTGATTTGAGTCCGAACTGTCCCACTGCAAAGAACGAAGGCCTCCTTTTTTTCCATGTTTTTATATCATAGATAGACTATTGCCTATGATAGAAATAAGAATAGATAATAAAAATAGCGGTAGCTACCTATTGGAAGCTACCGCTACAAAAAGATCCACTAGGTTCGCTAGTGTAGCATTAGGTGTATCATTCTCCACCAATGAGAGAAAGTTACTGGTCTGTGATTGGTGGAAATTGACAGGTAGATATGGTGAGAGACTAGAAACCCTAACGGTTTTTTGGCTTGCGCTAGCCTTCATTGAGGCTACTCCTTGTTAAAGGCGTCCAGTTCATCCGAATATCTCTGTCGACTTTTCCTTTAGTAAAACATTAATTTCTAAAAGTACTTACTAGCATTATTCAACGTCAAATTTTATAGTTGCTAAGCCATCATTAAGTTAGGTTAAGAAAACAACCGTAAAGCGATCAAGGTCAGTCTACAAATTTAGGCATTTATTTTTAAATAAGAACGCAAAGTAACTGTGTGTCACGAAATACCGTGGTATACCATTCCAGAATTTGGATCTTTGAGCTAGTTTTCAACGGGTAGATTACTTTGTGCCTTAAAATACTGTATGTAGTACGTGACTTCTAGAGGGTAATTTAAGAAATATGTAATTCAACGATTGATAATCTTATTAGTGATCTAGGTCAAAGGAAATTAAAGCCAATCTTAAATTTATATACGGTTGTGGTTCTAAAATATGTAAATGTTAAAAATAATTATCTTGATTTTGGAAGTTTTCGAAGAATTTTGTGTCCTGAAAATCATGTCATCAGACAAAGTTGCTTTTTAGTTCCATCGATTCGTACCAAAACGCGTAAGCAAAGTCAATTAAGACACGGAAACCATAGAAAGTATGGCGTCAAGATAAAGTTAAAAGAAGTGTTTGTAAAACTGTTAATAAAAATAGAGTAAATGGACGAACGTTACTTGACATCATTACACCTTTTGAAAATTTACACTGTGTAATTTAAAGTAAATTAACTGAACATGACATATTGGTAGTATAGTTTATGGTCCCCAAGAGATTTCTCATGGTATATTATTTATAGTGAATAAAGTCGATAACGATATTCGTATGTCCCATCGGGACATCCACTAGCTTGTAAATTATATTCTATTCTAAAAAAAAGCCTTAACTCATTGCGGACATGACTAACTCACAAATAACAACTTTAAGGAAAAAAAAAAATCTAACATGACAGCACAAAGAAAAGAGAAATCATCATCAGCCTATAATCGTCGGTCTGCTGGGCATAGGCCTCTCCTATAGCACGCCACTGAGCTCGATCCTCAGGTCTTCGTCTCCAACCACTGCCAGCCACTTAGCGGATGTCGTCGCTCCATCTAGCCCGCGGTCGTCCTACACTACGCTTGCTGAGAAGAGAAATATAACAGACTAGCTTTTGCCCACGACTTCGTTCGCGTGGAATAGTGACTTCCGGCAGATTTTTGGTACTGAATTGATGCCGACTCTTGACCAATAGATGGCGCTGTATGTCCGGAATAAATTTTATTTTTTATTTTATTTTTTGTAATAAAAACTATCCTATGTCCTTTCTCAAGTTCCAAACTATGTCTGTACCAAATTTCACACAAATCGGTTCAGTAGTTTAGGCGTGAAGCAAAGACAGACAGACAGACAGACAGAGTTACTTTCGCATTTATAATATTATAATATAAATAATATATAATATAAGTTTGGATTGCGAAAAGAGAAATATAACAGATTAAACAACACCATCAAAATAAAAATTACAATTACATTTTTAAGACATTGAACGAAACCTGCCACAACTTTAACCACAAAAGATGTGAATTGGTTTCTATGGAAAATATTAAAGATTACTAATGGGGCTTGAACCTCATGTTCAATTTGGTCGATAAAAAGGAAAATGACAGAGCTCTTCAAAATGGTTACTTAAAAAAATGAATGTTATAGACATGTGCGTGTATGTTCACGAGTGATACTCGTGAACTTTCAAAGGGCATCACTCGTGAGTTCGTTGACAGTTCATAGGCTGGCGTATGTTTTAATTCAAGAATTTCGTAACATTATTTATTCAAATGTGTGACGCAATATTTGCCGCTGATGTGCTGACGATTTTGTTTTTATTTTCTTTTTCTTTTTTTATTTTGACCTAATAATTATTTCTATGTTTTTCTTTCATTTGCTTATTTATGCCATTTCTCGTTAAAGGCACGAACTGGATAGTTCGTCCCTCTATATCCGCCTGGGTCTTCCAAGATTATTTTTATGTGTTTTAATTAAATAAATACATTATGTAATCAGTTATTTTCAGTGAGTGGAAAACTATTGCAAGTTTATGGGAAACCATTTATGACACACCAATATAATTTTGGAAGTTAACATATATAATGCCAATGTTATATACAGGATTAGTTTAAAAGGAGTGCGTTTTCTATTTTAAGATTTCGACCAATGTTCCTTGGGAAAAGTTTTTCAGATTTAAGCAACTGATTACCTCGTTGAATATACGCACTCCTTTTAAATTAATCCTGTGTTTCTATAACTTTTTCACACGGTATGTTACCAATTTAATTAAATAAGTTTAATTAAATAAGTTTAATTAAACCGCTCTTTGTATGACAAAGGTTTTGTTTCAACTTTGACACGGTTCTCATTTTGCAAAAAAAGCGTAGACTCCATCTCACTCTATTGACAGGACTTTAGCCACAGAGTTTTTGCCATTATTAAATGTATAGTCCCCTTAATTTGTTTTTGTCTTTTGTTTAGTCTTTTGATCTAATGTTGGATCAAAATGAAAGTAAAATGGATATTGGCTGAAAATTCGATAAAACTCAGGATGCAGCACTGAGACTTGTCGTTTTTTTTGCCACCATTGAGAGCACTAATTGGTAATGCAATGTTTCCTTACTTCTTCATAACACTTAGTGTAGAGACTCTAATCCGTGATATATCGTTAATGTATTGGGACCCTTAATGCCCTTAATGTTAGGATCCCTCGAAGACCATTATCGACATACTGAACCTCATGGAGGGTCGAAATGAGCTCTTTTAGCATCGATCGAAGTTAATGTGAAATCTTATGGGTTGGAAAGCCTAAAATGATAGACTAATCACTTGTACCTGAAACTAATAGACTACAGGCCCACGTCCAAAATGGATGGGTCATATGAACCACCAGGTGACGTATATAGTACGATAGAAGACCATGCAATAATAAGATTCAGCACTATGCCGTCACTTGTAAGGTGTCCAACGACTGCTGGTGAAAATTCAAAAGTGCAGGTAGGAGTGAGTACATTTTGGTCATTTATTTTTGTACGGCAATTTTACCATCGTTAGATCTATGAAAAATAATAAGAAAGCGCGCAGTGCCGTAAAAAAATGTTGCGCCACAAAGCTGGGATTTCTTTTTGATTTTCTGAAATTTTCCAGGGTACATTTGGTCATTTTATTCTGTACGGCATCAGTTTCATGCTGTTTCAATACAGCTTTCAATCCATTATTCGGCAACGCCGTAAAAAAAAACGTGCGACAAGGGGAACAATCAAGGGTTGCAACCCCATGTTTTTCCGTGCTCCGGGGGGTGATTTGATACAACATAAAATTAATTTATTTTGAAAGTATTTTATGCTTAGATAATATTTTTTTACATGCCGTACATTTTCGTTGGTCCAAAGGTTTGTAGGAGAAAAAAAAACCCAAGGAAAAATCCATAGAACGAAATGTAAGGTGAAATTCATGACGATGTTTTTTTATACGGCATTTAGATAGTTTATTTGTACTTAAGGCAATTAGTGAAATTAGAAAAAAAAAAATTAGTGAAAGTGAAAGAAATGTTCAAGAAAATGAGCAAGAACGTGTTTGTTTTATTTGTGATTTGCCAGGTGATCCGATTGCTAACCGGATAAAATGTTTGTCAAGCGCAATTTTAAAAAAATGCATCGAAGCAATTGAGGTTAGGAGTAAGCAACAGTCTAACGCCTCCAGAAGATCCATGGATGTTGCTTCAATTCAATTACCCAAAAATCTTGAGGAAAAAGGATACCATCAAAGGTGTTATAAACAATTAACAAACTTATCCGGCAAACGAAAAATAGAAGAAATTGTTGATCCCGACGCCAACGAGAATAATCCAAGGTATTAATTCCAATTTATTATAAGTTGCCAAAAATATTTAGTTCATCACATTTATATCTTTGTATTTTCGATATAATATAAGATATTAAAAAAGTAAATAAAAAAAAGTGCGTGTAACGTATATATTATTATGGTACAGAAACGTGATTTATAGATTTATAGTTACAATTCTTGGATATTATATACACACCCTTTTACTTCAGTTTGAAGTCATAATGATTTTATCAGATTATCAATTGTTCTCTTCAAAAATATGTTAATACCGTACAGTATCAGATAACAATAAAGTACTACACCCTTAAAATGGTAGCGTCATTTTCTTCAGCCTAAAAGATATGGTCTGCATTAATTAAAATGTACGGCATAATTTTTTCCTAATTTATTTATCTTAATACTATTTAAAACAAGAGAAAAATGTAGAAAATTGCTATATTTTATTAATCTATGAATATTTAAACTTTTGCAATAATTCGAAAAATTGCAGTTTTTGTATTTCTCTATAATTTTTTTTAGAACGGTTTCTTTTGGACGGCAATACTATATAACAATTGTACTTTACAATATCATGGTAAAAAAAAAGTTGCCGTACAGAGTCAAATGATTTTACAGCTTTATAAATCAATTATATATCATGAAATTAAGATAATTATTAATATACATTCAAATGAACAATAATTTTTTGACGGCATTATTTTTAACAGTACTTTTGAGTGCTAGATAATGTTTTGGAACCAAAGCCGTACTTTTTCAAATCACCCCCCGGAGCACGGAAAAACATGGGGTTGCAACCCTTGATTGTTCCCCTTGTCACACGTTTTTTTTACGGCGTTGCCGAATAATGGATTGAAAGCTGTATTGAAACAGCATGAAACTGATGCCGTACAGAATAAAATGACCAAATGTACCCTGGAAAATTTCAGAAAATCAAAAAGAAATCCCAGCTATGTGGCGCGACATTTTTTTACGGCACTGCGCGCATTCTTATTATTTTTCATAGATCTAACGATGGTAAAATTGCCGTACAAAAATAAATGACCAAAATGTACTCACTCCTACCTGCACTTTTGAATTTTCACCAGCAGTCGTTGGACACCTTACAAGTGACGGCATAGTGCTGAATCTTATTATTGCATGGTCTTCTATCGTACTATATACGTCACCTGGTGGTTCATATGACCCATCCATTTTGGACGTGGGCCTGTAGTCTATAATTTGTGTCCATTAATTTGATTTCAATTTTTCATTTACATTGTTCATTGTATCGAATTACTGATGTCTTTGATATATTTTTTGTATTTGTTGCGCTAAATTGTAAATCTTTCTTCTTTTGATTTTTTACCAAACCTAGGTTTGTATTGTGGATGTGTACAAAATAAAGGAAATTAAAAGGTAAATTGAATTAGAAATAATATTCATAAATCCATTCATCCATCACGTTATTTGGAAGCGATTGGAACTACTAATCACTAAAGTGAGTTGACCTCAAAGACTTTTGGGATGCTTCGGATTTAGCGTGACTTAGTTGAATTGTTTCAGTAACTACGTCCCGGCTCGGTGGCGAAATAAATGTAGCTTTTAAACGAACTTTGTACAATGTTGTGTTTAATATAATTATATCGGTCATTTTAATGATTCCCTTGCGGGACATTTATGTGGTAGTAGACACACTTTAAAGTTGGTTCACCTTATAATATTTTGTAAAATGTACCTATTCGTTAAATTATATATGTTTTAACTTAGCGAAGCAAGCATCATGTTCATTCAGTTCATTGAACATTTTGTTGGATTATCAGTGGTTTTTTTTTACAATAACATTCGAATCTGATCCTCTGTTTTACTATCGTCTTATTCTTAAAATAATTTGACGTTTCCCAATTTATTTACTCGTTCAATAACTCTTCCATCTTCGCTTCCTAAAATTTTCAGATTCCTATAAAGAAC
The DNA here is from genome assembly GCA_950381575.1 of Plusia festucae. NCBI lineage: Eukaryota > Metazoa > Arthropoda > Insecta > Lepidoptera > Noctuidae > Plusia > Plusia festucae. The sequence goes on from OX494455.1 coordinate 5,774,604, forward strand.
CTTCAGGGCATAAAAATTCTCATGGAATTTAATATATCGATAACTCAAACCAGCCCAAGGATAAAGGCTATATTTTCACGGTAAGCCTCAAATTCTCCGAGATCCATATAGTAAGTTTATATCCTTCTAGATCTTTCCTTGAGTTCAGAATTTTAGTAGGTGCATGTTAGTACCTCGAGTTGCAGTTAAATGTTTATAGCTTTGTCAATATCAGTGACTTATGACGTAAGGGAAGTCTGCAAAACGATGTAAACATTTTGGAACATTCTAGTCTAATTTTCACCATCATATTTCTGTTCCTGGAATTGTGTGATCTGTATTTTCCATTAATTTGATCAATTATATCATTTTATCATTTGTCTTCAATTTTTTTTATCTATTCTAGCTAAAAATATCTACTTCTACACTCTTACGTTTTCGCGGATGAACTTCTTATCGATTTGCATTTGGCATTGGGCTAGTTTAAATACCTAGAAAGGACATATGCTACGAGTGGAGCCGCGGGCGAAAAATAGTAGTACCTACATTGACTGAAATATATGATGTAAAATGATCAAAATGTTTGAACAGGGAGAAGATGCCGCGTTTTAAATTAAGCTTACACAACACCTACAAGTCAACATCCACAATATAGATAAAAAATATTTTTATAGATTATAATTTGGTGGTAAATAAATATATTTTTTTAATGAATATTTAAACCATAACAGCATAATATTATACAATCATAAAAAATAAATTAGCTCACAGACCATTCATACATTCCTGGGGGAGCGATTTAAAATCCACTCAATGCAATGCAAAAAACTACTCTAGTAAACTTTTAACAAAGACTCTTACATCGCGAGAGTGGATGAAAGCCGGATTTAAAATTGAAAAGTGGTTTTAAATGTCGTTTTCGTGTTGTTGGGCGTCGAACAAATAGATATAAAGTTGAAATCGAGTGCTATATAAGTCGGTTTGTCGTGTAAATTGATTTTCGACTGGAATTGACTATGTCTTTGTCTTATGGACTGTCTCAAACCACGTCAAACAGGATTAATTTAAAAGGAGTGAGTATATTCAACTAGGTAAGTACCTCGAAAGGAAAAAAAACCAAATCGCTTTGTTGTCCGTCCATCTGTCCGTTAAAACACTTTCTTAGGTTCGCGTGCATGAAACCTTAAAGAAATCTTAAAATTGAAAAGTCTTTTCATACAAACATAAGTCACGTGACCTGACACTTTGTATGAAAAGTTCATTTTCCATTTTAGATTTCGACCAGTTTCTTAAGAGAAGTTGTTCAGTTTTATGCACTTAATTCCCTGTTGAATATACGCTCTTTTAAATTAATTCTGTAGAAATATAGACCAAATTTCAGTATTTCTAACAAGGAGTAAGAATTATTGGAATGGATTCAGTTATTGACTTAAACAATTTTCAGGTCTCGTATAAAGTAAAAATATGGTTGTATATTCAACAAAATTTGAAATTGCAGCTATCAATATCATCATTATGAAAGTCTAAAACTTAGCTTACTGAACAAATATGAACATGCAAGGTTTATAAATTTATTGTTATGACCACACCCACTGCCCGCGATTAACCTAATTAAACCTCAAACAGAACATCCTGGGAACTCTCGGTAACCCCGAAATGTCCAACGCTGCATGACCCATGCAAAATATCCACCTAAACGAAATTAGAAATTCATGGTCGAATCTTTTACAGGAATAAAAGAACACGTTATATTTGTTTTTCTGTTTTTCGTTTTATTAAATTCTCCGTGAATTTCGGCTTTTCAGCGATATAAGAAGTTGGGTTTTATGAAAAAAGTTTAGCTATGGTATAAAGTATCTGGGGAATGTTGACCTTGATTTGCTTTTGTTATTGTTAAGATTTTTCTGGAACTTTTATCTGGTAGATATAAATGCTATTGCAAAGATACTTCCCACGCGACTGTTTATTATCTTCCGGTTCGAGATTTTCTTTTGAAGTGATCTTCGAAAATATTGTAATAAATAATGGCAGAAAAAGGAAATATATTGACTAATAAACATTTATAATACCGGCCTATAAACGTCCCACTGCTGGGCAGAGGCCTCTTCCCATATAGAGAAGAAATGAGCATTGGTCACCACGCTTGCTCATTGCGGTTTGGCGATTTCAGATTCCAATTTTCAGAATCCAGGTTTTCTCACGATGTTCCTTCACCTTTTGTCAATGGTGTCTAAGAATAATTAAGAAAGTACATATATCTTTGAAAAGTCACATTGGTACTTGCCCGGGTTCGAACCTGCAACCATGTGCATACGAATCCGATCTTTGAACCGCTAGGCTACCAAGAAAGTCTATCAATAAACATTTGATCTGCAAGTAGTAATTTCAATTTAATGTTATAAATTGAAATGAGTTATTTTGCCTTAACTATTCAACCACTGGACGATTTTTTTTCTTTAATTTGCCGGTTCCGAAGGCATGAGTCTCCTACACATATTTGTTTATTAGTTATTAGTACATCAGGAATATTTAATTTTGAGTTAATCTCTCGCTCGAGTTTGACGCCATTTGGCATAGTTCCATACGACTACTAAAGCAACGTGTAACACTTGCAGGAATTATAAGATGTAAGAAATAATATCATTGTAGATCTAATGTTGTTCAGTGGCAATTACAGATAATTATTGTAATTTTAAATGTTTATTGGGTTTGTTCCTAGACATCGGGGCAAAGAACTATATAGGATTGATTGCAATTTAATAAGTTCAGGTTTTCTTTATTGAACTCATGCAAATTACCGTACATAAAAAAAGTTGAAGACATCTAATATGGTGCCAAAAATGGGCCTGTTTTGATATAGGTACACAGTGGCACTCTCATTTTAGACGACTCTATAAACACCTCTGCAGCTAAAATTTATTAAGCCATTTAGTCCTAAAAATTATACGCAACTAGCAAACCCGCCACGGCTTCGCTCGTATATTATACATATGAACCTTCCTCTTGAATATCTATCTATTAAAAACACCGCATCAAAATCCGTTGCGTGGTTTTAAAGATCTAAGCATAGAATTTTGATTCTTTTTAAAATTTTATGTCTGGAATGGCTTATATTCTAGGTTATGACGCATTTAAAGTCTATTTTCGTCAGTATGCGTTTGAAATAGAATATATTACGAGTATGTACCATTACCACCATTCAAGTTCGTGAAGGAGCTATTTATCTTTTATGCTGCCGCCGCTTTATAATAATATTTGTGACTTTTGTATTTTAGGAGCCTACTAGTCTGACAGTAGGTACGTATTAGGTTCTTTTCAAGATATCCATAGAACACGTCATCTAAATTACGTAAACACGGTAGATATATGAGATACGTTGGTAAACTTATTTCCCAAGCGGTCACTGGTACCTTACTCTGATACACATTCAATATATTGGTTGTGGTGTGAGAAGAGAAGTAGTGAAGTTCTAGTATTCATTGATAATAAAATTAAATGTGCTATTGTTTTTTCGCCCGTTTTCTATACAGTGTGTACTAAAAATCATAGTGTGAAAAGTAGGGATTTTTTCAGAATTGATAACTGATCTTCTGAATAGTTAATGAGAAAAAGCAAACATTAATTAAATATTAACATTTATCAATAAAAAAATCTCTAGGCAGCTCTGATTTGCCTTAAATTTAAGTAAATTGAATATACTAATATAAACCAGCCTTTTTATTACTATTTATTTTATAGAATTTATAAGGCGTGCGTATATACTACGAGGTAATCAGGTGCATAAAACTGAACTACTTTCCCCAAGCAACATAGGTCCAAATCTTAAAATGGAAAATTAAATTTTCATACTAAGTGACAGGTCTCGTGAACTTTTATGAAAAATGGATTTTCAATTTTAAGATTTCAGCCGTTTTATTACTATTTCTTTTATATACGAAATATCTCTTATATTTTCTACTTCTCTCTTAGTATGTGTATCGATATCATATATATATATCTATATATATATATCTCACTATACAAACAAAGCCGTGTGTATCGATTGCCTTCTCATTTCTTTTTGATGATGTCGTAAACATAAAACTACTTTTGGAAGAGTCGCTGGTAGACCAATGACGTAACTTTGTTTATTGGTACTAAACTATCTTAATTATTGGCGTGTTTTTATTGGTGATAAGATAGACAGTAGTTTCCCTTATTATACATTTTGGAACTGAACATTCTGATAAAAATGCATGTGTTTTATAAGTCTAAAAAGCTAAGTATTGTTTCAATAAAAGTATTTACATTTGAAGATAAAAATTTGAAGCGGCGATAGCCTAATGGCTTGGGCGTCGGACTTGCGATCATATGGTTGCGGGTTCGAATGACGTGAACCCAGTTGTAACACAAGCATTTTAGCTTAGCACGAAGGGTTAACGAGATTACTAGTAATGCGCGACACACATTGCTAATAATCTTTAAAAAAAAATTCTGAGTATTCTGAAAACAATCCTAGAATAATATTATAAATACGAAAGTAACTCAGACCTTCTCTCTGTCTTTTACACGACGAAACGGCTGAACCGATTAGGATGCAACTTTGCATGGGGTATAAAGGAAATAAGCAATAACCGACACCCACGCGGGCAGAACCGCGGACTAGTCTAGTCTAGTCTATAATAAAACGGATTTGTATGGATCGTGGTTATGAATGAATAAACATGCATGACGAATCAAGATATTCAAGCTCATATTTATTATTTATAGAATATTTGGAAGATCAACTGCGGTGCGTCTTTGAATGTTCGGAGTTACATAAATAAAGAGTTATTTTAGTTCTCAGTTGCATCCTAATGTTGCAGTCATTAGTCACGGACTTTGTGTCATATTTGATTTGGTGTGGTAACTAGATATCGCAGGTGCATTTACTTATAACTAGCTTATTGTTTTCTGAGGTTTACGCGAATATTAGACATTGAAATAAAACTACTTTAGTCGGCCCGTGACCATGACACCTGCAAAGGCGTCGAAACGTCGGGAACTAAAATTAAAAATAAACCGCGATAGAATCCGTTTTAAAGTAGTTTTATTTATTCGCCCACGGTATCAAATTTTTTTGAATAAAGTATAGCCTATGTTACTCAGGGTGAATGTAGCTTTCTAATGGTGAAAGAATTTTTGAAGTCTGCACAGTCGTTATTGAGTTTATTCATTACAAACTTACACACACACACACAAAATACAAATCCTTTGTAGATGAACTAGCTGACCTGACGGACGTATTCATGTCCAACAGCTAATAAGTCCGAATCAAGAAATTCCGTAACGAAAAAAACCTAACCCTCCGCCTACCATGTAGCTCGGCCGAGCGTTCGCTTAACTTGTATGGTACGACTGTATGAAGCTTGCACGGATCGAGACGTGCTGCTAAATCGGACGAATACGTAAGCAGCTGTTTGTGAGAAAGTATATAGGTGTATAGGTATCTATCATATCTACAAAATGCCACACACATGCAATAGCTTTACCGCGGCTGTGGACGTTAAAACAAAAGAAAGATATCTTTAGGAGACATAAATTCGGAACAGTGGCCCAACTGAATTGACTATAATAATAATTCATTTATTTAGGGCTGAATTGAACAAAGTCAGAAACTTTTATTCGTGTCTGAAATACAATATTTATCCGAAATTCAAGACTTATAACTTTGATCCATTTTTAGTGATCTATTATATATAATTCCAGTGTCACGATGTTTGACCGGGATGAACTCCGAAACTACTGAACCGATTTTAATAAAATTAGCACACCGTGTGCAGTTTGATCCAACTTACATCACAAATATAAAAAATTTGAGACTGCTGGCGGAGCAGCGGGAAACAGCTAGTTATTCTATAATGCACTGTTATCATTCACACAAATTTTATTCTTCGTATCTTAGTATGTAAATAATGATCTCATGGTATTATTACAATGGATCAGACAGACATAGCACGTAAAAAAATAAAGTTTAAAACTATAACCCGACTACGTAAAAAAATCGTAAAAGGAGGAAACAAGTCCAATAGAAATCCAGAAATACTTAGGTGCCAAAAACATAACCCTTCCTTTTGGCTTCGCCGTAGTCGGATAAAGAGAGAAATGTATTTTAATCAATATTTTGTTGCATTACGTATAAAAGGGGATGTCAAGAAACCTCTTGGAAATTGCATTTTCTTTCTATTGTAGGTTCATTGCAATTTTCAGTTGTTCCCGATGATTGGCAATTTCTTGCTCTATGCTATCCACTGGGTAAATGTTTAAACTCTTCTGTCGTGATCGATTTACGAAGCGTGTTGATTACAGTAAGATCACTTTATCAGTAGACTGTATGTTTAGCTCTGACTTAACAAAGTGCCGTTATTTTATATTGCACTAGCGACCCGCCCCGGCTTCGCATGGGTGGACATTTATTTCTTCATGGATGTGCACCCCTCCCCTGCGGTTTCGCCGTGCGAGTCGTGCGACACATATCGGCCGGCGGCCATCATTCATTTTAATACCAATTACAATTTTAAATTCGTAATATCTTTTGAATGAATTGTCCGATTGGAATAAAATAAAAAGTGATTTATAGCTATTGAAACAATATTGCTCAATAAATAGTTTATTTGGATAAGGATTAGTATTTGACGATAATATGATCAATAAACTAGAGAGCCTATTCAATACAAACATACAAAAATACAAAAATACAAAGGTTTCCTCTTTATAATATTAGTATAGACTAGAATGAAATTAAAGATTGCGGGCGGATTCGCGGGCAGCAGCTAGTCAAAAATAAATGTATGCATACATCTTTATAACTTCGCAACGGATTTTAATACAGTTTTAATAGATAGAGTTATTCAAGAGAAATGTTTTTATGAATAATACACGTGCGAAGCCGTAGCTAGTTTATTAATGGTACCTAAAGTTAGTAGTAAGTGTAGTAGTTGCCACAAAAAATATTAATTTAAACAACTTAAATATTTTTCCTTGATGCCTACGCCTTTCATGGCAGCCATAAACTCACGTGACTTATTCAGGTCATCACTAATTAATTTACACATAGGTCACTATCCTATGTTGTGGTTTTGACCTTTCCTGCCTAGAATCCATTCTACTTTTGCATATTTTATTATGTTTGTGTGACGTCAAAATATTTAGTATCAAGCGCACTTCAGTATGTTTTTCTATTTTAATACATGCACTATACTAAATAAAATAAAAGCCGCATGGTGAAAAGGTACGGCGTCGGTTAGTATGTACTACTATCTACGTAAGATTTTACCTACTTACATTCATTTTATATAAGGCAGTACTTAATCTATTCTCCCTACCAATATCATAAAATGAGTGATTTTTTTGTTTGTTTTATGTACGAATCTCTATAAATACATGTTAGATTGAAATGCCGTTGCATATAATATAGCCTGATTCATTAAAAAAAGTAAACTATGGTGAGTTTACTTTTATAAAAAACAGGAAAATGAGAACCCCCATAAAACTAGAACACGCGGTCAAGTCGCGCGGCAGTCATCACATAAATATATTTAAGATTGAATCAAATCCTACCAAAAACATAATTATGCTTGTTTACAAAGCAAGTCGAAACGAAAACATGATATCACAAACCCCACTTCGCCCCCCTTTCGCCCACTAAATATTTAATTACTCCTCTCCTAGATTTATTTCACAAACAACATTCGCAGCACGGAGGCTTATTTGCTTCACATATTTTATTACTACACACCAGCAAAGATATCAAAAGTTAAACGTAACAGTTTTGTGTTTTTCATGACTGTCTTTGTCTAAAAAGTAACGTCATCCTACTAATATTATAATAATAATATCTTGGGACAATCTCACACACGGCCATCTGATCCCAAACTAGGCTGAGCCTGTACTATGGCAACCAGACAACTGATAAACATACTTATAGGTAAATTTCTAAATACATGCATTACATATTATAGATAAATAACACCCAGACACAGGACAAATGATCGTGCTCATCACACAATGATTTGTCTTGGGTGGGAATCGAACCCACGACCTCCGGCTTAGCAGTCAGGGTCACTAACCACTAGACCAACAGGCCAGTCAAAATATAAATGTGAAAGTGTGGATGTTTGTTACTCAATCACGCAAAAACGGCTGAAAGGATTTGGACGAAATTTGGCATGCATGTAGCCTTGGACATGGTTTTTTTTTTTACATTTTTCATTTCTTTTTGGACCCAATTCTGATTTCTACCCAGACGAAGTCGCGGGCAGAAGCTAGTGCGCCATAAATGCAGTAAGCACCGAAACTTTTGTATTCGCTGTCATAATACTTTTTGCGTGCATCTACTTACATCAATGTATCTTGTCTAAACTGTAAAACGAGTTCAAATACTTAAAAAAAATCCGCAAACACAATTGTGACTGCCAACAAAGATATTGAGGAACTACGTTGTTAATGGAACTGAAAAGAAGACTAAGGCCCAGTTTTTTGATCCCTAGTTAACTCAACCAATGTTTAAATATGCCTACTAATGGTCTAAATTTAAGTTGCTAAATGGTTTAAGTTTAATGATGAACTCTTTATAAAAGGGTTACTCATACAATTACAATCTAGACTTTAAGGCTAATAAGTAATATAAATTTTACTTAATGTACTTAAGTTTATGTATTTAAGCCCTGATTTTCTACTTTCGACATGTCTTTTCATTGCAATCAGTCCGGCAATGTTGAATCCAATAAGTTTATAAGTCATGTTCAAATTATTATAAAAATCTCTATACAATTTCGTGTGTGTCATGTGTGTAGTCAGTGACTTGTACTTAGAACTGATTAACTTTAAGAAAGAACCTAAACTCAAAGCAGAAAATAAGCCTGCCTTATATATCCACTTTTCCTGTTTTCCTCCCAATTTCATATATACACACATAGAGGGAGTTAGGGGCTATCAAAGCAAGTAACACACAATTTTCCCGAGTTCACCCGATGCTGGTTCATTCACCAGTATTTATGAGGGTTACATACCTAAGTTGGCAAAGGCGAGTGTCGTGAAACTACCTCAAGTTCAAGAAACACGCTCTCTTAGATAACGGGGAGACGACAGATAAAATTGTTTATGGAAGTGTTTAATTTACCGAGATCTATGTCTTTCTTTGGAATTTTAGCTTGCTTTATAACCATTAAAATCTGTTCAGCAATTTAGCCGTGGAAGCTTAACAGATAGAATTAGTTAACTAATTTTGCAAAAAAAAAGGGAGGGTATATCTTATTATCCATTTCCAGAGATATCGCGTAACAAAACATACAAATAAGTTATAACAAACAAACTTGTTTTTTAATTGAGAACCACTCAACAGCATAACGGTAAAGTAATGGTGACTATAATATTATATTAGTAGGATTCTACTAATATAATCCTACTAATATTATAAATGTGAAAGTGTGGATGTTTAGATGTTTAGATGTTTGTTACTCAATCACGAAAAAACGGCTGAACGGATTTGGATGAAATTTGGCATGCATGTAGCCTTTGACATGGAAAAGAACATAGGCTACCTTTTATCCCGATTCCTTAAGCAGTTCCGAGGGAAAATTGAAAATTGTTTCCGAGCTAAGCCGTGGGCAGACTGCTTTGAAATTTGGTATTTTTCACTATTACAGCGCAAGCTATAACACGGGTGAAAATGGTATTCCATTTTTCGTTACTTTTTGGACCCAATTATGAACTCCACGCAGACGAAGTCGCGGGCAGAAGCTAGTATTATATAAATGTAAAAAGTGTGGATGTTTAGATGTTTGGATGTTTGTTACTCAATCACGGAAAAACGGCTGAATGGATTTGGATGAAATTTGCTATGCATGTAGCCTTTGACCAGCGCAAGCTATGACACGGATGAAAATCTTATTCCATTTTTCATTACTTTCACATCTGTCATTTCTTTTTGGACCCAATTCGGAAGTCCACGCAGACGAATTCGCGGGCAGAAGTTAGTATTTAATAAACGTTTGAGTGTTCGGCCACGTAAGATATAGCCTTTTTATTCCTAAAACAACCGAATCCAATAAATAAACACTAAAACCCAATAACTCTAGGCCCACAGTGTAAAATATACCTCTACAATATACGTTACCGGTGCAAAACCGAAGATTTATAGTTTACTGCCGGGAGTGAAATATTGTAGTATCATTTATTCACTGACGTTCATTCGAGGCAGCTTATCATTTTTGTTTACAAATGTTAAACAAAATGAAATGATAAAATGACGTTTAGTTGTGACTCGCGGATCCACTTGGGGTTAGTTGTGTTTGTAGCTATTAAAAACAAACCTACCTCATATTGACTCTGAAGTACCTTTTTCTAACATTTATAACTTTAGCTATTTACAGTTGTTATAAAACCGGCTTATAAATGACCCACTGCTGGGCACAGGCCTCTTCTCATATGGAGAAGGAACGAGCATTGATCACCACGCTGGCTCACAGCGGGTTGGCGATTGGAATATTATTGAAGAAAAATATACATGCAAAATAATCCTAAAAATAATATTACTAAATAAATTGAATTGCCTTTTATTCGTGTTAAAAGAGAATTTATTTGGGTTTTGTTGTCGGTAAATGTTGCAGACACCTGCGATACAGGTCCAATGTATGTGGGTCAAAGATAAACTGTATTTAATCCTGCATTTGTTATATAAACTGGTCCAATGTCCGATAAATTGATTTTAAACTTTATCAATAACAACGACTTACTTGAACAATATGTTTATGCAAATTATAGTCGGCTGCAGTGGAGTATGCAATGGAAACCGACACGAAATTGAATTAAAGTATTTAATTCATATAATATTACAATTATTACTTAAATTAATTTAGGTGACAATAATTGTTAGATGTGAGATTCGAACCCGCAACCACATTATCGCAAATCACGCCCCGGCCATAAGGCTACCGCCACTTCAAAAATATATTAAACGCAAAAATAAATATTCGAACAAAGCTAAAAACGAGATGCGACCATTAGCCACGCAAATTAGACCATTCACAACCATTTCCAACTGTATATTGTTATGTATTTTGGTATCTTTAAAATTTAATACATCATTTATCCCAAAATGTTTTTTTAATATTCAATAGAAAATGATACATGATCTCTTTTGCACAGTGTACGAGCTACAACAATAAACAATTAATAATAATAATAAATATCTTGGGACAATCTCACACACGGTCATCTGATCCCAAACTAGGCAGAGTCTGTACTATGGTAACCAGACAACTGATAAACATACTTATATATTTCTAAATACATACATATTATAGATAGATAACACCCAGACACAGAACAAATGATCGTGCTCATCACACAAAGATTTGTCCTGGGTGGGAATCGAACCCACGACCTCCGGCTTAGCAGTCAGGGTCACTAACCACTAGACCAACAGGCCCGTCAATTCTCTGCGATGTATATTAAGGTCAGATGTTTTTATACGGTACGGAACTAAAACACATCCGGGGATCCGGAGAAGGTCCGTTACAGATTCTGTGTCGGAAATTATCAGTTGAATTTTACTAAACCTGTTTTGTTATACAAATTTGTTAGTTCTGTAGATTTGATGTTTAGCTGATAGCGACCTGCTTTGCATTAAACGAGTATTTTAAGAGGTCATAGTTTGTTCTTTTATCTAAATATTGAAGTGAAAACTTCTTTAGCGGCGTTGTGCGCTTTTAGGGATGGGTAAAAAAATTTAAACTAGCGTCAGGACCTCGCGTCTCACGTGACCTGATCGAAAATACCTAAGACGCAGCGCAGAGCGCTTGCGCAAGTGTGAGATGTCATCCGGTGTCAAAAATGCACAACGTTAATGTTCAAGTTTTCAATTCTGCCGGTAGGTACTCACGGAGTGCAACCCGTTGTGTTTTTGTTTATATAACGTCCTGAGGTTGACGTAGAGGTTGTCTTAAATCAATAGCTGTAGCTAATTTTCTCGTTATAAAAATATCTTTTGGTAATGGTTATCAGAATTTCAGGGCTGTTTAAGATTAATGGAACAGGTAACGCGTAACAGAATTTCTCTTTTTAATACGTAACCTTATTACAGGGTCGTAAAACGAAATGAGTAGCAAAAACGTTTAACATAATGCTTTTATACCCATTCTTGGGTCCCGTAAATCTGTGAGCCTTACGCCGCATAATTTTTAAACCGGATTCTGACCCGCAATTTCTGGTATCCCTATGTCCGTTGAAAAATGCCGGTGCGAATACAGCTTAATTGTGAATTTGTAACAACGTTTTGCAAAAAAACAAGTATCAAAATTATATAAAACTAAATTGATCCTTTTAAGAATTTTATTCATGAAACTGTTACGAAATAGACTGCAATGAAAGTAGTCCTAGTTTGTGGGTTAAAAATGTAACTAATTATAAATTAAAGCTTACTTAATATAAGGTCACATGTAGTGAAACCAATGCTGCGTTTATATACAGCGTGTAACAAAAACCCTATCCGATCCCTGAGAGTATTATTCGGTATCGTACTACGAACACATATACGTAGCCATTAAATATCAATCAGTTCGACTCGCGACACCGCCGCCGCCGCGTCAGCTCATGATTAAGGACTCCTATTGAGTCTGAAACTAGTCGGGCGATCCCGAGAATGCGCGTGAGTAAACCGTTGAATCCTTAAATAATTAGCCATTAAATGGCTAGGAGATTATTATTTTTCCTCAGTGAAAATAATTAAATCAAAATAAAAACTGATCCAAGGCAACAGCAACACTAACCGTTTCTCAAAGTTCATGTACTTACTACCTACAGCCTTGGGTCAAAGAAGCCGCCTATAAAATACGGTTCATGAACTATACCACGTATACGCCTTAATTGGATCGGACAGGGGGTTTACCCATACACAAATGCCTATCTAATGCAATAGCCTATGTACATAATGACTAAACAAATGGTAACTTAAATAATAAACTAAACAAAAAAGCAGCCTGTATAAATTCATTCAGTGTACACGAAAAGAGATCCACTCTGAGCCAACGTGTTGAGCGTACGCAAAATACTTTACATTGCATTATACTTTCAGTATCATAATATTATGAAGAAAACCTTAACACGTTTTATACTAAGTGGTCGTGTGGTAAAGTTAATAACAACTTACGAGTATAATTATTATATAATTAGTATATAGGCCGGTATTATACCGGCCTATATACGTCCCACTGCTGGGCACAGGTCTCTTCCCATATAGAGTAGGGATGAGCATTGATCACCACGCTTGCTCATTGCGGGTTGGCGATTCCAGATTCAAATATTTTTGAATCCAGGTTTCTTCACGTTGTTTTCTCGAAAATTTGATTCTGAAATTGCTAAGCAAGCGTAGTTATAAATGCTCGTTTCCTCTCTATATGAATAGAGGCCAGTTTCAGTAGATTTTAATTATTATAAACTTTTAAGTAAGTAGATCTATAAACCCCTTGCATTCCCAATATATTTTTATCCATAGAATTCACAGTTTTTCGGATCCAGAATATCTGCCTTTAACATAAAATTATAATACCTGGAATCGAATCGTCACATCTCTCGGTATAACTGTGATATTATGTCAGTCACGTCGAAATGTTTGTGATTTGCTTCTAGAAAGTGTTCGGTACACATCCGAAGGTCGTTGCTCCCGGCATGAAATAAATATACGAGTGTTTTTCATGTCGCTATCCCACGTTTCTTTAAGAGTTTTCCTTTTCGTATATTGCGTACATTTATCGTATTTAGAAAGAGGAACTTTTTATTGGATAATTTGTTTTTAATGGTGTTTGAAATTATGGTTATAGCCTTAAAGGTAAGTAAAATTAATCATGTAAAGCTTTTAAACCCATCTTATTTATCATCCTTCCGTTTCGGTGTGTTAGACTAAATAGAAGAATAGTGTTTTCACGGGATACGATGGAGCTGACGTTAGCTGTGCATAGAGTTCCGAAAAAATAAACTTTACAATGTGTAGTTTCAAGATGACTCATACCGAACTGTCCTATCCTAGCTTAAGAGAGAAGTACGTGGAAACAGAAGAGAGAGGTCATTGTCCTGCAGTAGCACAAGTCAGGGTTAGGGCTTGTACACAAAACTGCGATGCGACGCGATGCGAATTCGCAACGCAGAAAATTACGACACGAATTGCTGCGATGCGATTTCGTGCGGCAAGGCGTCTCCCAGTGTGACCATTCCTTCGACGACCGTTAACCGTACTAAACGTATTTTGAATTGAAAGCTAGGTCGTGACATGGATCGTAAAAAGAAGTGTGCACTTTTATTATTGCTTAGGAGATATAGAAAAAGAAACAAAGAAGATTTTGGGTTCATTCGCGATGCGAATCAATTCGCAAGTTCTTGCGATGCGTAGAGGGAGCTCGCAGATTTTTGCGATGCGACGTCGCATCGCAGTTTTGTGTACAAGCCCTTAGCTGTCTATTTCTATTAGATATGGTACTGATGGTACACAGGGACACCATCCTATAGACGATACGATTAAATAATTTCGGATATCATCGGCTTAGCCTTTTCTCAACCTATTTTGGGGTCGACTTCCAATCTAACCGGTTTCAGCTGAATACCGTCTTCACATGGAGCGACTGCGTATCTGACCTCCTCAACACATTTGACTGTTAAATACAGTATTCCATGGTAAGATTCGGGTTGTCAAAATCATACCATGGAATACTGTATTTTAAAATTAAATAAATTATAATTAAAATAAGTACTCGATTAAAATAAATTACAATTTCCAAGTTGCTGAGTTAACGAAAATTGATTCTTAATTCTTTATTGTATACTACAAAATACAGAAAAAATACAGTTACAAGAAAAAGTTTGTACACAGGCGAGCTTAACCCAGAATTGAGTTCTCTTACAGCAAACCTTTAAGTGATAGGGGGATTAAAATATCAATAGAGGATGTCATTTATTTGTTTTTTTTTTTATTTGATTTGACCTCATAAAAGGCCAAATTATTGATTGCAACAGATACAGTATAAGATTACAGTCTAGACACAATATAATATTACACATCGAAGGTCACAGACCCATCCAAGGTCACAAACACTTAATTTAGTTGATAGGAAACCTCAAACGAATATAAAGTATATGGTTACTTAATATTCGATTGAGGTTCTCGGAAATTGTTATCTCTTTTAATTAAGTAGTTATGACTAGAAAATATAAAAAGCTGGTGTGGTGGTCTTTTTTCCATATACGTTACTAAAAACATGGCCAAAGAGATGGCTATTTGCTCCTTATTAGGTCTATATACTATGCTACTACAAAGTAAACATATATTCGTACCTATTCAGTTATTGAGCAAAATTGTGGGAATCAAAATCAGAATAAAATATTTTTTTATTTTTATTTTTATTGACATCTTTTTTAAAAAAGTCACTATTTCAAAGAACTGCAAGTACCGTCGGCATCAAGTCAAATAAAAAAAGTAAATAAGCTTATTATGTATAGTTTAAATTGTGTTTTAGCTGTTTTGTAAAGCTGATTGTATTTATTTATTAATTTAATAGTTCATGCACTGTTAGATGTATTCATTGACTTTTGTTCCTGATAGTATCTACGTACCTGGGACTTTTAAAATTTCTTGTCCATAGGTACTGCATTGGATTAAAAAATGAATGTAGTTTGGGAAAACAAATCCGTATTAAATCTAGTTAATACATTTCCCTGACACACAATCCATTTCTCAATGCGAGCACATGTCAAAACATTTGCTAACATCCCCTGATATTAAAAACCGACTTTCCGACATCCCCTGGGAAATATCTAAAACATTTGCAATTCCATTCAGGAGTTTAAATTGGTTTTGTTCCTGTGTCAAAATGTTTCGGAAAAAGTTCTTGTACTTTAATTCACGATCCTGGCCCCCTAGCCAAGTGCCATTTCTACAAGCGATAGCGATGATAGAAATCGCTTAAATGACATTAAATGTATGGAAATGACATTTGTTTTCGATAAGTCACGTGACTTATTACTTTCATACATTTAAGGTCTTATCACTTTCATACATTTAATGTCTGGGGGGCTGGCCTGTAAATCAAATCAAATCAATCAAATCAAAATATTTTTATTTCGAGTAGACCCTTTCAGGTACTTTCAAAACGTTGAATGAACCTAGTTGCTCGGTTCCAAAATGTCATTCCTATGGAGAAGAATCCGGCAAGAAACTCCATAGGTTACTCTTTTAAAAATGGTAATATATAATTATTTAAATACATTACTTTTAAAATATGCGATAACAACGTAAGATAGCAAAAGCATAAGATTATTGCAATATAATTATTACCTCAAAAGAGGAGAAAAAAAAAATGAGAAAATACATGCATTTTACTAACATTTCGTTGTTAACACATTTACAAAAAAAAGAAAAAAAAACTGATACACAATGCACGAAGAAATAAAACAATTTACATACAATATTTATGTAGTCCTAATCAAATTCCTAATCGACCCTAACAGGAATGTCAAGGCATGTCAAAAGCCTTCTAAAAATAGAGGCTATGGGGAATCTAATTGCAGTAAACAAGGTTAAAACAAAAGTATGCTGGACCGCCAGGGAAGCCACATGTGCAGATGATACTAAACCCAAGCCCGCCTATGTCCTAAATAATCGCTAACCTTATAATACGCTTTCTTTATTAACATTGATTTCACGCACTTTTTAAAATGTTCTACTGCTGGGCTGAGTTCTCTTCTCATGTACAGAAGTAACGAGTATTGGTCACCACGCTCATTGCGGATTGAAGATTTTCAGATCCATATTTTCTAATCTCTTCTAATTTCTTACGCTATTTTGCTTTACCGATTTATCAATGATGTCTTAAATTGAGATAGTACATATTACTTTGAAAAAAGTCACATTGTTGTTTGCCTGTAATGGGCTCTAACCTTAAACCTTGTGCACATAAATCCATTCATTGAGCTGCTAGGCCATCACGACATCTAATAACTTGATTTATTTATTTATTTACTGGTGACTGACAGAAATACTGTATTTGGCACAATTTTTGATACCACACAATTATTTCTTGGTTTTAATAGGTACTATTTTTTCACAAAATATTGATTGCTTGCTAACTATACTCATGTATTCCTGATCTTTTAGTTTTAGTGGATATCTATCCTAATATTATAAAGCTGAAAAATGTGTTTGTTTGTTAGGTTGAACGCGCCAATCTCAGGCACTACTGGTTCGATTTCGAAAATACTCTTTGTGTAAGATAGCCCATTTATCGAGGAAGGCTATTTGCCGCTATATCCTACGCTCACGCGAGCGAAGCCACGAGAAAAGCTAGTAAAACACAAATTAAAACTAGGCGGCAATTTCTACCAGTGTCCCATAATGTATTTGTAATTATAATCATTGTATCATCTAAAGATCTCAAAAAATATATATTATTTCATGCTGAACGTGAATCAAATACTAATTTGGAATTTTGCTATAATTTAAAACTCTCGTAATTCACGAATAATGCAACCTTGTGTGTTATATGCGCAATTAACTAACGTTTACTGCGAAGTCGAAATTGAAGCGAAAATGTTAACAGAACTTATTTTTTGCGGCTACCGCATACCGCAGTCTCTAGTTTTTAAATTTTTATAAAATTCAAGCAAGGTTCTTTTTCATAAAATTACTCATGAGAAAGCTAAAAGCTGTAAACTTTACGTTTTATAGTATTAAAGTGTGTAACACCCTTTTCTTGAAGGGGATACAAAAGGTTCACATACACACACACACACACACACACACACACACACACACACACACACACACACACATACACATGCATACACACATACATACACACATACACATAAATTGATATAAAAAGCAATCTCAATACACAAGTAGTCTTCTTTTCTTTCCTTTTCTCTTTAAGTATTTAAAGTTTAAGTAGTAATAAAGTTGAACACAAAATTTGTTAATTTTAAAAATAGGTTAATTTTATTTGTTTGTGTAACTTGTTCCTTTGTTTACACAGGCAACACTTGCTTAAAGGGAAGCTCCAACCACAAACTGTAATGTTATGAATTGTTCCATAAATAAAAGTTTTATATTATTTATTTATTATTTACTCAATTTTCTAGCTCACTAACTAATTTAAATATTGCTATCTCTTTCGTCCATACATCGTGAGAAAAGGACGGTGTTATATAACACTAATAAATAATGAAAGATGAAAAGTCTGCTTTGTAATCGAGAAAAATACCAAATTTTCACGCTGTCTGCCTACGGCTTAGCTCGTAAACAATTTTTTTTTTTTCGGGAACCACAAGGAATCGGGATAAAAGGTAGCCTATGTTCTTTTCCATGTCAAAGGCTACATGGGTGGCAAATTTCATCCAAATCCGTTTAACCGTTATTGCGTGATTGAGTAACAAACATCCAAACATCTAAACATCCACACTTTCACATTTATAATATTAGTAGGATAGTAGGATAACTTTATGAGAATTATTTAAATGCTTGGATTAAATTAATACAAGGGTGGTGAAAATGTTAGGTTAGAGCCAAACTGCTTACTGCCAGATGTAAGTACCCGTATCAACGGAATTTATGTTCTGACTTTGGAGAGATTAGGTTATATTCAAAGCGATTTTAAGCGGGTTAGATGTGCAAGTTATGTATAAATTTTCCTGCGGTTTTGACTAGATAGGATAATATTAAACTTTTATCATACTAGCTGTTCCCTCGACTACGCTCGCGGTATCTTATTTTTTTTGTAAAAAATATATGTTGCCTATGTTACTCAGGGTGAATATAGCTTTCTGATTTCTGATGGTGAAAGAATTTTGAAATTGGCAGAGTAGTTTTTGAATTTATTTATTACAAACATACACACAAACATACAAATCTTTCCTCTTTATAATATTAGTGTAGACTAGTGGGCCTTGCTTCGGTAGTAGTACAGTAAAAATGCCTGTAATTATACATAAAAACCTTGCAGTTGAATCACTCTCTGTTGTTGTTGTGCTTAAAAATCCATTTCATAATTTAAAAGATCTAAGCTTACAGTCCTTTGTTTCACTATGTAATATGTAAAGACATATTTTAATCTTTGTAATTAGGCAACAAAATCAAACACCTGAAACCAAAAAATGGTTGAGAAAAAAAACCCTTTTATGTTTTATTTATAATTATAGTACGGGCCGCTGAAATATGTATATTTTTTTTATATCTAAATAATTTAAAATCAATGTTTCCTCCAAAATATTGTTAGGAGCAGTTAGTAATAAATAAAATCAAAACAATGCGTCGCCATAGTTGAAAAAAAAATACGTATAAAATGAAATATAAAAGATTTCTGAAAAGGCTATATCTCTGCATTACATATACAATGCAAGTTAAACTTAAAATAAACCTATATAAGGTATATAAAACCAAGTTTTTTAAACTAAAAATATACAACACAATAATAACCTTGTATTTAAGAATGAATTGATCCTAAACTTCGACTTAACAATATAATCGTGAAAGTCGTAGCATAAAGCTACGCTGGTGCTACGATTGCTACGGCGATTTATGTTTCGTAGCGCCAATACTTCATGCTATTTTATGAACTATGCGCTCTACTGTTGAATTAGAATTAATTATTTGAAACTGAAGATTGAATATTTTTTTTTTTTTTAATTTAAGTATTTCAGACTTTTTAAACGGGCGGGCCTTTTGGTTTAGTGGTTGGTGGCCTTGACTGCTAAACCGGAGGTCGTGGGTTCGATTCCCACCCAGAACAAATCTTTGTGTGATGAGTACGATCATTTCTGTGTCTGGATCATTTATCTATAATATGTATGTATTTAGAAATATTATATATTAAGAACATCCTTCCTTTTGAAGTCGGTCAAAAACTCGAAAAATTTATAGCAAAAATTGCCTTCGTAATGATATCAATTCATTAATAATTTATATTCAGAAACCAACAGAAAGCAAAGAAAAGTTAAAGACCTGACTACAAGTCGTAACAAAGAACCGTCGTCGGTAACTTTCCTTAACAAAGACGTTACGGAAATTAAACCTCCTTTTTAACCCTCATCGAGTCTTTATGGATACAGCTAAATGAGGTCAGTATTTTTTATTAGTTGAAGCTTTATAAAGGACACAGATACGAAGTAATAATTATTTATAGTGGACAAAACTTAAGACAGAAAAATTTAGCAAATTTCAAAAGTTTTAGACAGACTGTTAATTGTTTTACTAACTAATATGTATGACAAGGAAGGAAGATATAATATTAGTAATGAATAAAGTTAAAAACTACTGCGTCGAGAAATCGGATAAATTACATTAAATGTATGGAAATGACATTTGTTTTCGATAAGTCACGCGACGTAGACTTGTCACTTTCATACATTTGAGCGATTCGATCAGCGATAACGTTTTTAGTAATGTACCTTAGCTTGGCTAGGGAACCGATTTAAAAAAAATATATGCCTGAGTATCTTAAGCTATATTTATTATAATACATTTCGTTACTTAAACCTGCGAGCGAAGCCGCGGGCAATAGGTTGTTTTGCGTCGCGACAAATTAAAATAATTTAGAAAAATTGCGGTTACTAATAATGTGTACCTACATTATAAGAATCAGCTAAATAACGCAGTTACTAAACATATACAATCTAATACTAAATCCTTAGAAACCACTTCTTACACACCAAAAAACACACATGGAAAGAAATTAGATATCACACATGGAAATAAATATCTTGCTTGTTTACTCAAGTGACAGGGACGGAGCCTTTTCATTGTCCTCTTTGACATTGAGAATCTCCAATGTCAAAGGCCGAAACTATTGTAGGTACTTAGTAACACTAGATATTCCAGCCGAAATGATCACAAATAGCTCTATATTTGTGATCATTTCGGCTGGAATATCTTTATTTTTATTCTTTAGGAACGTAGGCAACTTTCAGTTCGCGTTCAGCCGGTTAAGAAGTCAGGGTCACTTATCACCATTCCAAAAGGCCAGTCATAAATTTTATTAAAAATATGATAAATAAATAACTCAAAGTTAAGTGTTAGCTATACGGTTTACCAATAATAAAGATTAAGCCGCGCTCGCCGCGATTGGTCCGTGGATGGGAAACTATACTACTGTGCTACTACTTTGGCAATCATTACGATTCTGATAACCAGTCTTACTTTGGGATACTGTATTACCTAGCAATGGGTTGTGGAGGTCAGATAGGCAGTCGCTCCATGTAAAATACGGTATTCAGCTAAATGCTGTAAGACTGGAAGCCGACCCCAACATAGCTTGAGAAAAGGCTAGACATCAGTCTAGCCTTTCATCAGAGGATGACCTCTGAAAGTCTTAAAGGCCTAGTACCTACCAATTGACTTAACAATTTGAAATTTTGTAGCCATTCTTAACCTTATCGACAATACAATAAAATTATACTGGGCCCCAATTCTCCTATTTTATAAACCGTCCGATGGCAGTGTAATGATCGTAGTTTCGATTGATTTTGGCACATTTGGTATTCTTCTAAGCATTTAATCTGTGAAATCGTGTATGTCATAGTATCTTAGCACGATTGCCAATAATTTGGTAATCCCTTACTGACATTTCAAACTTAATGGGCTTTATTTTTTTTTACAAAATCGTCGACATTACGATCATTACACTGCCATCGGACGGTTTAAAAATAGGAGAATTGGGCCCCTGTTCAACAGATCAAAAGAAAAAGTAAAGAAACGAATAGTGTGAGAACCTATTGTTCTCAAAGAATGTCCACAAAAGAATTTTTCCTTTAACTTTTCGAGTCCAATATGGTATTGATCCCGATGAACCACTCGAACAAATCTGAATATTTATTAATTTGGCGATTCATCTTTTCACGGCGAGTGAGGAATGGGAATTCAATTGAATTTTGTTCACGTTTCTATATGAAGTGACCATATTTAGAATATCGAATGTCTTAAAACTGCTGCTCATTCTGGTCAACCTATTGTCACAAGTTTTTTTTTATATCTTATATGTTTATAGAAAATGTTCTGAATCTTCTTTCTAATATCATGCTGTCCTAAAAAAGCCAGGAGTTCAATGACCGGATTCGTATGCACATGGCTGCAGGCTCGAACCCAGACACGTACCAATATCAGTTTTTCAAAGTTATATGTACTTTCTTAACTATTATATGACATCATTGACAATTAATGTGAAGGAAAATTATCGAGAGGAAGACCTGGATTCCCAAAATTGGGATCAGCAATCGCCAAGTAGCCAGCGTGGTGATCACTGGTCGTTCCTTCCCTATATGGGAAGAGGCCTGTGCCCAGCTGTGGGACATTTATGGGTCGGTATTATATAAACATTTTATGACGACCTCCGTGGTCGAGTGTCAGTTTTCAAGGTGTCGCCAGCTCTGAGTTCCCGGGTTTGATCCCCGATCGGGTCAATGCAGAGAATCACTTTTCTACATTGTCTAAGGTCTGGGTTTTTGAGGTACCTTCGCTGTCTCTGATTCCATAACACAAGTGCTTAAGCTACTTACTTCGGATTCGTAAAAAAAAATATTAGCTTTACATAATTTTTGTTGCGTACATATTAATTTATTTGTTAGTAATATCTGTTTTGTTAGGTGTGAGGGCCGTCGATTACATATCGATACTAAATAACACATAATCGAAACGTTCGATTACACCTGAAAATATGATTTAGCATAAAAATGAATAACAAAACTTTTTTCACTGCGATCGGTTTATTCATAAAGCCTGAAAAGAGTCTGATGATGATGGATGTATGCCCGGGGCTCTGTATTTAATGCCTTCACTATACAGGGTGGATATTTTATAACACTTAGAGGGAATAACTCTTAATTGTGGAGTTAACTAATTATTTATTTACTAGCTTTTGCTTGCGACTTCGTCCGCGTGGAATCCATTGAGAAATAAACATTTTCAATTTACCACTCTTTTCTCCCCTTTGGGGGTGAATTTCCAAAAATCCTCTCTTAGTGGTAGCCTACTCCTCCCAACAAACACACATGCCAAATTTCAACTCTTTACGATCAGTAGTTTCGGCTGTGCGTTGTCTGTCAGTCAGTCAGTCAGTAACGGAAGAGTTTTATATTGTATATAGATAATATAGATATACCTAAATTAATATATATAAATAAATATTTTCAAGCCCCGAACGAAACTTTCCTTATTGCAAAAAAAATATAAAACTGCATTGATATATTTTTGAAAATAAGGTTTGTACGTTTGACGGGGAGAAACGCGAAAACCCATTTATAGAATTTTTCCTTTGAACATACTTAATATCTTCAGTTTTTGGAGTACTTTCCCTAAAGGGGCATTAACAATCCACCCTGTATGTGCGTATTTCGTTGTAAAATGTTGCAGTCAAAGAGATAACAGTACAGCAATCAGTAACAATTGAAAATGGCGTATTTTTTTGGATTTTGAGTTTCGACTCAAAGTTGATCACGATAAACGCAATTAAGTTTTTATATTCGGTTGTTATAATAATCTTCAAAAGTTTCTTGACAATTTATTTCATACAATCGATCTGATAGTGCAATTATATCTAACGTAAATAATTAAATATCGATAAAAGTAATTTTTCTTTAATATCCTAAGTGTCATTCTTAGGCCCAGTTTTTTGATCCCGAGTTAACTCAACCAATATGCTAACTAATGGTTCCAGCTCTGAGGTCCCGGGTTCAATCCCGCGAGCGATCTTTACCTATTTTATTATGAGTAAACATACTATGTTTCGTCATGTATTTCATATTCTAGTTAGTTCTTGTATTTGATACGCACTTTTTGATTAAATTAGCAGCAAATTCAGACGAAAATAATTAAGTTAATGATATATGTAATGCTTAAAGATGAGATACCCAGAAAACATTCCTACATTAAGGATTTGAATTGATTGACGATTAAAACTTCAAGTTTTATATTGAGATTTATATTATTCATAACCGCAGTAATATCGCTAATTATACAAACAACTTAACAAATGAAACTCCTGAACAAAATTATTCAAATTGGAACGAATAAATCCTAGCTAGCTAAAACTTTTCGCTTTTAAGTCGTAAATTCAAAATGTTATGGCTGCGAAAAACGGAGGAAAAGGATTATAAATATTTAATCCGTTTGGGGATTTAACTGTGAATATTGTTATTATATTGCTAGCTTTGCCCGTGGTTTTACTCGCCTGCTATTTCTCCAAAGGCAAGTCATTTAAAGTCCTCGTGAATTTGACTATTAAATGCAAACATTTTTCATGTCTGACTTGCAGTTTAGCGCGTTCAGACAATTATTAAAAAAAAAGCTTAAATTATGAAAAAAAAATATTGTTTTTCAAATAAATAAATAAGTGAATTGTCACAAACTTGACGTTTTCAGCGAGTCGGTATCCTGTTTCAATTTATTTGTGACTACTGAAAAGTTTTTATATTTTCAAGCGCCATTTTATTTTTTATGCTGTCTGTACACATTCGCTGAACAGAACAGTAATAAAATCCTCGTGCAGCGACTCTGGCACATAAATCAGGGGTCGCGTTGTATAGTGCTACATTTTGCACGCGACTTCAGAGTGACCTTTGATAAACATTCTTACCTTCACATTTAAGTTATATCACTAGTTTTCCTGTTGGTATGGTAATAACTACCTTGTGTAATAAAATTGCCTTATTATTAAACTTAATTGAGAAAATTTAAAATGATTAAGATACATCCGACTAGCCTATTTCCAAGCTATGTTGGAGTCGGCTTCCAGTCTTACCACAACTC
Organism: Plusia festucae; assembly: GCA_950381575.1. Lineage (NCBI taxonomy): Eukaryota > Metazoa > Arthropoda > Insecta > Lepidoptera > Noctuidae > Plusia > Plusia festucae. The sequence goes on from OX494455.1 coordinate 5,799,382, forward strand.
ATTTTACTGGATAATACAGATAGACCAGGGCCGAAGCCTTCAAAATTTGTAAAAAGTGAAATAAAATTACAGTAGGATGAAACCAATTAGAAAAGGAAGGGAATATGATAAAAATTAAAGAAAAAATAAATTACGGTCGATCCGAGTTCGGGAAGGGGGGGAGGGGGGGGTTTTAAGGGTAAAAAATGGTTTATCTTGATTTCCAGCAAAACTACAAGCCCTATGGAAAAAAGTAAAATGGCAAAGTTGTAGGTAATAAAAAGATCTACAACTTTTGTATTTACACTTTTTTCACATAACCTCAAAATGTATGTGAAAAATCCAAAAAACCAAGTTTTTGGTTTTTTATTTTTATCTTTTTCAAAAATATTTTTTTTTTCACGAAATTTGGTGAAAACTTACCTTTTTATGTCCCAAATACGCTGTAATTTATTTGATTAAAAATATTTATTTTTTCACCTTATTTTGAATTAATATAAAAAAAACACCCTAATTTTCAATCGAAAATTCACCCGTCAAAATATCAGCTTTTTTCAAAAAGTATGGGGGTTTTTTGTTCGTTGAAATCTCTACTTTCTGATGGTGTAAAAAAAATATACATTACTGTAGTAAATGTTCTCAGAAAATGCATAATCACTATGTACAATTTCATCAAAAAAATGTCTTTGCTTCAATTTTTTCCAGTCTGCATTGGTTCTTCATCCAGAATTTCATCTGAATCATTTTGTGAGATTTTCTATGACATGAATGTAATTCGAATTTAATAAATAAACTTTAAACTGAAAAAAAATTAAGCAATGTCATTTTTTTGATGAAATTGTACATAGTGATTATGCATTTTCTGAGAACATTTACTATAGTAATGTATATTTTTTTTACACCATTAGAAAGTAGAGATTTCAACGAACAAAAAACCCCCATACTTTTTAAAAAAAGCTGATATTTTGACGGGTGAATTTTCGATTGAAAATTAGGGTGTTTTTTTTTATATTAATTCAAAATAAGGTGAAAAAATAAATATTTTTAATCAAATAAATTACAGCGTATTTGGGACATAAAAAGGTAAGTTTTCACCAAATTTCGTGAAAAAAAAAAATATTTTTGAAAACGATAAAAATAAAAAACCAAAAACTTGGTTTTTTGGATTTTTCACATACATTTTGAGGTTATGTGAAAAAAGTGTAAAACAAAAGTTGTAGATCTTTTTATTACCTACAACTTTGCCATTTCACTTTTTTCCATAGGGCTTGTAGTTTTGCTGGAAATCAAGATAAACCATTTTTTACCCTTAAAACCCCCCCCCTCCCCCCCTTCCCGAACTCGGATCGACCGTAATTTATTTTTTCTTTAATTTTTATCATATTCCCTTCCTTTTCTAATTAGTTTCATCCTACTATTATATTTTTGGTTTTAACAATTATCGGCCCTGGTCTAAGAATCCCATGGTAAGACTGGTTGTCTGAATTGTAATGACTTCTCCAGTATCAAATATGTCGATGAGTATGATAGTCGGGACCGACAGCAAACTAAAATAATTCGAAATTTTGAATGTAGGATTGTTTGAGTTCGTTCCTAAAATAACCTCACTCATTCATTATTACGTATTCAGTAACAGATTGAACTCAGACTCTATAACAACACAACAATCATATAACAAATAAATTACGCGAATTGGCATTGAACCATTTACAGCTGAACAAGGTCAGGTATTATTAACATGTGCAAGGGTTAGGGCCGGCAAGGGGCATCGCCTCACCTTCAGGGTTTGGCAGACTGCTGCGAGCCGTCAGGGTCGAAGTTAGTGACGATACATAGTTTTTCATACGTTTACCTTCTTTTTCCCAGTTACATTCCCTTTCCCGTTATGTTCAGCCCCCTTAGACCTGTATGTAATGTACCTTACACTACTACATTCGTTAACGCTGATCCAATCGCTCAAATGTATGAAAGTGACAAGTCTAAGTCACGTGACTTATCGAATAGAAATGTCGTTTCCATACATTTAATTTCATTTAAGCGATTTCTATCATCGTTAACGCTTGTCAAAATATACCTTGTCTAAGGGGGCTGGTCGGCTTACAGGTATTCTGAATTCAGCTGTATACTAGTAGGGGCCACCCTTATCACCAAGGGGTATTAAAAATAGCCTACCACCTAATTCTCATTTTTAAGCAGAACTTGTGTTTTGTAGTTATATGATTTCGTGTATATCATGCTCGTGGTGTATGCAAATATTTTTTCTTTCTTTCCTTGATTATTCCTATTTTAGACCTACCTAGACAGCTACCAATTATATGTAAAAAAAACCATAGAAATCGGTTTCGGAGAAGTTCGATAGCTAAACAAACACCATGACACGTTTATATTGATATATTTTCATTCCGTAGACTTGGTCAGTCATTTAGAAAACAAAAAAAATTATGACGTAATTTTTCGTTTCCCAAAACAATAAACATTGAAAAACATGAAGCATTTTCATGTTCAGGAGTGGGGACTTGTAACGTCACAACGCTAACAAGAATTGTAGGCCAGAGTGACGTCACGCGAATTTTCCATTCACTGTATCTCAGTAATTATTTGTTTACAAGACGAAAGACAACATACGTGTCTAATATTTTTCCAGTATCAAAAAACCGGACAAAATTTTCAAGTATACAGGATTACTTTAAAAATAGTGCGTACATTCAACGAGGTCATCAGGTGCAACTAAACAACTTTTCCCAAGAAACATGGGTGGAAATCATAAAATTGAAAATCATCTTTTCATACAAACATAAGTCACGTCACCTGTCACTTTGTATGAAAAGTTCATTTTCCATTTTAAGATTTCGACCTATGTTCCATAGGAAAAGTTGTTCAGTTTTATGCCCCTAATTACCTCGATGAATATACGCACTCCTTTTAAAGTAATCCTGTAAATGCTATTTAGTATATTGCTTATTAGAAAGGCTGTACACTACTCAAAACATTAAAGAACCATTACTACGAGTACTTCTGTAATGTGCAATATTGTAATGTGTGCTTCTAGTAACTCAAGGCCACAAACCTCAGGGGAAAGCACGTTACAAATAAACGACCGTATATTATGATTGTAACTAAATTATATACAGTTCTACAGGCAGTAATTATTATATCCAACGTTGGAAATCAATACTTACTTCTTCTTATAAATGGATAAATAAGACAAAATCGGATTTGTTAGGAAAAATGTTGGACCGAATTTCATTTTCCTCGATTTGTTCGATTCGTCTCCGTCCCGAGTAGCAGAATAAATATTAAAAACGATAGAAAATTGTATAAAAATATATGTTTAGGTACGTGAGCGGGAAAACTTACGCGCGTAAAACAGCCGGGCAATGCTAGTTTAAAATAAAGAATAAGAGTGCCGAGCATTACTTAGATAAAGCCAAAGCTATAATCACATGTAAATTTTAACCAACCCTATTCTATAGCCAACAAAAACAAAAGAATTATCGATAAAAATTATTTATCGATCCAAAAATTCATTTGTATGAACAGTCTGCACTATGAGCGATGAAAGTTTACGAGGTGTATGACGAATGCCTCGTAGACGTAAATATTCCATGGAATACGTGACGTCACGCTGACGAATGCTGCTCGTAGAACTGCGGCCAAAAACAAGTCGATTTGGGCTATTCATAAATTCATGAATATTAAGAGTTTGGTGCTCACGTGAAATTGCGTTCGGGTGGGTGAAATTTTTGTGTAGTTTTGAAAATGTAAAAGGCAGCTTTATTGTACAATGAATAAAGCCTTCATTATTTCACACGGTTTATAATAGTTCCATAGATACATTTTTCCATAGTTGTTTAATCACATGGAAACAGTCTGTCTACGCGTCACCGCTTGTTCGTTCATAACAGATGATTGTTTAAGAATATTTTAGAAGATACTTTTTGTAATTCTTCTCCTTTTTACCTGACTGGCCCAGGAGGAGGGTTACGCCTTTGCTTACCCTCATACACAGCTTCCAAAATACTTACATTTAAGTCTAAAGTTTTTCTTTTTGCCATTTCTGTCCCATTGCACCACGAAGGCCAATGGACCCCTCCTTCCTCCTTTCATCCCCGTCCAGGATATAAATGTCTATTCATTTTTTTGTTTCACAATATCCGCCTTTCTACTTTCTGATTATGAATCCTACAAGTGCCGGATAAAATAAAACCTTGGCAGACCTTAAGTGCTGTATCACGAAGGTATTCATTATCTAAGTTCGGAGTACAACAGGTTGGTATTCTGTTAATCATAGATGATGACTTGCCAGTAATATGCGGTTTGCTTTATACAGTGGGCTAAGAGCCCTAGCCTTATTTGAAATACTTCTGGTGCTCATTTATGAAAACAAATTTCTTCGAGAAAACCAAGTCATTTCCCAAAATAAAATTGGACTTACTAAATCATCAGCTGAACTAAATTATTTCAGGAGGTCCAAATTCTTTTATCGAAATAGACTCTTTCTTACTTAGAGTAATTTGTTCTGTCCTTTTGGCGGTAGCAGTATTTCAAACGTGGCTGAGCATTTCTGTAGAATTCTGTATAATAATGAATAAAAATATTAAGAGTTTTTTTAATTAAAAAGAAGAAAAATCATAAAATGTGCATTGAAATAAACAAAACTATAGAAGACAAAATAGTACAAAACTCTAAAGTTTCTCGCATAGCCAATTAAAAAGTAGTTAAGTAATACTTTATTTTTCATATAATAATCCTACACCAATTTTCGTTGGTGAAAAATAGATCTTACTGATTGCATTAGGCAAACGCAAACATCAGAAGATTTTGGCCCGATCTAAGTGGTTATATGCTCAATGGGCCCGATTATCGGTCCTTCAAAAAATCTGACACGGGCGGGAAGGCATAATTGTACAAACATTGTATAAACGAGTAAATGGGATATAAGTTGTATAAATTGAAGATAAACGACTTATCCTTGTCGCGTCTCCGTAGGCATGACAAATTAACTCCAGCCCCTACGGCTGGAGTTTCTTGAAGAATTTTATTAGTCATAAAAAGTCGTGTGTATCTGAACATTAATTTTGGTCATTCTTCGACATTATGAAGTATTAAGTTTTGTTTATTTTTTATTTATCTTTAGTAAAAAATACGCAATCGGGCAATTTTTTGATGTGGTTTTCTATTTACTGCTCAGCCTAGCGGACCGCATAAAATTTTCAGGCGTTGTATCGGTCCTCGCGTATACAGCTTAGGAAGTGAGCCATGTTATGTACCCTGTATATAGTTATACAAAATATCTTGACTAGGTTACTTCTACCATTATATTAACAGGCTTCACAAGTATGATACATATGATAATTTTCATGATTGTATACATAATTTTCATAATTTCGCGAATGTATCATAAATATTCACGAATATTTAAAGGAGTTATTTTTTTTCAGTTTCAAATTAAGTCAAATTGATTACGCTAGTATTGTACATACGCAAATAGCCCGATTGCTTTTTGTTTAGATTGTATTGATTGATTTATTTATTTATAGTTATATACGGCTAAGTTTTCAGAATTGTCTTATTTAAATATTCTTGCATAGTTTTCGATGTTAATATTAATTTGATATTAATTGTTGTGTCTCTTGTCCTCAGTGATGCATTTCGAGTGTTATGGCAACGTTGCAGTAACGAACTGACAGTCGACTGAGAAAACAAAATGGCGGAAGCTGAGGGAGGAGCAAGCGAGCAGGATGATGTTTCATTCTTGCGTACGGTGAGTGATACTTCTCATTACAGCACCTACCTACTTTATATACAGGATTAATTTATAAGGAAGGCGTATATCCAACGAGGTAATCAGGTGCATAAAACTGAACAACTTTTCGCATGAAACTTAGGTCTAAATCTTAAAATAAATAAACGTAAGTCACGTGACCTGTCACTTTGTATGAAAAGTTCATTTTCCATTTTAAGAAGTTGAATTGATGGCGTGCTCTTGTTTCATTATTGTTTTACAATTTCGCTATGTGTATACATATTTATGCTCGTGACTGTACTTACCTTTTTTTCATGTAGGTATACCATCTCACCCACACCAATTCTCGCCAATTCTCCCACAGGACAACTAATCATTAAGTGTGACAGTGCGGTACCTATCAATGTCCAAACCATATATCATGCTGTATTGTAGTACCATGACATTTGCGTAGACCAACGTAAATTGATGTATGTTCATAGTACAGGATATAAATTGTTTATACTGCATAGTAGTAAATTACAGCTGGTTATTATTACAAGTTTTAACCTGATATCATAGATTAATAAAACCCAGATATATAATCTTCATATAAGCGCGTAGCTAATAGTGAAGCATAAAATATTGATCTGTGCATCGAGCATAAGACTTGTCTACATATTTATTGCACAGTGACACCCATTCACTACTTATGAAGTACTCTGAATATTATTTAATCTTATCATATTTTAGCTAATAAAACACTTTTTTTGGAGGATAGACCCCTTTCTTTCTCCTTTTTGTTGACTTTTGTATACAGGATTAATTTTGATGGAGTGAGTATATTCTACGAGGTAATCAGGTGCATAAAACTGAACAGATTTTTCCAAGGAACATAGTGTAGTGCTAGGTCAATATACACCTTCGTGATAAAATGACCTTATCATTTAATTATAAATAAAGTAAGGAATTTAATTTTTTTTTAAACTTCTTTCAATGTGGGTCGCAAATTACTAGTATTCTTGTTAACACCTCGTGCTAAACTAAATGCTTGTGTTACGAGTGGGCTCACGTCGTTAGAGTAATGGGTGGGATTCGAACCGGCAATCACATAATCGCAAGTCCAACGCCGTTATAAAACAAATGTAATGTATATAGTAATTATAATAACGTTGTAAAAACCTTCGTTGTGTCTGATTCCATAACACATGTGCTTTAGCTACTTACTTTGGATTCGGAGCAATGTATGTGATGTTGTCCACATTAATAAAAAAAAATACTTTAGGTGACAAAAGTAATATTGTAAATTAAAAAATAAACGACATTAGAAAGACTTGTTTAAAGCAAATAATAATCAAATTAACGTTATTTCATAAATCGTTCTGACGAGCCTAAAATTAAAATGCCCCAAAAATGACGAGTATGATTATGGAAGTGGCACCCCTATTGTAATTAATGGGCTTAAGAATAGAATAGAATCTTTATTCGAAGGGTTGGATTTAATAACAAAGGGAACGCCATAACGCCATGCCCCGCAAAACGTAGTACATTATAAAATAGTAAGCGTCGATGACCTTGACATTTAATCAACAGTTGTCTTTGTTCCAGATTTTATGAAAGTATACTTACAAGTGAATTATGAAAACAAATATTTATTACTTAGGCTCTTCATCTATTTAAATAATAATGAATTAACGTTCGTTATAGCCGAATAATGAAACGAATCAGTTTGAAGAAGGAGTTAAATCTAATGCTGTCTCTGCCACTACAAAGTGTGAAGTAGCGTCAGATCGAAATTTAAGAACAACTTAAAGTTAATTTGCGTTTCAGTATTGGGGTAAGTCTCACAAAAACTCTTGTATGGTTGATTTGCCTATTATGTTTTAAAGGTGAGAAAATATGGCAAAATTTAAGGGAAAATGAAATCTAAGACACGCGGTCGGAGTAATATAATAAAACTTATACACCACCCAGTGGCTCTCAGAACACAAAAAATATTTGTCGACCCGAGATTCTTTAAGTATAATCTGCGTTGAGAATAACCACCAAGGTCCCTATTTATTCTAAACTAGCTGCCCGGACAGACTTCGTTCTATCAAAAGTAAATTAATTAAGGTAATTCCCGAGTTTAGGAAAAGTTTTTTTTTTAACTTATTATTTATGTTTTACACCTTTTAAACCTTCCCTGGACAAACATTTCAAAATCAAAATCAGCTAAATCGGTTCAGCCATTCTTGAGTTTTAGCGAGAGTCACGAACAGCAATTGATTTTTATATATATAGATAGATTATATTGAAACAAAAGATTTTATGTAAATTTTATATACTAAATATCCTTGGCATTTACTTAGGAGCGAATTAATTCAATCCAGTTAATCCGGTCTCATTATGAAATCTTCAACGTCAGACGCAGGAAGCCCGGAGCTGTAATGACGGATGACTTAACCTCTTTGGTTGAGATAAGACCATTCAATTGAATTTGACCGCAAATAACCTAACGTAAGCTATTTATAAAAAAAATGGCTTGATTTATTTATTACAAACGAAGAAGAAGTTAGTAAAATATAAGTATAGAACTAATTTCTAAGGAATTTGGTCTAGTGGCTAGTGATCCTGACTGCTAAGCCGGAGGTCGTGGGTTCGATTCCCATCCAGGACAAATCTTTGTGTGATGAGCACGATCATTTGTTCTGTGTCTGGGTGTAATTTACCTATAATATGTATGTAGGTATTTAGAAATATATAAGTATGTATAACAGTTGTCTGGTTGCCATAGTACAGGCTCTGCTTAGGATCAGATGGCCGTGTGAGGGCTGTCGCAAGATATTATTATTATTATTAATTATCTTTCGTTTAGATAGCTTACTTGCCTGAAAATAAAATAAAAGGGACTCTTTATTAGTATTGAAGAGGTGGAAGATGTACCTTAGAACATAGAACACTTCAAGACCATAAGATATCTTGTATAAGTCTAACTGTAATTTCTATAATTCAGTTGTCATGAACCTTAAATCTATAAATACCTCGTTGATGTGACTACAGCATCAGTCCGGGGACTTGGCACGCCGCGAGACGAATGCCTGTTGTCAAAAACGACAGCTATTTATATACAACAGCGGATCATTCGTAGAAATCTAGTTATGGGATCAAATGCTAGTTAGCGGGTAATAATACCGACCTAAAAATGTCCCAGTGCTGGCCAGGCCTTTTCTCATACAGAGAAGGAACGAGAATTATTAGCTAAAACGCTTGTTCATTGAGTTTTGATGATTTCAGTTTCAATTTTAGTTATCCAGGTTTCCCCACGTTGTTTTCCTTCACCGGTTGTCAATAATGTCTTAGAATTGGTATCGCGGGCGGAGTCGCGGGGAACAGCTAGTCTGATATAAAGAAAAATCTGTACATACAGTTACATCGCTCATCTGTTTTCTTTTTAACCGACTTCGAAAAGGAGGAGGTTATATGTTCGGCGTGTCACTATTTTTTTTTTTTATGTATGTTCACCGATTACTCCGTCAATTGTGAACCGATTTTTATAATTCTTTTTGTATTCGAAAGAGTATTCTCCCGAGGTGGTCCCATTGTCACCAAGTCAGGATCTGATGATGGGATCCCAGTTAAATCGAAGGAAACCCTTAAATTTTAAAGAAATGTCGAACGTGTTTCATTATTCTACTGAGCCTATTTAGGTATTTACGTCCAATAGTCATCACCTCAAGGCTTTTGGTAAATACTGAGCTGATGATGGAAGAAACCTTGAGTTTTAGGACTTAAGGGTTGATTTTTTTTTATATAATAAATATGTATTGACCCTCATTTACATTTTTTAACGTTTCTAAGGTGAGCTGTATTGTATTATTATAATTTAAATATTATGAACACAAAAAATGAAAAAATAAATAAACTTTTGAAAAAAAAAATTAAACCGACTTCAAAAACCAAAACAAAACCTAAAAGGCACAAAATAGTGTAAAATAAACTTAGAACTATCTAAAATATTAATACAAAACTAGAAGTGATCTGTTTGAAGTCGGATGTTACCGACTGTCATTTGAGAGTCTTACTATTCTGACAACCAGTCCTACTAGCGGATACTGTGTTACCCAATGTAATGGGATGTGTAGGTCTAATAGGCAGTCGCTTCATGGTATGGCATAAAATACGATTTAATAGCCGGCCCCAACATAACTTATGAAAACACAAGGCCAAAGAAAACAGCAAAAACTTGCATTGAAGCGTAAAACCATCCTATCGAAAGTATCAGGACATATTACTTGGTGTCATTATTTTTTATGGCAACCACAATGGCTCCCAAGAGTGCGGTTCATAAAAATATATATCGTCAAACGTTGTCGGCATAATTATGTTCAAGGAGGATGACATTAATGAACAAAAGCAGAAGGAAGGAGAAAGGTATATTGTCGCATTTTTTGTACTAAGTGCATTTTGGGATTTTCCTACTGATTATTCAGTTATATAGGTTGTGGTGTTCAGATGCAGTCGCTCCATGTAAAATATTGGTATTTTTAAATAGCATTTTGAAATATGGTTTCTTCTTTTCAATACAACCGTCTATGATATATTGTTATATTTTACGAAAAGGGGAGGGGTGGGTAGGGATCTGGTGTCCAAAAATGCAGGATTCAGCCAAGTTTAGGCTACAATCTTCCACAAGTTATTTTTTGTCAACTTTTAACTTGTGATAACACTTTAACTATTGTTTTACTTGAGGAGGAAAGAAAATAAAATTATTATTTCCTTTATTTTAAAACATACATATAAATTACATATTTAAATATATACTACAAAAAAATACATTTAAAAATATATCAAAAATAGTCCCCAACCGGCATCGGGAACAAGGTCCAGGCTGCCGGTGGTTAGGGCTCACGATACAATTCTGAATCAAAACAAGTCTGAATCAAACCCTTGACCTACGCAGAAGCATTTAAAATGTCCACTAAAAAAAATAAAGAGGCTGTGAGACACATTAGAAAGCCTAGATAACAACTTTAGGGTAGTCAGACAGGAGCATGCATATACGGCGTGTAACAAAAACCCTGTCCGATCCCTGAGAGTATTATTCGGTATCGTACTGCGAACACTTACGTAACTATTAAATGGATTGGAGATTATAATTTTTCCCCAGTCAAAATAATTAAATACAAATAAAAACTGATCCAAGGCAACAGCTGAACAAGTGACCGCTCCTCAAAGTTCACGTACTTTAAATACCTACAGTTTTGTGTCAAAGGAGCCGCCTATGCGAGACGGTTAATGAACTATCACGTATACGCGTTTATTGGATCGGACAGGGTTTTTTTGTTACATGTTGTATGTACCTACGTGTTATTTTCTAAAGAACTTTGCCAGGGAATTAAACTTAATTTGAGATATAAGAGCAACATTCTACACGATGAATTATTGTGTTGTGAACGACTGAACTCTACTGAGGCAATAAAATGCTTTGACTGCAGTGTGTGCCGCATTACATAAAGATAGATGTTAATATTATTTGCAAATTCTGGTTGAATACGACATTTACATTGGAACAATACTTTGAAAAACCGGCGGTAGCCAAACGGCTAGAGTATCAGACTTGCAATCATGGAGTTACCGGTTCGAGACCATATTATCCGTTAGTTGACTCTACTGTAGTATGAATTACTTACTGAAAAAGTTGTTAACAAACTAGAATTTTGGTCTCTTTAAAAGCGGCGGTAGCCTAATGGCTAGGGCGTCGGACTTGCGATCATGTGGTTGCGGGTTCGAATCCCATCCATTACACTACCGACGTGAACCCACTCGTAACACAAGCATCTTGGCTTAGCACGAGGGGTTAACAAGTTTACTAGTAATTCGTAACCCACATTGCTAGTAATCTTTCAAAAAAAAAAGCAGTTTGATATAATTATAATAATAAATGTGGACAACATCACATACATTGCTCCGATTGTGTTATGGAATCAGAGACAACGAAGGTACCACAAACACCCAGACCCGAGGCAATGTGGAAAAGTGTTTTTCTACATTGACCCGGCCGGGTATCGAACCCGGGACCTCAGAGCTGTCGACACCTTGAAAACCGGTGCGTACGCCACTCGACCACGGAGGTCGTCAATTATGAACCATACATCCTTATCCTTCCTTATCATTCCATTGTCCTTACATCAAATGGTACAGTCTCGCAAACTCGCAATCCAAATGTTTTAATATAAAACATGATACGCAATATACTTGGAGAAACGTCATTCCGGGACAGAATGACAACGTACCCGCCCATCGCTGTTCTACAGGGAAAGAGTTTGATAAATTATAGTCGTTAGTACAAGAAAGATGGCTTGGTGTGGGGAAATTCTTTTTTTTTTTGTTGGAAAGTGAATAGTTATTTGAAAGAAAGTTTATGACTTTACCGTAGTCAGATAACTTTATTCGATTTAAAACTGTTAAATGTCAATTTTATTTTCTTGATTTAATCTTATTCCTTGAATTTAAAAAGTTGTCTGTTAAAAAATCACCCAGTCACAGTGTTATCTGTCAAATCTGGAAAAATCAGCCCCTATAGTTGCAACAATTGTATTTTACTGGTTTTGCAAGATTTATTTTATTTATTAACTTTTGTAGCTAAGTGTACGCTTTGAAAATTTAATGGTGTTGTTATTAATCCTTTTAAAGTTAATAATTTATAAAAAAGAGAAGTAAATGAAAACGTCGTTTTGTGGGAAAGAAACCGGTAATTGGTCGCCGGACTGAGTCGTAGGGTTGACACCAGTTTTTTTTTGTTTTTTTTCCCCTTTTTTAGCAGAACTGAACTCAAGAGATTTTCGTGATCCATTTAACAAGTATAATTCTACTATGTACTGCACTTATATACTTACAGTCGGCTATATCCTAAACAGTGCCAAAAAATGCTGCTTTTTAATTATGAGTTCATCGTTTAAAATTACTTTTTAATTGAGATTGTGGTAAAGTTACTTTTTTTTCATGTAATTTACTTTTCACTATCAAGTTTACCGTCAATTTTGCAATGGACTTGCATCGGACTCCGGTAGGTGTGACAATTCTACTTGTTGGAATATATGGATGCGCTGAAAACTGGACGCCGCGCCGCCGCTTCAAGGCCGCTGCAAATTTGACGGTATACTTGACCGTGTATGGCCCGCATATAAAAGAGAAAATCAATCAGAAATCTAGTTTTATATAAACCAATTGCAGGCGCTTTTGAAACGCAGCTGCTTTGTATAGAAATGGATTCCAAGATGGCAGAAATAAAATTTACGATTTCATTCAAAAAAATATTAAAAAATTCTACTTTTTGTGCGAATTAGTTTATTGGGTATTTTAACTTTTAAATGATATACCTAATTAATTAATAACCATAAAGAAATAAATACCATAACATAAAAAAAAATAACCATTGGACTTAGCCAACAACCTTTTATATTATCGTCACAGTAATCAATGTCAATTACATAATTAAAAGCATTAACATATACTAATGTTACAAGTTACAAAGTTATATTATAGAGTAAATAAACTCTATAATTTTAGCATCAAACCGTAATAGTACGAATTGTTTGCTGAACGAATAATTAACGTTAATTAAAAATTATTAACGTTAATTAAAAATTAGTCAAATATGAAACTATCTACTTTTAACAAAATAAGTAGTTTCGTTAGGTTATTAACCCATAGCCCACGCCCTAGGACAATAAATATTGTGCCTGTTGGTCCCACTCTTCCCATATAGAGGAGGGATAAGCATTGATCACCACGCTTGCTTGGAATGTTTTCCTTCACCGTTTGTCAATGATGTCTTAGAATGACTAAGAAAGCACATATAACTTTGAAAAAGTCACTTTGGTACTTGCCTGGGCTCGAACCTGCAACCATGTGCATGCGAATCCGGTCATTGAACCGCTACGACGAAATCCGTGCGTTACTTATTTAAATAAAATTAAAAGCTTCGATATACAAATCAATTAAAAGTTGACAGCCCTAAATGATCGTTGCAAATGGATTCCGGCTCCCGCGAGGCGCGAGTGTTGGACGGCTTTTGTTTCGAATTATAGTCTAAATTGAAAGAGAAACGCTATTCCGTGAATCATCTACTTCTGTGAATAGAACGAAAATTGTTTTTGTATTATATACTCTGGAGCGTATGTTGTATTAGTAATACCACTATATTTTTTTCTACAATCACGCGTTTACGAGTATGTACAAATTGACAATGATGATGACAAGACTGCACGGATAGCCGAGTGGTATAGGTCACCACGCTAATTACCACTGTGCGCGACGTGCTGCGGGTTCGATCCCCGCATGGGACAAGTATTTGTGTGATCCACAAATGCTTGTTCCAAGTCTGGGTGTTCATTGTGCATGTGATTTGAATGTTTGTGAAACCCCCGCGACACAAGGATTAAAATAGCTTAGTGCGGGCGTCGTTTAAGAAAAAAAAAACAATGAAATAACTGAAAACATTCACAAATATTTGTTATGAAACTAGCTATGCCTCGCGGTACCACCCGCGTAATTTGTCCCCGTTCCCGTAAACTTCAAAAATAATTAAAAAATTTAAACAAAAGAAGTCTAAGTTACTCGTATGTAATAACGAGTAACTTATGCTACTTTTGTACTGGCAGCTATCTGCCAGTGAAAGTCTAGGCGTTTCAGATATTAGCTGGAAGAAATAGACACAGACAAAAATAAAATACGTTATTTCGGTATACGTACCACGTATACCGAAATAACAATCATCCATATGCATTTAGTAAATGTGGTTATTTTAATTTAAAAACAGACTCTCCTTATGTTATTTATATGTATAGAGCAATCTAAAGTAACCTTTAATATAAAAAAAAAATGTAAAACCAACCTCTGACCCCACATTTGACAGTCGCCGTAAAATATAATAATTAGGAACGCGAACGTCATATGGATAATTACATTCATACTTCAGCGCAGTCGAAGCCCAAGTTAAAGATAAAAATGACAATCAATTTATAACTCAGAAAATTAAATTTTTGCAACGAAAAATGACAGTCATTTATTACATCAATTGAATCCATTAGGAGTGCCAACCCTAAGTAATGAAAGGAAACTGATTGTTGCGAATGGGATCGCGTTGGCGCCAGTGTTGGCCTATTATGTAGGTTTTACGCCTATTCAAAATGGAAACCTCTTTGGATACTGTTGATCGTCGCTTTTATAAGAAAAGTAGAGATTAGGGTTTTTTACGTATGGTTAATGGATCTTAAAATTTGCTTATAGCTTTGATTTTACAGGAGTATTTTTATGGAGTGATACATAGATTTATTCAACGAGGTAATCAGGTGCATAAAATTGAACAAATTTTAAGATTTCGACCTATGTTCCTTGGGGAAAGTTGTTCAGTTTTATGCACCTGATTACCTCATTTAATAAATCTATGTGTATCTACAGGTTGTTGTTTTGCTTCCCGTAGTAAAATGTGGAAAAGCCGAAGAGTTGTGTATTTTTTAGATAGTAATAACTATTGTTTGCTTAAAAAACATTTCATATAGAAGCAAATATATTATTCCACTATACCTTTTTTTCCACTAACTATGTAATTTTATATTTGTTAACTAAGATCTTAAGGAAATCTACACAAAATGAAAGGTGCAATAACTAAATAAAGTTCAGGGCAGTTAATCTATACTTCTATACTAATTTTATAAAGAGGAAACCTTTGTATTTTTGTATTTTTGTATGTTTGTATTGAATAGGCTCAAAAACTACTGGACCGATTTCAAAATTTCTTTTACCATTATTTAGAGGGATTCTTCCGAATCCGTATAGGCTATATTTTATCCCGGAAAATAGATAGGATTTTTCGTGGTAGTGAAAATTGTGGAGTAAGTCGACGAAAAAACTGCCGTACGTTAACGATTCTCGCGAACGCTGCCTAAATGGTTAGAGATGTATGGTTGACTTCTATAGAAAAGTTGTAGAACTCAATAATGCCCACAAAAAAGTCCGCGATAGTATAAACCAAACATTTATATTTTACCCATTATAACCACTTTTCCATAGAATAAAAGTAATTAAAATTATTAGCCTATGTTTATTGATCATATTATCGTCAAATACTAATCCTTATCCAAATAAACTATTTATTGAGCAAGATTGTTTCAATAGCTATAAATTACTTTTTTTATTTTATTCCAATCGGACAATTCATTCAAAAGATATTACGAATTTAAAATTGTAATTGGTATTAAAATGAATGATGGCCGCCGGCCGATATGTGTCGCACGACTCGCACGGCGAAACCGCAGGGGAGGGGGGTGCACATCTATGAAGAAATAAATGTCCACCCGTGCGAAGCCGGGGCGGGTCGCTAGTAATTAATAAATGTGACAAGGGCGCAAATTAAACTTAACAGGACTACCAATTTGCAAAATTAATTACGTGATAATATTTTAATGAGTTCCGTACCAGGCTCAAATCGTACCAACTTTGTTGGATAATAACTAGCAAAAACCCATTTTGTTGTACAAAACTTGTCTCTGCACAAAATTCAATAAGCTTTCTGTATGCTTATTATAAACCGACGTTTTTTAAGTCTCTAAAAACTGGAGCTAACAGATGAATTGAAAAACATATTCGAGTGTTGGTATATCGTAGCCTGATTAATGAGAGTTCATACGGGATACGTTTATTTAAGAAAAATAATTAGGGTTCCGCACAAAACATGAAAAGCTCATGAAACTAAAGCACGCGAATTCTTAGAATAATTAAAAAAGTACAATGCATAACTTTGTCACATTTATACTTGCCTGTGGTTGGAACCTACCACCTTTTTTGTTTTCGGGGGAAAACCTTCAAAAGGCGCCCGGCCTTTGGGGATTAAGGCTGAGCAGTGTGGGATTTACCTCACTAAAACCACCCCGACGGTCACCATCAGCACATGTAGGAGGGATCTGTTACCTTTTAGAAGACCAAACCAGAAACCCTCCTGTGCAACGCCTGTTATGGTAAATCCCTGGGTGGAAACTTCCACCTTGTGCACACAATTGTACCAAAGGCCATCTAGAAGACGTTTAAGCCAAACCCACCTAGAATATGCAAAACCCTTTCGTCCATTGAGCCGCCACGAAGATGTTTTAACGAACGGGGCAGGAAATGTTATTAAAATTTTAAACCACTCCCTTTGCTCTCAAAGAAACATTTTAAGTTAATCAAACGGAATTAACCGCTATATTTAGTTAACCATCCCTCAGTCTGTTAATAATGCAGTATTGAGCAACTTAACACCTTGCCAGGATTCTTAATGTGCCAAGTTTTGAGGCCAAGTCGCTGAATAATACATTGGAATATATGAACCGACTTGGATGGGCTTAGTACCGTCAACAGCAAAAGTAGATGATGAATTGAGTTTATATCTTTTGGAGTCAAAAATGATCCCGAATATATGGCAACTGTACTAGTAGTAAATGTTTGGTATAAGTTATAATCACATACTTCTGAGTTACTTCGACGCCACACAATTCTGACGCGAACTCCGTTCATTAGTAATGAATTTCTGATTTTGATCATCTACTTTTGCTGTTGACTGTACGCAGTTCGTTACTCTAGAGTCTAGAGTAGGTAATACTTTCAATTAAAATTTAAATAAATAATAAATTTATTGAAAAAATGAAAACTTTTTCTAAACAAGCTTTTTTTACATTAATTTATGCTTTAGTTGGTTTTAATGTGACGTTGTATAAATTTTTGAGTTTTTATCAGCAAGCCCATCCGTCACATTGGAATCAGAATGACGTCATATAGTTAAGCATGTATTTTCATCTACAATCTTTAACTAGATTCTGCTTACGACATTATCTAACTCAATTTTAACACTACGCGTTAAATAATATATCATCAAACACTTAAATATTTATTCTTAGATGATTATTATTAGAAGGGCTTTACGGTGAAAATGTATGTCTCCTGAAACTTGTTTGAAAAAAATATTAAATTTTCTGAAAAACTCATTTATTGACTACATATTATGTTCAATGCTTATTCTCTATGACGATCCGTGGTCGAGTGGCGTTCACACCGGTTTTAAAGGTGTCGCCAGCTCTGAGGTCCCGGGTTCGATCCCCGGACGGGTCAAGGTAGAAAAAGACTTTTCTACATTGTCTAGGGTCTGGGTGATTAATAATAATAATATATCGTTTATTTTCGATTGTGGTGCCTTCGTTGTCTCTGATTCCATAACACAAGTGCTTTAGCTACTTACTTTGGATTCGGAGCAATGTATGTGATGTTGTCAACATTTATTCATTTATTATTCATTTTATTCATTTATTCTTATTGTGATTTACAGGAAGACATGGTGTGCCTGTCGTGCACGGCGACAGGCGAGCGCGTGTGTCTGGCGGCCGAGGGCTTTGGTAACCGGCACTGCTTCCTGGAGAACATCGCTGATAAGAACATCCCACCGGACCTGTCCCAGTGCGTGTTTGTTATTGAACAGGTCAGTAAAAACCTTCAATATTGTCAAGAAGTAGCTTAGGGTTGAAGGAAAGAAGAAAGGAACTTTCAGTAACAATTAAGAAACCTTTATTACCTGAATTCAAACTGAATTAAACAAATATCATAAATAGTTGCACTTTGTTCAATTTCTATATTTTAACCTATTTGTCCCCGAGCGGCGATCGGTCGCCGCATTACAATAAAAAATCAATTGTGTCTCATTAGCGGTGATTAGAGAGATTAAACACTTTAAATACGAATTTTACATATATTTTTGTAGCAGTGTATGTGATGTAGTCCACATTATCTTATAACTAATGCTGAAATGACAAGTAGTAGGAATAAATGAAAGAAAAGCTCACATTAAGCCGACCCACAATTGGAATTTCAATAAACAGACTCTTTAAGCTGAACTTTTGAAAAACGACTCTATACAATATGTTTTTCTTTCTTGTTTTTCTTTTTCCTTCTCTTCTATTCTTGTTTTGTGTGTGCTCAAAAAAAGGACCCTCTTTTCTGCAATTCTAAAATAATAATCTCAGGTCAATTCGTTCAAGTTAGGGGAGATTAGACTAAGTGACGTAAATCGTTTAATCTTCGGCTATTTCCGTTCAGACCTTTGGACGTAGTCTCAAAGTGATTGAATTACGGAGGTGAGAAAATCTCTTCAATCTCCTAATAGGTATGTCGACTGGGTAAAGAATACGTTATTCTATTTAGTTATTTATTTATTTATCTAAATATATAAAAATGAAACCCGTTTTCCGTTGTCACGACATAGCATGAAAACGGCTTGACCGATTTGGCTGATTTTGATCTTGAAATGTTTGTGGAAGTCCAGGGAAGGTTTAAAAGGTGTAAAACATAATAATAAGTAAAAAAAAAAACTGTTCTTAAACTCGGGAATTACCTTAATTTACTTTTGACAGAACGAAGTCTGTCCGGGCAGCTAGTTAGGTAATAAAAAATATTACACCCATATTTTTTGTTTTATCAAATTAACAAATAATGACTTCGTTAAAACGTGTTTAAGTTGGGGAGTGGGGGCTCACTACGTCATGGCTCGGTAAAATGTTTACCAAGGCGTGACGTCATGTGACATTTCGACTCAATATATCTTCGTAATTTTTTTAACACGTGAAAAATTACAAATTTTTGGGTAATTTTTCAATTTGCAAACAGGCAATTTTTCAATAATCTACATGATAGACGAAAAAAAAACTTAGTTCACACGCCTACTCTTTTCCCAATAATCTACAGAGGTAAACGGTTAGTGAGCCTACCAATAGTAAAACGATCGTGGTTAATACTAGCTGTTTATCCCCAATGGACTGTCTTTTGGTTTTTTTTAAGTAAAAAAGATCTAGTTTCTATTTTATGAAGGCATTACGCTTTTACAACGAAAGAATAGATAGAAATGTGCTGTATGCCGTTTGGGAAGGCGTACTGAAAATTTGACAATATTTTAGTTTTAGAGCGGGTTCATAGATTTTAAAAACTATTTTAGTACCTAATAATTATCTTGCCTACTATAAATCATCGCTTGCATAGTGCAAATACCTCTCAAATAGTTTAAAATGTCCTAATCAACTGCAGTTTAAACTTCCTATTATTTTTAATTGTAATCCCATGTGTTTTATGAACGAATTTTTATTTTCAGGCGTTGTCCGTTCGAGCCTTACAAGAGTTAGTGACAGCAGCCGGTTCCGAGACTGTAAGTATCATATTATATATTAATATAAATGTACATCAAATATATAATTATATGTACCTGTAAAATTAACATTTGAAAACCTTTCCGAAGTATAATAATGCCACCCTATGAATAATTTTCAATTATATTTTGACTAAACTACACTTTAAATTTGTTCTAATAAGGGTTGGTTTCACTATTTTTATTTTCACTTTGGTACCATTTAGATACTATTTTTAGTTACATTACTGTTTTAATTTCAATGAATTATGTTTATTTTATTTTAAAAACGCGATGTATGTCATAACGACTAGTTTGAAAATTGGAGATGTATTTTTTTTATTTTAACGTTTTCTTAGTGACAAGAAAATCGTGAAACGAATACCTAATGTCCTATAAAGATTTCTAGAGGCAAATCTTTTTGTATGATTTTGTACACTCCATTTTAAGTATTTTGTG
This sequence comes from Plusia festucae, assembly GCA_950381575.1. Lineage (NCBI taxonomy): Eukaryota > Metazoa > Arthropoda > Insecta > Lepidoptera > Noctuidae > Plusia > Plusia festucae. The sequence goes on from OX494455.1 coordinate 5,819,727, forward strand.
TTAACATAAATAAAATATTGAAAAATATTTTTGCCCTCATGTGAATAATTCCGTTTTACGTATTGCAAACGTGTTTAAATTTCCAGGGTAAAGAGAATTTAGTGAGTATTCTGCCTATCGGTAAAATATGCATGCTATATCATTCATTTTGGCTAATTGGTAAAAAATTTGGCAAATTTTGACGTTTTCAAAAATTTTCTGACAAAATTGTTAATGCCTAACAAGTTTTAATGTGGTTTAACTATCGAAATTCATAATTTTATCGCTTATAAAAAATACTAATTTGTTATTTGTTGTGATTTAAATATACCATCTTTAAGTAAATGTTGTCTCTTTATGTAAATATACCTAGGTACTTATATCTATTTATGATATTTAATTTCTATATAATTGTTCGTTATAATTATATTTTTAAGAATATAATAAAAGCTAGACATTTTTTAAAACAAATCTATATGAATTTTAAACATACTGAATAAATACAATTCTAACCCCATCAACGTTTAATATTAAATTAAGTCTTTTAACATTTTTGGAACATTCTGTATAATGAATGATAATTTTATTATAAAAGCAGCCTGTATGTCCGATGGTATAGTAGTTGTGTTCTCTTTCTTATTCTAATCCTCCGCATGAGTATTTACTATGTAGAATATAGATTTTGGTCCCATTAACAAAAATAATATATTTATATTACTGAATTGTAAGTATTATAATTTTATTTTTAAAGCAAAAATTTGCTTCAAATAATTTTAAAATCAAGATAAAAGACAAACACTTTCATAATAATTTCAAGATAAATGATGTTATTTAATAATTAGTGTTAAAATTCCATTTTAAATTAAATAATAGTTAAATATTGTTACTATTCATGCACTCTTGTGTCATAAAATGTAATTAGTAATCAGTTAAAGTAATTATGGTTATATATGTATCTTCCCTTAGCGTCTTTTGCCGTGTTTTTTTACTTAATCCAAGTATATTATTTTTAGTACCTTCATTATTTTTTAATCCATATTAATTCAACAAATTTCAAAAATAAATCCTAAAATAAGTATAAAGATACCTATTTAAAATTATGTTAATTGCATATATTTATATAAGTATTAAATTCTTTATAGCCAAGCAAGACTAAATATGCTATAAGTATATCAATTCTGCTGATAATTTAAATAAAGTCTTAATTCTAAAGTTTAATTTGAAGAAAGTAACAATAACAATGGCTGCCAATAACGGTCTTGACGACCTAATTATTTGCAATATGCAAAATTAATTGACTGTGAACAAATTGATATTTTGACGGGCTTCGAAATGAATATTTTTAGACCGAGTGAGGCCAAAGATGATTGAATCGATATAACTTAAATATATACGTATCATGTATGAGATACAAAATTATGTGATTATTTTAGTATTTTTGAAATAATTCTTGCAGCTTTAAAAATATATAGTTGGTTATTAAGTTACCGATACATTTTGCAAACTTTGTGTTTATTTTTTGTGGATAATATTTAATATACTTACAATTTTCCGTAAGTAAAGTTTGTAGTAGAGAGAATGATAATGAGGGTATGGTGCGATTCTAAATTAATGGCGGCTGTGAACATGATGCGAGTCGCTGCGCAGTAATAAATTCTTGCACTAGCCCGTGCGGGGCGAGGTACTGCGCAGCGTGTAACCAACTTCACAGCCGTCATTAAGTTTGAATCGACCCTTAAGGTACAAGTTGGTAGCGGGCGACATGAGGCAGCAGCAGACGACGTGTCGCAGCGACACTACTGGTTTCTATGTATTTCTATGAAATTACCTCGCTAGCTTCGTGTCGCTGACTATGAATGTAATTTCATAGAAATACATAGAAACCAGTAGTGTCGCTGCGACACGTCGTCTGCTGCTGCCTCATGTCGCCCGCTACCAACTTGTACTTCTCCATTAAAAAATCCGCCAGGTTCAATTCCACCAATCACGAGCCAGTAGTTTATCTCTCATTAGTAGAAATTGAAAGATAGGACACATGCGATATTAGCGATCCTAGCGGATAAATAGTATAAATGCAAAACGCCCACTTTATTTGACAGTTATGTCTTAATGCAGAATAGAATAAAATACTTTATTGTACACCACATTTTACACCATATTTACAAAAAAATCTTAAAAAAGAGTCTTATAAAGTACACTACGGCCGACGAGTCTTGGCGATTCTAAAACGAGATACAAAGATAGTTTGTGTGAGATGCAAGTCTACATAATCAGTAAATAAATAAATAAATATCTTGGGACAATCTCTCACACGGTCATCTGATCCCAAACTAGGCAGAGCCTGTACTATGGTAACCAGACAACTGATAAACATACTTATATATTTCTAAATACATACATATTATAGATAAATAACACCCAGACACAGAACAAATGATCGTGCTCATCACACCAAGATTTGTCCTGGGTGGGAATCGAACCCACGACCTCCGGCTTAGCAGTCAGGGTCACTAACCACCAGACCAACAATCAGTGGGTGAGAAAGAGACGACAATATCTTGTATCGCTTCTCAGGCCCGCCAAGATACAGCGGCCAAAGAGTATTTACATACGTAATACAAAACATGGTAGGATCGTTAGGTAACAATGTACAATGGTACCTACAGCTTAATTCATAATTAGTTTATGTAAATTTGTTGTTCAATTAATGTTTGGTCTATTTCAGGGTAAAGGTACCGGATCTGGCCACCGTACGCTATTGTACGGCAATGCCATCCTGCTGCGACATCTCAACAGTGATATGGTATGATAATACTACTATTTTAATAACCTTTTAGGTGTCTCACTGCTGGGTTATCCCCTAAATTGCTTCAGAAGCCTTGGTCTTACACATAATCCTAACTATATATTAAGAATATAAATGCGAATGCAACTCTGTCTGTGACGCCTAATCTACTTATCTGATTTAAATGAAATTGGGTACAGAGATATAGACCCAGAGAGTGCCTTTGCTCCTGTTACCTCTGCTTGTATCGACGATGATATCTCTTGAACTTAACAGTAGCGCCAAATTGTTTCAATATTACGTGTTCATTGTAAGGAACTAACTAAAATCTAAAATTATTTTTAACAACAAAACAAAACAAAAAGCAATATATTTTTATTAGCTTTTAAGGGCTGATTTTTCAATTGCCAGATAAATTTTATCTGAGGAATAAAACTGTCGATTGACAGATTTTGTATGAAACAACTGTCATAATTTGAATTTTATTCCCCGAATAAAGTTATCTGACGATGGAAAAATAAGCCCTTAGAATACTAAATCACGTGTCTCTAAAATTATTATTAATTTTGCATTGGCCTCGAATAAGAATTAAAATTAATTCATAATTCATAACTGCTGACCAGCCGAATAAATGACCAAATCGATTGTTTTTTTATCCTTCTTAACCACCTGATCAATATTCTGCGCATCATATAATACTTTTATGTTTGCAGTACCTGGCCTGCCTGTCGACCTCCTCATCCCAGGACAAGCTGGCGTTCGACGTGGGTCTTCAGGAACACTCACAGGGAGAGGCCTGCTGGTGGACCCTGCACCCTGCCAGCAAACAACGGTTTGTACCACAATCAAACGAAAATGGCCGCAATTTTTTTAGACTTGCACTAAACTTATTTTAGTCTATCGGTATCCTTGTCACTTGCTCATATTAAGAAAAGGATAGACGAAAATTAGATCTGTCTAATTTAGTTCTGACTAAAATTCTCATACTCTCAATACCAACAAACAAAAACATGTGCACTTAAAACACTGAAGTTCAAGGCGAAAACTAGTTCGACGTTTCTAAGCTAGTTGTTAGATGTTACCGTCCTTTTCTCACGCTTCGAATAAGAAAAAGATGGCAATAGTTTAATTTAGGTTTACAAGGAAACTTACGAGGGAATTAGCATCAATAAACACTTCAGTCAGGCTTTATTGTGCTATAACTTTTCCACAGAACGATTTGCTTCTTTCCGCCTCAACAAAAGTTAAAGCTTGTAGGTACATAAAAAGCCAAAGACATATTGAATGTTGTTATTGGTTCCTAGACCCCCATACATTATTGTCCGTCCTCCTTTTTCAGCAACATTGAATAACTTATGATAATTCGACAGATCCGAGGGTGAAAAGGTTCGAGTCGGTGATGACTTGATTCTGGTCTCCGTGGCTACTGAGAGATATTTGGTAAGGATTCATCTAAATATTTCAAAAAAATAACTTAATATGCAAAATCTAATCGGAATATTTTTTCTGTTTTTTTTTTGTGAAATAATGGAATACCGGTAATTTGGCCTAACGAGTAACGTGCTAGCAGCCATAATGGTCATGTTCTGCTTCAGCGATTCGATGCTTGCCATCAAAAAAGTTGGAGAGCTAAAAATCATTTCCAACGACATTTTGCTTATCTATAGTACGCGATAGGCCTGGTTTCATATATTTTTACCGGTCCTTCTTTGACACTAAAAAAGATATTAATACACTTTTGGATCCCAGGAGAATTTCCCGGAGTTCGTTTTTCGTTACGCGAATTCCATAGGATAATTAATCGTTACTTTTTTTAAATATGAGTTATATTTTTAATATTTATTAAGAAATTATTTAACTTTAGGGAAAGGTCCTATTGTCGCCGTCAGAGTATACTCCACGCATCACAAAGGGACTAAGGTTTATCTTATCGGTGAGGCCAGAACGCCTGAATGTTACATTGTCTGTTTAAATGTGTCATTTGTGATCATTGTCTTTCAAAATTGTGTTAGGTGTTGTACGCCATTAAGAAAAAAAAATGATTGATATGGATTTTGTAACGGAAATAATGGAAGTGCTATTTTTCTGTCTAGCCTCATCCAATATAGATGTGAACTAGTTATGAAAACTTATAACCGATTAAGTCCTTAAGGTAGATAATAGCAAAAATATGTGGGGATTATTTTTTCTTTTTCCTAAACAATAAAATTTGAAAAAGTTAAGGCGCGTTAAAGTTCAGGAATCAGGGCTTGTGAAGTCATAAGTCGACGAAAATAGCCACATATAGCATCAGTAGCCACTAGTGATGTGACGAGCCCACACTCCTTAACTTGCTATAACTAAGTTAATACTCGTTGTTTCGAAAAAGCAAAAAATACGTTTCTAATAATTTTAAATTATCTAAATACCGGACTCTGACAAAAGAATAGTCCGCAACACTATTATCGGGGTCGGCTTCCAGTCTTACCGGATGCAACTGAATTGCAAATATCAAATTTATTTTGTGCTCAATAGAACTCTGTCTAGAGTACCCTTTTAAGTTATAATAATTAAATGTAAGTACGGAAATATGTGTAGGTAATACATGTAGGAGACATGAAATAAAGATTCAATGTTATAAAATTCATTCATTCATGAGTTAAATATGTTGTAATGTAAATTTGATTGTTGTGAACATTTTATGTAACAAGACTTCATTATGTTCACCTAAATGTATTTTTGTTTCATTTGTGAACATCCTTATACCATAATCTTTGCTGTTGGTGTATTTAATTTTGAAATAATTTATTAAGGAATTATAATACCGGCCTATAAATGTCCCACTGCTGGGCACAGGCCTCTTCCCATATAGAGAATTGATCATCACGCTTGCGGGTTGGCGATTTCAGGTTCCAATATTTTGAAATCAAGGTTTCCTCACAATGTTTTCCTTCACCGTTTGGCAATGGTGTCTTAGAGAGTAGAATAAGTATAAGGAATTAAATGTAATAACAATTCGCTAGATTTTTCAGTTGATATGGAACCCTCAATTTCCACGTCTCAATGAAACTTAGTAATACGTGGTCATACCACGTATAATAAATACGTACATTGTACATCAAGGAATCCTTCGTACTTGGCTGGTTTTCTATGTGAATCACCCTTTCAAAAACCAGGAGAGTTTGCCAATTTTGTAATCATTACCTACATAATATATGTATATTTTTTTTAGCATACAACAAAGGAAAATGAAGTATCGATAGTAAACGCATCGTTCCACGTGACGCACTGGTCGGTGCAGCCCTATGGAACGGGTATATCTCGTATGAAGTACGTCGGCTACGTGTTCGGAGGTGACGTGCTAAGGTTCTTCCACGGAGGCGACGAGTGTCTCACTATACCCAGCACCTGGACGAAAGATGGGGGACAGAAGTGAGTAGTACAATTAGATAATTTCAGCAAACACACAACAGGTAGGTCGCTGCATATACAATTTGTCAAAATGGGGAATCATAGACTCTTCGGATACTTAGTGCGAAAGCAGCCTTCCCGACCAGAAAATGTCGCACTTTTTGGAGTCTCAAAGTGATCAGACACCTGCACTTTGGAAGATTTAAGCCTCGTCAATAATTCTAAAAAAAAAAAACAATAATAATTACAAAAAAACGTGTGTTTTTAGACTATAGTCTGAAAAATAACTTATTCAGCTCATAGGCCTGCACTGTGTCTTAAATATACGAAGCGTAACTGGCTATGAGAGAAAGAGAGAGATAAAATGTGTGCTCGCACCTCTTGCCCCTACAGTAATATACGAAACGTAACTCTGTCTCTTTCCATCTTTACTAACTTATCACCCTTCTTCATCTTCTTATCGTATCGATGGCAATCATATTATGTCAGCCCAGAATTTTGCTACGAGAACTGCATTATCAGCCTTCATTACATCCTTCAGCGTGCAGGTGTTAGGGCACGAAGGAAAAGATAGAAGGTGTTCCATTGATTGGGGTTCCTCTCAATTTCTGTTCGCCCCCCAAATCGTCACACCCTCCAAGTCAAGCGAGCGTAAATAAGTTATACTTCTAAAAACGATCTGGTCACCCCAATATATATCTAAAACTAATCTATCAATTTCCTCAGTATCGTGGTATACGAAGGCGGTTCGGTAATGTCTCAAGCCCGGTCGCTCTGGCGGCTGGAGCTGGCGCGTACCAAGTGGGCGGGTGGCTTCATCAACTGGTACCACCCCATGAGGATCCGGCACATCACTACTGGTCGGTATCTTGGAGTCAACGACCAGAACGAACTATATTTAGTTAGCAGGTATGTTTATTATCATGTGGACTAGCGCTTTACCCTTAACGATAAAATAAACTTCCATGTTTTTTTTAGTTTTGCTCAACATACGATTTTCATTTTCAATTTCATCCTAATCAATATCTACAACAACACCAACTTATACCTGCCATTATAGGGAAGAAGCCACCACAGCATCCTGCGCGTTCTGTCTCCGTCAAGAGAAGGACGATCAGAAGCAGGTGCTTGAAGACAAAGATCTTGAGGTTATTGGAGCTCCCATCATCAAGTATGGTGACTCCACTGTCATTGTACAGCACTCGGAGACTGGACTGTGGCTGTCTTATAAGGTGAGGTTTAGCATAGTGACTCTTTGTTGATGATAATAATGTATATTCCTTACAAAAATTAAGTGACTGCCGCATACATATCTATTCAGTTTTATTTTAATACTATGAAGTAACGAACAAGTATACGTTTCACCTCGTAGTAAGCAGTTATCGTAATCCATGAACACTTATAACACCAGGGGAGTTGCAAACGCGTTGTCAACCTACCCCTGTCAACCCAGGATACCCTATTTGCCGCGATTATGTGGTTGCTGGTTCGATACCCACCCGTGAACCCATCCGTCACACTAGAGACAAATATTAAGCTTAGCACGAGGGGTTAACAAGAATACTAGTAATGTGAGACACAGAAAGGGGTAGAAAATAGCAAGAGATGAAAATAATCCCTAACTTAATTTCAAACGAAATTACTTCTCTTCATTCCAGTCATACGAAACGAAGAAGAAAGGTGTAGGTAAAGTAGAAGAGAAGCAGGCGATTCTCCACGAGGAAGGCAAGATGGACGACGGGCTGGACTTCTCCAGGTCCCAGGAGGAAGAGTCCCGGACCGCCAGGGTCATCAGGAAGTGTTCCTCCCTCTTCACCAAGTTTATCAAGTGAGTTGGAAAATAAATTTCACTAATTATGGTTTAATAAAAAAAAAATTGGGGTACATTTTTAAAGTTACTTTAATAAAGTATATTACTTAGTTACTGACTTAATATAATTGATAATTTAAACCCTCTTTTACAGTGACGAATCTTTATCAACTACTTTTCTAATTATGAATATTAAACTCCTTTTCCCAGTGGTCTGGAGACCCTCCAAGAAAACCGTCGTCACTCCATGTTCTTCGCGTCAGTCAACCTCGGTGAGATGGTCATGTGCCTCGAGGATCTAATCAACTACTTCGCGCAACCCGATGAGGATATGGGTAAGTTGAAATAAAACTACTTTAAAACGGATTCTATCGCGGTTTATTTTTGATTTTAGTTCCCGATGTTTCGACGCCTTTGCAGGTGTCATGGTCACGGGCCAACTGAGGTGGTATTCGTCGTTCTACCTTCATTTATTTCTATTAATTTTTTGTGTTCCGACCTACGCAATATGAGCTTACTGTGTCTTGAAGTCTTGCAGTAGTGGCTTTTATTTACGACTCCTAAATTCTTCCACAAACTCGATACATATACAGGATATTTTTTTATGGACTGCGTATATATAATGAGGTAATCAGGTGCATAAAACTGGATCACTTTCCTCAAGGAACATGGGTCGCAATCTTAAAATTGAAAATTAATTTTTCATACAAAGTGACAGGTCACGTGACTTATGTTTATATAAAAAGATGCTTTTCAATTTTAAGGTTTCGACCCATGTTCCTTGGGAAAAGTTGTTCAGTTTTATGCATCTGATTACCTCGTTGAATAAACGCACTCCATAAAAAATAATCTGTATTGGGGGAACCACTTAAAATATGTAGTACAGAGGCACATGAGAGAAGAGAAATTTGAAATGTCAGGCAAGGCAACTATAAAGCTTAGTTCTGAATGTACTTTATTCGACATGCACTTCCTATTCACTTTCTATTCACTTATTATTCTATTTCAGAACACGAAGAGAAGCAGAACAAGTTCCGCGCGCTCCGGAACCGCCAGGACTTGTTCCAGGAGGAAGGCATCCTCAACCTGATCCTGGAGGCCATCGACAAGATCAACGTCATCACCTCGCAGGGGTTCCTGGCTGGCTTCCTCGCTGGAGACGAGTCGGGGCAGAGCTGGGAGATGATATCGGGGTACCTTTACCAGTTGCTTGGTAAGTGATGTTATTTTTTTAAACGCCTCCCGAACTTGTGCCTCTATACTATCTTTGTACCAAATTTCATTTAAATCGGTTCAGTAGTTTAGGCGCGATTGCGTAACACATAAACAGACAGAGTTACTTTCGTATTTATAATAAAAATAAGGATAAGGATTAGGCCGGTATTATTATTTTATTTTTGTTTTGTTATACTGGGCATAGGCCTCTTCAACTATAGAGAAGGAACAACTTCAACAAAATATTTAGCACTAGCTTTTGCTCGCGACTTCGTCCGCGTGTACCACCGTTTATTAAATAACCACCCTTTTCTCCCCTTTGGAGGGGAATTTCCAAAAATCCTCTCTTAGTGGTAGCCTACTCCTCCCAACAAACACACATGCCAAATTTCAGCTCTTTACGATCAGTAGTTTCGGCTGTGCGTTGTCTGTCAGTCAATCAGTCAGTAACGGAAGAGTTTTATATATATAGAAGACTAGCTTTTGCTCGCGACTTCGTCCGCGTGGAGTAATGACTTCCGTCAGAATTTGGGTTTTTCACTTAGTTATCGCCTGTTCCATGGTCTATCGATTACATGTGTAAACAAACATTAAAAAAATCAAATTTTTATTATATTAGAAATATGTCTCCATGAAATCATGGTCTAAAAAATGCTATGTTCACTTATACATATGCTATGCTCACTTGCTTCACTGGTGGAACCTACATACAAAGATTTAAGTGAATCCATTGAGAAATAAACATTTTCAATTTACCACCCTTTTCTCCCCTTTGGGGGGGAATTTCCAAAAATCCTCTCTTAGTGGTAGCCTACTCCTCCCAACAAACACACATGCCAAATTTCAGCTCTTTACGATCAGTTGTTTCGGCTGTGCGTTGTCTGTCATTTACCACCCTTTTCTCCCCTTTGGGGGGGAAATTCCAAAAATCCTCTCTTAGTGGTAGCCTACTCCTCCCAACAAACACACATGCCAAATTTCAGCTCTTTACGATCAGTAGTTTCGGCTGTGCGTTGTCTGTCATTTACCACCCTTTTCTCCCCTTTGGGGGGGAATTTCCAAAAATCCTCTCTTAGTGGTAGCCTACTCCTCCCAACAAACACACATGCCAAATTTCAGCTCTTTACGATCAGTAGTTTCGGCTGTGCGTTGTCTGTCATTTACCACCCTTTTCTCCCCTTTGGGGGGGAATTTCCAAAAATCCTCTCTTAGTGGTAGCCTACTCCTTCCAACAAACACACATGCCAAATTTCAGCTCTTTACGATCAGTAGTTTCGGCTGTGCGTTGTCTGTCATTTACCACCCTTTTCTCCCCTTTGGGGGGGAATTTCCAAAAATCCTCTCTTAGTGGTAGCCTACTCCTTCCAACAAACACACATGCCAAATTTCAGCTCTTTACGATCAGTAGTTTCGGCTGTGCGTTGTCTGTCATTTACCACCCTTTTCTCCCCTTTGGGGGGGAATTTCCAAAAATCCTCTCTTAGTGGTAGCCTACTCCTTCCAACAAACACACATGCCAAATTTCAGCTCTTTACGATCAGTAGTTTCGGCTGTGCGTTGTCCGTCATTTACCACCCTTTTCTCCCCTTTGGGGGGGAATTTCCAAAAATCCTCTCTTAGTGGTAGCCTACTCCTTCCAACAAACACACATGCCAAATTTCAGCTCTTTACGATCAGTAGTTTCGGCTGTGCGTTGTCTGTCATTTACCACCCTTTTCTCCCCTTTGGGGGGGAATTTCCAAAAATCCTCTCTTAGTGGTAGCCTACTCCTTCCAACAAACACACATGCCAAATTTCAGCTCTTTACGATCAGTAGTTTCGGCTGTGCGTTGTCTGTCATTTACCACCCTTTTCTCCCCTTTGGGGGGGAAATTCCAAAAATCCTCTCTTAGTGGTAGCCTACTCCTCCCAACAAACACACATGCCAAATTTCAGCTCTTTACGATCAGTAGTTTCGGCTGTGCGTTGTCTGTCATTTACCACCCTTTTCTCCCCTTTGGGGGGGAATTTCCAAAAATCCTCTCTTAGTGGTAGCCTACTCCTTCCAACAAACACACATGCCAAATTTCAGCTCTTTACGATCAGTAGTTTCGGCTGTGCGTTGTCTGTCAGTCAGTCAGTCAGTCAGTCAGTCAGTCAGTCAGTCAGTCAGTAACGGAAGAGTTTTATATATATAGATTAATTTGCCGTTTGAACTTTCAGATCAGATAAAGAAATAATAATTAAGTCATAAAATTCTAAATTTCTATAAGTTACATTTAGGCTTGTTTTAATTCTACTTTCTACGTTGCTTAAATAATTCTCCCCAAAATAACTTAGCACCATAATAATTCTTCGTCTATCTTCGCACAATATGACTCCTAACCAAACTCCTTACTTTTTAGCGGCCATAATAAAGGGCAACCACACGAACTGCGCTCAGTTCGCAAACTCAAACCGCCTCAACTGGTTGTTCTCTCGGCTGGGATCGCAGGCGTCTGGCGAAGGTACCGGCATGCTGGATGTACTACACTGTGTGCTGATAGACTCGCCTGAGGCGCTTAACATGATGAGGGTGAGTTGACAACACTTATTTGTAACAGTCATAAAAATATGATTCTGACCGATTTTCGGTCATGGCTTCCAACGAAAAAACCATCTTCGCGGGACATATTTTAGTGCACCAGTGAGTGAAAACAGATGCACTCTCTGTACCTTCACCCTCTTATTCTATTGGGATGATAGCGGTCTAAACAGGCAACCACACGAACTACGCTGTTCTGCTCAGCTCAGTTCTCGGACTCGAACCGCCTCAAATGGTTATCTCTCATTTCTTTATAGTAACAATACTTTGAATGGTATCAGTATTTTTTTTTTGTTTCATTTAGAATAATAACAAAATATGACAACTAGCGCCATCTATGCTCTTTATGATACAATTTTACATTACTGTCAGTCGTTCTTCCGCTATCCCCCTGTCCTTTTCCTTTTTTAGCATATATTAGATCCAACTGCTGGTCAAAGGCCTCCCCTTTCTTCTTAAAAAAATCTATCTTGCGCGATTACTGGAAATTTAAAATACAATGGCTAGTATTGAATTCCATTAATATTTTCATTGAATGGCTCAAACGGCTGTGCCTGAAACAAAATTAAGGAACTTATCATTATGAATTCATAATATAAAAACGGCGCGGTAGCCTAAAAGCTTGGGCGTCGGACTTGCGATCATGTGGTTGCGGATTCGAATCCCGCCCATTACACTACCGACGTGAACGAGGTTTACGAGATTACTAGTAATGTGCGACCCACATTGCAAGTAATATTTGTAAAAAAAAAATATATTTTCTACTAGAACTAATTATTACCATTATTTAACAGGATGAACACATTAAAGTGATAATCTCACTGCTAGAGAAGCACGGACGTGACCCAAAAGTCTTGGACGTACTGTGTTCCCTTTGCGTCGGTAACGGAGTGGCTGTGAGGTCGTCACAGAACAATATCTGTGACTATTTACTGCCTGGAAAGAATCTACTGCTGCAAACACAGCTCGTGGATCATGTATCCAGGTGATTATGTACTTTATTGTGTTGGTTTAAGGTTGATTTTAAGTTGTACCTCGTTGTATGACCTCGACTCTCGCCGAGGGCACAGTGTGGGAATATGTCGGACTCACACCGACTAAAAACACCCCAGTCCCATCATTGCCTTCGCCGGAGCCACGGGATCACTTGTGCACACTCAGCGCAGTTCAGGGAACCCTTTTTTTTTTTGGAGAGGTGTATGTGGGACTCCCCGGTAAAATCGTTCCCGGTATACCCACTAAAAATACTCAGCGGCACTCCGACCTCGCCTGAGTAAAGGGGGCCTGGGAGTCTATGTCGTCCAGTCCCCTCACGCCCCTCCCCCCCCAGTAGGGAGGGGCCTAGCTAGCCTAACACTCACCCTTCAATCTAAGCCTATACACTGTTAACGTTACAGATCCATAAATTAACGATTGAAATTAAACAATGTTATGTTTCCAGTGTCCGTCCAAACATCTTCGTGGGCCGCGTGGAAGGCTCTGCAGTGTACCGCAAGTGGTACTTCGAAGTGACCATGGACCACATCGAGAAGACCACTCACATGGTACCACATCTTAGGATTGGATGGGCCAACACTACTGGGTAAGTTATCAGCTACTGAGCTTATGCTATAGAATAGGGACTCGGATGTATATTTTTTAATGTCCGATTTTTACATATTCGTGAAATATTAATTTTTTAAGCTCTTTCGAAATAACATATATCTACTGAGACAGTGAATTTAAGTTTTCTATTTTCACTAATTTGTGACGTCATAAACCCGCTCTCCTGAAATTTGACGCCCCTTATTTTTGTAAACGGCAGTGAAACTTGCTTACGTCACTCGCTTGTGAGTGCTTGTAGCACGTGCGTGTTAAGGAAAGGATGTGAATTGGCCAATGCCCCTCATTTGTTCATCATTTGTAAATATTTTTTCTTTTCATAGAGTTTGGATTTGACTTTCTTTTTAAACACGACTAATGCGCTAAAGCGGGTGTCAGCCCTGCCTCCCTAGCCAAGTGACATTTCTACAACCGGTAAAGCTGATCAAATCGCTCAAATGTATGGAAGTGACAAGTCTAAGTCACGTGACTTATCGAAACGAAATATCATTCCCATACATTTAATGTCATCTAAGCGATTTCCATCATCGTTGACGCTTGTAGAAATGTCACTTGGCTAAGGGGGCAGCATCGCTCACGCACACATTTGACGCGTGTACACGTCTGTGTTTTATGAAGTAGTAGTAGGTTATTTGCGGGGGGGGGGGGTTATGGAATTTCACAGGCCTGCTTACGGGTTCTTTAAATGTAAGAATAATTATGATTGTAGTTACGTGCCGTACCCGGGTGGTGGTGAGAAGTGGGGCGGTAACGGCGTGGGCGACGATCTGTCGTCGTATGGCTTTGACGGAGCATATCTCTGGTCGGGAGGCCGGAAGACGCCGGTCAACAGGACGCATGCTGAAGAGCCTTATATTAGGAAGGGTGAGTTATTATTTTGGGTCTCATTTAATACATGTAACATAATGAGTAAACATGTAAAAAAAATACACGAAAGTCTATGGGAAGCAATTTCGATTTTCATAAAGTCTGGTTATGCTAGTAAAATATTAAGGACAAATTATGTCCTATGCAAGGTAACGTTGTTTTACTGAACAAATCGTACGGTACAAGTGCCTGACAAGACCAATTTTTGTGTCTGCACCATAAATAATACACTCAAAACAATAATAGATTCATATTGTACAATATCAGTAGTAATCACTTTGGTAGTCAATAACCTGATAAAATGACCAATGGAGTCATGTTAATATAAAAAAAACAGCCAGTAGAAGTGAAAACTAGTCGCGTCTTAGGATCAGTCACGTGACCTCTGACGCGAGTTTAACATTTTTTACCCATCCTGAAAAGAGCACAAAGCTACTAAAGAAGTTTTCACTTCAAAAATATATCCCAATTGTACCAAGAATACCACTCCCTTAAATGTTAAAAGATTCATAAAGTGCATTTTTTTCACACCAGGTGACGTCATCGGATGCGCTCTGGACTTGACAGTGCCGATCATTAACTTCATGTTCAACGGCATCCGGGTCACCGGCTCCTTCACTAACTTCAACTTAGAAGGCATGTTCTTCCCGGTCATCAGCTGTTCCAGCAAACTCAGGTAGAGTAGTCAGAATTTTATATGATGTCTAGAATAAAATTTTAATTGTCGTCGATTGGACCCTGCTACACATCAGGTGTTTGTGCGGAGACCAAGGAGAAGATAGCAAGACGATTTAGATTATTTTTTAAAGGACATGTGTAAAGCGGTTCTTGGACATTTTACGCTAATTTTAATGTTTTTTTTCAAGAATGTGATATAAAAGGGGATTATAAATGATCCATTTCTATGTTAGCCTGCAAATTAAATTATGCCTATCTACACGTCAGTAATATCTAATAAATAAAAACTATCCTTTGCGAACCTATTTTAAACGTATTATTCGGTGCAAAAGAGCTTTACAAAAATATATCTATTTAACCTGAGGAGAAGGTTTATTTTTGTATCAACCGTCCGGTGTCAACATGGCGTGACAGCAACGCCCTGCATCGCATCATGCAATGCTACATGTGCATTGGTCATCAATCATTGGCTCATATCGCATGATGACGTAGTGTTGTCTGTTACGTCCAGCTGCCGCTTCCTGCTGGGCGGCGAGCACGGGCGCCTGCGCTACGCGGCGCCGGAGGGCTACTCGCCGCTGGTGGAGTCGCTGCTGGCGCAGCAGGTGCTGAGCCTGGAGCCCTGCTTCTACTTCGGCAACCTCGCCAAGCGCGCGCTGGCCGGCCCGCCGCTCGTGCAGGACGACACCGCCTTCGTGCCCACGCCCGTCGACACCTTGCAGGTATCTGCCTGTTCCCGCTATCTGCAGTCAGACCCGGCCGAACAAGTTCAATATAATTCTTATATGTCTACAGATAACGCTGCCGTCCTACGTGGAACAAATCAGAGACAAGTTAGCTGAAAACATTCACGAGATGTGGGCAATGAATAAGGTTAGTCACTTTATATTATATTATAAATAAATTATTATGCTGAAACATATTAATAATAATAATCTTGGGACATCTCGCACACGGCCATCTGATCCTAAACTAGACAGAGCCTGTACTATGGCAACCAGACAGCTGATAAAGATACTTATATATTTCTAAATGCATACATAATATAGATAACTAACACCCAGACGCAGAACAAATGATAGTACTCATCACACAAAGATTTATTCTGGATGGAAATCGAACCCATGACCTCTGGTTTAGCAGTCATCGAATCACTAACCACTAGACCAACTTGCCAATCATTACATTTCAACATATTTTGTAATAGTTTTTTTACTAGACAGTCTTCGACCATATCACCTGGAAACCTACCACCTAAAACAATCTCTAAATAACAAGCAATGATTAACTGAATGTGACCAGATCGAAGCGGGCTGGATGTACGGCGAGCAGCGTGAGGACCTGCACAAGGTGCACCCGTGCCTCGTGCCCTTCGAGCGGCTGCCGCCTGCCGAGAAGCGATACGACATACAACTTGCTGTGCAAACACTCAAGTAATTATCTTTATATATATATTTCTTGTGTGCGTGTGTATGTCACTGAACTCCTAGACGCCTGGACCGATTTTGATGAATTTTTTTGAATGTTACAAATATTGATCAACGCAAACAACGTCGCGGGTACAGCTAGTTAATTATAATTTCGTTATGAACATTCCGAGGGGTTGTGACTTAAAATAAACCGGCCTGGGTTTATTTTAAGCAACTCCTACCTGAGGTGAGAATATATCTTGGGACAGCTGGATGATACACAGCCATCTGATCCCGAACTAGGCAGAGCCTGCACTATGGCAACCAGACAACTGATAAACATACTTATAATGTTTTAAATACATGACAAATAGATAAATTACAACCAGACACAGAACAAATTATCATGCTTATCACACAAAAATTTGTCCTGGGTGGGAATCGAACCCACGACCTCTGGTTTAGCAGCCAGAGTCACTAGCCTCTAGACCAATAGGCCATTCATATTTATTATATACCCTAAATCATATTATCTATCTAAAGGAGCTAGCAAAAAAATTGTATCATTATTCCACAGATATAAAATATCGTGTGGAAAAAAAAAATATTTTTTAATTAATCTCTTTTATGTCATATTACTCATCATGTATTCACGTATCATTTGCAGGACTATCCTGGCCCTAGGCTACTACATTAGCCTGGACAAGCCGCCGGCGCGCATACGCAACGTTCGTTTACCCAACGAACCGTTTATGCAGGTAATTACTTAACTTGGGAACAAATTATACTAATCTTTCTTTTTTCAAGGTCTCGCCATCTCTGATCTCCCGGGTTCGATCTCCGGTCCGGGTCAATGTAGAAATAAGCACTTTTCTGCATCGCCTCGGGTCTTGGTGTTTGTGGTAGCTTCGTTGTCTCTGATTCCATAATAATATGCTTAAGGTACTTACTTTGGATTCGGAGCAATGGAAATTAATATTAATTAATTATTATTAAAAAAAAATCTTTACTTACTACAAAACAAAGTCACTACTGCTGTCTGTATGCTTAGACCTTTTAAACTATTTAATGTATTTTTATGCAGTTGGCAACAATAGATAATGTGATTCAAGAGGAAGAGCTGTGTGTACAAGTGTAGGCACTAATTACTGTGCTACCCGAGCAAAGCCGGGGCGGGTCTGCTAGTAAAATATAAGGAATTGCTTCTTCTTCAAATTCTTAGAATTTTATAAATTTTACCAGTTGCTTGCTCTCTGTGAAAAACTTGTTATTGGTGCTATTTAGTTTTGCTTTTAATTGAGTATGCGGATTAAATGGACAAGCTGAAATCAACTCTAAAACTCTTGAAAGTTTATCGTTGTTAGGGTTCCGTACCTCAAAAGGAAATATACGGAATCCTTATAAGTTCACTTTATTGTCCGTCTGTCTGTCAAGACCCTTTTCTCACCTTATCATCACAGGCTTAAATATAAAGGCGTATAAGTTAATAAATGTTTGACCTTTTACTCAATATTTTCGGTCATAGTCGAACGGCTACAAGCCAGCACCTCTGGACCTGAGTGCTGTCACCCTGACACCCAAGATGGACGAGCTGGTGGACCAGCTGGCTGAGAACACGCACAACCTCTGGGCCCGCGAGAGGATCCAGCAGGGCTGGACCTACGGACTTAACGAGGTACTTAACATCTAAGTATAACTTCTGCATACTTTTTCCCAAGGTATATTGGGATCGACTCCAGACTTACCGGATTCAGCAGAATACCGTATATTACATTGAGCGACTGCCTATCTGACCTTCACAACCCATTTTACTTGGTAGCTCAGTATCCCATGGTAAGACTAGTTGTCTGAATTGTAATGACCTAACGGATATATTTAGTTTCTTGTTTTGATGAATGTAAAGTTCATTTTTGCTTAAAAATATTGTTTTTAGGGTTCCGTACCTCAAAAGGTAAAAACGGAACCCTTATAGGATCACTTTGTTGTCCGTCTGTCTGTCTGTCTGTCTGTCTGTCTGTCTGTCAAGACCTTTTTTCTCAGGAACGCGTGGAGGTATCAAGCTGAAATTCATATCAAATACTCAAATCTATGGTCTCTTGGAGCTGTGAAAAAATCAAACTTCTAAGTCAACGCGATCAAAAGATACTCCCGTTTATGCCGCAAATTTTCGACACTCGCAAGGGAATCAAAACCTACAGGGTACTTCCCGTGAACTCAGAATCTTGAAATTTGGTATGAAGCAACGTCTTATAGCAGAGATATAGGAAAAATTGCGAAAAGTATACATTTTTAGTTATATCATATAATAAAAATATTTTTAATAATTTTAAACTTACTACCCCTTTCCTCATGAACGCGTAGTGGTATTATATTGAAATTCATATCAAATACTCAAATCTATAATACCTTTAAGCTGTAACAAAATCAAACTTCTATGTCAACGCAATCAAAAGAAACAGGAATTAAAACCGCATATTTTGAAACTCGCCACTACTCGCAAGGGAATCAAAACCTACAGGGTACTTCCCGTGAACTCAGAATCTTGAAATTTGGTACGAAGCAACGTCTTATAACACAGATAAAGGAAAAATTGCGAAAAGCATAAATTTTTAGTTACATCATTATAATAAAAATATTTTTAATAATTTTAAACTTATTACCCCTTTACTCATGAACGCGTAGTGGTATTATATTGAAATTCTTAACAAATACTCAAGTCTATAAATATTATACAGGTTTGTACGGAACCCTCGGTGCGCGAGTCTGTCTCGCACTTGGCCGGTTTTTTTTTTCTAAATTGTATGTTTTACACAGACCAGAAAAAAAAGTCGGAATGTACAGAGCGTTGAAAAAAGTTCTGATTGACTTCAAGCCGCTGACATTTATATATTAACGCGGTCGGCGACCACAATTGTTTGGTTTCTTTTTGAACACTTAGGCTCTTTTGCGATCGGTTTTCTTATTAAATTTCTTTCGGCTTCATTCAGACCTCCTTTTTTTTGGGTTTTTCGTATTTATGTGTATTTTTAATATATGTTTCTATATTTATTACTTGCCTTTGTACTATATGATTGTAACTAGGTAGTTTACATAAAAAAAAACTACTTAATTTTGTATTCATCGTGTCCCTGTTAGTATGCCTAACGTGAATTTGTTTTACTTTTACATGACGACACTTATGACGTGCGGCTTTCTGATTGGTTTAGAGTTTGAAGCGGGCCAATCAAAGCGCCGAACTTAACGTAGCCCGGTAAACATGTCCATCGTGTATTCGTAGAATAAACTCGCATTAGGCAATCTACTGTCTATGTATACTATTATATTTATTTCCTAGTCTCTCTAAAGTTTACATGGATCGTCGATGTAACTTGGCGCGTCTAAAAAAAGATACAAGATAATATAGCCGTCTCTTTCTCACTCACAGTTTATTTGTACTTTCATTTCACTCAGCTTTGTAGTTGCTGCCTTTTCAGACTCGCCAAGTTACATATAGTTAAAGCCAGTGCTCTGCTGCGGCGAACGCGCTGCACGATGGCCACGCCCACATTGGCAGCAAATGTTCGCGTTTCTAGATTCATGCGTAGCGTGTCCGTGTGTCCAGTGGATGCAACCTTTATCATTTTGATACAAAACGAAGTTTTGCTCCACGTATACAGCCCCTCTGTGGCAGTGTAGCAGCGGTTTTACTATACGACGATTTATAAAGTACAGTTTTCTTGCGCCTCTAAGGACCAGTACCAGAGCTATCTGCTGTGACCTTCACACTTAGTACGTGCTGACCTATTAGGTGTGAGGGTCACAGCAAGATGGCTTTGTGTTTCTCAACAGAAGAAAGAAGATGCTTCGTATTTCTGTATGTGTTTATATATTTGTATTTGTTTTTATACATTTGTTTATTTTCCAGTAGCCGTTTATGTACTTATTTACTGTGTTTTTGTTACATGTAGAATAAGTAATATGGATGTGTTTAAGAACCGATCTATAGTATATTTATTCAAAATTACATAATTTTATTTATTATACATTACTTTCATGACAAGTTATGAACACTTGAGGCACCTATGACCAGTGTGCCTAATCTGTATAACGCTTACGTCATCGACACGTTTATGACGTTGTGCTTCTTCATTCGGAGCCAATCAGAGAGAAAACGCGGTAAACGGGTCCATATCGTAAACGTAAAAAATCGCGATCATTTATCTAGAAATTCATATATATATTTTTTCATCTTGCTATATTAATCACTATACGATACAATAAACAACAATGTAAAATTAAGAAAGACATAAATATTTATTTGTTTGAATATAGCATAAAAGGAGACAAAAAATATACTAATCTTAGTTTCTATCATTTCCTACTTATAAATCAATTAAAAATTCTATCTGCTTTGAAATTAACGCGGTTTATTTTAGTTCTCGACGTTTCAACACCTGCCTTTGACCATGACACCTGCAAAGGTGTATAAGCCGCGATATATGCGCGTACACCTCAGAAAACAATTTTCCATCTTTTTTTTGCTTTTATTAATCATTCCTTTCAATCACAGGACCCCGACATGCACCGGTCCCCTCACTTAGTGCCGTACCCGAAAGTGGATGACGCCATAAAGAAGGCCAACAGAGACACCGCCTCCGAGACCGTGCGGACCTTACTAGTCTATGGATACAACCTGGATCCACCCACTGGGGAACAGCACGAAGGTAAGTCAAATTAAAAAACGAAAAAAAAACTTTTGTGAAATTTATTTGTTTCGTATAGGTACTTGTAATATACAGGGTTATTTGTAAAACACCGGCAACCCCTTAAGAGGTCATTGTACTCAACATTATGAAAAACTTTTACCTTACTTGCCGGTGTTTTACAAATAACCCTGTATAGTTTGGCATTTGATCTTTCAATTTTACATGTCTTTATTTTATTAATTTTACAGCATTATTAGCGGAAGCTTCAAAACAGAAACAAGCGGACTTCAGGACGTACCGTGCGGAGAAGAACTATGCAGTCAGTTCCGGGAAGTGGTACTTCGAGTTTGAGATACTCACCGCTGGGCCTATGAGGGTAAGTTATCAAACTTTTGTAATATTAATATTTTTTATATTAATAGTCTAGCTATACTGTTCCTATTCTGGGCAAAGACCAAGTTCTTCAATTTAAGCTTATCCCGATCCACCTCAAATCAGTCCTCACAGTACGCGTCTAAGTCATCGCGCCATCTCTTCCTGGGCCGGCCTCGGCGGCGCCTTCTATGTGTTGACTCCCGTCGCGTAGAGACCTTCACGGCCTATACTTGTGGTTGACGTGTCCCACCCAATCCCATTTCGGCCTGGCAGCCTTCGTTTTTATTTAAATAAAACTGTAAATTTAAAATGTTTTTGTGTGCTGATTATTTTAATTGTTTGTTGATAAAGCATTTTTAAATAATATCATTTATTTATTTTTTAACTAGGTGGGTTGGGCTCATGCTGATATGGCTCCTGGCATGATGCTGGGTCAAGATGAAAACTCTTGGGCATTTGACGGATATAATGTAAGTTACTTCTCATATTCTATCATTAGCAATAATAGGTATACCGATTCTAAAATATATGAAGAGATCTTGAGATAAATAAAAGGAAGTAAAGATTTATAGTGGACAGATCGATTATAATGGAATTTATACGATTTCAGTATATTTCACACAATTATTTCTTTTAAAACGAAACATAATACTCTATCTCCTATATTTAAAACCAATATACCTACTGCAGAAAAATAACTTATTTGAAATGAGGACATGAATCTCACGATCTCCAAACAAAAACAACTCTTAAAACCTTGCAATAGAATATAAATTCAAGTGGTGTTATAGTCGCTTAAAGTGCACGGCGGTGCGAGCGACACATTCGGACAACAACTGAAAGTGGGCGACATTGTCGGCTGCTTCCTCGACGTCATAGACCAGACTATTAGTGAGTTACCACAGATAGGGATGCAGGGATGCTACTCTGATTTTGGTCCTTTGATCCAGACATAATTTATATAAAAAAATTGATGCTGAATCGTTGTGACCTGTAACTAATGTGTACCACATAATTAAAATAATTAACGAATAATACTTTTATTTCAAATAATTAAAATTGTTTAGTTTTTCAATATATTCTGACGAAGTCTTACCTAGAGAGACTTCATTGTTTACCTGTTTTTTATTTATTTTTTTCTTTTGCTATTAGGATTTTTACAACGACTATCACACGTCACTTTTTTAAGACCACTGAAGTCGCCATTTCCTAACTGCCTACCTTGAGAAAAATTTTCGAAACAAACTCTTTAAAGTCCGCATAATTATTGATTGTAAAATATTGAGTAAATAAATGCAGGGACTGAAGGTCAGAAAAGCTACATGTCGTAAATTTTTAGCAATATCTAGAAAGACTTGACAGAAAAAAAAACTTGTTAGGGTATTAATGATTTGGCACCAATTAAATGATTTTAATGCATATTTAAAAGTCAGGGTAGCATCCCTAATTCCGGGTATTCTCCTTCTGTAACTATGTGGTTAACTCGTGGTAACTATCTGTGAAAACCTCTCCATACGCAGTCCTAAGTGTTTTGTTCCCGGATCTCTATTAAAAATATCCTATAAATGTTGTTGATTTTTTAAACTGTATACTGTTTAGCAAGATCTAGATTTATTCTTTACTTTTTGCTTACAAAGTGTACTTTTTTGTCATATTTTGAGCTAGAATGTGGTCCTAATATTGCAGGTCTTTTTAGCTTAAACTATTGGCTGTTCAAAATAATTTAAGATAAGTTAAATCAAAGTAAATTGGTGCCTTATTCAAAAACTACACTTTGTCAGTGTTCTAAAACTATATCACATAAAAATATAATATCATGAAATCTTTTTGGTATCAAATTTCGTCTCGCAGCAAAATCATCTCTATAGCCATAAACAATAAGGTAAAAACTATTTTTCCCGACTTTCAAGGAGGAAAAAGTGTACAGCGGTAACACAGAGTCTTTCGGCAAGCAATGGGCTGTCGGAGACGTAGTGGGGGTGTTCCTTGATCTCATTGATAAGACGATAAGTAAATATCAGAGTGAATTATGGCTTCTGTAGTGGCAGGAACATTTTTTACTTGAAACTTCCAAAATCTTCCCGATTTCTTCCGAAATTTTTCCGCGTACCTTGTCTTGCAAAACTACTTCATTCATTGTAAGACGTACTTAATAAAGCTTAAGTATCTTTTAATTTTTATTGACACTTAATTACATACTACTTTTAGATATTTTAGTTAAAATCATTAACTTAATTGTAGATTCAATAAAACATTTAAACTTTTTGCATGTTTGTAGGGTAGACTTAATAATTCTTCCCTTTGTAAATATGTGTTATTAAAAAAAATGTTCCTGCCAGTATGAAATTGCCAATACAATTACTTTGAATGCTTAAACGCTAAATGCTTCAATTATTTCGACTTAGTATCCACCGCTTCGCTTGCCGTGATTGATATAGTCGCACAACCGAACTATTAATATTGAGAATGATTAAATGGATTGATCAAACTCGTCCCTTTACTGAGATTCATAATCACACCAGTCATTTTGATATTGAAGACACGATTGCACTGTTTGTTGTTATCCTTGAAATGTATCTGAATTTCATTGCCAAATTTCGGTCCTTATTGGCGAAATTTGGTCCTTTTACATCATTCAGTGATTCAAACATAATTTAACGCACTTAGAAGAAGGCATTATGTATTTTTTATGTTTATAAATATTTTTTTGATGTCAATACCCTTGTCCCTAAAAAGATACAATATACCTATGAAAAAATATAACAAAAAATCTTGATAGCTGCAATATTACCTAATTCCTGTTGATTCGTTTTATGATGTTATTATCTATCATCGCGAAGATAAAACGTCCATCCATCTTTAGCCCAAAATTATTCATAGTAAAAGAGGTGACTCAAAATTAGATGATTTTAGGCATTTGTAAAAATTTCAAATCATTTTGACCCTTAGTAACAGTCGGGTAAAGTAGAATAAATGTATGTTGCACAGAAATCAGTATATGAAATATTCTACAGTATTTACTAAAACAATCTAAATAATATTATTAAATGAATGCTCTAGAATAACAAAAATAATTGAAGTTGAATCATAGATTAAATAATGAGTACAAAATTTTTCATTTAATAATTGAAAAATTCTCTCATCACTCTTTATAAAATGTTTTCCCAATTATATGGGGTCGGATTCAATCCTCTATTTCTATGTTTTAACTTCAGTACCTAGTGTTATGAATGCTTTCATTGAATGCAAAGGTTTTTTATTTAACCTATTAATAATGATCCGTATTAACTTTCCTGCCTGCCTCTTAACTGCCCCTAAACATTGATATTTCTTATTAATAATAACAACTTATGTACATAGCTACAAAACCAATGTTTTTAGTATTTTTTAAACTAGCATTCATTTTGTAAAGTAATTTATGACTTAATTCTTGTTTATAAAATTTTACAAGTTTCGGTTATTTTGATTAAATCTTGTAATACAATTGAAATCCATCATATAAATGTATTAGACAAATAAATTTGAGTAATTAAATTCGATGTTTATATAAAACTACTTTTACGGATTCTATCGCGGTCAGGTTAGACGACGTGTCGACGCCTGTGCAGGTGTCATGGTCACGGGCAGACTCCGTTTAAAAGTTATTTTATTTAAATGTCTAAAATTCGCGTAAATCTCAGAAAACAATATGATTTGTGTTGGTTTTGAGTATTGTCCTTTTATCCGCGATTTTCAAAATTTAAACAATTCTTAATACATCCATTACGCAATAGGTTTTTCGTTAAACGGCGAGTTATTGATGGACGCACTCGGTGGAGAGACAACATTCGCTGATGTTCAAGGAGACAACTTTGTACCGGCTTGCACTTTAGGAGTCGGGCAGAAAGCAAGGTATGTAATGCACATCCCTACATAATTTGTTCAGTTTTTGTATATATTAGCTAACCAACATCCACTCAGGCGAAGCCGCAGGCATCAACTAGTTAAAAAATAAATGTACCTACTTGCCATTGATAGCTATATTATAATTATTTAAAACCTGAACTGTTCTTTCCTTGGGATTCAAAACTAACGACATACCAAGTTTCATCAAAATCATTTTGACGGTTTAGCCGTGAAAGACAGACTGACAAAGTAACTTGCGCAATTACTGTATCAGTTTTAATTTTTTGTTAGTACTACACCTATCAGTGAAATTGATTCTTAAATAATAAATATGTCTCTCAGAGTCATATTTTTGGAATTATATTGCACTTATAAAGTGAATATATCATACATACTACATGGTGGTCTAAAACAGAATTCCTGTATCCTATTCCCAGGTTAACATATGGACAAGATGTAAACACATTGAAATATTTCACAACATGTGGTCTACAAGAAGGCTACGAGCCGTTCTGTGTGTAAGTATCTACATAATCATACAAAATCTTATACAATCTGGTCCATTCACATAATTCCACTCGTTGCTGTGTTTATGAAAATATATTTGAAATGGATTGATTGAGATTAGTTGTTTTTAATGCGTACATATTGTTTTTTTTACTCATTGATATAATGATATGACTCATATAACGTTGCAATTTCGAACAGTTTTTGCACATGCATGACGTCACGAGCTCAAGCTCCTTTGATTCAATTTATCTACTTGGTGATTTCAAATTTTATAATGTTTTTGGCTTCTCATACCTACTCATGTAACCTATGGCATTAAAAATATTATGATGGTCTTGTGTGTCAGGAACATGAAAAGAGATGTAACTCATTGGTACACAAAGGACCAGCCTATCTTTGAGAACACAGACGAGATGATTGACACCAGGATCGATGTCACCAGGATACCAGCTGGATCAGGTAACATAGTATTAAAATAAGATTGTGTGGTTTTATGAAACCACGGTAAAAGGGAAACTTTTTTCCACATTATAGATATTTAACTAAAAATTTTCGGAATAATATTCCAGGGTATAAAAGTAATATGAGTAAATAGTCTATACACTACACGGTCAGCTGATGGAACTATAGACGCCGCCATATTTTGGGTCGGCTGCTCTGACGAGCGCCTCTCACTTTATCCCTACTCCGCAGCCGACCGTCACGCGACATGCGACACACCGACCAAAACATTTGAAACTATGTAATAAAAGTTTCACTTTAATATGCTATTATTATCTAAGGCTATTGTGAAGTGTATAAGTAGTAGTTTTTCCGGGTTTTTTTTTCGGTTTGTTAAAAGAGATAGCCGCTTTATATCTACAAAGAGTGCGCGAAGAAGAGGTATTTATTAGAAATAGCTTTAAGGCTAAGAAAAAAAACATGATTTCATTTTTAATACAGTATGTTCTATGATTGTATCCTCCTATAATATATTATTATGTCTAGAAAAAAATCGAATGTGTAGTTTTTATAATCCTTTATAATAATATACTTTTTCTAGAAACTCCACCTTGCTTGAAGATTTCTCACAACACCTTTGAAACAATGGAAAAGGCTAACTGGGAATTCCTGAGATTGTCATTGCCTGTCATTTGCCACTCAGAATTTATCGAGTAAGTATTGTTGTAATCTGAAATGATTTCTTTCTTATTTTTGAACGGGCGGGACAAACTTACAAATGCCGGGACTGAACACACAGCACGAAGCGCTCAGTGGTAACTAGCGTAGTGACCTATATATATACCACTCTGTTATCCATGCAGTCAGTTTCAAAAGATAATTATCTTTTTATAGGTAGAAATTGAATTTCCATTTCATTATTTCTAAATCATAAAAAAATTGACGAATTAGTATTTAATTAGAAATTTCACGTTAAAAATATTATCTGAAGCCAGTCAAAGAAATTAAGTAATTTAAAAATCGGGCTAACCCTTATGAGTATTTAGGTATCATCTCATTGAACCTTTTACAAGGATACTAAATATCCAAAAGAACGAGCATACGATCCGCCTGATGGCAAGCGGTTATCGCAACCCATGAACGCTATGGAAGCTGTCTCCTTCCCCCAAAGGAGCCTGGATAACCTACTCAGCGCAGGAACACAATACAAGGTTACTTGGCTGCGATTTTTTGTAGGATGAAAATCACCAGTCGGGCTGCTCTACCATTGCAAGATTCTTCTGTGCCCTACTTCCCTTGAATATATATATGGGTGTAAGTAATAATACCAATTATGATATTACTATAATTTCAGTGAGGCAGAAAAAGCAAGGCGCTGGATAGAGATCAAGGATCGCCAACAGATTCTCATGAAGGAAGCGGTTGAGGCACAAATGCCAGCTCATATTGACCAGATCATGAGGAGTGGTTTTACCATGAATGATATCAAAGGTATTTCCAATTTGTAAATATTGCATAGTGTAATTCTCATTAGTTACTGTAGATTTTTATACCCTTATGTTTACTGAGCCAGAAATTCATTAAAAAAATGCTTTTTCGTATGTTATGAATAATTTCTTGCGTTTTGGTAATGAAGCATCCTCAATCGTAAGAAAAATAGTTAAACAGAGTCGAATGATTAAGTCATGAAGTTTTTGAGACTGAAGTGTACTAACTTCTTAACTATTATTTTTGATATCATTAAAATAAAAACCGATATTTGTAAAGTATTTTAATTGATAATTTCTGGCTTGTTAAATGTTGAGTTAATAATGATTATTATTTGTATGAAACCCCGCTGTAATTTTATAGATTAGCTTTTCAGTCCAATTGTATCTAAAAAAATTTGCATTATTCCACCCATTACCAATGAAGTGTATGCAAAATGTATTTTTTAAACTTAGATGTTCTTTTTTGTTCTCTCCTACTAACATTATAAATGTGAAAGTGTGGATGCTTGGATGTTTGTTACTCAATCACGCAAAACGGCTGAACGGATTTGGATGAAATTTGGCATGCATGTAGCCTTTGACATGAAAAAGAACATAGGCTACCTTTTATCCCGATTCCTGAAGTAGTTCCCGAGGGAAAATTGAAAATTGTGTCCGAGTTAAGCCGGGGGCAGCTTTGAAATATGGTATTTTCGCTATTACAGCGCAAGCTACACGGGTGAAAATTGTATTCCGTTTTTCATTACTTTCACATTTTTAATTTCTTTTTGGACCCAATTCTGAAGTCCACGCAGACGAAGTCTCGGGCAGAAGCTAGTATTGCGTAAAAGATACTTGAGATTTTTTTTTAAATGAGTAAAAGGACCAAAATGTTCTATCACATGTTTTGCATACACTTTATCCTTAAGACGCTTTTTACCCTTTTGTTTTACCCCACCAACCCATAGGTTTGCACTACGAGAACGGTCAAGACGAGGTCCCAACTTCGAAGGTCAAGCGACAGCCGTCAAGACCTCCGCGGAAGGGCTCCATAACCAGAGGTCTCAATAGTTACAATAATTTGCTACCAGGTCACGAACTATATGGCTTAAATGTAGTATCGTTGTTGCTTAGGTCATGCTCTTAAATATAAGCTTTAGGTTAAAGACTAGAAAAACTTGTAGATGGAACTCTGATGCCTATAAATATAGTCAAAACGAGTGAACTAAACTCAACATTGCCGATAAATTGCGGCTACAGTACCCATCGTGATTTTTTTTTTCTGCCGAGCCTTTTTCCAGGCTATGTTGGAGTTAACTTTTAGTCGTATGTTTGCAAATGGTCTCCTATCCACGGACATCTCAATCGGTTTTTTTTTCTATTTTGAATTTATGTTACTTAGAGAGAATTTTAGTACCTTATTTGCTCCATATACTTGTTTTCTAGTCTTTGCTTTAGGTGTATTGTCTTCTATCGGATTCATAAACTAATAAAATCCATATTAGTGCTGACAATTCAATCAAGGTAAGATATCAAAAATGATGGCTGTTCCGTAACACTACAAATGTTTGTTGCTTTTAATATTGTGTTATTTTCTTCATCATCATTATAGATCAGTACCATTTGTGATGGTAAAACTGTCGTTCAGTACTAAGGTTCGAAAATCTAAAAAGGTGCCAAAAATAGCACCTATCACTATGTATCACCACAACGTGAAAAAAACAACCTTTGTTACCAGCTAATAAAAAAAAATCTGCTTCAAAATAATTGGTCCTTGTTGCATAAAAGGACCATTTGTTTTTATTTGTTAATTAACTGTAGTATATTATACAGGGCAAGTTAATGGCATGCATCGGTCTACCAGTGAGGCTGAGATGGCTAAATACGACTTAGGCGCGCAGAGCTTGACGCCAGATGACAAAAAGGATAAGCGTGGGCGTTCGCCTTTCAAGTAAGTTGGTCCTTTGTAAACTTTCACAGAATTTATATCAATAAATACTATTTATGTTGGAGAATAATGGCATGGTGGCCTAACGGATTCATATGCACACGGTTATATATATATGGTTGGAAACCAGGCTATACGTACTTTTTTAATTATTCTAAGACACCATTACCATATCATACGGTGAAGGAAAAGATCTTGAGGGATCCTGGATTCCAAAAACAAAATCTTTTATCGCCAACACGCAATGAGCAAGCGTGGTGATCAATACTCCTCCTTCTCTATATGGGAAGAGATCTGTGCCCAGCAGTGGGAAATTTATAGGCTGGTCTATGAATATATACGAGGGGAGGTCAAATAGTTCACGTAATGGGAAGGAAGGGGCGCGAAATTAAAACCAAATTTATTTTTCTTTTTCGATATATTGGTGCACGTGGTACCGCCCCCGTCGCCCGCATACCATGCGGTATGATTACCGATGGGAGTGCCACGCAATTTTGAAAAAGCTATCAAAATCATACTTTATCATGTACCTCCCAAACCAGGTTCTTCAGAAGCAAGCGTGGTGAAAGCAGCGACCGCGCTAAGTCTCGTAAATCGAAGACCCCTGATCCATTCAGTGATACTGAAGTATCCCCTGAAAGAGGACCAAGAAGACCAAACCCTCAGATCAAAGTGTCACAGGTAATTTCAACTCTATTCCGAATACGTATAGTTAATTTTGCATCGTGCTTCTTTTGATTAAAGATTTCGAGATTTTTCATATATTTGTTTGAAAATTTATCAATTAAACCAATTTAATTTGCATTTTGAGTTTTTTAAATTGGTGATACCCTAAATTACTATTACGGTGTATTGCCTTTTCGATTTGGACTAAAAAATTACATATGAAACTGATTTTTCAGTTTTATATTTTACTATTCGTAACGATTTTGTCCTTTTACTTATTTGCAATATTTACTTATTCTGTCGAAATTGCTTGACTTTAGATAATTTTTATCCAAGTTTTACGAAATAAAACTTAGTCTCTCACGTCACGCGACAATCTCACTTCAAGTTCCCTTTTTGTTTCTCATTTAAATTTTGTTTCCTCATTTATCGATTAATGTTTATCGATTCGATCATCGATTTATGCACTCCATTATTTAATCGCTCGGTATTCGATTTGTACTTCGTTGTTTTCTTTCCGCATTCGATTTTTGTTATTCATTTTGTTAATTGATCATGGTGTCTGTTTGTCGAAGCCCAATCAAAGAATTAACGGCATGACAGCGCGGCCTAGCCGGTCCAACTTGTATGGAAGCCAAGTTGGACTTAACGTAAGTCCTGTCTGACCTTGAGTTTTCTAACAATGCATCGTTTTCATTTTTCACTAATTTCTACCCGTCCTTGTATTCAGTGCTTATTCTTTTTTTCATGATTTTTAATGTCATGTATGTATGAGTTTATCAAATATATCGTTTCAGTAAAAATGGAATGATTCTCTTATGCATTATGTAAAAAAAAAATAAACTCCATGAAATTTACTTTAGCTGATTCTGAAAAAAAATCACAAGTCATTACAAATTGATCTCTGGAAATAATTAGATGCATCAATTACTGATTAATGTCAAATTAATATATACCTATGCAACTCTATTCTAGAATATTTGTTATTCTTCTATATCAGATCAGTCTTTAAAATATTCTATCAATTAAATAAATTGCATTCCCTATATATTAAAAATCATAATATAATAAATAGCTTTAGAAATAAATAGTACCTTACACTAGATAGCAGAGTGCTAAACGAAATCATCTAAAACGTCACACTGTAATAACAGCCCTAACTTCTTACTAATAAGATCTATTCTTCCATCTCATCCATCAAAACGCACGACTGACAGTCGAACCTGCAGATGGCGACACCAACACAAGACCGTAAACAAATGACGACCAGCACCCTTGCTGCGTCGACGACGGAGACAGTCGGGAACGAAATCTTTGACGCCGAGTGCTTGAAACTCATCAACGAGTACTTCTATGGAGTCAGGTTAGTACTTTTATCTATATATATAAAAATGAAACCCGTTTTCCGTTGTCACGACATAGCATGAAAACGGCTTGACCGATTTGGCTGATTTTGATCTTGAAATGTTTGTGGAAGTCCAGGGAAGAATTCTGTCAAAAGTAATTGATTTACTTTTGACAGAACGAAGTCTGTCCGGGCAGCTAGTATTTAGTTAGAAATTTTACTTTCAGCTGATCTCGAAGTCTTATATTATACTAGGCAGAACCTGTATTATAGAAACCAGATGACTGATAAAAACAAATATCATATTACTCAACATCCTTTTTCAGAATATACCCTGGTCAAGATCCGACGCATGTATACATCGGCTGGGTGACCACTCAGTACCACCTGCACTCCAAGGACTTCAACCAGAGCAAGGTCACCAAGTCCTCGGTCATCATCACTGATGATTACGATAGGGTCATCGAGAAGTAAGTGTTGTTTAACCGATCAAACTTTCAGCTTTATAACATTCTTAAATAAAAATTTACTTTTTTTTACTACTAATGTGGGGCCCAAATTACTAGTATTCATGTTAACCCCTCGTACTAAATGCTAATACGAGGTTATGGTGGTTCCAAAAGTCTCGATCTCGGGCTATTGTCATCCATCGTTTTCCTTCCGATCAAACAACCAAACTAAATTAGAGCCGAGCATGACCAAGAGCAGTAGCCTTTGGTCATGCAGCTAGTATAGCCAGCCCATCTCTTCCAAAGAAGACATTCGGTCTTCCTCCAAAATATTAATCGTTTTTTTTTGGGACAGCTCACACACGGCCATCTGATCCCAAACTAGGCAGAGCCTGTACTATGGCAACCAGACAACTGATAAACATACTTATATAATTCTAAATACATACATATTATAGATAAATAACACCGAGACAGAACAAATGATCGTGCTCATCACACAAAGATTTGTCCTGGGTGGGAATCGAACCCACGACCCTCGGCTAAGCAATCAGGATCATTGACCGCTAGACCAACAGGCTCGTTTTTTTTTCTATATCCAGCGTTAACCGACAATCCTGCTACATGGCCCGCGCAGACGAGCTTTACAACGAAGTAATGGCAGAAGCTACCGCTAAGGGCGCGTCACAAGGCATGTTTATAGGGTGCTCTGTAGACACATCCACTGGCACCGTAGCCTTCACCTGCGAGGGGAAAGATACCAGCATTAAGTTTAAGGTTTGTATAATTATAAATACTAAAAAAAACGTTTTATCTTTAAAAATTACATTTCAACATAAAAGTTATGCATTATGTTTGTAAAATAATAATAAACCTTTATTTTGATACCATAATCAAAAGGTATAACAGTGTGACAGCGCCATCTATCAGACTTTGAATTAACCAATTATTAATCAATTCGGCAAAACCAATCGTATATTGGATTGCTCATATGTCGCAAGTCGCCCAAAGACGTGCAATAAAATAGGGAATGAGAAATTTGGACGTTCGGGCAGTGACCTCTGTAGCTTAGTTGGGAAAGGGACAGGTGCGTTGAACCAGCAGTCGCAGGTTCAACTCCTGCCGGAGGT
Organism: Plusia festucae; assembly: GCA_950381575.1. Lineage (NCBI taxonomy): Eukaryota > Metazoa > Arthropoda > Insecta > Lepidoptera > Noctuidae > Plusia > Plusia festucae. The sequence continues at coordinate 5,852,928 of OX494455.1, forward strand.
TGAAATTTTTCGTACATTCTATTTGTATTAAATTTACAAAGAAATGTACATTCATGCATACATACAAACAAAATATCAGTATTGCAAAACATGATTGATTACAGTTCTGAATAGTAAGATAATAAAGGTCTTCTGAAGATCACTACTCTTGTTAATTGTACTTACTTTGAAAGTGATACTTCTAAGTGATTCGCCTAAGCATTTCTTTTGTGTATACTGCTAAACATAATTGTAACGATTTAAATAATACTTATTCGGAATTATAAAATTATTCATTAATTCTACTTTGCTCAAAATTATTAACAAAAAATGTCATTGTAAGAAGAATAGGATCACATCGGCAGTCGGTTTGTTTTTTTTTTTATTCCTTGTATACAAAATGTATGGTGGTGCAGATATAAAATAAATGTTATCATAATTCATACCATAACATTTAGAATCCGCAGTTTTAATTTGTTCTTCGTAATTGGCGTACTGTAAACTCTATAATTGTAAGCTGTGAAGAACTTTGAAATAATAATTCCTTCTTTATCTCTTCGTGTCGATAATTATTTTTTAGATCTGACCAGCCCAAAACATAGCCAACTCGATTACTCTTTGAATAAGTAGTACAGTTTTTCTCGTAATATTTACTGTATAAAACATCCACTTTTTTTCTAGATGGAGCCAGAAACCAAACTCTTCCCAGCCATATTCGTAGAGGCAACATCCAAGGAAATCCTTCAGATAGAGTTGGGCAGGTCTGCCACCAGCCTGCCGCTGTCTGCTGCAGTGCTGCCAACTAGCGACAAGCACGTCATCCCGCAGTTCCCGCCCAGACTCAAAGTCCAGTGCTTGAAGCCGCATCAGTGGGCTAGAGTAAGACCTTTAAACTTTTGAAAGATTTTCTTAATTTAATGTTTTTATTGTCCCTCGCTCGCTTCTTAAAATTTTGAAGAAATCTGGAGTCCAATGGGGGGATTGTCAAAATAACCTAGAGAGTATCATTAAAAAATATATGGTATAATATATAGAATCTTTACTATACCGTTATTTTAGAATAATTTGTTGTGATGCTAAAAACTGGTCCTTCGGTACTCACAAAGATTTTCAAACCTATCTAAATAAAAATGTGTTGCTAACCGCATAACTTTCGAAAGACTGCAACAAATTGGATGATTCTTTTTTATTGTGTTATTGGGATATATTATCGTCAGGACAAATGATTAAAAAAAGTCATAGCTTTTTTTATCATCCATAATTATAAAAATAATACCGGCCTATAAGCGTCCCACTACCGGGCATAGGCCTCTTCTCATGTAGAGAAGGGATGAGCATTGATCACCACACTTGCTCATTACGGGGTGGCAATTCCAGATACGAATTTTTGGAACCCAGATTTTCTCACGATCTTTTCCTTCACCGTTTGTCAATGGTGTCGTCGTATAATTAAGAGAGTTACATATAACTTTTAAAAAGTCACTTTGGTACTTGCTTGGGTTCGAACCTGCAACCATGTGCAAACGAATCCGGTCATTGAACCGCTAAGCCACCAAAACACTACGATATTATTCTTAAACATCTTTTTTTTTATTTATAGGTACCAAATCAATCTCTTCAAGTGCACGCTCTCAAGTTATCTGACATCCGCGGTTGGTCCATGCTGTGTGAAGACGCTGTCTCCATGCTGGCATTACACATACCGGGTGAGTTTACAAATTATTTCATATTTTCTTTCATGTAAGCATTTAAAAAGGAATGAATTCACCACATATTATACACCTTTACATCACTACATATACATATAAATGAAGTCCTTCGCCGCGTCTGTCCGTCTCTCTGTTTGGAATAAACTCAAAAATTACTGCACCGGTTTTCATGCTGTTTTCATCAATTTGGTCAAATCAAGAGTGGTCTCGAGAAAGGTGTCAGAGTATTATTTGTCACAAGACAAGTTATTGTATATATTGGCTAACATTCATGCGGCCGAAACCGCGGTCATCAGCTTGTTAAGAATAATTCACAGACATAGTTAATGTAAAATACATTATATATTAAAGGGCCTATCATATCCTTAATTTTAATCTCGTTAGTAAACTTGATTTATCTTGTTCACAGAGGAGGACCGCTGCATAGATATTCTGGAGCTCATAGAAATGGACAAACTCCTGAGTTTCCACTCACACACGCTTACATTGTACGCTGCACTGTGTTACCAGAGTAATTATAGGTAAATTAATATTTGGAAATTTCTTTCATGTTAAGCTTTACCAATACTCCTGTATACTTATTTGACATGAAAATATTTAACACGTGTATCGGTTCTAGAAGAAACAAAAATAAGGTTATATAACTTCAGGGCTGCTCACGCACTATGCCAGCATGTCGACCAGAAGCAGTTGCTGTACGCGATCCAATCGCAATACATGTCCGGTCCTTTGAGGCAAGGCTTCTACGATCTGCTCATAGCGTTGCATCTTGAGTCGCACGCAACTACCATGTAAGTAATATAACGATACTGTTACCTTCTTCTTCTTTAAGTGTCACTCCAATTAATGAAGGCCAGGAACCAGCTACTGGAATCTATCCCTATCTGTAGCAAGGCGGGGCACTTACGGTTACCTGTAACGAGTTAATTCATGTGAAAACAGCTGTTTTCTAAAGATTAGTCATCCCTAGATTAAACTGACCCGAGCCGGTCAAACTAGCAATAATATTGTTTCGCCAAAAAATCCGTTAAAGCAGTCAAAGCCTGTGCTCAGGCTAACTTCAGTTGACCACATAAAAATAGGAGATTAGCCTAATCGCCATGGACAGGGAGGACTCAGGCAGACTTGAACACGCCATGTACCATAATAAGTGTAATTAAACGATTGTGCTATAAACACTGTCTTGTATAATGCAAAAATAATCAAAACTTTAATTGTAGGTAATTCAGAGTGTATTACAACAAAAAATAACTGAAACTTAGCAAATGGTTATTTTTTTATTTTGTACTTTTTTGTAAGTGGTCTTCTGAGACATTTAAAAACAATAACTCTGTCCTCATAGGATTTAATCCAACCTACGTGCCTAGTTAAGTTTGCTAAGTTATCTTTGTCGACAGGGAGGCGTGTAAGAACGAGTTCGTGATTCCATTAGGACCGGAACTGAAGTCTCTGTACGAGGACCCCGACATGGGCCACAGCCTGCGGTCCTTGCAGACGGAGTCTGTCCGTCCACAGATGAAAATGACTGATATCGCGTGAGTATATTTTATAATGTTTTAATTGTTGAAATTAAAACATTCGATTTATAATTATGGGAACGTCAAAACTCATGACAAAAAACAGAATCACAAAAAAGATGAAATATTATTTAAAGCATACATAATTATCTCCAATATTTTTTATATCTACAATAAATATATTTTCCCTAAAGAAATCTATGATTCTGTCACTAACGATTGTCTTATAATCGGCATAATATGACTTTAAATAGGTTTAAAAAATTTAACTTACAAACTCACACGCACCTTAAGACAGACAGATAACACTGGATATATATTTTTATGTTTTCATAGATAAATATTATTTTAAAGTCCAATGTGCTATAATTCTGTTCTTTAAAAGTTTATTTAGTATTTTTTTATATAAATCATAGACCCGTAAATTAAAAATATCTTTATCTTTTCCTAGTGAAAGCATAACAGAGATAAGCAATCTGTACTCGCCGTTCTTCCCGCTCGAAGTTCTTAGGGAGTTCGTGATGCAGGCCCTCGCCGAAGCTGTGGAGGCCAACCAAGTGCACAACAGGGATCCCGTCGGAGGCAGCAACGAGAATCTCTTCCTGTAAGTCAACTCAGCCTATCACACACTGTCCGCGCTCAACGCACTCTTGGACGCCAAGCCTGACTGTGATGTGTTTGCGGATGACTGGAAGACGATCCTGTATGTGTGTGAGTATGTCTGGAGTATTGTGAGATGAGTGTATGAGTGTTGTTGTAAATGTATTTTATAAGTGTAATGTTGTTTTATAATATTGTCTAGCAAATGTAACTGACCAATGGTCGTTTTTGTTAAGAAATTAAATAAATAAATCGCGGTCCACTGCTGGACATAGGCCTCTGCCAAGTAGCGCCACAATACCCAGTCCTCCGCCTTCCGCAGTGGGACTTTACCAGGAACTGGGAGTATCTGTGGCCCAAGTCCCAACGCTGGACAAGCGGGTTGGTGGTAAAAGCAGTTTTGTATTTCCTCTTTGAGAGAACGCTGCTGCCCATTCTCCTTGTGTCTTTTGGTAGGATTTTGTTTGGATCGTGATTGGTGGAAATGTTTAAAATGATCGTTTTTTTATGTGTACAGGCCTCTGATAAAGTTGGTAGATCGTCTCCTGTTGGTCGGTATGATGCGCGATGAAGATGTTGAGAAGCTACTCATCATGACCAACCCTGAGACTTGGGACCCTTACTTTGACAAAGGTATATAAATAATTACGTAATTTGTAAAAAGACCTCAATAAACTTCTTCAGAAAACCATTTTATAAACAATAGATCGATAATTATAACTTAATTACGATTAAAATATATTAATTGTCCTAAATGTATTTAATTCTGTCTTGAATAGTAAAATTATCGTAGATAAACAACTCTTTCTCCTCTTATATTAGTTATTATTATAGTGCACTTTGTTACCCAGAAGGCAAAGACGAGCACAGAAAAGGTCTCCTACACATGAAGATGGCGGAAGGCGCGAAGCTACAGATGTGCTACTTACTGCAGCATCTCAATGATATACAACTCCGGCACAGAGTGGAAGCTATTATAGCGTTCGCTCACGACTTCGTTGGGGACCTGCAGACTGATCAGCTCAGGTATATATAAAACTAGCTTTTGCTAGCGGCTCTGCCTTTGCTCATCGACGAAAAGCCTTCCTCGATAGATGGGCTGTCTAACAGTGAACGTTTTTTTCAAATCGGACCAGTACTTCGTGAGATTAAAGTGTTCAACCAAAAAAAACTCTTCAGCTTAACAATATTAGTTGTCAAAGTTTATTTACTGTAATCTCAATAATTTATTTGTGTAATTGTACTGACAAAAAATTTAGGATTAAGAATCTCTATCTAGTCTAATCTAGTAAGCTTCATTATTCTGGAATAATACACGTCATAGTACAGTTACCTCATTACTCAAATGATCCCTTTTTATCCAATAGACCCATATTAAATCTCCTACATATTAATAAAATAGGCCCTCAATGTAAAGCTGATCTGTGACGGCGTTGAACTCTCCGATTCCGATGGATCTCATTGACGGGCCTGTTGGTCTAGTGGTTAGTGACCCTGACTGCTAAGCCAGAGGTCGTGGGTTCAATTCCCACCCAGGACAAATCTTTGTGTGATGAGCACGATCATTTGTTCTGTGTCTGGGTGTTATTTATCTATAATATGTATGTATTTAGAAATATATAAGTATGTTTATCAGTTGTCTGGTTCCTATAGTACAGGCTCTGCCTAGTTTGGGATCAGATGACCGTGTGTGAGATTGTCCCAAGATATTTATTTATATTTATTTCTGGACTCCACTTTTGCGATCAGGCGGAATGACGTCATCGTGTTCAAGCTGAATAATAATAAAAAATCTTATCAATGTGAATCCCATGTTGCACTCAATAAATACCTTTTTTTCCTCAGACGTTACACAGAGATCAAGCAGTCTGATCTGCCGAGTGCGGTAGCCGCTAAGAAGACCAGGGAGTTCCGTTGTCCACCTCGGGAGCAGATGAATGCTATACTCAGTAAGTTATCTCGAATTATTCGATAATCATTACCTTCTACTTATTTTTTTTTTTATAAAAGATTACTAGCAATGTGGGGCGCACATTACTAGTAATCTCGTTAACCCCTCGTGCTAAGCTAAGATGCTTGTGTTACGAGTGGGTTCACGTCGGTAGTGTAATGGGTGGGATTCGAACCCGCAACCACATGATCGCAAGTCCGACGCCCTAGCCATTAGGCTACCGCTTAATTTTTTTTTTTTATAAAAGATTACTTTTATATAAAAAAAAACTAAACTAATAATAAAAAAAAACATAAGGCGTCGGTCTTGTGATCGTGTGGTTGTGGGTTCGAAACCCACACATTGCACTACCGACGAGAACCCACTCGTAACTGGCAATTTAGCTTAGCACGAGGGGTTAACAAGAATACAAGTCATGTGCGACTCATCTAATGATTACCCTAGAAATACATATTCTATCCGCCGCTACTGACTCTTTAGGGTCAGCTCACACCGAGACACAACTGAGAATACAGAATACGTTGCGCCATGCTGGGCTGCGCAGTTTACAACGAAATATGTATCATAACGTATTGAAGATAAAGTTATATTTTGAATCGCTGTTTATAAGTTTGCTTGCAGCGTCGCGTGGTGTGAGCTGACCCTTAAACTTGTTGTCAAAAGTTTTTTTTTTCATTTTGCAATTTTTGTCTCACTGCACGGTATATAATATGCCTTTCTCTTATTTTTCCACTGTACGCAATATATACTTTGCATACTTAACAATATACATCTGAGCTCATGATATATTAACCACAACGTTTATTATCCTAGGATTCGGTGTAGAAGTTATAACCTTGGTGTAAAGTTGTTGAACACAAACATAAAAAGTCAAAAATGTGTCTTCTGCCTTCTGCCTAGCCTTTTCCCAAGCTATGTTGGGGTCGGCTTCCAGTCTTACCGGAATTAGCTGAATACCGTATTTTACATGGAGCGACTGCGTATCTGACCTCCACAACCTATTGCTAGGTAATATAGTATTCCATAGTAAGACTGGTTGTCAGAATTGTAATGACTTAATGACTGTCAAAGATCACTGTATGACAGTCGGGACCAACGACTTAACGTGCTTTCCTAACTGCTTTTCTAAAACTTATTTATTTGTTTAGGTTTCAAGCATCTGGAAGACGAAGACAAGGAGAACTGTCCGTGCGGGGAGGAGCTGATCACGCGCATGAACAACTTCCACGAGAGCCTCATGGCGCATGTCTCGCTCAACGCGCTGCAGGAACTCGATCCCTCCGTAATATTTACAAAAAACACTTATCCTACTAATATTATAAATGTGAAAGTGTGGATGTTTGGATGTTTGGCTGTTTGGATGTTTGTTGCTCAATCACGCAAAAACGGCTGAACGGATTTGGATGAAATTTGGCATGCATGTAGCCTTTGACATGGAAAAGAACATAGGCTACCTATCCCGATTCCTTAAGTAGTTCCCGAGGGAAAATTTAAAATTGTGTCCGTACTAAGCCGTGGGCAGACAGCTTTGAAATTTGGTATTTTTCTCTATTACAGTGCAACCTATAACTAAAATTAAAATTTTATTCCAATTTTCATAACTTTCACATTTTTAATTTCTTTTTGGATCCATTTCTTAAGTCCACGCAGACGAAGTCGCGGGCAGAAGCTAGTACTACATATTTTTCTGTCATCACCAACAACCTATTAATCATCTGAACCTATCCTTGTCTTCTGCTGGATGTATCTTCCAAGTCACATCTTCATAACTAGTCGTCTGATTTTCACACCCAGTTCGACCCAGCAAACCGTTTTTGCCATATTCTGGAGATTGTTACCCTCATCATTTAGGGGTATGATAAATAGATGTTGGCCGATTCTCAGATCTGCCCGATATGCAAACAATATTATATACAAATCGGTCGAGTCGTTTCGGAGGAGTTTGATAACAAACATCGCGACATGATAATTTCATTATAAGTTAAATAAAAATAAACATAATGATTTGACACTACATTTTCAATAGTATTCAATAGAGGCCAATATCGAAAAAAATATTGCATTTTAATGATTAATTTATGTTAACATGTGACCCAAGGACTGGTTTTTACCTTGGTCAGCGGTTAAGCATTTCCATTCAATGTGGCAATGCTGCCAGCCTTATGGGCACACTTCCAGTCGACAGCGATGTGGAAGAGTTTTTTGATGCTATTTTTTAGTTTTATTTAATTAATATAGTTCAGTATTAAGAGTGATATTTCGAAAAAAAAATATGTAAAGAACTTACGATTTCATAATATATCTGTTTTTATAATTTCAGGAATCAATGGAACCAGAAACAAAACCAGGCGCCTTCGGCAAGCTGTACAATATTATAAACACTGTAAAAGAGATGGAAGAAGAAGCCAAGGTAATTTAAACCTTATTACTTTGGTATACTATAAATCTAACATTGTTAATATAGAACTGCCTGTGTAGATTTTATATTAATGCTTATTTTTTATTTGCAACAAGCGGACCCGTCGCGGCTTCTCCCGGGTAATACAGCAATAAATACCTATAATTATATACAGGATTAATTTTTATAGAGTGCCTATATTCTACGAGGTAATCAGGTGCATAAATCATTGATGACACAAGTGCTTTAGCTACTTACATTGGATTCGGGGCAATGTATGTGATGTTGTCCACATTTATAAAAAAAAGTTTATGAGATCTAAGCGTAAAGACAGCGGGTGTAACTTTTTTTATAATAAGTATAGTTTGGTGTTTTTGGAATCAATGCCGAAACTTCTAAATAGAAATGTACATAAATGTGATGTATCGATAGTATTATTTACCTTGCTGTGACCACATGTCGCTATATATAAAACTTGTGTGAAATAATTTTGAGTGTATATAGAAAAATGCCGTATTAATTTTAAAATACACTCTAGTTTTAAATAGACTAGTACATAAAATATCTAAAAAAATATCTTGGGACAATCTCACACACGGTCATCTGATCCCAAACTAGGCAGAGCCTGTACTATGGTAACCAGACAACTGATAAATATACTTATATATTTCTAAATACATATTATAGATAAATAACACCCAGACACAGAACAAATGATCGTGCTCATCACACAAAGATTTGTCCTGGGTGGGAATCGAACCCACGACCACCGGCTTAGCAGTCAAGGTCACTAACTACTAGACCAACAGGCCCGTCAAATGTACATGGATCGTTTGAAGCCGCAACCACAGGATCGCAAGTCCGACGCCCTAGACTACCGCCGTCTAGGGCGTCGGACTTGCGATCCTGTGGTTGCGGCTTCAAATCCTATAAATTGCACAACTGACGTGAACCTACACGTAACACTTAGCACGAGGGCTTATTTTAATACTAGTTAGTATAATTTCAGGCCCTCGAAGAACCAACAAAGAAAACTCCGGAGGAGAAGTTCCGTAAAGTCTTGATCCAGACCATCGTGAGCTGGGCCGAGGAGTCGCAGATAGAAACACCTAAACTGGTCAGGGAAATGTTCAGGTATGTATTTATCTACATTCTGTAATAATACCCCTAAAGTTAGTTTTCAAAGTGAACTTCGTTACACGAGGTAGCGGGTTCAAAATTATACAAATTAATTTAGTATGGGTTTAAACTCGGGCAAGGAATATCAGTACACCTATATATCGTATCTAAATGATTTTTTACATATAATAAAAAGCACGAATATTCAAACAAGTAAATACCTAATTTTCAAAACAAAATAACATTTAGTTATTTAAAAAGATAACCTTATCTTCAAGAAATTAAGCGTTTAATTACGTTATCAACATACGTTTTAATCGTCCTATTTATTTCAGTCTCCTGGTGCGCCAATACGACGCAGTGGGCGAGTTGATCCGCGCCCTTGAAAAGACGTACGTCATCAACGCTAAGACTAAGCTGGATGTAGCTGAGATGTGGGTCGGACTCAGCCAGATACGAGCGTTGCTGCCTGTGCAGATGAGCCAGGAGGAAGAGGAGCTGATGAGGAAGAGGCTCTGGTATGTATTTTATAGTTATTTTAATGTTTTTCGCTCGAGGTTTTAAAGGACTGAACGGATTGACTGCATGGATAGCCGAGTGGTATAGGTCACCACGCTAATTACCACTGTGCGTGACGTGCTGCGGGTTCGATCCCCGCATGGGACAAGCATTTGTGTGATCCACAGATACTTGTTTCAAGTCTGGGTGTTCTTTGTGCAAGTGATTTGAATGTTTGTGAAACCCCCGCAACACAAGGATTCAATTCCTTAGTGCGGGCGTCGTTTTTTTTAATAAAATAAAAAAATAAGATATTTGTCCATTTTTTAATACTAAAGACTAAATCGAATTCTAAAAACAACAAACCAATTAATTGCATATGGACCGAGTTACAAGCTCATTACAATATTAGTAATTAGACAGAGAGAGATATATAACATGTGACGTCATATTACAAAACTTTCATACTACTCTGTATCTGCCCCGTACAAGTAAGTCGTTTTGCGAAAAAAAGATAGAACAGGCGTCATTAAATAACTTTAAAAGCTTATAACTTTGATGTTTGTGTAGGTATATTTTTTTTGTAGTTTTGCTTATATTTTCGACCCTTTTTAGATAAAAATGTCTTAAATCAATATTTCGATAGTAGTTTAGTACCCAATTCAAAAGAACGTTTTTTTTATGTTTTCTCGGAGGATTTGCTTTGTATGTTGTGGTTGTATTTCAGTTTTTGATTCGTGTTAATATAGTGTTCAAACGACTTCAACTTCGATCTTCCGTGCAATTGTATTTATTACTAGCGGTGACCCGCGCTTTCACCCGCGTTAGGAGTGCCCGTTCTTGTACCAATTTTCAAACTATGAAATTAAAAACAAAAAATACTAGTAATCTCGTTAACCCCTCGTGCCAAGCTAAGATGCTTGTGTTACGAGTGAGTTCACGTCGGTAGTGTAATGGGTGGGATTCGAACCCGCAACCACATGATTGCAAGTCCGACGCCCAGCCATTAGGCTACCGCCGCTTTAAAGTTGCAGTTGTTAGCAACACATTTGGCGATTCATTTTTATATTATAGATAATTGAAGTCGGTTCTTTTCAATACCTATGTGTAATCAATGATTAAAATTATAGTAAAAAATATTAATAATTTGTTCTGAAGACTACGTAGACATTTGAATTGAATGTTTGAATTTGAAGTATTTTGTATTGATGTATGATATTCTATTCTATAAAAACGACTCTTTTGTTTCTAGGAAACTCGTCAACAACCATACATTCTTCCAGCATCCAGATTTAATCAGGTATATAATGTATTATTTTTATAACAACGTAAATGTATATTATTATTATTTTGTATCTGTATTTATGAGTTATTTGTACCCCCCACCACATTTATACACCCACCATATTTTTTGTATAGAGTGCTCCGTGTGCACGAGAACGTGATGGCGGTGATGATGAACACGTTAGGCAGACGTGCGCAGGCGCAGTCTGACGCGCAGCCTGCTTCACCGCCCGCTATTGAAGATAAGGAGAAGGTAAGACATTTATATTTGTAAAAATGTACTGTTCGCCCAAAACAAATCGTCGTAGTCGCTTTTTTCATAATAATAGGTGTTCAAATATTTTAGAAACTGTAACAATATAATATAAGCTCGACAATTTACTTCATTCATACTTCGATGCATCTCTAAGATTATTTTTTTAATTTCTCCAGGACACATCTCATGAGATGGTGGTAGCTTGCTGCCGCTTCCTCTGCTACTTCTGCCGCACTGGTCGCCAGAACCAGAAGGCCATGTTCGACCACTTCGACTTCCTGCTGGAGAACTCCAACATCCTGCTGTCCAGACCTTCGCTGAGAGGTTCCACGCCGCTCGACGTGGCTTACTCCAGTTTGATGGAGAATACTGAGCTGGCGTTAGCTTTGAGGTTAGTAGAGACTTGAAAGAGTAACCTATGGAGTTTCTTGCCGGTTCTTCTCCATGGGAATTACACTTTGGAACCGTGCACCTAGAGTCATTAGATTACTTAAATAACACTTCATGAGTAAATCTTGGTTTTAAAGAAATAAAACCTTTTATTTTGAGTAAGAAATGTGGAAAAGGTACGAATGCATTATTGTTTAGGTTAGATTTTGTATTTTATGCGTTGCATGTGGTGCGAAATACATTTTCTTTCTTTCTTTTTTCTTTCTTCTAGTAAGAATTTTTTATCTGGAAATAGTGTGAACGGTATCATCTTATTCTTAAAAGTAATTTACTGTATCGACATCGATAAATAAGTTACCTGACTGTACGACTCAGGCGAAGATATTGACGTTTCTCGACTAATTTCGGAATTAAAAAGTCCCTTATAAACAGGACATTACGCGTCGATTCGGGTTGTCGCATAACATCGATAATAGACATTCAGTAATAAAAAAAATACTTCTTGGAAAGGACAGCAGAAAAAACCAACTTTTTCTTATCATACCCAGGGAGCACTATCTGGAGAAGATAGCAGTGTACCTATCCCGGTGTGGTCTCCAAAGCAACTCGGAGCTGGTGGAGAAGGGTTATCCCGACCTGGGCTGGGACCCTGTCGAGGGCGAGAGGTACCTGGACTTCCTGCGGTTCTGTGTCTGGGTGAGTAATTTTAGATTATGTGATATTCCGTTTTAGACCCTTTTGTAATTAAAAATCTATTATAAAATATTTTTCAAGTTCCGCCTTTATCAACAATCATAACAAAACATCCAAGTAAGTCAGTCCGATTATATTGTTGCAAAAGATTTCTACAATATTGTATTAAAATAAAATAATTAAAAAACACATTGTAATTCACAAAATGTTATGAAAAGTTTTTATGTATTATACAGGGTGTAACAAAAACCCTGTCCGATCCCTGAGAGTATTATTCAGTATCGTACTGCGAACACATATACGTAGCCATTAAATGGATTGGAGATTATTATTTTTCCCCATTGAAAATAATTACATCAAAATAAAAACTGATCCAAAGCAACACTGACCGCTCCTCAAAGTTCATGTACTTACTACCTACAACTTTGTGTCAAAGAAGACGCATATAAAAGACGTTTCATGAACTGTACCACGAACACGCCTTTATTGGATCGGACTGGGGGTTTGTTACATATTGTATATACATAAAAAACTCCCTCTTGAATCACTGAATTAAAAAAACCGCATCATAATCCGTGGCGTAGTTTTAAAATACATAGGGACAGACAGCGGGATACGACTTTGTTTTATGCTATGAAGTGAAAATGTAATCCTTTACTTTCAACAGGTCAACGGTGAAAGCGTAGAAGAAAACGCTAACCTCGTTATCCGTCTTTTAATCCGTCGTCCGGAATGCTTGGGCCCTGCTCTAAGGGGGGAGGGCGAGGGTCTACTCAAAGCGATCGTAGACGCCAACAAGATGAGCGAGAGGATCGCCGATAGGAGGAAACTGAGAGAGATGGAGCAAGAGGGCGATGTCAATGTAAGTAGTTTGGAGGAATTTTATATTTTAAACTAGCTTCTGCCCGGGACTTCGTCTGCGTGGACTTCAGAATTGAGTCCAAAAAGTTTTCATGTCAAAGGCTACATGCATGCCAAATTTTATCCAAATCCATTCAGCCGTTTTGCGTAATTGAGAAAACATCTACACTTTCACATTTATAATATTAGTAGGATTGACATACATGTCCATAATACGATGGACGACTGAACTCGGGCTTAATTCACACCTCGAAAATTCGAAAAGGGTGCACGGCCGCGTTTATGCGATAGTGGTCTTTATTGTATGTAGATATGGTTCCTTATTGAAAGTGCTAGCTGTGCCACTGCCGGTTGCTGCAATCCCGCCGTGCATACATCAAAATATATTAAGTTTACTTGCAACCCTTTCATATTTCAATTTCAATATTTATTTGCATTCCACAATGTTGATCTTAGGTGGTAACTTAAAATTATGAGATTATTCTGGATCCTGTTGGATATATTGGGCCTTGTAAGTCACAATTCAGCTAGTTTCATAAGATATTGGCAACCCAGCAAATATTAAATTATTTAATAATGAATTTTGTACTTTGCGGTACATTAAAGAAATGTTCACCGTGTCACCAGACGCCTTTGTGTGAACAGTCTGTGTTTTATTAGCAAACCTATATTACAAGTCCACTTTATGCTCCCAAATTATCGCCCCAAATACCAGCTTTCTAGACTTACTTTTACTATGACAATGAGTCTAGAAAGCTGATATGCTTAAATCATCCAGAGATCTTTGTAGCCATTCCATATTCTACCTTATGCTCCTACAAATAACGACAAAAATAAAAACGCGAACTTGTGACATCTTTAATTTAGTTTTTATTTAGTCTAAGGAAGTCACAAGCTGTTCATGTCTATAGTAATAGACTTGGCGTAATGAATTAACGATCCTGTAGTAAAAGTTTTTTAGATTTTCGTGGTTTTTATAAACACTATTTTAAAACATATAATATTGCCAACAGTTCAGTCATCCGCTGCCAGAATCCGAGGAGGATGAAGATTACATAGACACGGGCGCCGCCATACTTAACTTCTACTGTACTCTGGTCGACTTGCTCGGCAGATGTGCGCCTGATGCTGGAGTTATTGCTCTGGTAAGTAACATTCCTTATATGTTTATATTTATTTATTTACTAGATGTAGACCGCACTTCACGTGGGTATTGGTTTTCGCGGCAAAAAGTAGCCTATGTCCTTTCTCGGGCTTTAGAGTATCTTTGTAGCAAATTTAATTTATATTGGTTCAGTAGTTTAGGCGTGATGGTGTAACACGCAGACAGACAGAGATACTTTTGCATTTATAATATTAGTAAGGATAAATCCTTTTACGTATTTACAGTGTATATTCTATTTTAGTTGGAGTCCGAAATGACCTTGTGTAGGGCAAATAGCGTCCATTCCTCTTTTCACAAGTTTCAGTAAAAGAACAAGCTAGACGTATATAAATGCATGCAGTTCGTGCCTCCATCATCACCTGGGTTTTTCCACTATTACCCACAGATTCCATGACATTCAGCGGCAATTTGGCAACCTTCATAGCAGCGACCGTTATTTGAGGGTTAATATGGACATCATAAAAAGTATATACCGGAATAAGGATAAAAAAGGTCTTACTGTATTCTGACATTTCAGAATGTAATTTAACAAAATGTTCTTCACTCGTAGGGCAAGAACGAGTCTCTGAGAGCGCGCGCCATCTTGCGTTCTCTGGTTCCTTTGGAGGACTTGCAGGGAGTGCTATCCCTCCGGTTTACGCTCAACAACCCTGCTGCTGGAGAAGAGAGGCCTAAATCTGGTAAGTTATTAGAAAATACTAATCAGAAGCGGCGATAGTCTAACGGCTAAGGTGCTGGACTGGCAATCATGTGGTTGCAGATTCGAAACCCTGTGCACTACCGACGTGAACCCAATCGTAGCAGAAGCATTTAACTAAGCACGAGGGGTTAACAAGCATACTAGTAATGTGCGACCCATTTTGCCTAATAGCTTAAAAAAACACTGTATATAAATATATAATATTTCTTGATTTCCACAGACATGCCCTCCGGTCTGATCCCCGGACACAAGCAGAGTGTCGGTCTGTTCTTAGAGCGAGTGTACGGCATTGAAACTCAAGAGCTGTTCTATAAGCTCCTTGAGGAAGCTTTCCTACCTGATCTGAGAGCTGCTACTATGCTGGATAGGGTGAGTACTTATTTGTTTAAATAAATAAAAAATAGAATGTATAAAAAGAAATAAGATATACTTATTTACAATTATGTAGATTACGCCATTCAATTGATTCTCTGAACCCACACTAGGATACCCTGTGTCGTGGGATTCAGTCTCTTCCCATGTAAATTTAAATTTTATGATGTTTAACGAGGATTACGGTTACTAGAATAAAAAAAAGCTAATATAATAAAACAAAATTAAAAGAAAAAGTAAAAAAAGAAATTGACTGGCCTGTTGGTCTGGTGGTTAGTGAACCTGACTGCTAAGCCGGAGGTCGTGGGTTCGATTCCCACCCAGGACAAATATTTGTGTGATGAGCACGATTATTTGTTCTGTGTCTGGGTGTTATTTATCTATAATATGTATGTATTTAGAAATATATAAGTAGGTATGTTTATCAGTTGTCTGGTTACCATAGTACAGGCTCTGCCTAGTTTGGGATCAGATGGCCGTGTGTGGATTGTCCCAAGATATTTAAATATTAAATATATCCAGTTAATATGAAACTTAAAGTGTTTAATTACGTTGACAATTATATGCTGTGACATTGCAGTCCTATACGTTGTGGTCAAAGACTTTGAACAGTTTACACTTGGATTTTTTTAATATTGACTGACAAAATAACATGATATTTATTAGTTTTGTATAATAATTCTGGTTTATATGTAAATAACTATCTTAAAAACTCAAAGGTTAAAAGGTTAGAAACCTGGACCTCATATCCATGCTCATAAAGTCTCCTTTCCCTATTCAGAACGACGGCTGTGAGTCCGACATGGCTCTATCAATGAACCGGTACATTGGCAACTCGATCTTACCGCTGTTGATCAAACACGCATACTTCTACAACGAGGCGGAGAACTATGCCAGTCTGTTGGACGCTACGCTACATACTGTATATAGGTGAGGAAATAATTTTGCGAATTTGAAAAAAACTGGAACTAGCACAATAGCCGAGTGGTATAGGTCACCACGCTAATTACTACTGAGCGCGACGTGCTACGGGTTCGATCCCTGCATGGAACAAGCATTTGTGTGATCCACAGATACTTGTTCCAAATCTGGGTATTCTTTGTGCATGTGAATTGAATGTTTGTGAAACCTCCGCGTCACAAGGATTAAATTCCTTAGTGCGGGCGTCATTTAAAAAAAAAAGATAAGAAAAGAATAATGAAATCCCTAAACTGCGGGAAATTATTTACCCCTCCATATAATGTGTTCACTTAAGGCTCAGGTCGCCAGGTATAAAAATACATTTGAGGAATGTACAACATTAGAGGTTAGCAAAATTCTGTAGCATGACTGACACTAGCGCCGCGTCTGTGGGACTTCTTTCATGAAACGGACTCTATGAAGAAATTACGTTTAATGCATCTTTGTTACTAATTGGTAACATTATTATGAAACCGGTGAAAACTCTTTGAAAAGAGCTTTTTACAACAATTAATCTGTCATGACATGTTATATAAAGACAGCGTGCTGCTGGGGAGTTTGTTGCGCCGTGACTTCTCCCAGGCTAGAGCACTTAGGAAGCGGTGGTGTGGGCGAATCAGGATTCTGTCTGAGTTGATGACATTCAAAAAGTGCTACATGGTAGTCTAATTTGAATAAATGATTTTGAATTTAAATTTGAATAGAAAAAAACAATCTTGTCATCATGTAATCAGTGTTTCTTTTGACTGTATCTCACTTTAATGACTGTTCATCTTAAATTTCATACCCTTAAATTTTGATCCTTATTTAATTTTCCATAAAGGCACAAATAACCATATCTTACACTTCCACAGGTTATCAAAGAACCGCATGTTAACCAAGGGTCAACGTGAAGCGGTCTCTGACTTCCTCGTGGCGCTGACGTCGGCCATGCAGCCTTCCATGTTGTTGAAACTGCTGAGGAAACTCACTGTCGACGTGTCTAAGTTGTCCGAGTACACTACTGTCGCTCTCAGGGTAAGTACAAGAAGATGTATAATGACGGGTCTAGTGGTTAGTGACTCTGACTGCTAAGCCGGAGGTCGTGGGTTCGATTCCCACCCAGAACAAATCTTTGTGTGATGAGCACGATCTATGTTCTGTGTCTGGGTGTTATTTATCTATATATAAGTATGTTTATCAGTTGTCTGGTTACCATAGTACAGGCTCTGCCTAGTTTGGGATCAGATGACTGTGTGTGAGATTGTCCCAAGATATTTATTTATTTTATAATTATTGGTGGTGATGGATAGTGGTGCGTGGCTAGAGGGGAAGCGGAAAGAGGGGGCTTGTGGCTAAGTGTAAGCCGTACGGTTTGACCGATAATAAAGGTTAAGCCGCGCTCGCCGCGGTTGGTCCGTGGATGGGTGACCATTGAGAGACTTCTCCGTGTCTCAGAAAGCACTTTAAGCCGTTGGTCCCGACTGTCATACAGTGATCTTTGATAGTCGTAAAGTTATTACAATTCTGACAACCAGTCTTACTATGGAATGCTGTATTAGCTAGCAATGGGTTGTGGAGGTCAGATAGGCAGTCGCTCCATGTAAAATACGGTGTACAGCTTAATCCGCTAAGACTGGAAGCTGACCCCAACATAGCTTGGGAAAAGGCTAGGCAGAAGAGAGGATAGTGGTGCGTACCAACCTGGAACCTGCAGGTTCAAACTA
This sequence comes from Plusia festucae, assembly GCA_950381575.1. Lineage (NCBI taxonomy): Eukaryota > Metazoa > Arthropoda > Insecta > Lepidoptera > Noctuidae > Plusia > Plusia festucae. The sequence continues at coordinate 5,871,086 of OX494455.1, forward strand.
ACAAGTTCTAAGTTTTATGTACTTGCATAAGTATTCTAAGACATAATTGACCATCAGTGAAGAGAAAAATCGCTTGGAAACCTAAGTGCCAAATTTTTTTTTATTTTGGTATGCCACCTAAAATATTATAATCTTAATGATCATTTGGCGGTAAATGAAAGTTATGAATATTTTTACGACAACCCAAAGTCTAATTACACACTGAGACTGAAATGTTGCTAAATGTTAAATATATTTTTTGTAATGACTACATAGTTCTTAAATTTCTCTCCGAACTTCTTTAAGCTATCGGGTCCATATTGTGTCTATACTATAAGTAATTGTACCACCTGTTATGTAACATATGGAATGCTAATAAAGATTTGAGTATTGAGTAATTATAATTCTTTTATAAACCCTTACAGCTACTGACTCTCCACTACGAGCGTTGTGCCAAGTACTACGGCAGCACGGGCCCCGGCCAGGGCGTGTACGGCGCGTCTTCTGACGAAGAGAAGAGGCTCACCATGATGCTCTTCTCAAACATCTTCGACTCCCTCAGCAAGATGGACTATGAACCAGAATTGTTTGGAAAGGCGCTGCCGTGTCTTATTGCTATTGGTAAGATGTTTCTTATATATTCGTAAGCACAAAAGTAAAAGAGCGAAGGATATGTTTGCCTATTAACAAACGTATCCATCCATAAAAAAAAACTCAAAGAAATGGTAGAAGAAAATATAAATTACAGTTGTGATGACATCATTATTTTCCATTCAATTTTAATATATATTCATACTATAAAATATATTCCCCCGCCGTGCCTATCTATGAACGTGATAAACTATAAACTACCGAACACATGTTCATATGGTTTTAACCAATGAATAGATGATTCAAGAGGAAAGTTTTTGTGTATAACTAGCGTGCGAAGCTGGGGTGGGTTTCCTAGCAATATTAATATCTTAATATACCTTTCTAAAGATTATACTTTATATTCTTTTATTCAGGTTGTGCCCTACCACCTGACTACTCACTCTCCAAGAATTACGACGATGAGTTCTACGGCAAGGAACAAACTACAGGTAATAAACTAAGCGACTAAGTTACCTCTCTAACAATATTCGAATCCTGATACAGGATTATTTTAAAAGGAGTGCGTATATTCTAATGTGGTGAAACTATCAATACTATGTAACATCTTTTGTTTTCAAACCCATATTACGCATTTGATTTCTACAAAGTGACAAGTCACGTGACCTAAGTTTGGGTCACGTGACTTGTCACTTTGTATGAAAAGTTTCTTTTCCATATTAAGATTGCGACCTATGTTCCTTGGGGAAAGTTGTTCAGCTTTATGCACCTGATTACCTCATACAATATCCGCACTCCTTTTAAATTATTCTTGTATTTAAATATTTGTCATTAAGAGCTATAATTATTCCTAAATTTTTCACTAATGAAATAATCATATTAGACACAGTAGAGCTGTTTATGCACAGTTATGTTGTAGGTCGGCCAAGCTATTATTTTCATCGACTGTCCTGTTTCATACTGCATAAAATATCAAGACTGGCCTGTTAGCCTAGTGACACAGTGGTTAGTGGACTCGATTCCCACCCAGGACAAATCTTTGTGTAATGAGCACGATCAAATAATTTGTTCTATGTCTGGGTGTTATTTATCTTTAATATGTATGTATTTAGAAATATGTAAGTACGATTATCAGTTGTCTGGTTGGTAAAGTACAGGGTCTGCCTAGTTTGGGATCAGATGGCCGTGTGTGAGCTGTAAAAAATATATAAAAAAATTGCGTATTTCTACTACAATCAGATAATTATACAATTTATCCTGGAAATATGCCAAAAAAACATGTATCTCATATAATTATCTATGCTCATACCAGTACCCAAGTATTAAAGTGGTATTATTCTTCCCAATTTCGCAGGAGACCTCGACAACCCACAATACGATCCTCAGCCAATCAACACATCATCAGTCGCGCTGAACAACGATCTGAACACGATCGTGCAGAAATTCTCGGAGCATTACCACGACGCGTGGGCTTCCAGGAAGATCGAGAACGGCTGGGTGTACGGGGAATCCTGGTCAGACAGCCAGAAGTCACATCCCAGGCTCAAACCATACAACATGCTTAATGACTATGTAAGTTTGCTCGGATTATTTCTGTCACTGCATTTATTTTGTAGCGTTCATGTTGACTTCTTGGATATCCGAGTGGAGGTCTTCTTCTTTTTATAAATAAATGTGTCATCACATACATTGCTCCCAATCCAAAGTAAGTAGCTAAAGCACTTGTGTTGGAATCCAGAGACAACGAAGGTACCACAAACACCCAGACCCGAGGCAATGTAGAAAAGTGTTTTTCTACATTGACCCGTCCGGAGATCGAACACAGGTCCTCAGAGCTGACAACACCTTGGTGGTTGTAGTTATGCATCGTCTTCTAGGTTGGTTGCGGCTTTTGCAATGCTTCTCCATCTCTTCCCATTTGTGAAGGAATACTTCGTATATGACTTAATGATGCCAGTCCAACTTGTGGGTGATCGATTTCGAGAATTGTACTCCTCCTTGTACAGTCAACAGCAAAATTAGATCAAAAGTAGATAAAATCAGAAATTCAATACTAATAAACGGAGTTCGCGTCAGAACTGTGTGGCGTCAAAGTGATTCAAAAGTATATCATTAAAATTATACCAAACATTTACTACTGTTACAGTTGCCATTTATATTCGTGATCAGTTTTGACTCCAAAAGTTATAAACTCCATTCATCATCTACTTTTGCTGTTGACTGTACCATTAAACGTTCTAACGAGCTTTCGTTGCGGGTTATGTGATCAAACATCTTAAGGATTAAGGTAATAACCACTGTGCGCGACGTGCTACGCGTTCGATCCCTGCATGGGACAAGTATCTGTATGATCCACAAATACTTGTTCCAAATCTGGGTATACTTTGTGGTTGTGATTTGAATGTTTGTGAATTTCTCTGTGACAAATTCTTTGTGTGGGTTGTTGCAATTAAAATAAAAATAAAGTGTTATGAACAAATAAACGCATTTATCAATGTTTTGTAGAATCAATTGGAATTTAGCCTTGAGTGCTTTGTCATCAATAACGATATGGCTAGATCCAAAAAAAATACTGCTATATAAGAATTGTCCAGTTAGCACCACTGCAGAACACATACCAGAGGCTAATCAAGCTGGCTAGGTCTTAGGCTGGTCATACAAAAAAACATAGACACGAAAAGGGGAAGACTAAAATATTTCTGTTTACAGGAGAAAGAGCGTTACAAAGAGCCAGTACGTGAATCACTAAAGGCTCTTCTGGCTATTGGCTGGTCTGTGGAACATTCGGAAGTGGATATACCGAGCACGAACCGCAGCTCTATGCGAAGGCAGTCCAAGTCTGGAGGCGTAAGTTGTATTTATATTCTATTTTAATATAGTAGTGTACAGGATGGGAGGTTTTTTATAAAGGCTGTAAAGATTATTGTCTGGTGCCATCTTTTAATGTTTATTTAATTTTGTACATAATATCGATTATTTATTGAGTTACTTTCCATGTTCTTATGGATTATATATTTCAGTGACATAATTATTAAAATCCAAGATCTTTTTATAAGATGTTCATTATTGTTCATACTGCGTATAAATTCCAAAATTAACTTCAGAATATTGTTTTAATATTTTTTTTATATTAAAACTTTTTACGCATGCTAACCAAAGGATGAACGAGTAAAGGAGCCAGTGGTACATAATATACTTACAATCTATTTATTATTAATTTTATTTTACTTAAACATAACTAGAATTATTTTTCTATTTAATTAAAATGCAGTTTAATTTTCAATAAGCTTTATAAAAATCTATTACTTAATTTTCATTTATTAACTGACAGAGATAAAAAATAGCCGATTCTCGCACCAGCTTCTTGTGTTACATTTTATTATAATTCCAATAATTATCAACATACTAATTTTGCTTTTATCGTTTGGGGCTGATATAATTATTGCTATCTAAAATAATATTTTATTCACAAGCCAGCTTAACCACGAATTTTAATCCCTCCAACAAGTCTGTATTATATAGGAACGAATGAATAGTTCACTGAATGAATGAACTCGTTTATTTAACGACTGACTTCATTATATGAATGAACTCGTTCATTGATCTAGTGAACACTTATTCTTAGCATGTATATCACCCACCTGACTTGTGTGTTGTTTTCATATCCCCGCAACGCACAGCGCCCTCCCGACATTATGGTGAGTTTAAGAACTAATTTATTTTATAAAGAAAATGTTTGTGTTTTGTGAAGTCCACAAGTAGTATATTAAAGTTTAGTGTAGTATAAAAGTTTTTGGTATTTACATCTCAATGGACCTACTGTGATTTGGTTTCAATATGTTTACATTATCGGCATATTATGACGTTTGGCTTTCTGATTGGTTGAGAGATTGTAACGGGCCAATCCGAACGCAGAACGTCGTAGCGTATCGATAGCGTAAACGTAAAACAAATTTGCACTAGGCACACTGATCGTTATAGTATTGTACAATTCAAACTTTATGGCGTCTGTGACATGATTCGAGTCGTTGCGCAGTAACAAATTCATGCACTAGCGGTGGTGCGGGGCGAGGTACGGCGCAGTGTGTAACGCACTTCACAGCCGCCATTAAGTTTGAATCGCACTGTATATGTTAAATGTAATTTGAAGCGGCGGTAGCCTAATGGCTAGGGCATCGGGCTTGCGATCATGTGGTTGCGGGTTCGAATCCCATCCATTTCACTACCGACGTGAACCCACTTGTAACACAAGCATCTTAGCTTAGCACGAGGGGTTAACGAGATTACTAGTAATGTGCGACCCACATTGCTAGTAATCTTTAAAAAAATAAAAAGTTGTTGTGTAAAAAAGTATAGGTACCTCAAAGGATCAGGAGATGTCAGAAAATCCTCTGCTTTGCATAGCTTTTATGTGTATATGTGTCAATATCGCTACTATAATGTAGCCTACAAAACGGCCAATGTTGTACCTGATATTCGTCACTAATATTCTAAGTAAATTATTAAGCATTTTAAAAAAGAAATAGCTCCAATCGATTTTAAAAAAATCTGTTAACAAAATCACCATAGTCAAGTTTAGTAATTAATTATTCCAATTAGCATATACGTTCCTTTTCAACGTTGTAAATAATTAACATACAGTGTTTAATCAAATGATTTTATACCGTACTAAAATATTTTTTTCTATGATAACATAAATGTATCAAAAAGCAACCCTACCGAATAGAACACAGAGTTCAATTTCTAATATTTACAGCAGACGGATTCAGCGACTCCTTTCAACTACAACCCTCACCCAGTGGACATGACCAACCTGACGCTGTCCAGAGAAATGCAGAACATGGCTGAGAGGCTAGCTGACAACGCTCATGATATCTGGGCGAAGAAGAAGAAGGAAGAACTGGTTACTAATGGAGGTGAGTGGAGAATTATTAACTACAATTATTTAGAAAAAGTACGATTAGCTATTTAGTTCGCACGTTACCAGTACCTACCTATTCTTGTTAACCCCTCGTGCTAAGCTAAATTGCGAGTTGGGTGACGTCGGTCGTGGGTGGGATTCGATCCCGTAACCACATGATCGCAAGTCCAACGCCTTAGGTACCGCCACTTCAATTATCGTGGAACTCAAATCATGTTAACACACTATGAACCTCTTTGTCCGAATTAAAACAATTGGAATTTCCTCTTTTTCTATGTGTTTTAATTTCTGTGAATAAACTTATTATTATTATTCCCTTTATTCTTTTAAATAACTTATAAAATCCATTTTTAAATATATACTTAGATAAAAAAAAATACTTACATTTAAAAATTTATATTATTATTTTTTTATGTGTGTGAAATTTCATACCACTAGGCACTACTACAATTTTCGCAAAAAGGGGTACAATTTTTGCGTCACGAATTCATAATAATATATTAATACATCTAATTTTCTAGGCGGCATTCACCCACAACTCGTGCCCTACGATCTCCTAACCGACAAAGAGAAGAAGAAAGACAGGGAACGTTCGCAAGAGTTCCTCAAATACCTCCAATACCAAGGGTACAAGCTACACAGACCCAGCAAGGCACCCACAAGTGATACGGAACAGACCACTACGGGGGTAGCAATAGAGTTGAGATTCGCTTACTCGTTGCTGGAGAAACTGATACAATATATTGACAGGGCGACGATTAATATGAAGTTGTTGAAGCCATCAACTACTTTTAGCAGAAGAACCAGTTTTAAGACTAGTACGAGGGATATTAAGTTCTTTTCGAAGGTAAGATATCTTTTAGCCTTTTTTATAGCCTTTATTGGATACCACTGCAGGGCAAAGACCTCTTCTTACGTCTAACTAACTTCTCCATCTTTTGCGGTCTTTTAGACTATCGGCACTTTAATATTTATTAGAAGTTTATTATATTAGAAGTTTTGGTATTTTTGTTCTGGTTTTTTGGATTTTAACTATTAAACTAAATGTTATAAAGTAAACTTAAAATATATATATTATGTACCTTTGGCTGGAAGCACGAGATTTTAAAGAGACAAAGAAAAATTTTATTTCATATGCCTTAAAATAATTTTGAAAGAATCCAGATTCCTAAAAAGTACTCTGAAATGTGTAAACCATTTTATATTTTTCCCCAAATTTAAAATTGAAATGAGTAGTTTGATTATTTCATAGAGTAGTTAGTTTTAAATATGATTTGTGCAATTTTTTCTTAAGATTATAAGCATATCTTAAAATAATCTGTATTGATTTCCAAGCAACACAAGTCGGAATTAAAGTACTTCAAGAAGGTACTTGTTTGTATATACATGCGTTCATAAATGTTGTAACGCATCACACATATGCCTATTTCATTTTGCATGAAATGAAAATCCTTATGTGGGTCACAGATTTATAGTATTCTAGTTATCCCCTCGTTCTAAGCTAAATTGCTTGTGTTACGAGTGGGTTCACGTCGGTAGTGTAATGGGTGGGATTCGAACCGGTAACCACATGATCGCAAGTTCGACGCCCTTGACATTAGACTACCGCCGCTTCCATTTATATAAAGTTCAAAGCAGCTATTGTCATGACCATTGCATCCTGATTTTACCACAGCCTTTTAGTGAACGTATATAAATTCACTGATGTAAATCATTGTTCGAATCTAATGTTTAGGATCCTAAATTTGTAGATGCCATGGTAAGTATAGATCGAGCCACGAAAGATGAGACTTGACTGTCTACGTGGTTTGACTTGCACAGTAGTCTCTTTAGCAGAGTGAGGTTGGGCAAGGCAAAGGACTGGGCGTCATCGGGGCGGTGGTAAGACCGCGGGAGGCGCGGAACCTGCGCAAGCTCTCCACTTCCAACGCTCACCAAGTCTCATATTTCGTGACAGTTATTATATCCAATGATACAATCGTTCTTAAAAGCTGAACAAAACAATCATTAGTTAATCAACTCTGATTGGTTGTTAGTCTTTTTGTCAACCAATCACTGCCGTGATCAGTGATAACATTATATTGATCAGTCTTTTAGAAATCAGAGGTACTCAACCCAGGTTTCAGAAAGGTCACTAAAGAATTTCTATAAGATTACTTAAGAGAGGGACTAGACTACCGGAATAGATCCAAATTCAAAACGCAATATTTGACTGCACTCTAATTTCGATTCTACCACCCTTCACCGCTTCCTAAGTGCTTTGGCTTTGGGGAAGAAACGGCGCAACCATCTCAGCTGATCTCAAATCCTCATACCCTTAATATCTTGTCTCATAGCTTCTGGCGTTGCAAAAAGCTCCCCAGCAGCACGCTGTCTTTTCGTTGGCAAATGTATATGACATAATGATAATTTGGGGACCATGCCATGCCAAATAGGAACCATGAAATTAAAAGTATATAAAAAAGACACCAAGGTCAATAGAACAACGAGCTACCTACCGAAAGCGGCTCCCGTTCATGATTATGAATAAATTTTTCATCCCTCTCTTAAATAATTTTACGTTTTGTACTAACGGGACAATCGATATTTTTCCAAAACCTTGGTGTTGTTTTGTATATCCCCCTTCCAATCGCTATTGGTTTCTTTGTACATAATCATCAGTGTTTTTGAAATTACTATGTACACATTAAAAACATGCCTGTAAAAATGACAGCGCCACTCACACGAATATTCCACAACTTAATCACTAAATATATTATGTCTGTCACTATATAGTCTCACAATCAAAACAGCTTTACCAGCTCGTGTCAAATGCCAACTAAAATTCAATCTTAAGATCTTTAATTAAAGTATATTTTCCCCTGCAGGTGGTGTTACCATTGATGGAGAAATATTTCTCGACGCACCGCAACTATTTTATAGCAGTAGCCACTGCTACCAATAATGTCGGTGCTGCCAGTTTGAAGGAAAAGGAAATGGTTGCTGCTCTGTTCTGTAAGCTGGCTAGCTTACTGAGATCCAGGTTAGTTATAAATTATAACAAAATGTCCCCCTCAACTTCGTTACCGTATTTTATGATTTGTGAAAACCTCTAATTATATTGTTTTCTGAGGTTTACGCGAATATTAGACATTGAAATAAAACTACTTTAAACGGATTCTATCGCGGTTTTTTTTTTTTTTTTTGTTCCCGACGTTTCAACATCTTTGCAGGTGTCATGGTCACGGGCAGACTGAGATGGTATTCGTCTTGACAAGATATGTTGCTCGTTCTACCTTCATTTTTTTATATTTTAATAAAAACATGAAGGTAGAACGAGCAACATCAACAACCCGTGACCATGACACCTGCAAAGGTGTTGAAACGTCGGGAACTAAAATAAAAAAACCGCGATAGAATCCGTTTAAAGTAGTTTTATTTCAACCTCTAATTATTTTTCTAATGAGACTACGTGCATCCTTACAAACAGAACATAATAATGTCCTTCACTCACGTATTCAATATCAAACTATTTTTATTTTAAGTCGTCCCTTTCAGCCAGTCAGTCGTTCCTACGGAGAAGAATCTGAAATAAACTCCATAGGTCATAAAAGTAATGATATTTAAAACGTGAGAAACTTAACTACATTACTGATTAATTCTGAGTAGTGCAAAATATATGAATAATGGCATATTTAACTGTGGTCCTCAGGCTCGCGGCCTTCGGTCCTGACGTCCGCATAACAGTCCGCTGTCTTCAAGTCCTGGTGAAGGGCATCGACGCCAAGTCTCTCGTGAAGAACTGCCCCGAGTTCATCAGAACTTCTATGCTGACCTTCTTCAATAACGTTGCTGATGATGTGGGGCATACTATCATGAATCTTCAGGATGTAAGTAGCTTGATTTCCTTTTTTTTGTTTATAACCTTATTAGAAATGACAATGTGGGTCGCACATTATTAATCTTCTTATTGATCCCTAAATTGTATTTCTTAATTTTATAAAATAACTGTGTTGACGATCTCTGTGGTCGAGTGGCGTACACATTGGTTTTCAAGGTGTCGCCAGCTCTGAGGTCCCGGGTTCGATCCCCGGACGGGTCAGTTCCTTGGGGAAAGTGGTTCAGTTGTAAGCACCTGATTACCTCGCAGAATATCCGCACTCCTTTTAAATTAATCCTGTATATTAACACTAATCTCTAAGCCTTAGCAAAGACATATGCTCCGAAGAGGCTAAAATTTTGTATAAATTAGCTAGTATTGGTTTGTGTGGTAGCTAGATTTATTGGATTTATTGTTTAATATGGAGGTTTTCATTGTTTTTTTTTAGTTTTTCGTGTAGAGTATAAGCCTATTTGTTGTTTTTATGGAACGGTATTGTCGCTCAGCGACAAAGTTCTGATAAAATAAATAAAAAAAAAATTAATAAAAAGACATATAAGTACATCACGTTAAATAACTCCTCTTATAAAAATATTCTTGATCTTTGACCAGGGTAAATACGCACATCTTCGCGGCACCCATCTTAAAACGTCAACGTCTTTGGGCTACATCAACGGAGTGTTACTGCCGATACTGACAGCTAAGTTCGACCATCTGGCCAACTGCGAGTACGGCGCTGATCTACTGTGTAAGTACTACTACCACAGAATACTAAATAGTTACTACGTAGGTAACTACTACTGTCAACAATAAACGCTGATCAACGAAGTCAGTTTTAAAGAACACCAACAACACAAAAAGTCCATAAATTATTGATGATGCGACGTAAACAAAATAGATTAATCACAAAAGGTGATGATTATAACATTTTTTCCTAGATATATTGTAAACTAGCGGTATCCCGCGGATTCACTCGCGTAATTGATCTCGTTCCCGGAAACATAATTATTTTAGTCTATTTTAAATTTTCCATTGTTTTTATTATTTATTCTGCTATTCGGGATGGAGACGAATCCACCACATCAAGAATCATGAAAATCGGTCCACCCGTTCTCGAGTTATAAGTGTTGTAACAAACCTGACTTTGTTTTATAAATATATAGATAGATCTGTTTTTTTCATCAACTTTTGTTGCTGATTGTAACTTTATTCTTAGTCCCTTTTTAACACGCTTTTATTAGGTCGACCTGTATGTATGTAACTATGTAGTCAAATCTAAGAAAACTAATTTAACCATCTTCTAAAGATCGTAGTGTTATGAAAATTGGCAGTTGTATGTGATTTTGATGACATTACAATAATATGGTACTGTCGAGCTGATCTGATGATGGAGCCGGAAGATATGAACTGGAACTTCATGAAGGATGATCGTATCATAGCCGTGTTTGGACTTGTTAGAAAGGTCTTGTAATGAACGTTGACCATGATTAGGTTTCAAGGTCTGATGATGAAGCCGGATGATAGGCACTAGCATTCCATGATGAAATATCGTATCATAGCCGTGTTTGGACTTGGTAGAAAGGTCTTGTAATGAACTTTGACCACGATTTGGTAAAGCGTGTTTTTTTAGTGTTTTTTAAACTATTAATTTATTTTAGGTTTTATGTACTTTCTTATTAAACCTCACTCTAACCTCCGGTTTCTGAATTTCTTGTCAAATCCACTGTTTTTTTATTTTTTACCAGCCAATTTAGTTTGAACATATAAAAGACAAAAAAGAATAAATTACTAAACATTTATTTTATATCTTACAACCAGACATACAAACAGGAATTAGTCCCGTAATACTGACAATTTTAATAGCATTATGCACTTCATCTGGGTAATATAAACTCCTAGTACTCTTACTACCAACCAAAAGTAAATAAAATTTTCTATTATTTTCTAAAATTAATTAACTTTAAACATGAAAAATAGCGACATGCGGTGTTGGCAACACCAATCACACATTACCATGTTAATACAACATTAGTTTACAAAAAAAATACTAGCAATTAAACTTAAAATCAGCTGAGGGTTAGGGCTCGGGTCAATGACCGCGTGAGCGCCAAATTCGCGCGAGTGATTTTAATAATTTTTTTGTTTAATTTAGTTTTGGCAATTTTATGGAATAATTTTAATAGAAAGTTGTAAAGAAAAGTTATTTTTATCTGGATAATATGTTTTTTTTCTGTGTTATCATCATAGGTATCATGATTACTATCTCCTGACTTCGTTTTTAGGCGCATTTTCATTACCTACATTCTGTTTTTTCTAATTCTCATCTAAAAGCTAAATCTGAGTCTAATCGTTATCTAAAAGTTTTACATCATCTTCTGTCTACCATTTCTTCTGTTCTACAAACGGCTCCATTTTTCTGATCTGTTTTAACTTACGAAGAACTGGTCGATTCACTGCTACCACTACTACTTGTGCTGCCGCTACTGCTTCGACTACTTTTACCTTTTTTGTAAGTGTACGCGTTCTTACAATGCGTCTTACAATTCCTTCTGAAATTCTTCTTCAATTGCTTTGAACATTCGAATTTGAAGCAAGTTGCGTTTTGAGCGTTGTTACACGCGCGGTCGCATTTTGCTTGAGATGTTCTTTGACATGCCTTTTCATATCTATCTCTTAGTATATTTAATTTCATTTCTTTGTCTTCCGGTTTCTGTGAGGAAGTTTCTTTTTCGATCGGTATCGGCTGAAAATGTAGTTTCACAATATAAAAACTTGAAAATATAAAATTTTATGTTAAAGTTGGGAAGCAGAAAGTGTAATTTGTGTGGATTTTAGAGATTGCTGTGGTTTATTGCAAATATTAATCCACCATGTGTCATCCTGGATTTGTTCATGCATTACAATCATATAACAATATAACACAGAGTAGAGTACCGGGCACGTAACTTTGCAAGATTCGTGACGAGTTTATGTCACGTTTTAACGTTCTTATGTACATAAATGTTTAAAAAATGCTTTTTTTAAAGATTAGAGAAGAACTAGCAGTGATAAAGTCGAGCAATAAAACTATGCTTTTGTTGCACATAGAATAGGAAAATACGCTCTCACTACATTGCTCCAAAACATTGCCAAGTAACTTGGCAATGTTTTGGAGTAGCTTGCTTGTTATAACACATGCTTTCTCAAAGTAAAAAGATCCCAAAAGTAAAGATAATTTTAAAGTTCATTAGTATTCTTGGAAAAATAAAACAGTCGAATAGACAGTTTGTTAGGGCAATAATATTTTTCCGTCCTTTCTTTTAATAGATCGATCACTAAGAGCAAACATATTTTTTGTTAATCTCTAGATTGTTGGTATAAGTATGCTTGTTTTTTACGGTTATTTGATACGACCACATAAAAATTATTACATTACCATAAATAAATTTGTAAAATAATTATGAAATACAAAGAATCAGTGCTGGGCTAAAAATCCCATTAAATTTTCATTTCTGTACATTTGGACGGAGACCAGATGATTCAACTACAAGAACAAGTACCTAGTATTTATTATAAATATAATTAATATTTACCATGCCTGTCTCTTGTTCAGGAATACAAGCCACAGACAAATATCCCGCTCTCGTCATGTCAACAAGAGGTGCTCCTTTCACTAAAAAAAAACAAAATATAAACCTTACTTGTTAATTTATAGCTAAATCTTTAGCTGTCCACGTGCAAAATGAGTTATAAAAATTGTCTAACATTTTTAAGCATAAGCATTTCAGAAAAAAACTACGTCACAAGAATAGAATAGAATATATGAATCTTTACTCGCTAAAGACCCGTAGGCGTATTGGCTTTAGCAGTCGTCAACTAAAGTTATAACAGAATACTCAATAAAGGGGAAAAACAAATTTCGTATTGTAACATCGTGAAAAAGTCGTTGCTCACCGTCACCGACCGTTACTAAATTTGAAATTGAACTGTTTATTATATACAATGACGATTGCATGCAGCGGAAATGAGAATGCTTCGAAGGATGACTGGAGTGAAGAGATTATAGAAGATGAAGAATGAATGAAAAGAAAAAATGAAAGAATGTGTATATTAGAGGAAGCTTGAAAGTAGTGCCTGTGAATAAGAAAATGAGAGGTATGAGTTTGTCATGGTATGGACATGTTATGAGGAGGGATGAAAGACACATAACTAAACAAGTTATAAGTATGACTGTGGATGGGTATATAAGCAGAGGGAGATCGAAAAAGAGATAGATGGATTGTGTGAATGATGATATGAGAAAAGAGTGGATACCAAGATGACGACTAATAGAAAGGAATGAAAGGAAAATACACATTGCGCCGACCCCATATGAATGGGATAAGGGCAGGAAGAAGAAGACTAACTAATGAGGAAATTGTAGTATATTACATTAATTAATTATTTATCATTGGACAGGTCTAGAGCTCATTTTTTGAGGTTGATTGTTTGAATAGCAAAGATACCATCATTTATTTTTAGCTGACTATTGCAAAGCCATACTTATTCAAAGCTGAACATTACATGTGGATTCGAACCACACTTAAAAATTTATACGCAGTGTTTACAGTAGACAAGATTCTAGAATTAATTGCAAGATCACAACAGAAACCATTTACGAGTTTGATTTGATTCGGAGAGGAATATGTTCAAACATGGACGAAACCAGGTTCAAATAAAATTTCAAAGAAAAATATTAAATGATCTCACTCGTAGCATGTCGACGGCTATCAATACCAGGTGTATCTTCAAAAACCTCCTCACAGTTTTCCTTATAATGTCTTGTAAAATACGACTTCAATATTTTCGGGCATATGGGTTTGCCACTACGGCATGACATTGTGATCACCTTTTGGCATGCCTTCGAACAAACAACGTTCTATGTTACTTTTTGTACCTCAAAAGGATAAACGGAACCCTTATAGGATTACTTTGTAGTCCGTCTGTCTGTCAAGATCCTTTATCTCGGAAACGAGGAGGTATCACGTTGAAATTAAACGTTTGACTACTATGTATTTGATTTCGTAGGATACTGAACATATTCCTCTAAGAAGCAATCAAAATCATGAAGATTTTCCCATCCCTAAAATCAGATAATTCTAAAACCTTGCAATAAAATTTTTAGAATCTTGCATACTATTTATTGAGCAGTTTACTTTATCATAAAATTTATTAATACTCAAGGTCTCACTAAATCGATTGTCTCGTAAGTTGTCTTGTCCATCGTAGACATTACTTTCACTGGAAGCGTTGAAAGCCTGAATACAGTAAGTCCTAACGCTTCTATCGAAAAACTCTTTGAGGTCGCTCTTGCATTTGGTACTTCGGCAGGAAGATGATAACGCTCCTTTACATGCCTTAGAACAAAAATATTTACAGAAAAAGTCAGTAAAATACATGGCAATGGATTTAATTCCAAAATATTCAATCACGAACATTTAAGCCAGCCACTAACATCCATGCCTGTAGGATCCCTATCAGAATACCAGCGCTCCGACATACCATGTCGTAGCATTGTGCTTAGATAGGAGCCTTTTTGGTCTCGTATAGGTTTCATACGTGTTTTTTTATCTTCTTTTTGTGTTTACCTGTGCGAAGTTCCAAATAAAATATTTTTCTTTTTTTCTTTCTTTCTTTCCTTCATTCGTCATTTTGGGCCAACTTTTTTGAAGATGAAAGTTCTCAAAGTGTATTTTTTTTAACTCTATGGCTAATTTTATACTATACTAGCTGTTGCTCGCGGCTTCGCACGCGCGTAAAGTTAAGAGTAGTAAGTAGTAAAGGATAGATAGATGTATTCTGTGATTTTCAAAGTAAGGAGCAATTATATTTTTCATAAAAGATTATGGCGTTAAGATAATAATAAGATAATGTGGAAAACATCACACAAATATTGAGTTTGGATAAACTTTTAAAATGGTGGCAGCTTTTTGGTCAGACGAAACTTGAAAATCATTGACACGAAAAGATGAAGAAGAATCACATACATTGCTCCGAATTCAAAGAAAGTAGCTAAAGCTCTTGTGTTATGGAATCAGAAACTACGAAAGTACCACTAACACCCAGACTCGACATAATGTAGAAAAGTGATTTTCTACATCGACCCGTCCGGGGATCGAACCCGGGACCTCAGAGCTAGCGACACCTTGAAAACCGTTGTGGACGCCACTCGAACACGGATGTCATCGTAAAGATATGTTTTCGATGGTCATTTATTTGTATTGATCCAGAAACCCGTATATGAAAGGCATGGCCTTATCTTTAAAAATAAAGTCCACAATATAATACCTTGCAACCCCTACTTACGCTGTTATGTATCAAGGATAAATTTGAATTACGTGGTTTGAGTTATTCTTATGTAGTTGTAGTACGTGTAAGGAAATATTCAATCTGAAATGCAACTTGGGACCGGCCGGCTTGGAGAAAACTTGTTGGGGCCCTCTGCACCAGCGGGGTGCCTTAGGACTACAACAACAACAACAACCCCTACTTAACCATCTTAAGGCGTAGATTTCTAAAATCGCTAAAATATGTTTTCATTTATTTCTAACCAAAAACCCGTATACCAAATCTCATGAAACCAAATCTTATCTCTCTCTTTGAAAATGACGAACTTCCTAAAAAAACTTCCAACCACTATTGCACCCCCTTTGAGGGTAGATTTCTAAAATCTCGGGAATACGTCTTATTTACTTCGAACTCATAATCTTATGAAATTTAATGTGCCTATCTATGAAAACTACACAACTCATATACCTACAAACTTCCATCCCCTATTTTACCCTCTTAGGGGGTAGATTTTCAAAATCGCTGAAATACGTCTTCATTTATTTCTATCGAGAAACCCGTTTACGAAATTTCATGTGTCTATCTTTGAAAATACCAAACTTCCCATACAAACTTTCAACCCCTTTTAACTTCTTTAGGGGTTGAATTTCGAAAAATACTGAAACACGTGGTTTTTAATTTTTTACCAGAATGGTAACCACAAATTTTTATGGTTTAAACTACAAAAATGACGATTTTCCATACAAACTTTCATCCTCTATTTAAGTCCCTTAGGGGTCGATTTTCGAAAAATAATGAAACACGTCGTTTTTAATTTTTTACTAAATTGTTATCTAACAATTTTTATGGTTTAAACTACAAAAATGACGATTTTCCATACAAACTTTCATCCCCTATATTTAAGTCCCTTAGGGATTGATTTTCGAAAAATACTGAAACACGTCGATTTTAATTTTTTACCAGAATGGTAACCATCAAGTTTCATGGTTTAAACTTCAAAAATGACGATTTTCCATACAAACTTTCATCCCCTATTTAACACCCTTAGGGGTCGATTTTCGAAAAATAATGAAACACGTAGTTTTTAATTTTTTACTAAAATGTTATCTACCAAGTTTCATGGTTTAAACTACAAAAATGACGATTTTCCATACAAACTTTCATCCCCTATTTAAGTCCTTTAGGGATTGATAATCGAAAAATACTGAAACACGTCGATTTTATTTTTTTTACCAGAATGGTAACCACCAATTTTCATGGTTTAAACTTCAAAAATGACGATTTTCCATACAAACTTTCATCCCCTATTTAACACCCTTAGGGGTTGAATTTCAAAAAGTCCTTCCTTATTCCTTGTCTACATTATAAAGAAAACCTCTGTGCAAAATTTCAGCTTTCTAGGTTCAAGGGTTTGGGCTGGGCGTTGATGAGTCAGTCAGTCAGTCAGGCCTTGTCTTTTTATTTATATAGATGTATCAGAATAAGCGTCTTTTATCTTGATCTATTTCATTAGCTGTTTCAAGAGCTATTTAGCTAGTGAAACAGCCACACCGGTCGACGTCGTCACGTCAAAGCGGCCCATCGCTGAAAAGCAGCGCTGTGGTTCCAAAATGGTTCCGAATCACAGGACATGCTGAACGATAACCGTTTCGCAGATATGACGCATATTTCCCCTTACATTTTAGAAATTGATTCATTACTGTTAGTTTTTTATTTTATGGGTCGCATGTGAAGCGAATAAATGCATTTTCTTACTTTCTTGGAATCACTGTATTTGTCTTTAGCAACTTTCGCTATGGAACTAACACTGACATTGCGGGTAAAAATCGACTGCCCCATACATCTATGAGCTCATAACTCGACTAAGTGTACTGAACAGCCGATTATTTTTTTGGGATTATTTTCTTCTGTTTTGATATTTAGTTAGCTGTCTGGAAAGTAACAAACATCCATCTCCATTATTTATTTTGTTAAAATATTAGTAAGATATTTCTTACCTTATAACACTTTCTGACTACGAGCTTCAAGCACGCGTCGCCGTAAGCTTGTCGTAGCACACTAGTCTTAAACACATCCTTAGTTATCGCAGCATCATCATCCGTCATTTGAGAAGTAGTATCTAAATCGCCTAGCTAGAAAGAAATACGCTTTTATAAGAAACACTAGCTATAGCCCGTGACTCCGCCCGTGTGGGTGTCAGTTATCGTGGCAAAAAGTAGCCTATGTCCTTTCTCAGGCTCTAGACTATGTCCGTACCAAATTTCATTTAAATCGGTCTAGTAGTTAGGCATGTTTACGTAACACACAAACAGACATTAATTTCAAATTCATATTATTAGTAAGAAATTAAAAGTTTTACATTATGAAATGTTGGACTTCTCAGATTATAAATTATTTACATTTCTTGTATATTTTTTACATATTGTAGAAAACGAAATGGATTGGAAACTACAAATAAAAAAACTTACTATATCATCTTTGGCTTTGCCTTTAGGCTCAAAAACTTTTGTTGTTTTCGTTATGTTAGTTCTACTTCTCAAACTAACGGGTAATTTTGTTTCAATTTGTTTTCCATCAGCGCCTCTGCTTGACAATATCAACTGCTTCAGTTTTTTGGGAACTGGATCGTGTGACCAACCTATGCTTGTTGGTAAGAAGTCCACATGCAAATACGAGACGGAACTAGTTGAACTTGAGACATTGTAAAGTCCGTCGTATAATAAGCGACCAGGTTCTTTCTTAGTCCCATAACTAACATCTTTTACTTTGCTCTCAGTCATTTCTTTAAGGTTATATCTAGTTTTCGACTTTCTACTCCCGCCTGACTTATTGAGTGCGATTCCAGGCATTATCTTTGATTTTTTCTGTTGTTGACCTTGTTTGTGTGTATCGACGAATATTATTTCTGCTGTATTTATAACAGCTTTAGGGCTTGATGTTGGTTTCAGTTTGGGGTTGACTGTCGGTTTAGCTGTTGTTGATGCTACAATCGACAGGTCTTTACTTTCTTCACTACTGGATTCGTCTGAATATTCATCCTTTTTCTTTGTGGTCGTCTTTACAACGGCCGATTGCTTATTAACAACTTGTAGTCTTTCAACTTTAGCTGATCTCACGGTCTTCGAAGCATTTTCTTTTCGTTTCGTGGTCTTTGTTTCAACTTCTTCTTCATTATCATTGCTTTCTAAGAATATCATTTGTGTCGCTTGTTCATCATTGTCTTTAGCTTTAGCTGTTGGTAAATAATTATTAAAACTCCTTTCTTTGTCTCTCTTGGAATTCTTATTATCATTCAAATATCTTTCGCTGTCGGTTTCGCTTGAGTATTCTGGTCCGTTGAAGTTTTCCTGTGATTTGTATATTTTCTGTAATTGTTCATAGTTATTGATCAGCTCCTGTAACACGTTGTTAACTCGAGATATGTTTTTGATGACATCAGCAAATATGGCGTCAGAGCTATCTGTCGAATTGTTTTCTTTTAGATCTGTTTTTGCGGCCTGGAACAACGAAATTCTCATTAAATTCATTATGAATTACTTATTCTAAGAGTATGTTAGTTTTTGGTTAATAATTATTTGCCTTTCCGAAGACTTCCTTAGATTAGCAGTTAAAACCAGCAAATGTCCATCATGGATACGTTGATACGTTCACATATCATAAAACGCGTTAAACACTTACTGTTTCAAAAAAGTAATTAACGAACATAATCAAATTAAAATAATTATAGATCAAACATTACCAAGATAGCGAAGAAAAACACAGAGCAATAGGAAACGTAAAACAACATTTAAATTATTATAGAACAAGATTTCACAATAAAAAAAAAACAAATCGATTTCCTCTATGTCATGCGTTTTATCGATTATTTCTCAATTCTATTTTATGCATTATTTATCGTAGCCATTGATCCAGCAATATATATTTTTGCCAATGGCATTGCCTCGTCTGGATCTAATATATTTATATGAGCTGTTTATGATCGTGTCATAAAAATTTATCGAAAATAGGTACCTAAGATATTTTATATTCCTTTCATTATTGCAATATACGTACCTGACCCTTCGCTTCGTCCTTTACTTTCGGCTATAATTGACTACAAGATTCGTATGTGTAATGACATCATTCATGTTTAAAGTCGCCAACAGATTTATGGTATTTTTGCTATTTGATTTAGTTTTTATTTGTAGGATTTTACAACGGAAAAAACAACGGGTTGCACTTAGTGCCGGCAGAGGAGAAAAATCTAAAATAAAAATACCATTAATAGATGCATTTTGTTCAATTTCCATATTTTAAACATACACGAAAAAAAATCACTTCGCGACTGAACAAAAAATTACAAAAAAAATGAAACGTAAATGTGTTAACCCGTGAGAAAAATCAGCCAGCGAACCCGAAAAAAAAAATTGTTTTCGCGTAAGAACACTTAGCTTTCCACGGGTTCCGGGCTCCGGCTCCATGTCATTATTTCAAACTAGCTGTGCACCTCGGATTCATTCGCCTTACTTTTATCCCGAGGGAAATAACGTGATGTAGGGTAGAGTGGGTACGGTTGAAACAAAGGACGGTTGAAACAGAGCAAGTATCTCGTAAACGGTTACGCGGGGAGTAAGGTGTGCAAGGGGAAAACGAAGCGGACGACAGGTCCGAATACGAATTCAGTCCCGCGCCGCTTCTCGCGCGTTGTCGTTTTGTGCAGGACACCATATTGTTTTTTACTACTCAAAAGTAAGTATTTTTCTTCTGACATTAAAGCTTATATTATTTGTTGCTTTTAAGTGAACGCAGTGAGTGTGTGTTTGTGATTAATATGACTCTTGTAGAATAAGGTGTAATGACCATTTTTAATGTGTTCTTAATACTTTCGTAATTATAAAGTATATTTTACCAAAAGTGGTGTTGGGGACGGTTGAAACAGCATGGTATAAACCACTGTTCCCATGTTTAATAATTTTCATTTCTTTTATTTGTTATGTATTATTTGTTTATTTGTTTTTAGAAATGTTTTCGTTGTTTATTTGGAAATTATTATCTTTTTTTGTAATTTCTTTAAATTTTTACTACTCGTCAAAGGCTGTTATGTTTTAGAAGTAGTAAAATCTTGAAGACGGATTAATTTTATCATGTGGTGCCATAATTATTCTTATAAGTAGTATTAATGATAAATAAAACATGTTTCATTTGTTTTTATTGTATTATTTGTGTGTTTCTGCTGACCCAAATCGCTGTTTCAACCGCCCCTGGCATGGGGACGGTTGAAACAAATATAAATATTTTTTAAATTTCATATATTTCTAAAAATAGTGACCCGAGGACTATAGTGATTCAGCCATATCGTAGCTAAAACATCATATTTGCATTTCACGTATCATAATCGTTTCTTGGTTTATAAACAACAAAATTATAAACGATAAAAGCTAAATTGTTTCAACCGTACCCAGTCTCCCCTACTATACTCAACATCTAGGAAGGTGAAAGGATATTCAATTCTATAACATTTCCTCGAGAACAGGACTATGAATTGGATTTTTTTTTTTTCAAATAATAATAATAATAATAATATAATAATAATATTTATTTATTTCTCATCATCAAGACACAGTACAAAGTCAAATATGCAATACATAGAGACTGGTGTCTGTTTTAGGTAGAACCTGTATTACAGATCACCAGGCTTACCCTCCGTCGGACAAACAATTTGTGAACAATGACTGTATTTAATGACAAAGAGATAATCTATAACATTAGAGACAAGATATTAAATATTCTAGTTAAAATTGAACTTTCGAACTTTGCCTACTATACTTTGCTAGTAGATGCACACGGAGCAAAATAAACAAACAAAATGGAGTGAAAAGAAAAGAAAATAAAATATAGGTAGTTTAGACAAATAACAAAATAACAAAGTGATAGGTTGGTAGGTTATACAATCGACGAGTGTAAAAGGGCGAGGACATGTGTGTGTGTGTGTGTGTGCGGGTGTGTGAGAGTGTGTGAGGGTGTGTGTGTGTGTGTGCGAAAGCTTTAATTCTTTATGATAATTATGTTACTTCATAGGTTTTAAAAGAGATTCTGTAGTACTGTAGTCAACACCTTGAAGCCAAGCACTTACCTTTTTCTTGCATTCGTTTCCTCCTACTGTTAAGTTTCAGAGATAGCGCGTTCAAACAAACTGACTCTTTAGCTTTGTCACATTAGTACTTCAATAGATTTTAAACTGAAGCTTCACTGTTTTTACCAGAAACCGTGGAGCAAGTAGGTTAATGTGTCTTTATTTGTATATTTAAAAATTCAACTGGATCTATTGTGTGATAATTAGACATTACATAATTATCGTATTTTAATATATTGATTAATTCTTATGATATATTGATTATTATAATTACTAACTACGAGAAAGAGAACTGCACGTTTTCAAGGAACTAATTAATTTATTAAGTATTTAAGATCTCATGTAAAATGTACCAAAAATCACACCAATAAATGACTTTTGAATTTGAATTTTTGAATGAATTTGAATTACAAGAACGATTTATCCGTCATCATCTTATTATGAACATTTGTCTGTAGTGGACGAGATCCAAGTGGCCTCATACAAGATGCTGGGGTCATTGTACGCACTGGGTACCGACGCTACGCTGACACACGATCGAAAATACCTGAAAACTGAAATTGAGAGACATAAGCCGGCTTTGGTAAGTTTAAAAGTATAATTATTTTAAATTTAGCGTCTTTACAGATTGTATCTTTTTTATAAATAAATGTGGACAACATCACCATACATCGCTCCGAATCCAATTTAAGTAACTAAAGCACTTGTGTTATGGAATCAGAGACAAGAAGGTACCACAAACACCCAGACCCGAGACAATGTAGAAAACTGTTTTTCTCCATTAACCCGTCCGGAGATCGAAACCGGGACCTAAGAGCTGGCGACACCTTGAAAACCGGTGTACACGCCACTCGACCACGGAGGTCGTCAATATTACGCCATATCGTCACATGTGACAACCATAAGTGTTTAAGAAGGTAGGTAGTAACTTCTTATTTCTTTTTCTTTCTTCTTCAGGGTTCTTGTCTAGGCGCGTTCAGTTCTACATTCCCAGTGGCGTTCTTGGAGCCACATCTCAACAAGCACAACCAGTTCTCTCTGCTCAACAGGATCGCTGACCACTCGTTGGAAGCCCAGGGTAAGAACAGGAAAATATAAATTTAATTATATTCAATGCAGTTATAATTTTTTATTTTGAATATTATTTGCAGTTGGTATATTCAGGGTTCAAATGGAAGTGGTTTAATGTAGATCTAAATGAAAATAATTGCTCATAGCGTACTTCGATTTATTTCTCGATATATATCGATTTATTAGCCGAAGGTTCAATACCTTCTGCTACAAATAAATCGAAGTACGCTGCGATTAGAACTCAATGGTAGTTGTGAAGTGCGTTACACACTGCGCAGTACCTCGCCCCTCACCCTCCCGCACCCTCGCTGAAGCGTCAAGTTCACAGCCGCCATTAAGTTTGCACCGTACTATAAATTGTATTAGCCATTTTTTAAAAATGGTAATCTGAGTTTTGAAACTTTCATCACTCAAATTCCAAGAATGCTTAGAGAATTATCAATTTTAAAAGAATTTTACAACATGAGCCTTTTTGCGAGTTGAAAATAAAAAAGTTTTAGGAAGATCTTTGGAGCTTGGTCGCTATTTAAATTAATCGATGCGTTGAATATAATCATGTACTCTATCCCAATAGATATAATGCAAAAAATGGAACAAAGCATGCCAACACTCGAGACGATCCTTGGCGAGGTGGACCAGTTTGTAGAGTCAGATAAGACATACAACGAGGCACCGCATATCATTGATGTGGTGCTGCCTTTACTCTGCTCGTATCTGCCTTTCTGGTGGGCACAGGGACCTGATAATGTTACACCTACAGGCGGGTAAGTATCATTATTATATGGAATATAATTAATAGCTCTTACCCGCGGCTCTGCCCAAGGTTTCTTTGTTTTTATTGTAAGATACAGTCTATGTTATTCAAGGATTATGTAGCATTCCAATGCTAAAAGGTTTTTTTTTTAATCGACGCAGTCCTTTTGAGTTTTCTTACAGAATTACAAATTTTTCCTCATTTTTATAGACAACTTGCAAGTATCAAACAATAATTATACGGTGCACTTTTATGTATTTCTTATTCACACAATTTTTAAAGGTTGGTATTTGTCCAAATACAAACAATTGTTTGAAAGTGATTCTGGGAATCTTTCAATTCAGAATATTGATTGGATTCTGGAAAAACTTTTATAGGTTTATAAAGTAGGCCTTGATGGAAAAAATATCCATAATGAGACGGACTATGGTAATTATATTGATGTGGTTACCACTTTTAAGACATACTTTCATTCGACAAGCGTTTTCAATAAAAATTAAACCTACGTCTATATTACTTTCAGGAACCACGTAACCATGGTAACGGCGGAACACATGAACCAACTGCTCAAAAACGTGCTTAAGTTAATTAAGAAGAACATTGGTAACGAGAACGCGCCGTGGATGACGCGCATAGCTACCTACACTCAACAGATTATAATTAACAGTTCAGAGGAATTACTGAGGGATTCCTTCCTCCCTCTCGCCGAGAGGGTCAGGAAGAGGACCGATAATATGTTCCATAAGGAGGAGAGCTTGAGAGGGTTCATTAAGGTAATCATGAAAATTTCAATCGTGAACATTCTTTAGTCACAGAACAATATCAGGCTAATTGCTATCCAAACGTCTGCCAAACTGCATGGCAGTTTCTAGACAGATCCAGCTCACATAGCAACAAAAAAAATGAAACTAACATTTTATTCTGTAAATAATTTAAAAGTGAACCTTATTGCTTTGATTATAATATCGCTTTTTATTTGCGGTAGGTCTCTCCTATTTAATATGTAAAAGTAGGAATATTAATCAAAACATTTTTAGCAAAAATCCACAATAAAACTGTTAAACAAATAATTTTTTAATTTAAAAAAATAGGGAAATGTTTTGGACTCCATTCAGTATTATTCTTTTTTTACTTTTGAATCCTAAAATATATGTCCATATATTAATTGCTTTATATTTCAGTCATCGACCGATGACACTTCGCAAGTGGAGTCTCAGATACAAGAGGATTGGCAGCTGTTAGTGCGTGACATCTACTCGTTTTACCCCCTACTAATCAAATACGTTGACCTCCAAAGAAACCACTGGCTCAGGAATAATGTACCAGGTTTGTTTATTGAAATCATCAATTGTTTATATCGTGTATTAAACCTCAAGATAATACTTGTACATGCATTTACCTAAATAAAACAGACAGTGTAAAGTACTTAGGAGTACAAATCGATAGCACTTTAAGATTTCAGCAACACATAGATACACTCGTGCTAGATTACGGAAGCTGATATATGTCTTCAAATCCCTAAGAGCAGTAGCTGACGAAAAATGTAAGAGATCAGTCTACTTCGCGCTGGCCCAGTCACTACTCTGCTACTGCGTCACTATCTGGGGCGGGGCTCCAAAAACATCATTAATTGCACTTGAACGGGCCCAGAGAGCAATTTTAAAAGTTTCCATTTTTCTACCATATCGTTATCCTACTGAAGACCTATTTAAACTTACTAAAGTGTTAACGGTGCGTCAGCTGTTCATACTTAACACTGTTTTAAAGCAGCACTCGCTCCTCACCTACCAACCCTCCTTGGCTGAAAGTAAAAGGCGATTCAAGCCTGTAAATCGGCATGGCATCTATCTCACAACTGCTTTATCTGCCACCTTGGTGGATTTCTATAAAATAAATAATCTTCTAACCATCTACAATCTAAATAATAAACTGTGTAAAAAAAAAGTTAAATTTATGGCTTCTACAATTAAACTATGTCGAAACCGAAAAATTGCTTAGCATATTAGTCTAATCTTGTCTATGTACTATTAACAAGTAGTTAATGTAATCAAAACACACACACACATACACACACACACTCACACTCATAAACACAAACACTCACAAGTACAATCGCACTACTCACACACACACTAACCAAACTTATTTTAAATACCTATTTTTGTTTTGTTTTTCTTAATTCTAATTAATTGTTTTATTAATTTAACTAAGTAAAATTTGTTAATTAACATTACTTACCGCAATAATTGTTATAGCACATAATTTTATAAAAGCAATAATGACTAAAGGGTGGAGACCTGGTGACCTGAAATACAGGCCCATAAAGCCTAGCTTAGGCACCAGTCTCCCACAATATACTTTTGTTTTGATGAGACGCTGAAATGTATATAAGGTGTTTGTATTGTGGTGAGAAAATAAACGTTTTTATTATTATTATTATTGAATTTTCAGAAAAAAATTGAACTAAGCTTTTGTGATTACAAACACAGAGATCCCTTTCTTTATTTAGACGACAGCGCCTGTCGAGAAGAAATCAGCAAAGAAATTAACATGAGGAGATCTTTATACATCACACAAATATTATAAAGGCGAAAGTTTGTGTGTATGTTTGTTATCACTTTACACTCAAAAGGCTAGACCAATTTTAATAAAATTTGGTATGGAGGTAGCTGACACCCTGGGAGAACACATAGGCTATTATCCTGGAAAGACAAAGATAACTGCTAAAACGCGGGTACACAGAGGCCCCACTAGTTTTATATAAATGATGTTTAGGTCGAAAAGCTGTACTAAATTACTACCTGATTTATCTTTTCTTTCTCGTAATCCTCAGAAAGCATTAAACGTTGCAAGTAAATACACGCATAATGTAATTTGAAGTGCAAACAAAAATGTGTCTTATTTACAGAGGCCGAAGAGCTATATAACCATGTAGCTGAGATATTTAACATCTGGTCCAAGAGTCAATACTTCTTGAAGGAAGAACAGAACTTTATTTCAGCCAACGAGATTGATAACATGGTAAGTGGATTTCTATTTAAATTAATATAAGTCTGACTAGAGAAAAAAATCCAGTGAATTGCTGATGCAGTATTCAGATTATTGTAATAGCATGCCGTCTTCATAATGAGGATTTCTGATTTAAAGATCATTATCAGGCATCAGGTCTCTATTTTCACCAATCACGAGCCCATAGCTTTTCTCTTATTGGTTGGTAATGACGGATAAACCTTTAAAAAAAAAGAAAAGAATGCCAGACTAGCGAACCTAGAGGATTTTTTAATCTTCTACTTTGTTATTAAAATTGTACCAACTAATTCTTGAATTATAGGAATAATTTAAAAGGAGTATGGATATTAATTGAAAAAAATGTTTCATACAAACATAAGTCACGTGACTTGTCACTTTGTATGAAAAGTTCATTTTCCATTTTTAGATTTCGACCTATGTTTCTTGGGAAAAGTTGATCAGTTTTTTGCACCTGATTACCTTGTTGAATATCCACATTCCTTTTAAATGAATCCTGTAGGTAAGTACCGATTAAAATACAGCACTTGACGTCATATCCGTCACTATAAGTAACATGGTTTAGATTTAAGGTAGCCCTTTTGAAGAGAAGATAAATAATTTATTTATATTTTCATCAAAAGGTGCTGATCATGCCAACGGCTACCAGAAGAGTGACTGCAGTTGTAGACGGCACACCACAGGCAGGCGGAAAGGTACGTTATAAATAAAGCTATTTATTTATCTATGTTCATCTATTTATATAATGACAAATTTGTATGTGAATCTCCGATGGTTTACGGGAAGGGAATAAGGCAGTGGGGGTAGTAACACGAGCGCGCGGGATGGGGAGGGGAGGAAACAACTGACGCGAGCGACTTATCATTCGGGCGCCGTCATTGGTTAGTAACGCCCCCTCCACCCGCGCGGACCATTGGAGCGTCACAAACAAACTTGACATTCCATAATATGTTCGTTTTGACAATGTTTAATATTTATGAACTAAAGTACCAAATATTTTATATTAACAATTTTTTTTCTTACAATATTATTAAACTTTGTAGAGTATATAGAACTACAATCGCAGCAAGAATAAATTTTGCTAAAAAATCCATATTGAATAATAATTATTTATTTTAACAACACGATTAATATTCTGTAAACACTAAACCATTTCATGTTTGAACCAAGTTGTGCCAAATCGTGACAACCCACAAAATATAAAAAATAATAGTTATTGTAGTGAAGTATTTTTTATTATTGTGGGTTGGTACAGTTTCGCATAACTAGGTCCGCTTATAACTATTAAACTTTAACTATTTAGAAAAACTTTTCAGAAAAACATATTAACAATGATTGCTATTCATATAAATATCATGGCATTCATATAAATTGATTCACAAAACTAACGAAAATTGATTGATCTTTAGATGAAAGCACTCGTAAGTATTCAAGACTCATTGATTCAACGTTATTCGGATGGAAACACACAGGTTTTGAATCACGTGTACATTAAATTGGTGTATTCTTTATCTACCCTTATATCTCCACTCAAAAATCTATTAAACCTTGCGATTGATTCACAAATGATTGATAAATACTGTTTGATTTTCTGTAACTTTGATCTTATTTTGACACACAGACTGTTATTCTTTATATGTCTTTCCTGATACGATTTATGTAAGCAAATATTTTTTATTACTTCTTTATTCGTTATCAATCACTTTTACACTGTACTACGTTTATTTTGATTCTTTGCTTGGTAAACCTTGAGTCCAAACTTGTCTTGTATTTGTGGTGATTTTATTTTATTGTTATCAATTCAATTCTGATTGAGTCACTTATTTGTTATATTTGCCATTATTGGTAGAAAGCAATACCTTTCATTTTACAAAACCAAACTCCTTTATAATGGGAGAACACATCAATATTTTTTATTGATTGATTCATACACCCATATTTTGTATTGATTCAAAATTATACCGACACCTTTATTATTACAAGCTTTACCATTTTCACCCTATGATTTTGAAGTGTGAATAATAGTTTTTAAATGATATAATTTATTTTAAAATATGTATCGTTATGTAAACAGAAAAAGAAGAAACATCGTGACAAGAAGCGAGACAAGGATAAGGAAGTACAAGCCTCTTTAATGGTGGCCTGTCTTAAGAGGCTTCTGCCGGTCGGATTAAACCTGTTCGCGGGAAGAGAGCAAGAGTTAGTCCAACATTGTAAAGATAGGTTCCTGAAGGTAGGAACCCTAAAGGTGAATGTTTTAAACATCCTTTTTTTAGTTTTAAGTTGTAAATTTTTATTACATATCGCAATCTTTTTTTACCTGCTTAAATGCACTTAATATCATAGTCACTCTTATAAATCCAAGAAAGAAGTGGTGTTTTCACGACCCAATAATTTCTTTTTTATTTACAATTTAATCAACCTTTTAGTCCGAAACAATCACAGAATGAATCAATTTTCAATGAATAATCAAAGGAATGGGACTAATCTCACAAGAGTTTTTCCATGCATAGAATGCTCCAATATCCAGCGCACATGATATGGTTTTATGCACAAGACCTTTGAACCCCGCACAGAAATTCAAACACTAATAAAGATTGCTTATAACGCTTTTAATATTACCAAAAAATACCTTATTTCATTCACAGAAAATGTCTGAGCAAGATGTGGCGGAATTCGCGAAGACGCAATTGACTCTGCCGGATAAAATTGATCCGGCTGACGAGATGTCCTGGCAGCATTATCTGTACAGCAAGCTGGGTTCTAAGAGCAAGACTAATATAACTGTGGAAACTGCTGAGAACAAGGCTAAGATTATCGATGACACTGTAGAACGAATTGTGGCTATGAGCAAAGTACTATTCGGATTGCATATGGTAAGTCAACTCTAAAAAAAAAAATTTTCTTATTTTTTTCAGTACATTTTAAACAATGGGGAAGTATTTTAGTTTTTCTGAGATAAGTATCGTAATAAGAGGATTTCTATCCACTTTTTTATCATGTTTACTTTGAATATTATAGATTTCGTCAGATTAATTTTGGATGGGAGAAATTTATAGCGATGGATCGTGTCTTAAAATTAACTATGTCAATTTCGTCAAATTAAATATTGAGTAGGCAACTTGCAAACAAAGATCTTTAACATGTCTTATAGAAGGGTGTTTTCTTTTTCTATTAAAAAAATACAGCGTTTATTTTATTAATTCTTACCCTCCACTGTGTTTTTTTCTATTTGTGAGTCATACTGAAGCTAATATTTATATAATATTACCCAAATATTATTTAAAGCCATCTTTTACATATTTTGCCCTTCACAAAATAGATCGACCATCCCCAACAAATGAGTAAGAACGTGTATCGCTCAGTGGTCTCCATACAGCGCAAGCGCGCCGTCATCGCGTGCTTCAGACAGACATCACTACATTCACTGCCAAGGTGTATATGCGTGGTGTTATAGTGTCGTGTGATTTTGTTTACTAATCTATGACAAATAGAATAGAATAGAAATTATTTATTTTCTCTTGTTCACGATACAGTACAGTCACAATTTTGCATTTATAAAGAGACTGGTGTCTGCTATAGGTAAAACCTTTGCTGCAGATCACCAGGCTTGCACTCCGTCAGAGTCTTCACAAATATGACACTAACCGTATAAATCAATTATCATTACATGTTGAGTAACTTAAAAACTAAAACATTAATACATTAAAAAAATCAAGGATAACATCCAAACAATTAAATGGTTAACAATTTGTGAGTTAATTAGAGTTTATTTGTAAAAGTGTATGTGTGTTTGTGTGTGTGTAAATAATTCTTGCGAGACACTGACAAAAATAATAATTATTTAAAATGTATTATATCAGCCTGTACCGTCCCACTGATGTCCAAAAGCCTCCATGAAAACCTTAACACTTACTGCGAATTCTTGCCTCCATTGTAAATGCTTGAAAATATTTAATTTTTGAAGGCAGATCAGCTTAAAATCACTAAAAAGTTTTTAAGGGAGGTTTTCGTTTTCCCATCTATAAAGCTAGAAGGAAATTAGTTACTGCTAAAGTAATTGTTTTATTAACAAACGCTTAACTTAACATCATTTTTTTTATTACACACCATTTAGGAAAATGTGATATGAATACTTTGAAAATGATTATCCTACTAATATTATAAATGTGAAAGTTTGGATGTTTAGATGTTTGGATGTTTGTTACACAATCACGCAAAAACGACTGAACGGATTTGTATGAAATTTGGCATGAATGTAGCCTTTGACATGGAAAAGAAAATAGGCTACCTTTTATCCCGATTCCTTAAGTAGTTCCCGAGGGAAAATTTAGAATTGTTTCCGAGCTAAGCCGTGGGCAGACAGCTTTGCAATAAACGGCATAATCCTCATGTTGTCTTTTTGCGTTTTTAATGTTTGTAATATAACTGTGCATGCTGCATTTGGAACTAAATAGGCGACTAAACCGAAACAGCGTTCAGATGTGTGGAAGAGAGTGCTGTGTGCCGCCAGAAAGCGCGCGGCTATGGCTTGCCTGCGCTCCATACATCTGTATAAGATGAGTCGGTAGGTTTAGTCAGAAAAGTTTTTAGGAGAAACAGTCCTTGACACTTTTATTAACAGATACTGTTCTGGAACTTGAATATGAACATAAATGTCGTGGTGGTCTAGTGATTTAATGACCGGACTCGTGTGCACATGGTTGCAGGTTCGAATCAAAGCAAGACCAATGTGAAATTTTCAAAGTTATATCTACTATCTTAAATATTTTGATACCATTGACAAATGTTAAAGAAAAACATCGTAAAGAAACCTGGAGTCAAAAAATGTTTAATGTTTAAACGCCAGCCGGCAATGAGCAAGTGTTGTGATCAATGCTCGTTCCTTCTTTATATGAGAAGTGGCCTGTGCCCAGCAGTGACATGTATAGGCCGATACTACTGGAACTTGTAACCGTATAAAATGGCATAAATTTGATTTTGAAGCATGTTATGTACATGTTCCATGATCAGAAAGGTTTCCGAAAATACTTGTTGGTTTTTAACTTATAACCATGTTAAAAGGGTCAGAAGTGTGGAAGTCTTTGAAGAGGTCTACTGCAGTAAGCCTCAGCGCAGGCTTTATCTACTTCATCGATTCATATAGGTACGGGGGTCTCCGGGCTTAATCCTCGCATAGTCCGTATGTCTGCGTGTTCTTGTGTGTTATTAACTGACCCCCGCGAAATATAGATTACTTAGAGATTTATATAATCATGTAATATAACAAATTATTATTGTACAGACATCGGGCGTGCAACATATTCGCTCGTACTTACTACGAATTGTGGCTGGAAGAGGAGAATATCGGACAAGAAGTCATGATCGAAGACTTGACGGTAAGACTGATTTACTATATCATAATATTGTCTATTGTTAACAGTAATTAATTGAAGTTCATGATTTTCCAGCAATCATTCGAAGACGCAGAGCTCAAGAAGAGTGACGTGGTGGAGGAGGGGGAGAAGCCAGACCCTCTCACACAGCTGGTCACCACCTTCTGCAGGGGTGCCATGACTGAACGCTCCGGGGCTTTGCAGGTCAGATAAAAAAAGACATTCTGGCTATCATAACTCCCTTCATACCCCGCGTACTACACAGGGATCAATCAATCAACTCAGCCTATCGCGGTCCACTGCTGGACATAGACCTCTTTCGCCTTCCGCATCCAGTCCTCGCCAGCTACCTCTCATCGGTCCATCTGGGGGGGGGGCGTCCTACATTACTTTTGCCGATTCGCGGTCTCCACTCAAGGACTCGTCAGCTCCAACAGCCATCAGTCCTTCGACAGACATGATCAGCCCATAACATGAAAGATGTTATCAGTAGTCAACATACTTCTCATCATAGGGCTGTCAAAACAAATTGTAGAAAGTAACGAAATCAGTTTCACATAACAAAGAGTTGTGTAGCAAAAGGAAATGGTTTGACTAGCTACTTCGAAACAAGCATGATCCATTAGCGCTGTTTCAGCTATGCCTACTTCCTGAATTATTACGCTGGAGTTGCAGAACGAGACAGCCACCAGATATTAAGATATTACTGAGACTACTATAACGAGAGCTAGGGCACAGAATAATCTTAGATTTCTCTCCAATTGGAGTAGCTTGACTGGTGAAATACCTCCACCTTTCAGGAGATCACAACCAGCCAACCTTGTGTTATGTTCCTGCGGTGAGTAGGGTCTCCAGAACCCTTTTTGGGAAAGGTTGCAGGTTGGCAACGCGTTTGTAGCTCTCCTGGTGTTATAATCGTTCATGGGTTACGGTACCCGCTTATCATCATGCGGATCGTATCCTCGTTTGCCAACTTTGTAGTATGAAAGAACTTATGAATTTAAGGATATCTTTTGATAGAATGATTTTTGTCATGATTTTAGCAAGAGTTAGCCTCTTTATCTATAAGACTTTATTCTGGCAACCACCATATTGCCGTTGTATAGTTTAAAAAACACAATAGATTTTTTTTATGTAATAGGAAACAGAACTAGTTTCACATTCAAATACATTTATAATAATAATAATAAACCATTTATTTTCAGTCTACTTAGGCCCATAGATATATACCTTACAGACTAACATATATATTTTATAAGTACATTTTGTGTTAGTAATATAAACGTAAACCTATGTTAGTAAACACTTCCTTAACACTATGTCACAGTGCGTTCAGGTGGTATTTGTCCGCGGAAGCGACGGAACACCACGCCAGCCGGCCATAAGTCCTCTACCAACACGAGATGCAGCCTCTGGCTGCTAAAAATATATATTTGCATAATTTTATTTAATATTTCCAAAACCAAAGAAAAGTAAACTATATTATATCTGTTCTTATACCTTTTTCAGGAGGATCCCCTCTACATGTCGTACGCGCACATCATAGCGAAGTCATGCGGAGAGGAGGAGGAGGAAGGCGGAGGGGAGGAAGAGGAGGGGGGCGGAGAAGCGGAAGCAGAGGACGAAGGTGGACCTAGTATACATGTAAGTTAAACTGCGTAAGCAGTTTTGTGGGGCAATGTAACTAGTGTAAAGATTTTAAGCAAGTAAATAAATAATTCATTCATTCATTCAAAAACCTCGGATTCTGAAAGGTTAAAATAGTATCTTGGGGCAACTCACACACGGCCATCTGATCCCAAATTAGGCAGAACCTGTACTATGGCAACCAGACAACTGATAAACATACTTATATATTTATAAATAAACACATATCATAGATAAATTACACCCAAACACAGAACTAATGATCGTATTCATCACACAAAAATTTGTCCTTGGCGGGAATCGAACACACGAACTCCGGTTTAGTAATCAGGGACACTTACCATTAGGCCAGTTGAATGCTATAATAGGTTGGCAGTTTTGACCAATCACAGTCATGATCAATGATTAAATGAAAACCCATTGACTAAAATGAAAATAAACTGCTACAGGATCCACGTCAATAGATAATATCACGTTTCACCACCTTTGCAGGTGTCATGGTCACGGGCAGACTGAACTGACTGCGTAAACCTCAGAAAACAATATGATCTCAAATACGATACGAATTATTTGTTGTAAAATGATAAGGTGTGTGCCAGAATATTTAGAATATACTAAAATCTCTCGCTGTTATAAACATCATGCAACAAAACCCCTGTCAGATCCAATAAAGGCATATTCGTGGTTACAGTTCATGAACAGTCTCGCATAGGCGGTTTCTTTGACACAAAACTGTATAGTAGTAAGTACGTGAACTTTGGGCAGTGGTCAGTGTTGCTGTTGCCATGGAACAGTTTTTATATTTATTTATATATTTTCACTGGGGAAAAATAATAATCTCCAATCCATTTAATGGCTACGTATATGTGTTCGCAGTACGATACCGAATAATACTACCAGGGATCGGACAGGGTTTTTGTTACACCCTGTATATTTAGTGTGAAAAAAGTTTAGGTTAGTTGGAGTTTTAGTGTTAAAAATATTTCTTCTGTTAACTTATCATTATTGTATGTTACACGCAGAAAACTATGGATATGTTTATGGTATGTATGCAACAAAAAAATGATCTGATAAAGGGGACACTGTAATCTTTTAAACCATAATACGAATTATTTTTATCTGTTTGCGGAGGGTATTCTATAAATATTTTATTTTGTTTTAGTTTCAGTAAATGTTTAAGAGCAAAATTCACAGATATACAATGTGAAACAGACTAAATGTAAGACCTCATAAAGAAGCATTGTTAAAAACGTTTTCTATAAGAAAAACAGCAAAATCCAAAAAACAAATCGACTGTTCATTCCTCTGGTCGAGTTATGCAGTCGATTTTTTCCCGATTTCAGTGTAAGTCGATATTGAGAGTTGTCCATAATGATGAGTACAATAATTTCTTAAGACGTCTTGCGTATATTCGGTTACACATTGTATATAGATTTAAACATCAAATACTTTATACAACTTTGAATTGAATATGACTGCACGGATAGCCGCGTGGTATAGGTCACCACGCTAATTACCCCTTGCGCGACGTGCTGCGGGTTCGATCCTCGCATGGGACAAGCATTTGTGTGATCCACAGATACTTGTTTCAAGTCTGGGTGTTCTTTGTGCATGTGATTTGAGTGTCTGTGAAACCCCTGCGATACAAGGATAAAATTCCTTAGGGCGGGCGTCGTTTTAAAAAAAAACTGATACTACCTCCTTGTACCATACAGGAGCAAGAAATGGAAAAACAGAAGCTACTGTTCCACCAAGCTCGCCTCGCGGACCGAGGAGTCGCTGAGATGGTGTTGCTGCATATCTCAGCCTCGAAGGGTCTCCCCAGCGAGATGGTCATGAAGACCTTACAGTTAGGCATATCCATATTGAGAGGAGGCAACATTGGTATACAGATGGTGAGTAAGATTATACCTTTTCCCAAGCTTCGTTGGGGTCGGCTTCCAGTCTTACCGGATTTAGCTGAATGCCGTATTTTACATGGAGCGACTGCCTATCTGACCTCCACAACCCATTGCTAGGTAATACAGTATTCTATAGTAAGACTGGTTGTCAGCATAATGACTTAACGACTGTCAAAGATCACTGTATGACAGTCGGGACCAACGGCTTAACGTGCTTTCCGAGGCACGGAGTGATCTCGATATTTATTTATTTATTTACAATAAGGAAAACCAACAGCTACACAAATTGTGAAAAATCAATAACGATAGAAAACATAAAGCCAATTACAGGTTTCCACGGATAGCTACTGCAGTACAGCATGAGTCAGACATTTAAACAAAACTTAATTATATATGATTGCAAGAAAATAAATTTGGATAGGTACTATATCAAATTAATTTTGGAATAAATTAAGGTTTATAAATGGTCACCCATCCACGCACCAACCGCGGCGAGTGCGGCTTAATTATCGGTCAAACCGTACGGAGGACTACTTACGCGGGTGAAACCACGGGGCACAGCTAGTATACAAATCAATGTATATATTTTTTGCATTCTCTAGGGAATGCTGAACCACTTGAAAGACAAGAAAGACGTCGGCTTCTTTACGTCAATAGCCGGCCTCATGAACTCCTGCTCAGTACTGGATCTGGACGCCTTCGAAAGAAACACCAAGGCTGAAGGTATAAATTTTGATTTTAAGGTCTTTTGTTGGAACGAAGTTCCTTATCGCGCGTTGTGAAAGGGGGCTAGACGGAAAAAATTCTTACGAAAAGTTGTCACGACACTTTTTGCTATAGTAAGCTATTGTAAGCTGTGCGGCGTGCGCATGTTTCTCTGTCTGTCTGTCTGTCTTGTTACCTAAAAATTTTAATATTATTAATAATAATAAATTATTACAATTCCTTCACTAATTAATCAAAAGGAACTTCGTTCCATCCGGGTGTCCCTTGACACCTCTCAAAGTTTTTATCAGTGTCGGTAATAAACCTCACAATGCAATCCTCATTTTACGTTTCCAGGTCTGGGTGTGGG
This sequence comes from Plusia festucae, assembly GCA_950381575.1. NCBI lineage: Eukaryota > Metazoa > Arthropoda > Insecta > Lepidoptera > Noctuidae > Plusia > Plusia festucae. Next base: position 5,907,704 of record OX494455.1, read on the forward strand.
CTTGGAAGGTGCTGCAGGCGAGAAGAACATGCACGATGCTGAGTTCACGTGCGCCCTCTTCAGGTTCATACAGCTCACTTGTGAAGGTCACAACCTCGGTCAGTATTCAGACAATCGTGTTATAGTCAAATAATATGGGTGTGGACTACTGTTTTTTCATGTCCGGTTGTATGGAAATTAAAAAAAAAATTGACACGTTTTTTTTTAAATAAGTCGTTAGATACAGCTAATGGACTAAAGCGACTAAGGAGTGGGGGCTCGCCACGTCAGATGTGGCTACTATTTTCGTCTGCTTCTGACGTCACGTCCTTGATATTTGTATTTTTTTATTGTTATAATAAACAAAAAAATACGTGATAAATATTTTTTTATTGTCAAAATAGCGGATTGCTTCCTTTTCACAATTTGGTTCCCTATTATCTTCCAGCCCTATTATCTTATTACCCAGCACTCGTTACATGTAGCTGTTTTATTCTCGTTAAAGTTACCCTTACAACAAAAATATGGGTCAAACATTACTAGCATTCTTGTTAACCCTTCGTGCTAAGCTAAATCTTAATGCACTATAGTGTTATAAGTGGTTTCTCGTCGGTAGTGCAACGGGTGGAATTCGAACCAGCAACCACATAATCTCAAGTCCGAAGACCTATCCATTAGGCTTTTATTGTATTTGAATTTATAGTTGTACGAACTAAATTAATTATTTTTAACAGACTGGCAGAACTACCTGCGAACTCAGGCTGGTAACACGACAACTGTGAACGTTGTCATCTGCACTGTGGACTACCTCCTGCGGCTGCAGGAGTCCATCATGGACTTCTACTGGCATTACTCTAGCAAGGTAACGCAACTATGGACATAAATTACTTAGGGCTGATTTTTGCAATGTGAAATAACATTGGAATAAAAATGGCGAGTGGTATTTGTTTTCAGAAATGTCAAAAATTCTTTATTTATTCGAAGTATAAGCCTTTTATTTACAAAAATAAGTAATGATAAAAGTTTGGTAAATCCACCCTGTTTTGACCAAAGTCAGATAACTTTATTCTTTGAATTAAAATGGCGTCTGACAGTTTTTGTTTTCATATATGTCAATAATTCAATATTTATCCGAAGTGTATGCCTTATGCGGGGAATAAATGTTTGGTAAAATCCACCCTTAGCTGAAAGGAAACTTTACTATATTTTAAGAAGAAATGAAGATGTATTTTTTATTTTTTTTAAAACGCTTTCCACACCCGGTTATCAAACGGGCCAAAATGCTGAAAATAACATTTTAAAGATAAGTTCTGTTAGATAGATTAAATCTGTCTAACAGAACATGATGAATTAAATGAAACGAAATCCAGGAAATCTTAACTTATAAAGTCAAGAAAAAGCACTGCAACTCAGACCTTCAAAACAAATGAACTTTTCCCCAGGAACTGATCGATCCTGCCGGTAAGGCGAACTTCTTCAAGGCCATAGGCGTCGCTTCTCAAGTATTCAACACCCTCACAGAGGTCATCCAGGGTCCCTGTACTCAAAACCAGCAGGCTTTGGCACACTCAAGGTAAATCTATAACAAACTTACTATCTAGCCTTTCACCAAGCTATATTCGGGTCGGCTACTAGAGTCTTACCGGATTTATCTGAATACCGTATTTTACATGGAGCGACTGCCTATCTGACCTCCACAACCCATTGCTGGGTAATACAGTATCAGTAAGACTGGCTGTCAGAATTGTAATGACTTGACGACTGTCATAGGTGACAGTCGGCACCAACGGCTTAACTTGCTTGCCTAGGCAAGGAGGGGTCTCGGTATGTCAAAAAAAATCCAGTCACCGTATCTTTGTAATTATTTATTTACGAAACGAATGAAAAGATACATTTTAATATGTTTTCATTATCTATAAACCATTTTAGTACTAACGTTCTGAATAATACATTGAAAATATAATTTTGTTTCCTCCAGATTATGGGACGCAGTCGGCGGTTTTCTCTTCCTGTTTTCGCACATGCAAGACAAATTATCCAAGCATTCCTCTCAAGTGGACCTGCTGAAGGAACTCCTCAACCTTCAGAAAGACATGATCACCATGATGCTGTCCATGTTAGAAGGAAACGTTGTTAATGGTAAGCTATTTTTTTTTTAATCTTTCCAGCAACTCGAAACAAACAACACCAAAGACAATATTAGACGAAAGATTAGGCGCAGTCAGTTAAGTCTAGGATTTCTGCGTTTGAGATGTAGGTTTAGGTCCCCACATAGGTGACACAACCCTTCCCAGAGAGAAAGCTAAATTGCTAAAATTTTTTTTTTTTTTTTCTAATAAATATAATTATTATCATAAAAAAATCAAGAAATTCAAACAAATAAACTATAACTTCATCATACAAAATTCCAATATATCTTAATGTTCTTACCCCATTTACTGAAGAAAATCTCGAATTTCTTACTATATTAATAAAAATAAAACATAATTTTCATAATCCATACAAATAGTATCTAGACAAGACATTGTAACACGAACAAATTACAAGAAATTATAAATACATAACGAAATATGAATGATATAAAAAAAATAGAAAAGAAATCAGTCTTTATACACATCATCTCCTTTCAGGTACGATTGGTAAGCAGATGGTGGACACCCTGGTGGAGTCGGCTTCCAACGTGGAGCTCATCCTGAAGTACTTCGACATGTTCCTCAAGCTCAAGGACCTGACGTCCAGCGCCAGCTTCCAGGAGATCGATGCGAACAATGATGGATGGGTTCTGCCGAAGGACTTCAAGGAGAAGATGGAACAGCAAAAAAGTTATACGCCGTAAGTAACAGATTTAATATGTTTAGATACATAATCTAGTTTTCCTTTACTTAAAAACATGAAACAAATATACAATCTAGAAAAATGACCCGTGGAGCGCAAAGGGTTCATTCGAGAGAATACATTTTATTTCGAGTTAAACGTGCTGTGTGTTCTCTCGAATAAACACAATTATGTTTCGTTTTTTGTTCGTTACCGAAGTGAATTTTGTCTATGAACCGTGTCTTTGGTATTTAATGCAAAATTATATTATAAAACACTGGCTTCCGCGTTTTAAAATAATTGAACTGTCAGCCAAAACAAAATACCTTATTGCATAAAGTTTTATTCACTAAGTAAAAACCAATATAATAATACCACAATTTTAAACTAAATTAATATAAGCTAAAAAAAAGACAAAAACCAACTCACGATGAACAGTGTCTATGGTCACTCTCTTATTCAATAAAAAAAATTCTCTTTTTCAATAACCTCAAACTTTCTCTATTCTCTCATCTAATACTTCGTCCTTTCTTTACAGAGAAGAGATAGAGTTCTTACTCGCTTGCTGTGAAACCAACCATGACGGCAAGTTGGATTACGTCGGCTTCTGCGACCGGTTCCACGAACCCGCGAAGGAAATCGGATTCAACCTCGCTGTGTTGCTAACAAATTTATCGGAGCATATGCCTAATGAACCAAGGTGAGTGTCAGCCACCTTTATAATTATACTAGCTGTCCTGGTAAATGTTGTTTTGCCATAGGAAAGTGCTGCTTATCATCCAAGGGTATTAAAATAGCCTACGATCTATGTCCAGACTTATCACTTTATTTACTTAATTGGCGAGAAAACCGTAGCATGTCTACACACCTGTGTTTGGCTGGCCTGTTGGTCTAGTGGTTAGTGACCCTGACTGCTAAGCAGGAGGTCGTGGATTCGATTCCCATCCAGGACAAATTTTTGTGTGATGAGCACGTATAGATTTCTGGAATAGTTAGTCACTTGGTACTTAAAAATGTGGACAACATCACATACATTGCTCCGAATCCAATGTAAGTAGCTAACAAAGGTACCCCGAACACCAGCTAAAAAGCTGGTAAAACCATGGAGAAACCCCACAAAAAAACTAAGCAACATTGGGACCGAAAGTTTTATTCAAAGTTTTTTTATTTATCTATTCAGGTTGGCCCGTTTCCTGGAGACTGCGGGCTCGGTGCTGAACTACTTCGAGCCGTTCCTCGGCCGCATCGAGATCATGGGCGGCTCCAAGCGGATAGAGAGAGTCTACTTCGAGATCAAGGAGTCCAACATCGAGCAGTGGGAGAAACCACAGATCAAGGTAAGGTTCAGTTATAACCGGTAAAAAAAATGTTCTTCTCGTATGCTTTTAATTTATTACAACTAAACTAGGAAATATTTATGGGACGGTAGAATTTAAAGACTTAACTCAGTAGTCATATGTGTTATAAATATAATGTTTTCTCTAAAAACTTTTAAGTTTACTTTTCTGTTACGATAAACACTACTCACTCAGAATAGATACAAAATCCAAAAAGGATACACGAAACTATAAATAAGTAAATACATAAATTAAAATTATAATTAAAATTTATATAACTAAAGTCCGTATAACTAAAGCGAACTTAAGTTCATTGTCAAAACGAAATGATCTAACGAATGATGTCTCTTTACCTTGCTGGCACTAAAACTCTATCTACTCTACACTACTGCTCTATCATAAGCTGATACTTTGACAATGACTGCAAATACATCACTTTACGGGCTTTAAACGTATCCCCTTCATTCCAGGAATCAAAACGCGCCTTCTTCTACAGCATCGTAACTGAAGGAGGCGACAAAGAGAAGTTAGAAGCGTTCGTAAACTTCTGTGAGGACGCCATCTTTGAAATGACGCACGCTTCGGGACTCATGGCTGCTTCGGAAGAGTCCGCAGGCGGACCTAAGAATAGGGAAGCCAGTTATATGTATATGGGAGATGATGATGACGAAAGGTAAGTGTTATTTACCTTCTTTGAAGTGGAAACTTCTTTAACGGCGTTGTGCATTTTTTGGGATGGGTTAAAAAGCGACCCAGAGCGCTTGCGTGAGTGTGCGTGTGTGTTTGTACTACAGCTAGCTACGCGCATCCACGGATGATAAAAAATTCGTGTATATAAAGAGTTTAAAATATGGATTTAGAAAAGTGCATCTATTAATCCTATTTTATTTACTAGTTTTCACTTCTGCCGGCACTCTCAGAGTGCTACCCGTTGTTTTTTTTTGGGGAGAAAAGCTTATGACTTCGACCCATGCCGAGGGTACTGCGTTGGACTTTCATCGACTAAAAAGACCCCGGTCCCACCCTTGCTACAGCCGGAGCTCGCTGGATCACTAGTGCATTCTCAGTGCTGCTCAGGCCTTGGTCCTCAGAGGACCCCTTCCAGAGGGGTGGAAGTAAAATATCCACCCCTCACTTTTTCCGAGAACGACGAGAACTCAGATTTCTATTACTGATCAGATTCAAATACACTTTTATTGCGTTCGTATTTAAATTTGGTGGTTACAAAATTAAAAAGATTCAACATGAAACCCGGTAAGGACATAGCATCAGAGAAAATATATCAGTGATCAATGCCCGTTCCTTCTCTATATGGGAAGAGGCCTGTGCCCAGCTGTGGGTTATTAAAATTTGTAGGCCGGTATTATTTTAAATGTCGTGGTGGCCTAGCGGTTCAATGACCGGATTCGCATGCACATGGTTGCAGGTTCGAACCCAGGCAAGTACCAATGTGACTTTTTCAAAGTTATATGTACTTTCTTAATCATTCTAAGACATCATTGACAAACGGTGAAGGAAAACATCGTGAGGAAACCTGGATTCCTAAATATTGGAATCTAAAATCGCCAACCCGCAATGCAAGCGTGCAAGCGAGCAAGCGTGGTGATCAATGCTCATCCCTTCTCTACACGGGAAGAGGCATGTGCCCAGTAGTGGGACGTTTATAGGCCGGTATTATTTTTTTATTATTATGTTAAAATATAGTCAAAATATATCATATTCCATTTTTTCTTTTATGTAACTGTATTTATGCCGTTTTTTTATTTTCAGAGCCGGCAAGGATCCATTCCGTCGAGGCTACCAATCAGTCAAAGACGGCATATCCACGGCATTCTCATCCTTATCTCCATCTAACATAAAGGCGAAAATCGCGGACATGCAACAAATGCCACCAGCCGAACTCGCCGTCGGCTTCTTCAAAATGTTCTTCTATTTATTCTATTATTTGGGTTATGGAGTCCTAGTAGTTGTTAGGTGAGTTTGAACCATATTTTGTGCGATATACGGTTGATTTTCGGGCGTCATGAGTGACTGGATCGTTTATGTTCCACGCTACGTTTGATGCACAGTCATTGGTAAATGCCTCACTATTTTGATTGTGTTATGGACATTAAAAGGCGGCAAATTGGTCTTTTCTCAAACATTGTTAAAGATTTGTACTTATTTTTCTCAATATAATTGTATTGAATAGTATACTAAAAAAAATTGAGACAAATTTGCCGATATTTTCTAAGGATACGTTATTTTATTAACATGTGACACTTTAAATATACGATACAAGGCAAAACACAAATAAAAACCTTACGCAGGCAAAGGCCTTTTCTAACGTACTTTTTGATTTTTATAAAAAAAAAAAAACTAAAATGATTCCAAAGTCCTGTGAAGCAAAGCCAGCGGTTAGGCTAACTACAATAAACTTCATAAAAAAGAATCGAACTTATATGGCCTTATTACAAAACGAGGTTTAACTAAAAATCACAGTTTAAATCTCTATAAAGTATGGTAAAACTACGGTTTAAACCTAGATTTTAGATAAACCGTTTTTTGTTATAAGGCCGATTAAGTTCAAAGTAAAGCTCATTAGATTTATAAATACGAGTAAAAAAAAATCTTTAAAGCAGTCACAAGTTAATAAAGTAACGTATAACCTTTAAAAAACACTTTGTGAAGTTTTCATCCACATTAAGCTTCTTAATTTTCCTCACAATTATTTCCACACATTTCTCTATCAGGTGTAAAAAGTTGTATACATTTAGCATATCACGGTACTCTTTTACGAAGTTCTATGAAGCTGTCAAAGCCTGCGCTAGTTTAAGTCAGGCTAAAAGCAAAAAAGTACTCAATTATAATAGACCTATTGTACCACTTTTTACCAGTCTAGCCTAACCTTCCAAAAAAATAAATGTAATTTTTTAAATTATCAAAAATATACTAAAAACTTCAAGAATTCTAACATTAATTACTTGCTTATTGATCGAGTTACAAGCATTTCAATATTGGTAATTAGACAGAAAGAGATATATAAAATGTGACGTCATATTATAAAACTATCATACTAATCTGGGGCTGCCCCGTACAAGTCGTCGTTTTGCGAAACTTTAAAAGCTTTCAACTTTTTTATTCGTGTATGAATTTATAATGTTATTTCGCAATTTTGCTTATTTTACGACTATTTTTAGAAAAAAAATATTTCTTAAATCCATATTTCAATAGGAGTCAAGTACCCAATTAAATGTTATAAAACAACTATTAGTACAGAATTGTATTTATTACTAACTACCCGTGAAAAGCTGGAGCGGGTCCACTAGTGTTGTATTAGTTATCGATATATGCTAAATGGATACACCTTTAAACCGAATAGTATTTAAATTGTAGATATACGTAGCCATATATATTAAAACAGCATGATCTGTGAATTAAATGTTATCACCCTAATTATTAATTATACAAGCCTATAACTGTCCCACTGCAGGGCAAGGCAATTAAAGTGGAAATCAGTGTTTAGATATAAAAAAAATATCTGCCGTACGGGAAGACGTTAATAGTCACGGGATTGCTTATATTATAGATTTAGGTAAGCTACCTTTAAAAATTTTAAGATTTTTATTAACTTACCTAAATCACTGCACCTAGAGTCATTAGATTAGTTTAACGATTCTTGAGCGCCATCTTGGAGTTTATATGAAACAAAATCATTTTGATTTTGATCACTAAGGAATCCCTGAAAATTTCGCGTGTTAAAGCGCAAAACACGGTTAAATGGTCAAGACAAACAAGTATATAACAAAATAAAAGGAATTAGCACAATAAAAAAAATGTGGACCAATATTTTAAATAGGTAATTTGAAACAACATCACATTATATAGTTCTGGACCCAAACTAAGTAGCTTGTTATAGAATCAGAGACAACGAAGGTACCACAAAAATCTAGTCCCGAGAAAATGTAGAAAAGTGGTTTTAAACATTGACACGTCTGGGTATCGAACCCGGGACCTAAGAGTTGGCAATACCTTGAAAACCTGACTGCGGATCGTCTTGACTAATCTTACTTATGCGTCTATTAACATCTTTGAGTACGGCAGTATGTGTATTAGTGTACAATCTGTGTAGCACTGAAAATAAATGCTAAAATATAGTTTTTTATGTGTTAAGCTATTAAGAATAGTATACAATACTCAGTGTTGTCGTAGAAAAAACTATAGCACTTCTATCGCTTAGAATTCTTCCGCGATACCACTAATAACTAGTTAAAAAGACTAGCACTAATTACGTGTTTTAGCACACTTCACAAACGATGGTACATTAGAATTTAAAACACATATTGAAAAAAAGAACTTTTTGTAATTAAACGTTTATAGTAAACCTTTATTAGACAAATAGTATTTTCTAGTATTATTTGGAAAAAAAAAGTGCTCGTGTTCTTTGGAGAGTTTAGCAAAAAGAGTTTGACGGAGACCTGGGGCGCATCAAAATTAAATTTCAAAAAGAAGAGGAAACAAAGAAATCTTCCTTAAAATCTATCTTTTTTACTTTTATCATTTCTGAAAAAGTCTCATGAGTTTTGAATTCGAAATGTTCCATCAAAATTGTAATATTGACACAACAAAATAAATACTAAAGAACCACCGCACAGGTACATATTTGGCGTTCTCCTGGGATTAATGCGGGGACCTCAAGTCGAGGAACCACCGGCGGAACCATCGGAGGAAGAGAAAATCGGTCAGTTAAGGCACAGGTTGCTAGCCCCACAAAGTAAGAGACCCTACAGGTATTACGTGTGCCGCTTCGCACGTCACGCGTTTGGTCACTGGGGGAGATAGTACAGGTAATGTAGGTAGTTATGCAACAGATTAAAATACAGATAATATATTAGAAGTTGGGTATAAGAACAGAAATTAGAGAAACAAATAATGTATGAAAAATTAATGAACGGTATTTTTTTTAAATTGAAGTTCTAATGTGACTTTGAATTCATATATAGAGCAGATTTTTTGCAGTAATAAGCATCTAAGAATTATTTCCGCTGTGATTGTAGGTACCTATATTTTGTTTCAATTTACTTCATAAATAACTCTGTCTAAAAGTACATTTAACTCAAAATGTTCTGAATCCAATATGTATATAGAATTCAAACTAATTTCTTAATTATAATAGCCATACATTTAATTTTGAAAAGTTATTTCGGCAATACATTTTTTTTAATCTAGTTGGTTTACTAAAGATAGCTTTTTCAGAATTAATTTAAAAAAAACTAGCTTTTGCTCGCGGCTCCACCCGCGTGGGCGCCGGTTTTCTCGGCAAATTATAGCCTATAGACTTCCTCAATAAGTGGGTTATCTAACAGTGAAATAATTGTTCAAATCGGACCAGTAGTTCCTGAGATAAGCGCGTCCAAACAAACAAATTCATCAATATTAGTATAGATTATTGAGTCAGCATTATTAGAAAAGACAGTGGCGCCACACAGTGACCAAACGCAACAACAACAAGAACACATAATCGCCAAACGCAGGTTTATTAATAACACCTAATTGTTTCAAAATTATTATTAATTTATTGGCATTAATATTGTAATAATTATAACATTCAATGGTGTAACAAATCTGCTTTTGGGTTACAGGTAAGATAACATGGTGGGAAATATATGTGTGATTCATGCGAAAGTATTATCTGACAATCCAATTTCAACTCTTTATTTTTTTATTCTTTAAATTTTAGGGACTTTTAAACACAGCTTATATCAGTCCCATCGTAACCTAATACAAGATACAAACAAATAAGATCGATATTTATCAGGGTCATAAAGTTGAACAACTTTCTTGCATCTTCAGAGTTTCACCTCTTTTTTTGGGGAACTCCTTGAAGTCCAATTTCAGTGATCGTTTTTTAAGTTTACTAGTATTCGTCGCATATGGGTCGCATATTATTAGTATTCGTACTAAGCTAATTGTTTGTGTTACAAGTGGGTTCAAGTCCACGAGCAATGGGTGGGAATGGGATTCGACCCGGCAACGCGATCGCAGGTTCAACCCCTAGCCATTAGGCTACCGCCGGTTTCGTACTGTAGGTTAAACAGCGACTATAATCAAGATTTAATCGAGTACAAAAACAATGTTTAATTCGAAAAGACAAAAAAAAAACAGTATGAAGGATCTAGTCATTTTAATTTTTGAATTTTTTTTCGGGGTGAAATATTTTCAACCCACGCTGAGGACACGGCGTGGGGATATGTCGGACTTTCACCGACCAAAAACACCCCGGTCCCGTCTGTACCTTGGCCGGAGTCGTGGAATCACTCGCGCATTATCCGCTCGGCTACGCACCCACTATAACTTTCAATCTTCAAAACCTGATAATACTTTTGTATAAATTGCACTAATTTCCTCCCAAAATTCATACATGGGACTGAATAAAATACAAAAAGGAAATGCAGAGCTTGATAAATGTATATAACTTAATGTTGTGTTGTAAAATATTCGATGTGGTACACTTAATAATAATTTAATTATTCTTACAAGAAATTGAGTATCCTTTCTTTATGAAATCTTTAAAAATTTGGAGTAAACAAATGAACGTTCAGAATGTTATGAAACTATTTACACTAATATTGTAAAGGCGAGTTGTGAGTGTTTATGTGTGTGTATGTTTGTTAACTCTTTACGCACAATCGGCTGTACCAGTTTTGATAAAATTTTGTATGAGGTAGCCCTGGCTACAAAGTAACTTACGCTACATTGTATCCCGAGAAAATTAAGTTATCTGGTAAAATGCGGGTGGCACCGCGGGGCGCCGCTTGATGAGCTTAAATTGCATTAAGATCGTTGCAATAAAGGTCTGACCAGCCCCATAACTGAGAGAGAAATCGTATTCTATGATTTGCGGTAATAATAGAAGTTGAGGATATTTTTTTGCGAAATAGAATTCTAGTGAAATACAAATAATATCGATACTCTCTTTTGTAATTTAACCACTTAAGACTAAGGCCCAGTTTTTGATCCTGAGTTAACTGCACCAATGGTTAAATATACTAAGAAATTGTTTCAAACCGCGTTTTTTCATCGATTATTAAGATATCAAATGATTAAATTAGTTGAAGAGTTAATTATTTAGCCATTTTCTAGAATCAAAATTGATAAATTAACGCGGTCTACCGAAGATTTAATTAGCATATTTAATTAATTGGTTGAGTTAACTCGGGATCAAAAAACTGGGCCTAAGGAGACAAAAAAAATGGCTGGTTAGCTTCAGAAAGGAATGAAAACATGAAAAGAAAGCTAAAAAATTAATAGGTTATCAGTAACTTATTTTTCGGCGGTCCCTCCACTTTTGCTCCAATTTCCATTGATGGAGAACCACTTCCAGTTGCTCTGATTTTTGCTATCTCGGTTCCGTCATTCAAAATGATGGAGAGATTGACCGGGATATTAAGCACAGAATCAGCTCAGGTTGGCTTAAATGGCGACAGATGACTGGGATGATATGTGATCCTAAGATGCCCGTAAAGCTGAAAGGTAAAATGTATAAACAAGCTATAAGACCAATATTGATGTATGGTTCAGAATGCTGGACAGTGAAAGCGACTGATGAAAGACGATTGCATGCAGCGGAAATGAGAATGCTTCGATGGATGACTGGAGTGACGAGATTAGATAGGATATGGAATGAGTATATTAGAGGAAGCTTGAAAGTAGCGCCTGTCAATGAAAAGGTGAGAGGTAAGCGTTTGTCGTGGTATGGACATGTTATGAGGAGAGATGCAAGTCACAAAACTAAACAAGTTATAAGTAGGACTGTGTATGGGTATATAAGCAGAGGGAGACCGAAAAAGAGATGGATGGATTGTGTGAAAGATGGTATGAGAAAGAAAGGAGTGGATGCCGCGATTACGAGTAATACTGAGGAATGGAAGGAAAATACGCATTGTGCCGACCTCATATGAATGAGATAAGGGCAGAAAGAAGAAGAAGTAACTTATTTATTTTATCAAATATTAACCTTATTAATAGAAATCTTGAAGATGTTAAGCAACTGTAACAGATTCTCAGCATTTTTTTTCTCTATACTATACTCAATATATTCTGTCCTGAATTTGAATTTATTACCTGCTATACAATAGCTGAACAACTAGGCTTTTATAAATAAGGAGCGTCAATATGCAAGGCTGGTCAAAATAGCCAGTTCTGTTGTATAATTGTAACACTTTTATTATTCAGGTTCGCGGCATCTCCCAGCTCTGCCGGCAGCTGATGATACGGGACAGATGCAGGTTTCAGCTTTCGGACTGGATATCACTAAAGAAGACAATGGACAGTAAGTATTTTGAGTTTATTTGACTTGCCTAATGGTCTAGTGGTTAGTGACAATGACTGCTAAACCAGAGGACGTCGTGATGTCCGACCACGACGTGGGTTAAATTCCCACCAAAGACAAATCTTTGTGTGATGAATATGAGCATTCGTGTCGGCGTGTCATTTATCTAATTATTTATATTAATTTTAATAGATTGCGTATATTCATCGAGGTAATCAGGTGCATAAAATTGAACAACTTTCCCCAAGGAACATAGTTCGACATCTTAAAATGGAAAATTAACTTTTCATACTAAGTGACAGGTCACGTGACTTATGTTTGTATGAAAACATGATTTTCAATTAAGGAACTAAGGAAAAATTCGGCTCGGAATTGATTCCAAAATGTTTATTTATGCAGAGGAAAACATTTTGAATAAATTGTTAACTAATAAATAAGAATAAATTCGGTAATGATTCTACTGTAAAGGTTTTTTTTTCTAAGCAATTTGTCTAATAAATCTATCTTTTTACATTATTTTATTATGTTGGGCCAAACCTTAATTTGCGAAAAATTTAATACTCATAAAAATTTGCATTTTTTTTCCATAATTTTTAACATATCCATTTATTTGTTTCGTAGGATACAAGTAAAGCCGCACGAGTCGCCTAGTACATCAACGCCCTCTTCTGGTGAGGAGGCGGAGGTGTCGCCTGATGAGAACGCCGACCATTCAGAGGAACAGAGACCGCCGTCGCTTATAGACCTGCTCGGGTGAGATACATCATAATATCTTACAAATCTTAATAAACTAAATCTTAATTTCGCAAAAAAATAAAAATTCTTCTGCTGCCTAGCCTTTTACCAAGCTATGTTGGAATCGACTCACGATATCATAGTTACCTCGCGTAACTTAAAGTAAAACATAATTTAAAAAAAAAAAACGACGCCCTCACTAAGGAATTTAATCCTTGTGTCGCGGGGGTTTCACATACATTCAAATCACATGCACAAAGAACACCTAGACTTGTAACAAGCATTTGTGGATCACACAAATACTTGTCCCATGCGGGTATCGAACCCGCAGCACGTCGCGCACAGTGGTCATTAGCATGGTGACCTATACCACTCGGCTATCCGTGCAGTTAAAATTTATTTACTTAACTCTTGTTTGTTGTATACAGAGGCGAACAAGCGAAGAAACAAGCTCAGGAGAGGATGGAAGCGCAAGCCGCTCAACAGGCCGCCATGTCCGCTATAGAAGCTGAAAGCAAAAAGGTAAATAAACAATATTTATGTAATTAACATATATACAGGATAATTTTTTATGGAGTGCGTATATTCAACGAGGCAATCAGGTGCATAAAACTGAACAACTTTTCCTAAGAAACACAGGTCGAAATCTTAAAATTGAAAATCAATTTTCATACAAACATAAGTCACGTGACCTGTCACTTTGTATGAAAAGTTCATGTTCTATTTTAAGATTTCGACCTATGTTCCTTGGGGGAAGTGATTCAGTTTTTTGCACCTGATTACCTCGTTGAATATATGCACTCCTTTTAAAATAATCCTGTACAGACTATATGCTGGTCCGGATGAAGCGATTAGACACGCGCGTTTTAAATCGCGCGATCGCGGTCCACATGCAGTCGCGCGTTTCTCGCTCGCGCATGAATCAAATTCGGTCATATGAGAGCCTCATTCGGTCGCCGGCCTCGGCCAGTGATGGCGCGTGGGAGAGAGCCATTGATGTTAAATGTGAAATACAGGCTGATATTATAGCTTTTGCCAGGCTATTTCACCGTATTCATGATAAGATGTAATTCCAATTACAATATTATGTTAAGATAGTGGATTAGATATATTAGAGGAAACTTGAAAGTAGCGCCTGTGAATGAAAAGGTGAGAGGTAAGCGTTTGTCGTGGTATGGACATGTTATGAGGAGGGATGAAAATCACGTAACTAAAAAAGTTATAAGTATGACTGTGGATGGGTATATAAGCAGAGGGAAACCGAAAAAATATGGATGGATTGTGTGAAAGGTGATATGAGAAAGAAAGGAGTGGACGTTGCGATGGCGAGTAATAGAGAGGACTGCCTCGTTGGTCTAGTGGTCGCAAGCGCGACTGCCGTGAACGAGGTCTCGGGTTCGATTCCCGGGTCGAGCAAAAAAATATTTACTGAGTTTATAAATTCTCAGTACCGCTCGGAGTCAGGAAGTGTGGCGATGTTTACATCCCCGTGCCTCGGAAAGCACGTAAAGCCGTTGGTCCTGCGCCTGATCCCTCTCCGGTCGTGTCGGTCAACCGTCCCATCGGACTATGAGAGTGAAGGAACAGAGAGTGCACCTGTGTTTGCGCACACACTTGTGCACTATAATATCTCCTGCGTACATGGCTGATCTCACTAAAGATTGGCCGCCGAGGCCGAAATTCGGTCGGGAGATTATTATTATTATTATTATAGAGAGGAATGGAAGGAAAATACGCATTGCGCGTATGGGATTGCGTGAATGGGATGAGGGGAGGAAGAAGAAGAAGAAGATAGTAGATTAGATGTAATTATAATGATTAATTTGTTTAAAGCGATTCATCTTGTCTTATCTGTAATCTTAGAAATATTTTTTTTACTTTTTTTATGTAAAAAGTATAATCGGAAGAAAAAGTTATCGGATATCATTCTGCGCATATTTTTTTATAGCTTAAGATATAAGTAAATATCATGCTTCTATATCATTAAATTCATAAACATTTATATCATTTAACGCAGCTTGGACGATCAAAAGAATTCATAAGACCGAAAAAGGTAACAAACATTTTTATAACATTTTCATCCACAAGTTTAGGATTTCTGGATTCATTTTTAACATATTTCGCCTAAAAATTATGTCATCATCTACCAATTTTCCCAAGCTATGTTTGTTACCCGTTTTTTTTTTATTTTTTATATTTATAAAAGATTACTAGCAATGTGGGTCGCGACAAGTCCGACGCCCTAGCTACCGCCTCTTCAAATTTGACATAGATTGACGGTACCTGAAATTTTACAAGCTCTTGTGGGTTCATAATCTCTGGCTAAATTTATTTTATATTTATGTATATATATATTTATATTTTTAGGCAGTACAAGGACCAGCGCCCTCAGCGTTATCCCAACTGGACCTGTCGCAGTACACCCGCCGCGCCGTGTCCTTCCTGGCACGTAACTTCTACAACCTGAAGTACGTCGCGCTGGTCCTCGCCTTCTGCATCAACTTCGTGCTGCTGTTCTACAAGGTCAGTGCTAACAGGTCAAATTTACTAATGCTTAAACTGGATATAGCTGGTTTTGGAATTGAATGTCAAACGAACGTTTCAAACTGATGAACCAATGGGGGTTATCGTGTGTTGAAAAATTATCAGAGGTCGCATAAGGTCTATATACAGGAATAATTTAAAATGAGTGCGGATATTCAAGGAGGTAATCAGATGCATAAAACTGAACAACTTTCCCCAAGGAACATAGGTCGAAATCTTAAAATGGTAAATGAACTTTTCATACAAAGTGACAGATCACGTGACTTATGTTTGTATAAAAAGATGATTTTCAATATTAAGATTTCGACCTATATTCCTAGGGGGAAGTTGTTCAGTTTTATCACCTGATTACATCGTTGAATAAACGCACTCCATAAAAAATAATCCTGTTTAAGCTAGTGGACTTTTTGTAGTGATAACCGACGTCCAAATGAGTGGAGCTGTGAGAAAAATCTAGTCAACCTATATAAAAAATAGTAGTTAATAATATTTTTATTCTCAGGTGTCTACGTTGACGGTGGAAGGTGACGAGGGTTCTGGTTTGGGTGCCATTATCCGGGGCTCCGGCTCTGGTTCAGGATCTGGCAGCGGAGATGGTAAGCCTAAAATAATTAATTGAAAAAAAATTGTCTGGAAAATGATATTTTCTAAAAAAAATTGCACAACTTCAAGGGTAGGGCTTGCGACGTCATAAGTAGGCGATAATAGTAGCTACATGTGACGTGGCCTGCCCCCACTCCTTAACTTTAATTCAGTATATCTACTAAGAAAGCGTTATTTCGAAACAGCGAAAAATACCTGTCTAATATATTTTCAATATCTAAAATGCCTATTTAAATGCATCCATATCTTTCTGCGTAGGGACTTTCCCGCCTAGAACCAACCTTACTTACCGTATATACGAGAAACGTACCTCTGGTTAATTGAGCTCCATAATCGGATTAGTAAAAGTATTTTCCCATTAGAAAAAGTCGGCCAGTGACCATGACACGGCGACAAAGGCTTCGAAACGTCGGGAACTAAAATTAAAATAAACCGCGATAGAATCCGTTTAAAAGTAGTTTTATTTCAATCACATTCGCGTAAACCTTAGAAAACAAAAGTATTTTATTTAATTTTTAACTCAATATTTTTGTATGTCGTGCAGATAAGCACAACTTTCTGTATTTCTAACCTACAACTACCTATATTTAAGGAGTTACCATCATTTACATGTTATGACTATTCTTTGAAAATGCTGGTTAACATAATTATTGTTTTCTGAGGTTTACGCGAATATTAGACATTGAAATAAAACTACTTTAAAACGGATTCTATCGCGGTTTATTTTTTATATTAGTTCCAGACGTTTTAACACCTTTGTGAACCCAGAATCCGTTTTAAAGTAGTTTTATTTCAATGCTGGCTAACTTGCAATTGGCGACTGTTTAACTCCATGACATAAGTATAATCGCAATCTCGAGATCTACTATAGAAGCTTTTGGTGAACCTCTTTAAAAACAAAAAAAAAGTTATTTTACTCAAACGCTACTGATTTGATTACGGAAATTCAATGCGTTTAGGTGTTTTGTATATCGGACTGTCTGCATCAACTTACGTTGCTGACTGTACCATGTCTCTGATGAATAATTACATTATGTTCTACGATTTATTAGATATCTTTGTACAGGTGGTAGCGGTGAATCAGCAGAAGACGAAGATCCCTTAGAAGTGGTACATATAGATGAAGACTTCTTCTACATGGAGCACGTTATCAAAGTCGCCGCCGCACTCCACTCGGTCGTCTCCCTGGCTATCCTCATCGGCTATTACCATCTCAAGGTAAAAAGAAAAACTTTATTGACACAGAATACATTTCACACTTAGTTTGTGGAACAGTAGAACTGTGCTATCAAACACAATTCAAAATGAATACGTCTGACGTATTAACTAGGCCAAGGCTGTACCTTAGATGGAAGGTCCTTAATAAAAATTTTAAATCATAATAATATCTTAAATAACACAAACACGGCCATTGATCCCAAAATAAGCACAGCCTATTAAATTAATACATCTTTGACAGTCGTTAAGTAATTACAATTCTGACAACCAGTCTTACAATAGGATACTGTATTACCTAGCAATGGGTTGTGGACGTCAGATAGGCAGTCGCTCCATGTTAAATATATTCATCTAAATCCGGTAAGACTGGAAGCCGACCCCAACATGGCTTGGGAAAAGGTTAGGCAGAAGAAGAATAAAAAAAATCATTTACTCCCATTTCAAAAAAAGCTGTTCAAACGGCTTTATGCACACTCTTATCTTACATTAGCTTTGATAAAAGTGTTGTACTAATAATGACATAAAATATTACAGGTTCCACTGGCTATCTTTAAGCGCGAAAAGGAAATCGCTCGAAAACTGGAGTTCGATGGCTTGTACATCGCCGAACAACCAGAGGATGATTTCTTCAAGAGCAACTGGGACAAGCTAGTCATATCTGCCAAGTAAGTGGATCAGAATGCAGTTTTGTCTCTTAAATTCTCACTCAATTTCGTTATGAATGAAAATGAAGATTGTTTTGAAATTATGCAAATACAAATATTAGCATAAATTAATTTTTAATAAATATATACCTACATAACATAATATATTATGACTGCACGGATAGCCGAGTGGTATAGGTCACCACGCTAATTACCACTGTGTGCGACGTGCTGCGGGTTCGATCCCCGCATGGAACAAGCATTTGTGTGATCCACAGATGCTTGTTCCAAGTCTGGGTGTTCTTTGTGCATGTGATTTGAATGTTTGTGAAACCCCCGCGACACAAGGATGAAATTCCTTAGTGCGGGCGTCGTTTTTTTTAATTAAAAAAAAAAAAAAAAAAAAAAAGATATTGTATATTTTTCGTGTTTCTACTTTCCGTGTTCTTCATTTTATGCAAAAATCTGATATTTCAAGTGTACCTATATTTATTAGTACAAATAGCATAGTAATTTAAAAAAGTTATGGAAATATAAAACTTATATGAAACTTATTTACCTTTCATCTAATCTCCTTGACTTACATTACATAGTAAGAACATAGTGCCCAATGCAAATTTCCACCAATCAGAGAGCATAACGCGGTAAACCTATTCGTATCATCAATGTTACGTAAAACAAGTAAAAAAAGACCATGAGAAAAGAAGTAATCCAGTTTTCAAGCAAAAAATATTTACTGAAAACGAAATGTATGTATAGTACCTAATGTACAGCGAAATTTGATAAAAAAAACTAAAACTAAAAGTATAAAACTCGTTTCAGATCGTTCCCCGTAAACTACTGGGATAAGTTCGTGAAGAAGAAAGTTCGCGCGAAGTACTCGGAGACATACGATTTCGACTCCATCTCCAACATGCTCGGCATGGAGAAGACCTCCTTCTCCGCCCAGGAGGAAGAGGGCAGCAAGGGACTCGTGCACTAGTGAGTATATTCAATCATATTCCTGCACGAACAGCCGAGTGGTATAGGTCACCACGTTAATTACCACTGTGCGCGACGTGTTTCGGGTTCGAAACTCGCATGAGACAAGCATTTTTGTGATCCTCAAATGCTTGTTCCAAGTCTGGGTAGTCCGCGAAAATTTATAAGGTACTTCCTGTTGACCAAGAACTTTGAAATTTGGCAAGGACTATTGTCTTATACTACAAGTACAGGAAAAAACCTGAAACTATACAAGTGTAATTATATCATAAAAAATATGGACTTTGCACTTTGCTTTAAGTTGCACTTTTCCGGTTTTTTTAATCCGGTAGTTCCAGACATGATTGTGCGTTTAAAAAAAAAACAATAAAACATCTTCCACTATGAATATTCTAAGTACCTATACTTGTGTAACCGAAGGGTTTATCTTTCCTAATGGGGTCATAGGTATTTATTGTATGGAGTTTATAAAATTTCAGGTAATTGATGTGATAAATTGGATATCAATTATTCAATGATCTCTGTAAACCGACTCTACACCAAATGTGTTCTTTACCCTCTTTTGAGTAAATATATCCTTTCGGTATCTCCCTGTAGACATAAAAATAAAAAATCTCAATTTCCACAGCATCATAAACATCGACTGGCGCTACCAGGTGTGGAAGGCGGGCGTCACGATCACAGACAACTCGTTCCTCTACTCTCTCTGGTACTTCTCGTTCTCCGTGATGGGCAACTTCAACAACTTCTTCTTTGCCGCCCATCTCCTAGATGTCGCTGTTGGATTCAAGACGCTCAGGACTATATTGCAGTCCGTAACGCATAATGGAAAACAGGTAAAGTAGAGACTATGCTATGGCTCATACCTCAAAAGCAGTCTTTCGTAAGGATCTTTTTAGCCTTGAAAAAGGCTTTGGACTTGGCCCTGAGAAGGGCCTTTTACGATTGTGGGTTGCCATTGATCGTGGTGAAATGATCAGCCAATCTGCGTTACCGACTGAGCTGTCCTCGTTTTGCCCAGGGTGCGCCGGGTGTGTAAAATGTAATAGTATACCACTCGGGGAGGCTCCTTTCTTGCACCCCTCAAAAGCAGTAATGGAACCCATAAAATAATAATAAAAAATCTTTTTATTGATACGGAGTTCCATATCATCTTCGTGGGCAAGACCGGCTCGCACTTGGCCGGTAATTTGCTTTATCAATGTATCAAGTTAAAAAAAGTCCTGCCACTACTAACAACATATTTCATCTCTTCCAGCTGGTGTTAACGGTGATGCTTCTCACGATCATAGTGTACATCTACACGGTGATCGCGTTCAACTTCTTCCGCAAGTTCTACGTACAAGAAGAGGATGACGAGGTCAACAGGAACTGCCATGACATGCTTACGGTAAGGACTCGGTATACAGTTTGTACTTAAAACTCTGCTGTTCCTAGTAAGACCGTATATACCTACCCTTTAACTCGGGAAGGCGTGGTATAGAGTTCAAATTAAAAAGTTAAAAAAATACAGAATTATATTAATATATTTAGATCCCAAAAAACCTACATTTCTACGCTCTCAGGGGAATTACAATGTATAGAAGAATATGAAGCGGCGGTAGCCTAATGGCAAGGGCGTCGGACTTGCGATCATATGGTTGCGGTTTCTCATCCCACTCATTACACTACCGACGTGAGGCGTCGTGAACCCACTCGTAACACAAGCATCTTAGCTTAGCACGAGGGGTTAACGAGATTACTAGTAATGTGCGACCCACATTGCTAGTAATCTGATTTAAGAAAAAAAAATTACTGTTTTCCGGATTTGTGGGAAGCGGCTCAAGATCGAGGTGCCTGGTTCAGGTTGGGGGAGACCTTTGCTCAGCAGTGGGACAACTAAAAGATTAAAATAAAAAAGAGGGTAATATTCGTTGACCTAGAAATATGAAATTTGCCAAGCAAAATCGTCTTAAACTACAAGTACAGGAAAAAAACACATTATACATTTGTATATCATAGAAAATATAGTCTCTGTGCAGAATCATTGGTGGGCGAGTTCGATTCGCACTTGTACGGTTTTTTTTCTTTTCTATATCTAACCCTCTCTTACCCTTTTTTATCATATTGGTAAATAAAGGTATTTTTTCAACCAGTGCATTATTTATGTCTTCTGTTCCACAGTGCTTCGTGTTCAACTTGTACAAGGGCGTGCGAGCCGGCGGCGGTATCGGTGATGAGTTGGAGCCACCGGACGGTGACGACAGCGAGGTCTACCGCATCATATTCGACATCACCTTCTTCTTCTTCATCATCGTCATCCTGCTCGCTATCCTGCAGGGTAAGTCTATTCCATGGTGCCAAGCCCACGATGACACTGGATAATCCAGTGTCACCAGATTCAGCTGAATAATAATACCAGCCCATAAATATTTTTATATAGTAAATCTAAAATAGGCGCTTTAGAAACGTTACCTTTCAAACTGAATGAATAGGTGCGCGGTTCCAAAGTGTCATTCCTATGGAAAAGAACCGGCAAGAAACACTATAAATCTATAATGTATGACTATTAACAGCTATCCAAAAGTATATTCATTTTCTGTAGTGTACTGAATAATTAAATTCATTCCATCATAGCACAGCAGTCAAATATATTTCTTCCATTCAACTGTTTTAATATATGTGTGTCGAATCAGGTTTGATCATCGACGCGTTCGGAGAGCTCCGTGACCAGCTGGAGTCGGTG
Organism: Plusia festucae; assembly: GCA_950381575.1. Classification (NCBI taxonomy): domain Eukaryota; kingdom Metazoa; phylum Arthropoda; class Insecta; order Lepidoptera; family Noctuidae; genus Plusia; species Plusia festucae. The sequence continues at coordinate 5,929,595 of OX494455.1, forward strand.
AAGGAGGACATGGAGTCCAACTGCTTCATCTGTGGAATCAATAAGGATTACTTTGATAAAGTACGTATTATCGCACCTTCTACATACATAACTACGTCTTTTAAAATTTCTCGTTTTGCGCGGAACCCAATTACTTTTCAAAAATTAAAGTAGATTTAGTTTATATACCTCGTGAATAAAACTATCACATAGATTTTTTCTCAATGATTGTATTTTCAGTAACGATAAGCATGAAAAAAGTATAATGTTTATACATTTTTTTAACCAAGTCGGTTAAAAACTGTAGAAAATGATATTTTTCACAAATGATTGTTTCAATGTTGGCCTGTATGTTTGGTACGCGAAATATCCGGCAATTGTGGATCGATCTCAGAGGACGCCCCATTTCAATTTTAAAAATAAAGCGATTCAGGCCAACCTTTACCGGGACGGCATGGCGAGGGATTTATATTTTTACTAATGGGAATTCAAACGTATTGCTGTAGAAATACGACATAAATTGCTATGCTTTAAAATAAAAATAAGCGGCGATAGCATAATGGCTAGGGCGTCGGACTTGCGATCATGTGGTTGCGTGTTAGAATCGCACCCATCATACTACCGACGTGAACCCACTCGTAACACAAGCATCTTAGCTTAGCACGAGGGGTTAACGAGATTACTAGTAATGTGCGACACACATGGCTAGTAAAAAAAAAGCCGCGGTAACCCTTACGATGCCGTCCCGTTCTGCGTTGTCCTATTTTGTTTTTTAAGTAATTCAAAACAATTGAAAAGTACCAAGAATGTCTAAACGAAATAGCTTATTTTGTACTTACGTTTTTTTTTGCATTTAAGTATGTATAAACAATTATTTGTAGACTCTTCTGCTGCATAATATTAGTGTTGTTATAAATAAAGAAAAAAATATGACATATCGACGTTACTTCCCAGGTGCCGCACGGGTTCGACACGCATGTGCAACGGGAGCATAATCTGGCGAACTACATGTTCTTCCTCATGCATCTCATCAATAAACCCGACACAGAGTATACAGGTACATACAGACACTTCATCATTATATTATTAATCATTTCCCTCCATTATAATCATTCTTTAGCCTTTGAGGTTTCTATTCCAACCTAGCCTGAGCCTGCATTATGGCAAGACGACTGATAAACATACTTATATATTTCTAAATACAAACATGTTATAAAGGATTATTTTTCAATTTTAAGATTTCGACCCATGTTCCTTGGGGAAAGTGGTTAAGTTTTATGTACCTGATTACCTCGTTTATACCTCCATATAAAATAATCCTGTAGATAAATTATACACAAAAAATATCAAAAAATAATATCATTAATCATTATTGTTTTTGTAAGAATAGGGTTTAATGCCTTTTAAATTGAATAAAGATTTTTTTAAATCAAGCGCATCACATAAATATTTGTTCTAAGTGGGAATCGAACCCTCGACGTCCAGTTCAGCAGCATGACGTAATTATCCACCACTCAAGACTTAGTCGCAGTAGGGTATAATTGGGGATTCTGGAATCATTTGTTCTCGCTTCGCTCGAACTGCATGATCCCAGAATCCCCAATTATTTTTATCGAGCGATGACTAATCAGACTACAGACGATATGATTTATAACATAGGTATTGTTGATCCAGATTGATCTATTTCAAGTACAATGTGGCATCGTATACATAAATATACTAATAGGGTAGATATGATCCAACTTAGAACACAATGCATTAGCGCATATTCTAATATTGTAATTGTTTCAGACAGTTCTTAATATAATATATTCCTTTCACAGCAATCAAATAAAAACATTGAGGAAAATGTATAGCATGTTGCATCCAAGGATCGTCGTAAATCTCCCAATCTTCTATAACACCACCACATGAGAAACACGCTGCTTTATCATTTACACCGTTTCCAAAATAAAAAAATCCGGCTTCAGCCATTTCCATCACCAATCTTCTCCTTGAATTAGCCGTTGCCCAATAATGTCTAAACGAAATTTCACGCATTTTATACGCATTATACATGTCATAACGAGGGTTACATTTATTTTCAGGCATTTTCTATTCACTCACTATATAGTTCTTCATACAGATAATTATAAAGGTGAAATGACATCGTACTGCGGTAGCCAGCAATTTATAATTATTAACATTTGATGGAATTGGTAGGGATAGAGGATTTGAAAATTAAACAAGCAAATATTTATTTCATAAATGTATTTTCTATACACCATTTATTTATACATATTACATTTTTTAAAGCACATATTTTATTATGATAAATACAACTATAGACATCATGAGAATGTTCATATTTATTGTACAAACTTAAAAAATTAGGACAACCTTTATCTTCTATATTATTTATATTATTATTATTCAAAATATTTTTTAACCACAACACTTTTTCTAAACCTTTGGTGTAAATACTTTTATCTTTTAAAATATCTACAATCAAATTCTGATGATTCGAGTAGAGTATAAATCCATCTCTCCAGAATATTCTTCTATTATGTTCAATCCAACTGACTTGTCGTTTTTCTGGTTTCGTCAAATCGTAAAATGGAAATGGCGGCTTAAATAAAAACACCTGAATTTTGTTATTCAATAATACAGCAAATTCTTTAATGATAAATTCATTAGTTTCTGTTTTAAAACCTTGAACATCTACAATGGCTGTCATGATAATCTGCGCACTATGTTACTTAAAGGTTTATATTCCACAAGTCGATCATTAATAATTAAACAATATCCAGTTGTGTTATCTGGTATTGGCGCTAAACATTCAATCTCCAACCGTACATCTACGGGGCCTGTTTTCAAACTATCGTTTTGTCTTGAACAGTCTATAATAAAGAGAGGAGCCTTCTCCTTAAAATCGATCAAATTAAGCAAGGGGTCTGCAGGACAATTGTAATACGACTGACGAAATTTCACATACATTTCATATAATATATTGTATTTGTTCTCAGAAAAATTTAAGCTTAGAGGCTCGTAGGGATAATACTGTGAATTCAGAAATAGTGTTACGTTAGTAACCCCGCAGTGATCAAACAGAGAACTGTCTTTGGTTTTATTATTTTTTCTGTTGGTTTGCAAGCAAAAAATTACATATCGAGGTTTCTCTAATTGCGATGCAGTCTTAACTGACCAAGAATGTTTTGTAGTTTTAGGGAGCAAAGGATACTCATATAAATCCCAATTTCGAAACGCTATTTGAATAGGTTTATCTCTTTCCAAGTGTTTTAGTAGTGTCAGTCGTTCCCGGTCTGACACTTTTATATGTGGTACACGCCATTGCAATCTTTGTATGTCTATTTGAAAATGCACAATATCATCAGTTGCTATGATACTGTTTAAGTTAGAGTTACTTCTATTCAAAATAAGTTCATGTTTACAATTTATCACAATTTTATTGTAATCCTCAGCAAATCCTAAAATTTTATTAAGAGGTACAATAGCACTAAAATGACCATCACTTTTGAATCCATCTAGGTTCCAGCCCCACAAAGCAGCAACTTTATTTTCTCCATCATTCATTGAAACGTATGACTTTATTGTCGACGTTATTCCAGAATTTTTAATGCGATCTATTTCAATGCCATTTATTTCGTATCTGATATCTTGAAACAAAAACATAACAGGGTTGTTACTGAACGTAATATTTTTCTTAATCGGTTTTCCATCTTTGTCGAAGAACTTTGCTTGACCCTCGATGTAAATTGAACTGGCTGATGGTAACACGTATATGTCTTGTTGGTGTATGGGAATTCTGATTTCATCGTTTTCTCTAAAGCTGTTAGTGTAGGGATTGTATGTGTGGACTTCATAGCTTTCAATCGAACTATCGAAGTGAGGTAATTCAGTAATTTGTAGTATATTCATACTTTAAAACCTAGAGCTTTAAGAAAAGCTTTATTTGCTTCACTCAATTTCTTCACTTTTTTCTTACGTCTATGCACCTTAACGGTCGTAGATGGAATGAGACGTTTGATTTTCACAGGAGTGTTTTTATAATATACTATCATTTTATTTTTCTTAAATGAAGACGTAACTGAATATGTTCTTCACCAAAGTTAATACAGTTACCAAATTGATCAACAATCTTAACAGATATATATGAAATTATATTTTTGTTCACTGGGAAGTAAATAACGTTCTGGGGTATTTCTATGTAGCCGTGACTTGAAGCAGTATCAGATACGAATTCATGAATAAAATGAGTCGGTAATCCGTTGTGATATGAACCGTGCACAAGATCACATTCAATTCTGATTACAGCTGTTGAACTGGTGTTATTAACGGATACATTTGGTCTTGTTTTTAATACTGAAAAGTATAGTAAACCGCACTCGTATTGATCAGATAAATGAAGAGGTGGTTGAAAATATGAGACCAATTCTGATGTATTTCCAGAGATGGTAACCGTAGTAGACATGTTTGCATACTGAACTCTTTACAATGATCCTGTTTATTTTATTTCTTGATTATACCAAAAATTCTTTAAGAAATTTAAACATAGATGTCCACAGTTGAATGGGTGATCACGTTGTATGTTTTCATAATTATATTGAATTTTAGAACCTACATATTTTATAAACTCCTTTGGAGGTTTAAGATTTCCATAACTGTCGAAATACTCAACATAATCATTATATTTTGCATAGGCTACCCAATGAGAACCAGGGTTTTTAGAACTATCTAAATTAATAACTCCACATTCTTTTTTATATGGATGTTTAGGGAGCTCATCTCTCATAAAGACACCTCTAAAATAAGGAATTCTATTTCCATACTTTAAAATGTCAAAGTTAGTTAAGGCCCGTTTGGGTAGCCGATATTTTAGTTTTTTTCTTTTGACACGAAAATTCCCAGACCGTCCTTATGTGGTTTAAGATGTAGTCCTTTCCCAATACATAGAGCTTCCATTTTTTCATTGTGTCTTCTCGATTCCTCATACAGCTTTTTAGCCATTTTGAATTCATTTATGGTTTTGGCAATACCAGCTGCACCGCCTGCTAAAGCTCCTGCCGCTGATAATCCCGCAAAAATAGGAATCAGAGGTAGTACTCCCCCAGTTTTTGGAATAGGAATAACGCGAGGGAGCTTAATCGATGAATCATCAGCTAATTCTCTGGTAGCGGCAATAGCTAATTCTATAGCCATTTTCTTGCTCTTAGGTTTTAATTTTTTTATGTGTCTTTTTGCTTTTGTAATAACAGTTTTTAATTTACTTTTTAATCCTTTTCCAGATGTAACTTTTGGAGAACGCTTTTTCCTCAAACCAGAACCAGTTTTAATTTTTGCCGACATAGCCTTACTTACTAAGCGTGCCGCGAGTTTTTCGCCTATACTGGCATCGGAAGCAACCGCTCGCTGTTTCGCCATTTTTAACAAAATTAAATCAGCCTTATGTCGATCTTTTAAGTTTGATGACTTGTGATATGCAATATCGTGATCTTTGCAATATTCGTCCAACTTATTTACACCGTTATCTCCTTGGGTTAGTCTTTTTATTAATTTAGTACCAGGACCACAGTAATTATATCCTGGTAAGTGTAATTCAAATGGTAAATTATTAATAAGCCAATTGAGAAGACTACTCTCTCCAAAACACATTATACGACTGATGATTCCGGTTTGAATAATTTAATAAATAGTTATCGATTCCAGTTTGTTGTTAATATTATTTACAATATTAAGTGTATATATGTATAATAATTTATAATATTACATTCGATTTATCAATCCAACTGCTTTCAGCTGAAGACAAACCTAGCCATTTTACTAAAACTCTGTGACCTTTTCTTCTAAGAACTTTCTCAACTAGATATAAATCGGGATGTTTTGTTTTTTGAAGTTCTTGTGTGTAAAATGCACCTAAAATAGGGCGACCTCTGATAGTATCTTCGATTAAGTAAGTTATGGGAGCTGTTTTTTGTACTTTACGAATTTTAAATATTTCCGTTGACCAGTTGGGCGTGTAACCTTTTTCAAATGTTCCTTTGTATTTACTGATACGCACATAATCACCTACTTTGTACTTGCTTTTTAAATTATATTTTTTTAGCAACTTTAAATACCTTTCTAATATCATTTTTTTATTAATATTGTCCACATTAGCAGGAATTTCATTAATAGTGCGATGGTGAGTGTGATTGTATTTGTAAATAACATCATTTAGGATATTATTTATCCAATTGTAATTGCCTTTTAAACTAAATTCCTTATAAACTTTAGATTTCAATGTCCTGATAAATCGTTCAACTATTGAAGCCTTTTTTGTTGAGAAGGTTGAATAATGGTTAATATTATATGATTTCATAATTTTCTGAAATTTGTAATTATAAAATTCTGCTCCATTATCCGTTTGCAGATTTTTAGGAACACGTCCTTTATCCAACAAATTTTTGAAAGAGTTACACAAATCTTCTTTGGTTTTACTTCTCATAGGAAAGGCCCAAGCATATTTCGAAAATGTATCAATAACGACAAGAATATATCTGTAATTTTTATTTTCTTTTGAAATTGATTGCATATCAATTAAGTCTGCTTGCCACAAGTCATCTATATCTTTCATGATAACATGTCTTCGTGGATAGTTCACCCTCGCATTTTTATGAATTTCATTTACCACGTCAGCTTTGCTCATGTTCACAATTCAGTATACTCGTACTTGTCTTGAACTCAGCTATTATACTGAATAAAAAGCATATTATTATGACTATTTATTGTTTAATTATATCAGCTTCTTTTAATTCTTCGATTATTGATAAAATTTCATTATCATGGTTTGTATTACCAGCATCTCGGGAAGCAATTAATAGTTTCAATCTGTCAACCAGTTCGTTAGGATCATCCCAATATACCAAGTCAGTGTTATTTTTGTATCTCTTTAGCGTTGGTAATCTTCCTCCAAATTTAGTGATAATATTATTGTTTAACGATTCAGAAAACAATGGTCTAATTATTTCACAATATTTTATACCTTTATCGCCTCTAATTTGTCCATTAGGATTGAAATCTCTCTTATGTGCATTTGTATAATGCAACATATCTTTATAGACAAGTTTATCTTTGCTCGATATTAGTTTCAAATCAGGTTTTCTTCGAAGTAAAAGTTCTTTTAAACCAGGGGTTAAATTGTAGCTTTTGTCGCCAACTTTAATTAAAATGACATTATCATCATTCACACTATCTATTTTAGAAAATGAAACTATTGAATTACCCATTAGTAATTTTTTGTTTGCACTCCTTATTCCAAATGGTATATTTACCCCATCATAAATATCGTGGATGTCACTGCCCTCTAATGATATTTCTAAATCATCCTGTAATTCTGTCTGAGGAGACTTTTTAACGAACTGCTTAGAATTCAGTTCTGGTTCGCAGCATTCTTCAAACTTTGTAGATGAGCTAGTATTAATGTCATCCAATTCCATTTCTTCAAAATTAGAGTGAGTATTTTCTAAATTTTGTATTTTTTCTATTGTTTTGTTCGAATCAACTAGGGTTTTAAGGGGATCTGTGACAGGTTTTAACATTTTGTCAAGTGACAAGTTCATTGAGTGTTCCTGGTTTTTCATTTGTTTTATTTTTTTCTTTATGGAGTCTACAGACTTCATTAATTCTATTTTAATATTTTTCTCCATATTGTACCTATCATAACAACTGCATTACGCTAAAGAACAAATTATACTGAATTTGTTTTTGCATGTTAATTACTTATATCACATATAAACAGTCAGTCAAATTTAAAAAACATATCAAAATTCTGTCTGTACCTTCCGTTATTTAATGGCGATTCTTTATTAATAAGTAGAAAATTATAAGGTTTACTCCAAACAGTTCGACAAAGATTTCTGAACTCTTTCCATTGTAAATCAGAACTAACATTCTCTTCATAAATATGCTTTAAATTAACATCATCTTGTTTGAATATAATAAGAAAATTAACATTGTCACGTAACAATTGCTTCGGAATTTTAGAATAAGTTTGAGATAAATAGAAACAATCTATTTGTTTATGTCTACCCATACAAAAATAATTGCGGATATTTACTTGGTTTTCACATGCAACATCATCGAAAATAAATACAGAATTTGCTAAAGCTTCACTCGGAGAAATGACATCTTTATCATCATTGAACTCGTAAAAGTTAATCTGTGGCACTCTTTTTAATACTTCAGTCAAGAAACTATATTTTGATTGAAAAGAAGTTTTCGAGTAAAGATAAAGATTTTTAAATTTTAAACCATTTTCATGTAACAGTAAACTAATCATGGCATTAGTTTTACCACAATTTGAAGGACCGCATATTATACATCGAATCGTATTAGGCAATAAAGCACTGTGTCTGATTGAACGAGAAGATTCATTAAAATCGATATTATTAACCTTCAGAGATATGGGTTGCTTGATCAACTTCATCTTGCCGATTGCCACAATGAATAGGCAGCCTAAATATTTATATCTAGTAATTTACATCAAATATATATTTTTTATAAACATTGAGTACAAGAACAAGTCCAAATCTGTTCAGAGTTTCTAGGTTGTTGGAGATAGCGTTTACGTCAGACAGTTAGGACTGTCCATGAGGGGGAGCCCTCCTTCCTCATGGTATCGATGGATCCGTAAAACACATCACGGTTTGACAGGTTTAGACTTGTATCGTTAAGATAAATCATTAAAATGCCGCAAGTATCAATTTATGTTATTTGAGACATTAATTTTTACATTATAAAATATGTATCTAACATGACTAAGGTCTTAAATATTCTTCAGTCTGCAGCTGTGGTTTGAGTCAACTGGTCCTTTGTTTACAATTTAGTTATTTTGAGGTAAGTATTTTCCAATAATATTCAACTTATACTTTTTAATTTCATTTATGACAATCTTGTTATTATCGCTATTAATTTCAGAATCATGTTGAGATCACCATACTACAGTCCGGATTTGAATATTATGGATCCTAATAGAAGTTCGTCATTGCATAACGATTCGGAGGGAATAAATTTAGAAGTGAGTAACATGAGAATTTTCATTATTATTAAATATTATTGTTAATTGCTGCCATGACTTATAAAGTTTTTTTTTTCAGAACACGACAGACGTCAATGATCCTATAACTCATCCTTTTAATTATGCTCAAGATAGGGAGAGTTGGTATGCTGAAGTAGCAGCAGCAGCACAAGAGGAATATCGTCTTGAAAAAGCAGAGAGACAAGCATTAAAGAAGAGGAAAATTAAATCAAAATCTTTGAAAACTAAATCCTTTATCATGCGTAAAGAATCGGATCGAGTGCAACGCGTAATAAAAATTATGATTTATGACTTGGACAGTGGCAATATGGATGAAATATCATCTAATCCTGAAGATGCAAGTGTGAATGTGCAGTATTTAGTGACTACTGAATATGATGACATTATGACTGAAACTGAATATTTAGTTGGTAAAATTGTAAAGAAATTAAACAAATAGATGTGTATTATTATTACATATGTATTAAGTTGTAGATAAAGAATAAGATTTTTTGTTTATTAGCTTGTAAATAATACTTTTATAATGTACATTTTAAATAAAATTTGTAATTAAAATAATATTCCTAAGTTTAGTATAGTAGGTAGTTCACTTTTTAGTAGTACAGAAATAGTTTGTTATTTAGTTTTATTAATAGTTTATTTTTTAGTTCTTTAGTGACTGGTACCTTTGTATTTATTTATTGTGAAAATTAAAACAAATTATTTAATGATATACTTAATTGTTTCATTATACAGTTAAATCGAAATAAATAATGTCCTAATGAGTGATTTCGGCTACAGCGGCTAGTGCCATTAAACAAGGCGCAGTCTCTGTTCTCTTACTCTCACAGCCCGATGGGACGATCGGAGAGAGATCAGGCACAAGACCCAAATTTTTACTTACTTTCCAAAACACTGAAGGTGTGATTTTTATTTTATAAAACGCACAGAACACTCGAAAAGTCAGTGTGTGCCTTGGGCTGAAATCAAAACCTTTGACTTGGCAGTTCCACGGTCTCACCACTATGATATAGCTTCTATATTCGAGATAAATGGGTAGGTATGTATCAATAACAATTAAACACAAATCAGTTGAATACAAAATATTTATTTCATTTCAAAAAATAAAAAATACATAATGATTAACTTAATTTTATTACAAAAAAATAATAATATAATTATCCTGTTAAGAAAAATAGTAATAAATATTTGGTTCAGATTAGAATAGAGAACTATAATGACCCCATGGTAAGGTAAAAGCATAATTTTTTTTAATTTGACGTTTGTCATCATTCCCATCAAGTACCACTTTATTGATTCTTTGTGTGTAGAGTTTATGATTTTTAGATCTTATAACAAACATAGGGTATCTAAAATTGATACTACAATTTAATGCATTTTTATATTTGTTTATGGTAATTTTTTTTGAAACAGATTTTTTTACACCTTTGGCTTTCTTAACTATATCGCTCAGCGTATTAATACAGTACAGCTTAGCTCTTAAACCAATAAACTCTGATATGACATCTCCGCCCATTTCATCCTTAAAGAAACCAGGTATCTGTTTATTGCAATGTGGAATCCCATAAATATTGTTAATCTTAAAATTACTTGTATCAAAGTATTGAATATTATTTTTCATGTCTTCATAGAAATCTTTGGTACGTATTAAATATAAGAGACTGTCGGTATCGGTATAACATAATTGAATGTTATTTTGGTATATTTTTTTCATTATGGAATAATGAAAATTATATAGGTGACTCTTTGCTAGTTCCAGTATCGTAAACCCCATATATATTGGGCGGTCTAAAACTACTTTTGCCGGCTGTAACTGAATAGCAACAAGATTTTCAGAAATTATAGCAAGGTTTTTAAAATTGGGAGCGCCTATGTACTTTTCAGCACCATTAATTTTGTTAGTTTTATTGAAGTCATCTTTCCATAAATTAACTAACTTAACATCAACTTGTTTTCTTTTATTTTCAATAGTTTTCCCAAATATTGAATTATTTTGCTTTTTAAAAAAATCCCTTTCAAAATCTGAAGTGGCTTCCTGTCTGAGTCGAGTATTTAAATTTATATATGGTTCTAAGATCTTTTTTTGTGTAAATGAAAGTATTCTATGAATTTTTAACACTACGATACCATTTTTTACGCACTCTTGCAAATGAATATAATGTATAACATATTTATATTTATCATAAAGATTAGCTATTAATTTATTAGTTTTACTGGAGCATGGCATAGGAGGAATTATTTTTTCTGCTGCAAATGGTAAATCAGAATGTTCATCGTGTATTGCAAAAGGATAATGAATATCTACTTCAAGTATATAACCTTCATCATTGTCTGATGAAATAGAGTTAATATTGAATTTGTTAATTTCACTATTCGTAAGGAATCTAAAATTTCCGACCGGTAAACTTTGCATCATAGCATAACCATATAAATTAACACAATCTAAGTAAGCTAGGAAAGTATTAGGTTCTTGTTCTTTATAATTTGGCAGGTATTTGTTATTAGCTTTTGCATACCTTAAAGAGCACTGGGCTAACCCTCCTCTGATGCCTTTTTCTAACATTTCATACATTTCTATATCAGATAATAAGTCCAATTCAACTTGAGTAATTAATAACATAGCATCCCAACTTAATGATGGTGATGAAACATAATGACAAGGATCTAGTCCATAGTGCTTTAAACTCATGGATCTAAATTTTTCAAAAATGTCGCATAATAATAGCACATCACATTTTAGATATAAATCAGTGTATTCTCCTATATTATTTATGCGAAATTTATTCCATACAGTTAATGCATGATTATAATCTTCTTCTGATACAGTTTCGGATGTGAGTCTACTATAGAATTTGCTTCGATCAGGTAATTGTGTTTCTTCATATTTTTTCCAAGAGTTTATATATTCATAACAATATACACCCTTTTTTAGACACAATCTTAGTAAATCTTCATCAATGAAAAATGATTTTAAATGCATAAAATCTGCAACATTTAGAGTTTTCGCTAAATTATCCAAACTAGAACTTAAAAAATTAAAAGAGTCAATAAATTTTAGTTGGACCGTGTTTTTTGAATCCAGAGGCACAAATTTACTGAAAGAAATATATTTTTCTTTGTTTTTTGGAATTAAATTTATGTAACCACATACTGCAGAAATTTCATTGATAAATAAATGGCTGTCATATCCAGAAAGATTATGAAATATAACTGGAATAAAATTACATGATTTAGAATTTAGATTACATTTATTATGAGCTGGCCCTCGATATTTACCAGTGAAATGATCATGATCACGAACAACATGATCATCAGATGCAAATTTTTTTTTACAGATATGACATTTTACGGTAGTTTTAAAGGAATGATATTCTTCACTCGTCAATGGTAACATTTGTCTGTGCATTGACAAAATCTGATATAATCTTTGCGAGTCGTTGATAATTGACTCAACGAATTTTTTTGAACAATTAGGACCACGATATGATATTAAATTATTTAATTCAGGGTTAGACTCACAGCATATGTAATAAGCAAAGCAAGTGGCTTCATGAATTTGAATGTTTTCAATATACTGACTTTTACTTTTATCTGAATATTCACGTAATAAGCTTTCAAAATCTCCGTAAATGACGATTGGAACTCTTTGAGTTTTTTGATAATTTGAAAATCTAAGTTTACTATTTTCTTCAGGAAGAACGGTTTGCAATCTACCACAATTATGATTATTTAGTTTTTCCTGTGTTTTAAAATATAAAAAACATTCTTCACATAGATGAATCTTAGATTTGTGTTTGGTAAGTTGACTGCGAACCATTTTTTCAAGATTTTTAACTAAGCAGAAATGATTCTTACCATTCTTGCTAATAAATAATAAATTTATATGATTTAACTTTCGCAGTTTAGTTTTGTATAATGGTCCCGTTATAGTATTGTTTTTTTCCAAACCATAAATGTTCACACTTATATTAAAATTATGTTTTTCAAACCATTTTATATCTTCAAATGTTGGGGGAAAAGACATTCCGTTAGTATTTAAGATCTTAGAATAATGCGGATAAGATGAAACTCTATTAGGATTATTTTTAGCTGGATACATATGAGCAATGATACACCAAAGAAAACAATGGTTATCCGTATTCTGAATATTAAGACATGTCTTCATTTTGTTAATCCTCAAAGGTAAAGCAATGTAACTTCCTGCTCTTAAAGGATTGTATTTTGCAATATTCATTTCTAAATGACTTATTTTCTCTATTGTCCAGCCAGATTCTGATAATTCAAACTCTAAGCATTTACATATTAATCGTTGCGTGTAATCTTTGTATAAAGATATGATATCTGTACTCTGATTTATTATGGAATATTTAGTATTAAAAGACTTAAGAGATAGTTCTTCATTCTTAGGAAGTAAATATAGCACAAAAAGTTCAAAGTTTATCTTTAATGATTTATGTTTTTGTAATAATGGTTGTAATAAATTATAAATGGTGTTGAATACATCAGATAAAAATAATTCAGGTGTTATTATTTCATTAGTTTGAGGATTTATTTTGTAGCTAGCTATTCTGTCTTTGAAAGCACTGGCTATCAGCTGAACATTTTGGTATTCCGTACGAAGTAAACAATTTGTTTTATGTTTGTTACTTTTCTTATGTGATGAATACTTTGACTTTGAGACATGTAACTGACAACTATGACAGAATTTCATTTTTGTAAAGAGCACGATATTAATACTCGTCAATCTCGATAGCTAGAATATTATATTAATTTGAGCTTTTACTTTTAAATTTCTTTGTATCAATAATGTCTGGATATTTGAATTTCAGAGTTGCATGATTTCTGAGCAATATTGAAATATCAGAGTTTTTGTAAATTTTTGGTTTAGGTCTGTAAAAGTAAATTATTATGATGAATATTTAACAAGCTTAATTTCTAGATATTTGAATTTCAGAGTTTCATGATTTCTGAGCAATATTGAAATATCAGAGTTTTTGTAATTTTTGGTTTAGGTCTGTAAGAAAGGTAAACAGCGTAAAAGTAAATTATTATGATGAATATTTAATATGCATGATTTCTAGATAATTTGAATTTCAGAGTTTCATGATTTCTGAGCAATATTGAAATATCAGAGTTTTTGTAATTTTTGGTTTAGGTCTGTAAGAAAGGTAAACAGCGTAAAAGTAAATTATTATGATGAATATTTAATATGCATGATTTCTAGATATTTGAATTTCAGAGTTTCATGATTTCTGAGCAATATTGAAATATCAGTTTTTGTAAATTTTTGGTTTAGATCTGTAAGAAAGGCAAACGGTGTAAACAAGTAAATTATTATGACTTCAAAATGAGTTTAATAAATGTTTGGCTTAGACCTATGTAGTAACACAATACATTATATTGTTAATATCATGCAGAAAAAAAGGGGTCTATACTAAATTCAAATCTGAAGTAGATAAGTGCTACAAACACATGTATAATAAAAAAATAAGATAATCGCAGCTACAAAATATAGAATAACAAGTTGCTGTTATTAGAAAACGTTTGATTGTTACAATAGGTATACCGAGACTTTATATTTGGATACAGGATTAACTAATCCTGTAATACCTTCTCAATTCCTATATGAAGCAAGAGTAAACAAAAATAGCATTTATAGTGAATTTAGAAAACATTTGAAGGATATAATATAGGTTTTATGTTTGCATACTCTTGCTTAGCAGCGCTAACTAAACCAGTAAGAGCTTTCCATACAGGACCGCTGTTATCATGTGATGAGCGAAGTGTGAAAAGCGCTCGCTTCCAACGATTAGCAGCAAGTGTCTCTGCTTCCTTGCTGTTGTAGACACGCAGCTCTATATAAAACTGGCCGCTGCGAGTTGGATCACGCTGCAGGGTGTACCCGGAACCCACGCGCCGTGCCAGATAACTTCTTAGAGCAGCAGCTCTAACAGGCTCCGCTGCGTCGTCCTGAAAATATAATAAAATTATTAATTTAATTAAACAGCATAGCAAAAACTCTGATAAAAGTTTATTGTTAGGCTACTAAACTCACTCTATAAATTTATACTATTCTCATTTATTATAAAAAAGACCGAGTTGTTAGTACCTATACATATAACTGTCAGATACTATAGCAACAATTTAACATTATTTTAGTCTGAAAATCACTAACTGCATGAAATCGGTGCAAAATAAGGTAGATATAAACAGACAGTAGGTACTTCATGTTCGAGTAAGATGTTTCATTTAAACACATTTGATCGACAAACAACAGGTAAAAAATTAAAAGTGAAACTGTAAAAAGTATCTATTAGATAACTATTATGCTTACCTCAGAATCCGAAAATATTGAGGATTGTTTTCGAGCTAGCTTAGATACTGGCTCGGTTTCAGAGTCTTCGGATAAATCAGGAGGAGGCGCAGTTATCTTACTCTGTTTAGGTTTGTTGCTGATGGTTTTCCTTTTCCTCGATTTTTGAGGCTTTTCACCACTCGTGCTTGATTGCAAAGTAATCTCCGTATCAGAGTCAAAAGGATTCCGAGATGCCCTAAAATTATATAATGATTCATTAGAATGTAGTTGTTATTTGTCATTAAAAAAAAAACTGTAAAATTAAATAGGTACATACATACTTATTGTCACCGATCTTGTCACTCAAAACAATACAATAAAGACAATGCACACCGAAATCACAAAAAAATCTGGATGCGCTCCTCAGTGATCGCTTTTTATACTACTTAAAATTAAGGTAGCGATTATATTAAATATTGCAAACGTTAGATATCACCATTATCATCAATGATTATTGGTATTTCAACCATATGTATTAGTCAAATAAAGTCGATAATTAATTAATCATGTATACTCACTATGCTCATCGCCTTACATTTCTTAATTTGGTAGTAGACGCCACCCACGATGTCGCGGAAACCTGTGACGAAATTCTAAAAAGGAAATCGTATGTACTTTACTGGTCTAATGATAATCTTATGAGTATCACATTTAAATGGTTATTACAATTCCTTAAATAGATAACCAATATAATTTGAACTTTATATTTTTTTATGTTATAAACCTAAAATCTATAAATATCTCAAGACTACGGAATTTATAAACCTTTAAATGATATTTATTTTGCAAATAGGTTGAAATCAATACTTTTACACGTCAATACATTTTTTCCAAAACGAGATTTTCCTAGCTGACTACTTTGAGAAGAAACGCCGAAATAAACTCAAGAGTCATATTCTCTTTTCAGGTACAGACATAAAAATAAATTATATAGTAATGTATGAGCTCCAATCAGGTATACTTTAGGTAAAATCAAACAGTTTATTACATATAATGATGGTGCTTAATTATGTTTTGTTAATCAATTATACAGAAACAGTTTGGATAGCAAATTGCATTTCAAATGTATCTGGATTGACTAAGCATACTTTGTAGCAATGACCGATGCGATATCCATGAGGTCAAAGCCATGATCTAACATCAATATAATAAGCTTAAGATTGGCTCCTCACACTTTCGTACTTAAGTTATAAAATGACTATGACCAAATAATAAGTACAAATTAACTCGTAGTGAGAAAAAAAAAAGACTAATGTGAATGCTGTATGTTATATTTATAATTTTTAGTTAACAATGACATAAAAAGATGAGTTATAAAATGATAGCGCAATTGAGTTGGCTCTTTGACTTAATATTCTTGTTTATTTTATTGTTCGCTGTATCAGTTCAGCGCTTATTGATACATAATACCTATGCAGGTATGTTGTAAATCATAACGTTGGTGGTCTGATTAGTCATCGCTCGATAAAAACAATTGGGGATTCTGGGATCATGCAGTTCGAGCGAAGCGAGAACAAATGATTCCAGAATCCCCAATTATACCCTACTAGTCGCGTCTATTACTTTTTATTATCTGTCTAAATAGATTTTGGCATTTGTTCCCAACGAGTAACACCCTCAAATGTCACACTGTTACTCGATGGGATTTTTTTCTGAAAAAATTCCCAACCGGTCACACTACCAGTCACACTGTTACTCGATGGGAATTTCTTCAGAAAAAAATCCCAACCAGTCACACTGTTACTCGATGGGAACACACTGTTACAGAACTTAATGAAAATAAGAATTAAATCGGTTTTTTAAATTTTTATTAAAATCAACAAAATAACAACATTGGTAAATACAGTTACTTAATTACGGACGTTACACGTTAACATTCGTCATATTGCTAGTAATTCTCATTTTAATGTTTTAGTCATAGTAACAATATCTAAACACAATCGGCCTTATATAATATAACAGAGTAAATCATCACATTTTACAATAATTAACAGTCCTTATTTCTAATATTAATTTGAACCTTTAAAGAAGAATTTTCTAAATATAATCAGCCTTATGTTTGTAAATATTTATGTATAGCAAAAGTATTTTTACATTAAACGTGCATGGAAAATAACCGCCATTACACACTCGCGATAACTGATGTTGCCGGCTTATCATAACTTTATTTTGCTATACATAATTTTAATTGTCACAACATACTTATGGCTAATTATATGTATTTGGAAAATTGTTTAAAGTTCAAATTAACATTAGAAATTAGAACTGATAATTGTTGTAAAATGTGATGATTTACTCTGATATATTATATAAAGCTGATTGTATTTAGGTACCTCCCCCCCCTTATTACGTGGGACTTAAATATAGATGGCGAGATGTGGGTGTAATATTACACCTCTGCCTACCCCTTCGGGGATACAGGCGTGAGTCTATGTATGTATGTATGTATTTAGGTATTGTAATTTTATTTAATTATTTAAGAATAAAACGTTCAAAGGAGAATCACCAGCAATATGACGAATAAATGTTTTTAAAGTAAAAACCGATTTAATTCTTCTTTTCATTAACTACTGTAATATTGTGACTGGATGGGAAATTACTAATAAGAAGTTCCCATCGAGTAACAGTGTGACTGGTTGGGAAATTAGTAATAAAAAGTTCCCATCGAGTAACAGTGTGACTGGTTGGGAATTTTTTCTTAAAAACATTCTCATCGAGTAACAGTGTGACATTTGAGGGTGTTACTCGTTGGGAACAAATGGATTTTGGTTGTTCATACATTATTTTCTATAGCTATTATACATATAATATGACGTTTTTTTAAGGTCAAGAAACATACGTATGGAACATGTATACACAAAGGTGTTGGGACTTCTTCCCCGTGGGAGACTGCTTCAGGAAACAGTACGAGGACCTGATGGGAGAATAAATGGAGAATATTGAAGAATAGTGGATAATATTATTTTAGCTAAACTCGCTTTGTGTAGCAATGTAAAATATATTGCTCAAAATAACACCAATTCGGAACCCGAGTTAGTAAAGATTCGTTATGTAAGTTTGTATATGATTTTGTAAATAATTATTATTGGTATCGGATATAAATTTTTCGATATTGTAATTTATTTTCGAATTAATGTTTGTGTGGTTTTTCTTGAGTTTTAAACTGCCGTTCTCACTTGTTCAAGAAATTATGGTTGTGGAGAACGAGTCTTTACTAAATTAATTGATCGATTTCCCTCTAAAGTTCAAATTCTCAAAGTTTCAGAGATTCTATTTCAGTAAGTTTTAAATTAAGGTGGCCTTTCCATGTAAACTTTTCTATTTTAACTATTTCGATATAGTTTATGTAAGATAAATAAAATTGTTAAATAAAACTATTTAATTTAATTCTTTAAGTTTTATTTTTCCTTAATTATAAGTTCATCAGTCTTAAGAGAACTAATAATACTTAGAACTATATGTAACATGGTTCGAAAACTCACTGCCGTACTCAGAGACGATAACGTAAGGTAAGGTAAGTCAACTTAAGTCTGAGAGCTTGATTACTTTATAGATAGTAAGGAATCCCTTAAATCGAATCAAGTAAGCCATCTCAGCCCTTGTAGACAATTGAAATTCCTACAAGTGTTAACAATGATAGAAATCACGTAAATAACATAGGTATGTATGGGAATTACATTTATTATAGTTAAGTCCCGTGACCAATCCCCGTATACAGAAACGCTTATTAACTTTAACACGTTCTTAAATGTCTCTCTGTCACTACTTTACGCTTTAAAATTACATAGAACCATCCAACTAGCCGTACTGTTGCCCACTCCAAGTCGCCTATTCCGCGGACATTAGCTGCTATTAATGCTCTCCTGAACTATAACACTGGTCTTGATATGTTTGCGGATGAATGGAAGGCGATAATGTCAGAATGTTTGAATTTTTGTGAGAAGAATGTACGAATGAGTTTTGTTATAAATATGATTTATGTTTTAATTTTTTGTTATAAATATTTTTTATTTTTTGTTATACAGATTTTTTTTTTGTTATAAATATGTTTAAATTGTGTAATTGGTTTCGGCCGTTCTATTTAAATAAAATAAATAAATAAATAGACAGCATGAGACTTAACGGGGCTTCAAACTAATTGACGTTACAGTATTCGGCGATTAGGCTTGTCACTTCTATACATTTGAACAATGGGGGCTAACGCGAATCGAAAATCTGCCAGGGTCGCTAATGTAGCGTAAGGTCTATCTGTCAATCTCGACCAATCGCAGGCCAGTAGCTTGTCTCCCATTGGTGGAAAATGACTGGCAGACCTTATGCGACACTAGCGCCCCTGGCGGATTTTTAACACGCGATAGCCCCCACTCCATCAGAATTAACGCTTTTAGAATTGTCACTTGTCTACGAGAGGCAGACGTTTGGGAATAGAGTTTGAGATAAGAGATACCATGAACGTTTTTGAGTACGATGGTAATTCTTCTAAAACGACAAAATATAGAGCATGATAGAATACAAATTATTAACAATATTTTAATTAGTCTTGAAATTAGTGCTCTTTAGTATGACTTTTAATTATACAGCACATAACATCAAGATTCTGCGAGGCAATTTCTTCTGAATCTGATTGGTTGACCAAACAACGACAACCAATCACAACACTTGACTTAGGTTTAACAGATTATTTACATGTTGTTTGTCATTTCAGAAACAAAGGGTACTTAAGGGTATATCATCATCAATCATCTAAATTTGGATGGATGATTCCGATCGAAAAAAAAATATTAAAAACTAAAATAAATATATACAAGACTTATGGCCTATTTCACCATCGTTTGATTATTTGATGAATAAAATTGACGTTTGACAGTTTCTGTATGAAACAACTGTCAAAATTTCAAAATTAATCCTCGAATAAATTTATCTGACGATGGTGCAATAGTCCCTTAGATGACTTTTCCATTGTCATATAACTCGAAGCATAAAATTGACGTTGGACAGTTTTTGTCAAATAACAGTCGAAATTTCTAACTATTCCTCCAAGTTACCCGACGATGGAAAATCAGCCATTAGTTCATTATGTTTAACAAGCATCACAGTTTTAAATTAACCTTAAAACCAATTTCACAGTGAGGGTTATCGCGTATCAAAAATCCGGTAGGGTTGCTTGTGTCGCAAAAGGTCTATCTGTCATTATCTACCAATGAGAGACAAGCTACTGGCCGGCAATTGGTCGAAATTGTCAGACAGACCTTAAGCGACAGTAGCGACCCTAGCGGATTCTTGACACGCGATATCCCTTCATACTTAGGATAATAAAAAAATACTTTAGAATTTTGGTATCGTTTTTCAATACAATAACTTAGTTACAATGAAAATATGTGCTTTGGAGTTTTAGCGCACCTGAGCCCGCTTTCTTAAAGCTATGGCCCATTTAATGAACTGCCCAGCATGTTCCACGTGCGCAGGCGACGACCTATACAAGGCGAAGGTTCGAAGTCTATCGACGTAAGCCGAAGTAGTGTAGGGAGTTGCTTCGTGTTAAACTTTGATTAACTTCAAATCCATTGACTTGGGATAACGATTACCGACATCTATCGGATGTCGACCGAACGGAAGATGCACAAATTCCCTTGTCATAATTTCATATTCGCTAAGTTTGATTTACTTAGCGAGCTGTATGGATCAGGTAAAAGACGAAAAAATTACGATATCTATAGACAATAATAATAGACTGAAACATACGCCATTGATTTTTGATGATTATTAACTCGAAAAATTATGCAAAAATGTAAATAGTTTAGAACAGTTCACAATTTTAATATATGGCGAAAATGGTTTTTCGATGCTTACAATGGCATATACATACATGGATGTGCATTTTTAATAACATATTTACATGACTCAGAAATACATGAATTATTAAGCATTTTTTACGTCTGAATTTTTCAATTAACAATAAAAACTGGTAAGTCAGTTTTTGATTGTAAATTGAAAAATTATGATCAAATTGATAAATGATGGTAAATTAGCACGTCCATTTTCAGCATTTAAAATATACGCACTAAAATTACTCTAGGCCAAAGCAGTTAACATTAAAAAATGCTTCAATAAATTCATGGACTTACAGTACCTGGCACGTAACTTGGCAAGATTCGTTACGAGTTCATCTCACGTTTTAACGTTCTTATGTAGTATTTAAAAAAATGATTTTTTTTTTAAGATTACTAGCAGTGATACAGTCGAGTAATAAAACTGTGCTTTTGTTGCACATAGAATATGAAAATACGCTCTCACTGCTCCAAAACATTGCCAAGTTACTAGCCGGCCTCTATACAATTTTACAATCAACTCTATTTCCATCTCTTAACTCACTGACGGTTGCTTATGAGCTAAATACAAAGTGAAAATACTGGTTAAAGCACTGACTAAGAAAATAACATCGAACCAGCGGTGATAGAAGTTAAACTGAAGATCACCGAGCACCTGAGTGATGATGATCCGGTATTCCGAAGGCATGTTCATTCTCATGAGGAGTACTGATGAGCAGAAGTACATACCCATGATCTGAGCGAGGATCAGAACTATTATGTTCGAGGATTTTGATGACGAGATCTTGTAGAAGAACTGCAACAAATATATATATATAGGTTATTGGTAGTGTGTTTATACAGATAATTTGTTGAAAGATATTATTGCGTAGAGGAAAGTAATAATAATATAATTTAGAGGGACATGTATACGTATGTATATAAGGGACCAAATCAAGGGTATGCAGAGCTTGCACGCCCTTGCCGTGGATGGGTGGCAATT
Organism: Plusia festucae; assembly: GCA_950381575.1. Taxonomy (NCBI): domain Eukaryota; kingdom Metazoa; phylum Arthropoda; class Insecta; order Lepidoptera; family Noctuidae; genus Plusia; species Plusia festucae. The sequence continues at coordinate 5,951,815 of OX494455.1, forward strand.
TGTAAACATATCGAGACCCCTCCGTGCCTCGGAAAGCACGTTAAGCCGTTGGTCCCGACTGCCAAACAGTGATCTTTGATATTCGTTAAGTCATTACAATTCTGACAACCAGTCTTACTATGGAACTGTATTACTTAGCAATAAGTTGTGGAGGTCAGATAGGCAGTCGCTCCATGTAAAATATAGTATTCAGCTAAATCCGGTAAGACTGGAAGTCGACCCCAACATAGCTTGGGAAAAAGGTTATGCTGAAGAAGATATGATCAACATTACCTTAGTGAGTGTAAGTAGCAGTCCTCTTATACTGGTCAGCACTATACAGCCGATCAGTATGAAGGACACGTGCTGGGACCAGAATGCCACGTCTATGTTCCAACCCAGCCAGTGGACTACGATCTCTAGGCCTCGGGTCACTGGGTCCTTTTTACCAACTCGGTCGAATACTATATTTATAGTTGACTGTAAGAAAATAATAGTTAATTTGTTAAATGGTTGGTTATATCTTAGTCTATACTAATACTAGCTGTTTCCCGCAGCTCCGCCCGCGGTCTAATTTTTTTTTATGTAATTGAGAATTTTCTTTACCATAAACCTCACGGAGCCCGATACCTTTCCAAAGAATGCAAAACCGTGGAAATCGGTTCGTGAGTTCTGGAGTTATAGCGTCAGGAAGGAAAACCCGACTTATTTTTATATAGTAGATTACAAAGCTTTAATTTAATAAGCTAATCTCAAGAACTACTGGATACTGAATTGATTTTTGTTTTTGTTTGCTACGACCAAAAGAAGCGGAGCATTAACGAGAAATTATGGAAAACCGGAAAAACATTCTTATTGGAGCTTCATTTGCTCGCACTTCGTAAACGGTCAAAGTTACACAAAAATAATGTATGACGGAATTGTTCCTCTAAAAAGCTATGATGCCGCGACGCTTATCGATTTAGGCGTCGCGACGCTTCCAAAATATGGCGTCGCGTCACACCCTGGCTGAGGCGTTGCGACGCCGATCAGATAATGCGTCGCGGCTCCGCTCAATTAAGGCGTCGCGACGCTTCCTAAATAAGTCTCCGCGACTTTTACTTGATAAGGCTTCGCGACGTTGCTCAGTCACGGCAATTCAATTCTTTATTGCATACCATAATGTAACATAGGTGATCAATTATTTAGTAAGTTGGCAATGCGACGCTTCTCATTTAAGGCGTCGCGACACTTTCCAGAATAGGTGTCGCGACGCTTCCTAAATAAGGTTTCTCGGCACTTCCTTGCTAAGGCTTCGCGACTTCGCTCAGTCAAGGCGTCGTTTCACATTAAAGGCGATTCCCTAATAAGGCGTTGCGACGCTTCCTATCTAAGGCGAAGCGTAAAATTTATTTAATAAAAAAAATCGAATAAAACTTACAATAAAAATCTTCCAAATACAGTACAACGAGAAGAAATACCCCAAGAAGTTAAAGTACTTCCCCTGGAAGGTGTTAGACCATTCTATCTTCTCTCTCATGGTGCGAGCGTCGTGCGCTTCGAGGAACAACTGCCGGCTCAACTCTTCAAGACCTGATATCTCTTGACGGAGCTGAGTTATGTCTGTAAATACAAATTTAATAAGCAGTATTAGTTTAGAATGTCGTGGTGGCCTAGCGGTTCAATGACCTGATTCGCATGCACATAGTTGCAGGTTCGAACCCAGGCAAGTAACAATGTGACTTTTTCAAAGTTATGTACTTTCTCTATGTACTTTAATCATTCTAAGACATCATTGACAAACGGTGAAGGAAAACATCGTGAAGAAACCTGGATTCCAAAATCTCGGAATCTGAAATCGCCAACCCGCAATGAGCAAGCGTGGTGATCAATGCTCATCCCTTCTCTATAGGGGAAGAGATAGGCCTGTGCCCAGCAGTGGGACGTTTATAGGCCGGTATTATATTATATTAGTTTAGTAAGATTTTATTCCATCTTAACTATATACACGATTTGAAAAAAATTTTCACTGTTGGGAAGCTACACTATCCCCGTAGAAAATGGCAACAGCCTTCCATCAATAATAGTACTAGATTCCCGATAAGCGCTTCAAAAACGGCCCGAAAAATAAGAGCACAAATACTGTTGTGCTCTTATTTCAAATTAGTATGGTCCAATCATAGCCAACATTAAGACGTCAAAATGCCGCAGTGCGCGTTCAAAAATTGTGTAAATAATCACCGTAACACCAAGATTTTGGAAGGAATATCTTTTTTTCGGTAAGTTTATATCATTATGTCTTTTTCATAAAATAAAAACTGAATTAAATAGTAATTATAAGTCTTTTAGCAAATATTACGATTGTTTGACCAATGTTTGCTACAACGCGCCAACTATTGTAACAAACATCGACTATTCTGGAAAAGGGAATGCATGGAGTAGTATTGTTATTGTATCTTTCTTTTTTTTATGAAATTTTTGTTTGTAGATTTCCTAGCGACCCATTTCGCTGTGCAGAATGGGTATCTATTGTAGCGAAAGAAAGAGGAGAAGAATTATACAAGCCTTATAAAAATTCGACTTTATGTTCGATTCATTTTGATAAATTGGACATAAGTGGAAACACGCAAAGGCGTAGATTACTAAAAACACACAGACACGTCAAACTTATAACACCCCTCTTTCTCGTCGGGGGTTAAAAATATATTAGATAAGTAGTTCGACTCCACTCATTTCTTGTCCAAGCGGCGAGCATCGGTCGTAAAATTTTATTGCTTTTTTTGACACTCTGTAATTCTGACCTTAAGTCATGCTAATAAGGGTTGAATTTCTTTTGCTTTATGTTGACCAGCGAGCTTCGTCGTAAAAATTTATTGTTTTATTTTGCATAGCTTTGTGAACATAACTTTAAGTTATTGTATTTAAGGTTGAATTTACATTAATGGATATTTTTTTCAACTAGGATTAGGTAAAGACGATTGGTGCCAGTTTTTAAGTGAACTTTTGCATGGGATTGTGTATCTAGTACTATTATTAATCGAAGGCAACAGCATAATAAAAAAAATTGACCACGGGTCGAAAACGACTTACTTTCACTTCCATGGCCCAATGGATTAGCAATACTCCCCACACTAGATAAAATATTAGTCCAAAACCCGCCCCTATTCTTAACATTCGATTGGTCTAACATGTATTGCTGTCTCGCTCCAACACTATTAGCTTCGGCTAGCGCTATCCTCTTCTTTTTTACGAGAATCATGTCCATAGTCTGAAGGAGTTTCTTCTCGATTGATAATACGTCTGCGTGTGTCACTGGCCTGTAAAATAAGAAAAAAATTAAACTAGTTAATACTTTCAACTTCGCCTGTGTATGCAGAAAATTATATTAATAATTTATTTATCATATAAAAAACCAACAGCTATACAAAATGTGAGGAAACAATAAGAATAGAAAAATAATAATAATACTACCCTATAAATGCCCTACTGCTGGGCACAGGCCTCTTCCTATATAGAGAAGGAATGAGCATTGATCACCACTCTTGCTCATTGCGGGTTGACGATTCCAAATCCCAATTTTTGGAAATGTAGGTTTCCTCACAATGTTTTCCTTCACAGTTGTCAATGGTGTCTTAGAATAATAATTAGGAAAGTACATACAACTTTAAAAAGGCCCTGGTTTCGAACCTGCAACCATATGCATACGAATTCGGTCATTGAACCACTGGGGTAAAACGACACAAGAATAGAAAATATAAAGCCAAATAATAAAAAACATCTTTCATTTTCTAAATGTAAAAATGTTCCGCGGTTCCAAGGTGTCATTCTTATGGAAAAGAACCGGCAAGAAACTCCATTTGTTGAAAAACGGTTGTTAGTCTTAATTACATAAACATCTTTACCTTATAAATATAGCCATAGAAGTATAAGGGTAGTTGACAGCACCAAACCCAGATAGTAATGCCATCACAGTCACACCGATAACGCCTATACGTGACACACCTTGTTCTATTGAAAATATACCCTGTAAATAAAATCCAATTCCAGGAAGCCACCCTTATCACTTAGAGGTATTATAAAAATAGTTTTGGCCTATTCTCAGACCCACTGAATACACAAGAAAAATTTCATAAAAATTGGACAAGCCTTTTCATAGGTGTTTGGTCACAAAAGCTGTGACATGAGAATTTTATTTCTATATTTATAAAATTGTATGATTTGACCCCATCGCGAACAGAAGAATTAATATTAAAAACAATGGAATATGATTTTTATGGGAACGGGGACCACATGAGCAGGTGAAACCATGGGGCACAGTGAGTTTTATACAACATGTAACAAAACCCCTGTCAGATCCAATAAAAGCGTATTCGTGGTACAGTTCATGAACCGTCTCGCATGTGCGGCATCTTTGACACAAAGCTGCAGGTAGTGAGTACGTAAACTTTGAGGAGTGGTCAGTGCTGCTGTTGCCTTGGATCAGTTTTTATTTTGATTTAATTATTTTCAATTGGGAAAAATAATAATCTCCAATCCATTTTATGGCTACGTCGTAGTAGTAGTCTAAGGTATCGGACAGGGGTTTTGTTACATATTGTATATATTTATAGAAGATGTTTATCTTGACCTTACCTGTTTCGGACTTAATATAGGAAACGGATCTCCAAGCTTCCAGAAAAAGTATAAGTATATAAACCAGACAAACATTGTTAATGGTCTTATCATATTCTGTGAAACTGCAACAAAAAAAAAAATTAAAACGTTTTCATTCAATACATATTACATTTTTATTTTGATGTAACTTATAAATAGATATTATCTGCTTTTATTAGTGTCTATGTAATTTACAGAAATAATTACCAAAAGAAAAAAAAATCGGCAAAGTGCGAGTCGGACTCGCACACCAGAGGATTCCGTACAAATCTAATGATGTAATTAAAAATTTACGGTATTAGCATTTTTCCTTTATCATCTTGTTATAACACGTTACTTCGTGCCAAATTTCAAGATTCTAAGTTGCGGAAATTTGCGGCAAAAACGGCTGTATCTTTTGATTGCGTTGGCTTAGAAGTTTCATTTTTTCACAGCGCTAAGGGACTGTAGACTTGAGTGTTTGATATAAATTTCAGCTTGATCTCCACGCGTTCTTGAGAAAAAGTGTCTTGACTGACGGACGGACAACAAAGTAATCCTGTAAGGGTTCCGTTTTTTTCGTATAAGGTAAGGAACCCTAAAAAAGTAACTTAACAAAACTATTTTTTCTTTTATATTGATTAAAATTCTACGAAGATGGCTTACCAAATCTTATATTACAGATGCAGAAGTAAGCTATATAAAATGGTATAAGGGCTATCACCATGAACAGCAGTGAATAAAGACCCATGTTCCAGTGGAAATAACGGGAACTGAAAAGAAAAACATTGTTATTTATAATTTACTAGCGACCCGCCCCGGCTTCGCACGGGTGGACATTTATTTTTTAAGCTCTCTGAAAAAAAATATTGTACTGTTTTTATAGGTTTTTTATTCGTGTTACATTTCTTTGTTTCGTACCTGCTTAACTCTTTTATTTTTGTTTTTAATTTTAACGACTCTTTACCTTAATGCTTCACTATAAACGGCATTAAAACATATTGGTTTTCAGGGGATCCTACTCGAGAAAGTGCAACATATAATTGGCCATGAGAAAAGCACTCTTTTCTGAGATTGATGCCTAATGCCTACCATTGAAAGACTCATATCGTCCAGCGGCCATCATTCATTTTAATACCAATTACAATTTTAAATTCGTAATATCTTTTGAATGAATTGTCCGATTGGAATAAAATAAAAAGTAATTTATAGCTATTGAAACAATCTTGCTCAATAAATAGTTTATTTGGATAAGGATTAGTATTTGACGATAATATGATCAATAAACATAGGCTAATAATTTTAATTACTTTTATTCTATGGAAAAGTGGTTATAATGGCTAAAATATAAATGTTTGGTTTATACTATCGCGGACTTTTTTGTAGGCAGTATTGAGTTCTACAACTTTTCTATAGAAGTCAACCATACATCTCTAACCATTTAGGCAGCGTTCGCGAGAATCGTTAACGTACGGCAGTTTTTTGTCGACTTACTCCACAATTTTCACTACCACGAAAAATCCTATCTATTTTCCGGGATAAAATATAGCCTATACGGATTCGGAAGAATCCCTCTAAGTAATGGTAAAAGAAATTTTGAAATCGGTCCAGTAGTTTTTGAGCCTATTCAATACAAAAATACAAAGGTTTACTCTTTATAATATTAGTATAGATTTATCATGTTTTGATTGATCAGCATGAAAAATGGGCAACATATTGGTAATATTCTAATACAGGAAAATTATATCATTAATATAATAATAATACCGGCCTATAAACGTCCCACTGCTGGGCACAAGCCTCTTCCCCTATGGAGAAGGGATGAGCATTGATCAATAATATCATTATCCTTAGTTAATTATTTATATTAAAAGAGTAATTAGGTAGATATATTCAAATTGAGTTTAGTAAGTTTATTCTGGAGTTACAGATGATTTTTACACATAAACCGATAAAAAATAGGTTTTTAAATATCACATTACTCACCTTGAATCAAGATAACCAATAATTTCAAATATGATCAGCTCAAACATTGTACAACTTAATGCAAATGTCACGGAGAATATAAGCTGAACCAGTAAATGATGGACCTCATAGTCACGGAATAATTGCTTCACAAAGAATATCCACCCACCAACAAAGAAAACTGTCTGGAAAAAGATATAACATATTAAAGGAGTTTATACTATTCTTATTTATTGTTAGCAGAATGTAAGGATAACCGTGCGAAATACATATAAAAAAAAAATATCAAGGGCACCAAAGCAAAATGGGAATTACCTACATTTTTTTAAGTTTGTGTCTCATTGAATGAAGAAAGACATTTTATGTTAAACTTAAATTATAGGATATCTCTAAATAAACCTGTTATTATTAAAAATGGAATCCATGTTATCGTACTTTTATCTTTATTTTAGTTTTTACATCATCATCATTTTGTAACACATAACCTACGACAATGTTTACACATTGAAACTTACTTGAGATATTAGAATTATTAATGTATCTTCCAGAAAAGTCATTTTGAATTTTACAAGCTTTTATAGCCGTAAATTCACAATTGAGATTTACTTTTACAATCTTGAATAGATTTTATGTTTTGGTAATTATATTTATCGAAAATATCGACAACGCACAAATGACAGCCGACTTGCTGGCTTGTCATTACTTACTTGTCAATTCTTGACATTTTTTATTTACAAAAATTAAAGTGACACTGAGTGACATTGTGACACTCTCAGATCAAGATAACACATGGATAACACTACTCATGTGGTAGGTTACAAAATGAAAAACCTATTTTTAGTCGATTTTAAAACAGTTCAAAATAAGATTATGTGACACAAGCATGATTTACTTTTTTAAGTTTTAGTTTACGATAATATTCCTAAAATTAAAATATAACACTTACGTGGAAAAATCTTTAAAAAAATTAAGTCTGACTGATTTCCAGAGTGATAAGTTGAATCTATATTTAATACTTACTTTTTGTTAGTAATAATTAATATCTTCCACATACTTCCTTTTCAATACTTTTATTGGTTCATGGTCTTGATATGAGTCTTGTTAATAACTTACATTATTTTCTACAAGCATTAACGATGATAGAAATCGCTATAACATTTTAATAGGCCGTCTGCCTTTTATTTTCTTTTTAGTTGAAATCCCATAACGTTTATTTTATATTATTTAAAATCACTTTCAAAAGTCACCCAGACATAGGACTAGGACAAATCTTAGGACAAACATTTGCTTGAGCATTTGCTACACGCGAGCACAGATTACTCATTGATTGACAGTGATGCTGATCCGGAATCGAACCTACAGCACGTTACGACGCGCGACGTGGTAGTTGCACAGTAGTTGTCATGATGCCCTTTACAGTTCAGAAAAGACATCGATTCCTGATAATCCAGAAATATTGTTTTTATTGTTCTCACTGATATTATTTTGTAAGTTGGTTACTTTTTAATGCTGGTGGATTACATTTGAGATTTATATCATATTCAACTAATCGACAGATATTTAAATGCAAAAATATGGATCTAGAAACTTATTTTTATTATTTACAGCTCGTCTAGAGTATTTAAATTAGTGTTCTGTGAGGCACAGTGGGTAATTGGGTATAGACAGAGACCAAAGTCACGGTAATACTATATAGTATTAACGTGCCCAAGTGGTTGAATAAAAAATATACGATAAGCATTCCATATAAAAAGTATTAATCCTGATAATACTTAGTATAAACTATAGATGTTAAAGTGTGGATTTTTGTTAGTCAATCACGCAAAAACGGCGATTTGGATGAAATTTGGGATATAGTATGTAGCCTTTGACATGGAAAAGAACATAGGCTACATTTTATCCAGATGCCTTAAGTAGTTCCCGAGGGACGACCTAATTCTGAAGTCCACGCAAGCGAAGTCGCGGGTAAAAGCTAGTAATACATAAATTGACTAATAAGGCCCAATTTCACGAAATAAGGTTTTCGTTATTAGGAGTTGAGGTTTTCCTGCATGTAGGCCTGGGAATGTCATAGCCTTCATGATTGAGGCAAAATTGTTTTCGCGGTAGTCGTAATTTATTTTAATGGGAAATTTTATTGTTTAATAACTTACTCTCAATCTTCATTACTGCGCATCTGCTATAGATCGTAATTTTCCGGGAATTCATTATTATAAAATAGTCGTCGAAAGATTGCAACTTTGTAAATTGAGTTGTGTTTTCTAAAACTGATTTTGTAAACTTTTTTGCCATCTGTACTTCAGTTTTTATCACACTAATATTATAAAGGCGAAAGTTTGTGTGTGTACGTTTGTTACCTCTTCACGCCCAAATAGCTCAACCAATTTTAATTAAATTTGGTATGGTGGTAGCCGACACCCTGAATTAAAACAAGCTTTTTAGAACGAAAAAATGTTATCTAAGTAGGTATATAATATGGGATGACCAAGATAGCAAATCAGACTGGATTTTTATTCCGACTAAGTTACTTAATTTTACTTATAAAAAGACGTGGATACATATGTAGCAATTCAAATTAGCATCGCGCATCGTAGATATTTGGGATGTCTCTTCTAACTCTATCAATATTACCTATACCTACTGTGCTCAGGAACGAACAAAACGTGTGATGATTACACTATAGTTTCTGCCTAGAGAATGATACATATCTATTCATCTAAGTTACTAAGGTAAGGAAATAAGAATCCTGTTAGAAAACTACGTTTATTTACACTTTGACACAAAACATCTACATAATAAATGCATAACAGAATGTAAAAGAAGCATTTTATTTACAAAACATCAATAAATTAAGATAATTTTCGATACAATAATAATATTCATTAAATTTCTCACCGTTAGGCACGCGCATCTTCTTATTTAGAGATAGAACAAATTGCACTATATAAGGAACATAAATTAATTACTATTATTATTTCACAATTTACGAAGTTATAATTGAAGAATTATTACTTAGCTATTGATGTCAAAACATAATTAGGTATTTGCTTAATCGTTTCTGAACCAGGTTTAAATTACAATATAAAATGTATGTTTTTAGTAAATTACCTGCTTACAGTTGTAGGCAAGAATATATTAAAAAAAAACTAGTTAGTTGGCTTTAGGTGAATAAGCATATCAGTTGGTACATTTCACTATTAAAGACCCAACTACAATTTAAGGACGTAACACATCAATCGAAAACACAACATACACATATTCTTATTACTATAATATATTTTTTTTACTACGAAAAACATGACAATATTGTTCTTTTGCGACTGCAATGTTGATTAAAATTTTATTTCTAAAATTTACTACTAATTTAACTTTTACAAGTGACAAAGCAGACTACAAAATTCACAAAATTATCCAGGGACAAAGTATCTTCTATTTTAGTCCAGGTTTCACTAGGACATATACTTTTGTGCCAAAATTCATCAAAATCAGTTCAGTTTCAGTTCATTTTTACACAGTTGTCAAAAAGAACATTCACTTATCAAATATTTTTGAAATTCATTTCTAGTAAATCAGTCTTGCTGGGAATCCTCCCAGAAAAAGGACTCCGTTATGTCTTGCTAAGAATTTAACATCTTCAAATACTCGTCAGTATCATCAGAAACTTCTAAATACACCTTCACATCTTCTGAGGAAGGTTGTTGGTCATCTTCAACGTAACCTTTATTGGTAAAATGTAAATCGACTTCACAATCAATCATTTTCTGGAAAGTAGGTAAAGTTTCAACTTCGACTTTGTTCATCCTCCATAGTTCACCAATATCAGATTCTTCAGTTTTAATAAGATTTTCTCTCCCGCTTCCGAAATTGGTTTTAGTTGCTTTGACTTCGCTGTCATTATTGTAGATCATTTTATCTTCACATTTAGCATGAGTCTTTTTATGCTTTAGTAAGAACAATCTAGAGCTGAATTTGCTATGGCAAGTTTCGCATTCGAGAGTAGCACCTAAATGATGACGTTTCACATGCTCACATCTTCGCGAAGCTGACAGAAACCTGGACTCGCAGTGAGGACATTTATATGGCTTTTCACCAGTGTGAGTCCTTGTATGATACAATAGCGACTCTTTGGAAACAAATTTTCCTCCGCATATTGAACAGTGGAATTTTTTCTCACGAGTGTGTTTTACAATGTGAGCTTTCAAGCGACTCTGTGCCCAGAATTTCTTACCGCACCATTCACAAACGTGACCCTTATAATTACCATGCTCATACTGAATATGGACTCTTAAAGAAACCTTCTGCGTATACTTTTTATTACAATAATCACAAGTGTATTTGCCCTCTGACGGACTTGCCCTAGTCTTTTGCCCACATATATTTAGATCCACATGTTTTTTAAAAGTTGTTTTATTCTTGTAAACCCTGCCGCAGTCCTGGCATACCAAGCTCAAATGATGGCCTATTTCATGCATTTTCAAAGTGTGTCGATTGTAAAATGTTTTTCCACATTCGCTGCATATGGCAGTGCAATGGCTCACATTTTTGTGAGCATCTAGAAATGCTGCAGAACCATAACTGCGGGAGCATTCTGAGCATTTGAAGTCCTTGGGTGCATGTACTCTAACATAATGATTTCTCAGATTCCAAACTGATGGAAATACTTTATCACACTCTTTACATTTTAGTATATCAGGGTAGTTTTGGTCTAACATTTCACTGGTTGGAATACCATTTTTACTTCTAGTTTTTTTCTTATTTGAACTCTTTGATTCATTTTCTTGTTTTATGTTCTTGAGATTGATATCCTCAATTTTTACTTTGTTTGTACCATCTAATGCACGGAAACGTCGTAATGCCGCTCTTTTGCTAGAAGCTGTGCGCTTCATGTCATAAAAATGTTTACTGGTGTAATCTTCAAGGTTAAGAGATACATACAATGATTTACTGTCTAATAGTTCATCTGTGGTGTAGTCAAAACTGTTGGTGATACCTTCAAACACATTTGTCAGGTATTCAGAATTTTTTTGACAGGTATGTATGAATTTGTAGCAACTTATTGCTGACTTTGTGCAGTCCTCACATAGTGAATCAAATGATTTGATGTAGTTCAACATCTGTAAAAGTAAAAAAAGACATATTTTGGTAAACAATTTTTTTAACATAGTTAATTGTTGGTTAAGTTAACTCAGAATCAAGACAGGGCCTACTTTCTTGATTCTGAGTTAACTTAACCAACAATTAAATATGCTGACTAATGGCTTGGCTTCGAATTTCGGTAAAACGCATTTTGTTTGTCTATCAAATGGTCAAATAAGTCAGATAGTGAATTTTTTAACCATTTGTTAGAATAAAAATTGATGAATCATATTCTACCAAAGTTAGGATATTTAACCATCGGTTGAGTTAACTCGGGACCATACTCTAGGATCTATTCAGTAGGACTCTGGGTAAAATTCAAAATCAAAATAATAAAACATATACATTGGCAGTTTCATAAATATAGTAATGTGGATGTGGTTGGCTTAAGTATTTGTTATTTCTGCTGACTTAGTAAATTATATTTATTTTTATTATATTTCTAAAGCTGGTGTCGAGAAAGGAGTGCGATAAACAACAAAATTGTTGCTTTGGATCAAGACCTACCAAAGGAACACAACATTACTGCAAAAAGGTTTTTGTTTTCTGTCACAATTTTTTTTTCTACCTGACAGTAGAATAAAAAAGAAAATGTATTTAAGAATTGTATAATTTAAAAATAAAAATTTTAATCAGATTTTACCATAACTCTATTACTTTTTCAAAATAAATAAAATCAAATTATTCCTGTATTCTATGCCTTGCAAAATTTCCATTTATATCAGAAACATGCAGATGTTGTTGTGATCACGATAAACATTTCTATTAAATTTTATCTTCTGTTACCAGCGAGGTGACCTTTATCGCCTAGGGTATAAAATAGCCTATGAACTATGCTTAGACCTACAGAATAGACTCAAAAAGACATAAAAATGGGTAAAGCCATTTGAGATGAGTTTGATCAAACACTGTGACATATTTATATAAAAATATAGATTACTGGACCCGATTTCTCATGAAGGACTAGTCCACACTCCACGTTTTATTATAGAATGGGATTAAATGCATAGAGGTAGGTAGGCTTTTACCCACCACTGGAACAACAATGCTAAACAAAAGAATTTCAGGAAACCTATGATAATAAAGAATTTTATACAAAAAATAGTTACCTGTTCCTCAAATATGAATGTAAGTACTTCTTCAATAACTGTTTGGTATTCATAGTTCATAATATTCACTACAACTTCATCGTTCAGTCGTATTGGATCATCCCGTAATTGATTTAAGCATAAACAACAGACATCGTTACTCCTGTTTATTATACTACTCAACGCGTAATTAATAGACGCCATATTTTCGGTTAAGGCATAAAAATTGTGAAAGAGGATGGAAAAATCAATTAAAACACAATATTTTTGATAAACAGGGAAACCGGAAACGGCGCACACAGCTCAGATCACAGATGTTAATTACAAAATATTTGACAGGTGTCAGTATGACAAGTTCTAGAGATGCGACAATTTGGCAAATCGACTACCATTTAGGTGCTAATAACATTTTCAATTTTTATTTCTCATTTATTGATAGCAAAAATTTAGCGCATTTAAAAACTTCATAAACATTTAAACCAAACACAGGAAATGAAGGCCTTTTTGTTTTAAGTAACTGAAATAATAGATTTATCAAATAAGTTAATGGGAAAGTAAAACACAAAACAGTAACTGACTAACTGCATAACACAGATAAAAAGAGATAAATTAATTATGTCACACACGACACACATACCCCGACGTCATTCGCGGATTCGCCTACTTTGATACATTTATTTATTATTATCAGTTAAAAATATTTATAAAAGCATGTAAATCGTGTCCTGTGCTCTGATACTTGTATATTATTTAATTCTCTAAAGTTTAAATACTCGAGGTAAGTCATTGCAATATAATTTTTCTTTCAAATTAATTTTAAAAACTTATAATTTGACACGAACAGGGTGATTGTTTACAAAAAATGGGTCAAATTATAAGATTAAATAATTTGTTTATTAGAATATTGATGGCCGGTTTCACTGTTCTTTTCTCACGTGCAATGGTGATGTAGATACTATTCATTTCGTATGATCAATAGCTTTTTACCGGTTATCAATTACAGTATTCCGAGACTTTCCTCTATGCGTGAGCGATTCCTTCTCTATCTCTTTATATATTTTTTTGAAGCACATAACCTAGTCCTTGCGGCTGAACTCAGCTGGTACTATGGATGTATTCTTATTTCAAAAAGTTGGACTTGGAACTGCTTTATCAATCAAATGTGATCTTTATACTGTTTTGATAAAGCTTGTTATTCTTCAAGCTTTTTAGTGCATTAGGCCATTATGGTCTATTGTTGCATCAGTAATTACATAATAGTGTTTGAACTACTAGGGTTGTCTAGAAGCACTTTATTATGTATATAGATAGTCTATTAGCCTAATATTATATGAGAAATGTACTCATACCAGCGTTGATTGTTCGTTAACAGTGTTCTTTCTGATTATTTTTAATTAACTTGGCGCTTCATATTGCTATCATAAAAATCCATGGAATTTGCCCTGTGGGACCATTCTTTAGATTACAGCCACATTTATATTATTTACTTATTTATATTTTTTATTTGTGATCTCTCCTTCTGAGTTAATAGGAGTAATTTTATAGCTAGCTTTTTTAAGTTATTATTATGGCAGCCAGATGCAGAAACACCAGGAAAAGATAAAAAAGAAACAATATTTTTTTGGTGAATTCTTTTTTATAAGTTAATGTTGGTGACTATACCGCAGTTTAATTAATTTAAATATGTAGTTCAATAAACTACTAAATTTTGTGGCTACACTTATAGAAAAAAAAGGTAGGTCTTGATTCACAAACCCACTTAGCCAGCCAAATAGGTCATCCAACAAAAACTCAGAAATTTATAAAAAGTGCTTAAAAGTTTCTGGAATTTTACATCTTTATTCTCCGTCTAGAAGATCTTTCCTCTATATAAAAACTAGCTTTTGTTCGCAGCTCCGCCCGCGTGGGCGGTTATCGCAGCAAATTATAGCCTGTAGCCATCCTCAATAAGTGGCCTATCTTACAGTCAAATAATTTTTCAATTCCGACCAGTAGTTCCTGAGATTAGCACGTTCAACCAAACAAACTCTTCAGCTTTATAATTTTTTATTATTAGTTTAGATAAAGACGTGTTTGTTACAACACTTATAACTCGAGAATGGGTGGACCTATTTTCATGATCCTTGATTTGTTTTCTGTGTACCGAACAGCAGAAAGACAAAAAAAATTGGAGAACAAGACAAAAAATATTTATGGGATCGGTTGAAACCGCGGGGTGCAAGTTAGTTACAAAAACTGTAAAGCGTGCGAAAGAAGTCGCGGCCAATGACTAGCCTTTCTGTTTTTTTTTTCTGTTTCGGGGTGAAAAGCTTATGCTTTCAACCCAGGCCGAGGGCGTGACGTGGGGATAAGTCGGACTTTCACCGACCAAAAACACCCCGGTCCCGTCTCTGCCTTGGCCGGAGTCGTGGGATCACTCGCGCATTCTCTGCTCGATTCCCGCTGAGCCAATGACTAGCCTGGCCTTTATATGAATACAGTGTATTTCTTGATTTCTAGACATTATAAAATGATTCATTACTCGTGGATCTATGTCCACTGTATTTTGACCTTTGACATTTCATCTGATGTCTCTCTGTTTAGACTTAGATTGTGGAAATATCAGACAGAATGTGTAACCCAGTTTTAGATAAGAAAGTTATTGCTTTGGGAATTAATTATTAGTTTATCAGCTAGACGTATGAGTCAAATTGACTCTATAATTAATATGTATAGAATTTTGTATTAAAACATAAATAAAACATCTTGGCTTTATAGTTAAAACTTAAATAAATGTTAGATATAAGCTTTGCTAGCAAAGCAACTGGAGCTTTGTACAGTTGCTTTTGCAGATGATAATAAAACCTATTTTATTTTCATCTGTGCACAGAATTCATATAAGAATCTATAAAAAAAGCGTCTAAATACAACCGTATTAGAATTAGTAAAACTTAAAAACTAAAACCAATTTAAAAAAAAATGGTTTTTAACCTATCTCAAAAACTGCACAGCGCCGCTAATGAAATAATTATAAAACTAAATGATGAAAACTAAGTTACGTTTGTTGTCCCTTCCCTTCGTTGTTCTCGAAAAAACATTAACACGGCGCGTACGGCAAGTCTCGACATACAAGTCTCGAAGTACAATTTTATTGTAATAATGATCACATAATATTGACTCTATTTACCTTTGAAATCTTTGTCTTCCTTGCCTATGATTCTGTGAACATGACTGTATAGCTGTTAAAACATAAATCCTAGGTTTATTGGTTTATTTATCTGTTATGGAGACAGCAAAGTGGTCCAAATATTCTCTGAATTGAATTTCAAGTGAAGTTGAAATTAAGAGATTTAGGGCAAAAATGAAAACAAGATCCTTCTCGATTTGGAGCAGCCCAGCCGGTAAGATATCTCTCACCTGCCTAGCCTTTTCCCAAGCTTCGTTGGGTCAGCTAACCAGTCTTACCAGATTTAGTTGGATACCGTATTTTACATAGTATCCCATAGTAAGACTGAAACAAAGAAAAACTTAGTCAAATAAAATTAAACCATTGATTTAAATACGATAATAAATAAAAGTAAAGACCAAACAGTACCCTGCGGCTACGCCAAAAAGGCCCCAGTTCATGCATGTTGTTGTTGTTGTTCAGTGTATGAAAGCCAGACAACTAGTGGCTGGCGCTGGTGTTCAACTGGGCCTTGGAATAGTGACGAGGCTGTCAACCGGCAACAAGCATATTATTTATAATATGGTACTGGTTGTCAGAATTGTATCGACTTAACGACTCTCAAAGACCACTTCATGACAGTTGGGATATAGTCCAATGGCATAACGTGCTTACCGAGGCACGGAGGGGTCTCGGTATGTTTACAAATGGTCACCTTTACGCGGACCAACCCTGGCGAGCGCGGTTTATCCTTTATTATCGGTCAAACCTTACGGCTTACACTTAGCCCCTCTGATAGCGAGATATGGTTTCCCTACAGAAGATTATTTCCCTTTTTTTTTTTTGCGGGGTGTAAAGCTTATGACTTCCCCACGCCGGGGGCACGGCATGGGGATATGTCGGACTTAAACCGACTTAAAACACCCTGGTCCCATCATTGCCTTAGCCAGAGCCGCGGGATCACTTGCGTATTCCCAACGCTGCTCTGGCAGGTCTTGGTCCCCGAAGGACCCCTTCCAGAGGGGTGGATGTAAAATGTCCACCCCTCACTACATCCGAGGGCGAACGCGTAGGACTTCCCGTTCGTCTCCTCCGTGGCCTGTCAGCTGATCGGATGACGAGTTGCCCTCCTCGTCACCCGCAAGCCGCCAAGCAACCTTGCTTATGTACCTGCGGTGAGTAGGGTTATCAGGCTCCTTTGGAGGAAAGGGCAGGTTGGTAACGCGTTTGTAGCTCCGCCTATGCTCATTTGCCAAGTTTGTAGAATAAAAAAACAGTAAATTTAATGTTCATAACTATCAAAGAAATGAACACATCTATAATCATCTACATCTGAATAAGAATGTCAAAACGAACAGAAGTGTCAAGGTTGTTTTTACGTCTAGACGTTACAAACATTTAAATGGCGTTTTAATTTGAAAACATTATGTCACGATAACGCAGTAGTAAGCTTTTTTGAACACGCAATATCCCAAACATAGTATGTTAAAAAAAAACTATCTACGCAGGACTAATAGAACGAAAATTGTTTCTCATTTCAAAGCTTTCTTTTCATTATTTATTGCGTCTCTTTACAAACTCTTTTTTTATATAAGCGAACAAAAAATCCTAAATATTTAATGTAAAATATTCCTGTTTCCTATCTAAGTTTCATTAGTCATCAAGCTAAATAGATTCTAGTAGAATATTCACGGTCCTTCGATCCGCTAAAAAAACAATACGTTTTTAATTAATTCGCATCTGTTTTCTGGTCGCGTAATGGCGCGAATTTTTTTTTCGCTGTTTTGCCATTAACTATACTGCCAGTATTATTTTTACAAACAAAAGAGTACAGCTACATGCAATAAAAACGTCATCTTTAGTGTTTACGTAATATTCGGTCTACAGACACACCCCCAGAATTTTATTACTGCGAGTTTACTGAAGTCAAGGTGACCTTGTCGCTTACACGTATATCTACAAGGTAATCAAATATTATGCCGAATACAAAAAGGTTTACACATCGAATGAACCGTCCCCAATGTTTGTCTAACGTACGTCGATGACGTCATCATGTGGACAAAATATTAAAAATAGGATGAACGTACCTAGTCAGATTCCGGAATGAGTAATTTCGTATTTTCCGCCATGGAAATACATTTTCACATAAGAGCCGGCACATGATATGAATGAAAGTTAAAATTAAATATATTTCGGATGACGAATGACCTGATGAAATTAAAAACATCTTGTGACAACGTTGAGGCGCAATTGTTTTTTTAAAAATAACGTGTACGTAGGCGTGGTGTGCATCAAGGGCAAAATGAATAGTTTAAAGCTGTTTATACAATGTAGATTTCCAACGCGACTTCGTCCGCTTATTTTACCCTCATAGATTCATGCAGGTTTTGCGTCGAACCCTTATTCTTGATCTAAAACAAAAGTAGCTTATGCTATTCCTCATAAATCAGGGTATCATCATACAAAGATTTTTTTCGATGCAATTGGTAGATCCGGCGATTAGCGCGTTTAAACAAACAAAACGCTTTATTGTACAGATTCTTCGATTGCGAACGATATGTTTATTTTATTAAAAACCGTTTTCATAATGAGAGTGTTTGTGCGAAGCTTATTATGATGCAATTGGATGTTATATGTACTTAAGCTGAATTTACGCTCGAGAATTACATTAACTTGTATGATGATCAGCAAGATTTGAGATTACTATGTACTTTTGCAATGATACCCGTTGCAGCTTCAATTCTCACTTGTTTTAGCTGAATACCAGTAATTTACATGGAGCAACTGCCTGACCGCCACACCCCATTATTTTGATACATGGGTCTCTTCACCTCTCAACTCAGCCTATCTGGACCTAGGCCTCTCCCAAACGCGCCAAAACACCCAGTCCTCCATTTGGAGGCCGTGCCATGTGCTTTGAGTGCGCCATCTTTTAGGTGTTTGCCCTAGTCACCACGATTAGAGTGATGACCGTAGACCGCAGATGACCATTTTAAGTCTTCATACGAAAGTAGCAGGGTCTTTATTCGATTAGACAAAGATAGATCAGAATAGACGGTATTTTTCTTAGGCTACACGGGAGCATTGACATACCTAGAATTGGTATTTGGCAGTCAAATTGTAGTGCCGGCATTTTCTCCATAGAATTAAATATAAGCAATAAGACTTCGAAATTATGCAAGAGTAATAATAGATTTGTTTATATCTGCATCGATTTCTCTAATGTTTTGCTCTTTTGATAAACTATAATAAACTTATCCCGATAATACGTGATTTCAGTATGTAAAAAAACGTTTGAAGTGACGTATTGCGTGATTATATCGTGATAATTATATTTTAAGCTCTGTTTACAAATGAACTGCATCTGCTTCGACATATTTTCTTACTTACGCAACTAGTAAATCAATCGATACCTAAGTATTATTAATTTCTGAATTGATTTATTTTGGTTCAATGAATTATAAGGCGTGTGACAATGACAAGAACGAATGGTCCAGACTTCTTGGATCCTTGCCACTGCTATAGCGTACTTTCATTCAATTTTACCTGTTATTTATCATCAGTACAATATGGGTAAAGTGTTGGTGGAAACATTATGCTGAAGTTTCAGCGTAACTTAATTTATTGAAGCAATTAAAATTTTTTGGCTCGTGTGTCCATACCTGAAGTTCTATTTTCAACTGATCTACCTTATACAATTTGTTATTGGCCAGATCGGTCACCACATCGTTATGTATCGTGCAAAATTAATTACTGTTTTAGTTGTCATTGTGATCGTGGTAATCGTCAAAATGAGTGATGTGAAACACATTGGGAACCAGCGCAAGATTATCCGTAAGATTGCTTGAATATTTGTACCTACTAGACGTTTTACCAATTAAGTGTTAAACGGATGTGGAAAATTTGACATCGATTATCCGATTGCGTTCTTTATCAATAATAGGGATTGTGTAGCGACATTATGTCGCGATAAAACCGCGAAATTGTTGTCTATCGCCAATAATGATTAATATACGACTTCATGTTCGCGTAATTATGCCTAAATTCTACGTCATCCGACTGCGAAGTGATAACACGTAGCGAAGCCGCGTGGGTGTGTAAACCGCCGCGCCTCCTCAGTACAACTGTAGATTTGCGCGGGAATGACCGCGGTTTGAGTGTTCCGAACTTGAATTTCCCGCTGAAATATTTGTGGTTACGTGAAGTGAATTTAAAACATTATTCTTTTCGGCTAGTGCTGTAGTTTTTTTTATAATGGATGAAGGTACGTCTAGGACAGGTTGTTTTTTTTTAAATATATTTCTAGTTAACACTTACCAAATTAAATTGTGGATTATAAAAATAATGTTACAAAACGACAGCTTTATTAATATTTCGCAGTTATTAGAGCAAGGTCTACAACTTTTCAATTGAGTTTTGTAGTTGTTTTAAACCTCTTGTGGTGTTCTACTCATTAAATCAATTCAATTTCTATATCAAATAATCTTAAAGAATAAATAAACAAAAGGTCATTGTACCCTAGCGTGTTGTTGTTAAATATTGGTGAAAAAGTATACTGATATAAGTACCTACTGATTGTATTCGTTACGGAATAAATAATTAGTTTTTTATTCCAATTTGAATATAAAAACTTAAAACATTTTTTTTTATTTAAGCTGATGCAAGTTGTCTCTGAGAACAATAAAACTAAATGAGGTCAGGCTTTGTTTTCGAAATTTTCGGAATAAAGTAATGTTTAAAATGATCCTTTGTCATAATACATAATATATCGCATAATTAGTTTATTTTAATAATACCCAGTAATATTATTAGTAACATTAACATAAGTAGCAATCAGTTTAGATAAATTAATGTGTTATCGTTTGTACCAAAAGTTTATCGATATTTGTAATCATTTTAAAGATATTATTTAGCAATTAACATTGTTATAATCGGGTCTAAACTTCACTTTGTTTCAATAAAGATTTTATCATCATCGATTTAAATTTAAAAAGTAAAAGTTGTTTTTGATTTTCGAATAACTTGATTTGTTTTTTAAATTTAGCTGATTGCGTTATTGTTATGTCATAGCTTTTATTTTTTTAGGATTAAATTTAGAACATGAGTTGGCAGGATCCTGTTATATCTTACTTAGCAAAATGTTTTTAAACTGCGTCTTATTATCGAATACGTATTATATTGACGGAAATAAAAAAAATTATCATCGATTTTAAAACGCCACTATTTTTTTATATGTCTTTTATTTAATAAACGAATTGATAGACTAGTTTGGGAGGCTAAATAAAGCTACGAAAAAAAGATAATTGTTTGTATATATACCGGATTTAAATTAACAAGAGGTATTAATTGTTTCATATGAAGATAATTTTATCACATAATCTTATAAAACATTTTTATTCGTTTTAATCTTTACAATGTCGATGTCGTCAAGAAAGAGATAAGTTTTAATACCCGTTAATAATACGTGCTTAATGTTAAACGTGTCTGTTAGATAACTTTGTAATACAGTTACACAAATTAACTAGTTTTTAGTTTCCGAAGGATTCCCTTAAGATAGAAATATTGGAATGGAAATAAACAAGTGAATTTCAACAATACCTACTCTATCTGGAATCCAACAGAAATATAAATACAAGTAATTCTTTCTTTTGTCTATGGTCTTCCCTGTCCATCCAAAGGTCATCTCACATCTGGAAGATATCGCTATTAACGATAAGACCGCCATTCTACCCTTATTGAATTTTTTTCCTATAATTTTGTATCTTTATGGTATGCAAGACAGTTAAGATTTTTAATGAAATTTTAGTTAATTAGTTTTGAGTTAGTCCTCAAAAAGTGTTGATAATGAAACAAACTAAATTGCTCTAAGGCAGTATTAAAGTCATAAATGATTAAGAAATATTTGAAAAGGAAAGATATATTATGATGAAATCGAAAAAATAATTGAGTACTTTTTAATCCATACCCGAGTTGTAATCTTTGGCAAAGCTTGTGTCAGATAATAACCGCTACCATACCCTTATATATTATTTGTTGAATACAGTAGATAATAAAAATCATACGATTTATGTCTGATTGAAATATTCGCCTTATTATATTTCGTACAAAAAAAAATATATGTCTGTAGAATAACACCAATAGTTGAAAATTCGATTAAGACCCTCGTCAAACAAAAATACAACAATAATTTCACTCATTAGTGAGTTAACCAAAGCTATAAAAAAGAAGCCAATTCTGTTTTATGTATCATTAAAAATTCCCACGTGACATTGAAAGCAAATTTTCCCGCTTTTTTCACGTGTCATTGCCTCGTAGTTTTCCTTTTACCGCCAACACTCTATTTATTTATTTCCACTACCTTGGTTTTGATAATAATTTACAACTCATCTTCAACGAAGAAGATTCGATTACTTTCTGCGTACATTTAGAGTGAACAACACATTTTATTTCAATTATCGATAATCGATACATGTCTTGCTAAAATGTATGAGGAACTACCGCAATGTTTTTTTTTTTACAAAATTTGCATTAATCGTTAATCTTAAAAAATAATTAGCAATAAAGTGCAAATTACTCTACTTAATTTTTTTTTTTTTAATAAAGTTTGATTAAAAAAAAATAACCCACAGAACAATCGTCAAACAGGATAGATTCGGTTAAAATCTTGAATACTTTGAGATAACTTTTGAATTATAAATCAGTTTTTTCTTGATAGGCACCGGTATATACTACGTCTAAATAATGGAACGTTTTTTTTTGCATAATTATATGGGCAAGTATAGATACCTACTATGTTTCGAATAAAATAGACGACTACCTTTTCCCTTGGCTTCGCCCTCATGGATGTCAGTTATCGTGGCAAAAAGCCTATGTTCTTCTTCGGATTCAATCCTTCTCCATTCAAAGTTGCATCACTATCGGTCCGTATCGAGTGGTTTAGCCGTAACAGCCAACAATATGAATTGATTTACATTTTTGACCAAGAATAATTTCAACAAAGAAACATTAACAACAAAGTCCTCCATTTTATTTTACCTTCCTCATATTTTACTTAATTGCATCTCTCCGTGCATGCGATGTGACAACGCTTAATATGCTCATTGTTCTCTTTTAATCAGCTAGATCATGACTCATATATAATCATAGGGACTTTTACTTTGTTTACGTAATAGTAAAGCTATGAATTATTCGTAATTCTTACTTAATCTACTGATCACGACGGGTATTGGTTGACAAAATACCTAACAACTAATCACTGCGCTTAAAATAAGATTTGACAAGTGATTAAGTAATTTTTGTGTTGCGATTCTTTCAAAATCTGGGGGTTAGTAAGGGCCGACGCTGTCGAGGATGGCAGGGCAAGGGATTTTTACCAATGGAAATTCAAACGTATTAGTATAGAAATACTAATGTAATAAAATCTATGCTTTAAATAATGCCATGGCAACACTGAATTTAATTTGGTCCAGGTCTGAGTTGGCCTTGTATCAGTATATATATGCTAAAATTAAGATATATGAAAAGGATTAAGAATAATGAATCTTTTTGTGCACGTAGATAAATTCGGGAAGTTATAAATCACACCTGTAACGAAGTTTATGGTCATCATTCTGGCGCGAAAATCATACGACACAACAAAAAGGATGGATTATTTTGGTGTTTGTCTATGGGCCAAGAGCATGTCAGTAAATATTATTTATATTGGAATATGCAAGAGTAATAATTAGCATGTGATTTTTATTTGTAACTGTCAGTATAAAGAATGTAATTATATTTTTATTACTTTCATCTCGTGCTGGTCAGTTGGGAGTTGTGTGATCACTCATGTGAACTTTTCTACGTATATTTAAGTAGATCCTAAAAATATTGCACTGTTTTTTTTATTTCTTTTGAAAATGGAATTGAAAATGAAAGGTCTTCAGGGTCTGCTTGAACCACGTCAGACATTTTGTTTTACTTTCTATTTTTTTCCTTCAAAAAATCACCGGTTATCGGTCGTCGTCGGCGGCCAACCAGAATCGTTGCTTTTACTACCCATTATTAATCGATGAATAACATGATTAAGCAATATTATGCTTTATCTCTTGTAATTTATAAACGCCTCCGTAGTAATCAAATCTAATCAGCTTTTTCTACTGAATCATCCTAGTTTGTTATAAATTTGGAAAGAAAGTATTTTTAGGATGAGGATGGAGGATTTTTCATCCTAATAAAACTCCGTAACGAGAAAGTTAAATATTTCCCAAAAAAAAAATTGTCGTCAGGTTTTGTTTGGCCTTTCCAAAATCATATTTATTTGAGTACGTACTTCTTGATATACTGGTTTTGTCTCATATTAGCTGCTCGTTTTATTTCTACGATATTTTCCTTAATATTCAAGTATTTTCCTCATCGTAAACATTTACGTTACATAATATATTGTAACTGTGTATCGCAAAATAATCTTTATTCATTCAAGAGAAAATTTGCTAACGAAGAAGAACAGTGTAACTTTTTTTCAGTACTTTTTTAATTAGTTCATTGTTACTTGTGTAAATTGGATAAAACACACACATAAAAAGTTTTGTTGAAGTCCCTTTTTTCTTTTTCATCGTTGTTTTTCATAAACTGATGATCATAGGCTAAATACGCCGTGGTCTTACTATGGAATACCGTATTATACAGTGAAATAGGTTATGGAGGTCAGATAGGCAGTCGCTCCATGTAAAATACGGTATTCAGCTAAATCCGGTAAGACAGGAAGCCGACCCCAACATACCTTGGGAAAAGGCTAGGCAGAAGAAGAAGGCTAAATAAGCCTTGAAAGGGTTTCATCCATATTATAACCTCAGTTAAGTTCAAAAGGCATGTAATAACCTAAAAAATTCGCAATCCTCATGTTTTGGACGTTTCGTACAGAATTGAATAAAACAGTTTTAATAATGCAAATTGTAACCTCTATGCAACAGTCTACCGTATTTACGTCATTAACAATACAATTCCGTCCAAAATTGAAGTTCTGAACTGAATTTTAAATGAAGTTAAAATTAATATTCACAAAATATTTGACGCGCGTTTTGGAGAGACTTCGTTCTTTTTCGTTTTTACTTCTGCTAAATTGTTCTTCAGTCTCTATTTAAACAATGTATACAAAATACTTCCAACTTGAAAGTAAAAATTTTCTACAAATAATTTCTCTATCCTCATTCTTCCTGCCTGTTGATTCTGTAAGACCTCGTTCTAAACTTCGAATCGGAATCCGCTGTGAGTTTCTTGATTGGTACCCTTGCGAGCTTGTCAACGAGTTGAACTAAATTATCCGTGAGATTTATACAGATAAAGTATGAGATGACGTATGAAGTGGCATTCGGTAAGGTAATTCCCTGGTCACTTCGACGCTCATTTCGCAGTTCGCACTCGAAATTTGAAACTTATGCGAAGTGAGAGTGAATTGCGATGTGAGATGCGAGTTGTTGATTGAATTTTACAGAATCGACGTGCTGAACATATAATTTTGACAGATACAACAAATTCATCTCTAATCATCCAAGTCACGCAAAAACGATCATAAGAAATGCAACTTATCCTCAATAAATCAATAGGACCACATTATGCATCAATCTATCATCGTTGCATTTATAATGACATAGTAATATCAGATATCATGATGTAACGATAGATTGAATATGTATCTGATTTGTGTGTAAAGTGTTGCATAACATTGATCTGTTAGCTTCCGTGTAAAATGGATTATGTGCTGTTTTAATAAAAATTCTGCGGAGTTGTAGTATCTGTAATTACTGGAGATATCTTTTAGTAGTTCACTTATGTACCTATTATCGTTCATTCACTCAATAGCCTTGGACTTTGCCTTGAAGTATCTACCTGAATATTTGTTTTATTTTACGTATTGTTATGTTTAGCTTGTCTCACTTGTTTTAAGCTTTTTGGCGTAATTGTTCGCTTTTGGAGAAGTTAAATCGATGGGACAAATGCGAGTTGGACTCTCTCACCGAAGGTTCCGTACTAAGACCGTATTTTTCCATGTTTTAATTACAAATGTATAGTTTTCAGACTTTTCCCTGTACTTGTAGTATATAATTATATTACTTGCTAAATTTCAAAGTTCTAGGTCAATGGGACGTACTCTATTAATTTTGATACCTTAGAGTGTCGATATGTACGTTTTATGCGGTTTAAACGGCTGTAGCTTTTTTTTTTTTACGTTAACTTAGAAGTTTGTTTGCTTCACAGCATCAAGGGACTGTAGATCAAAATGTATGGTTTTAATTTCAAATCAGTACTTCCTCTTGTTACCGAAGTAAAGGGTCTTGACAGACAGACTGACAGATGAGTAGACGGATAGACGGATAGACACGCAGACAGAAGGACGGACGGACGGACAGGCAGACAGACAGACGGACGGAAAACAAAGTGTAATTTCTCCTTTTGAGGTACATCATAATAATTATGTAAAACATACCTAAAAACGTTCTAATTTTTTATTGGAATTTGGGTGATAGCCTGTAATTTTGTGCATGTTAGTTCTCGAATCTTTTGCAATGCCTATGCAGTTAGTATTATAAGTATTTATCACGGAAAACATATTTACTGTCGGGACTTGGCAACATTATATTTTGAGTGCTACCCAAACAACAAACTTGATCAAATTAGCCCGTCAGACTTGTTGATTTATGCATATTACGCACCATTCATGTACATTGAAGTACGTATGTCCCAAATGAAGTACGCATCTTGAATTGCGTTCGTTTTTTTTTAGGCCTTTGTAAACATAAACTTAAAAACAATCCGTGATAGGAAGTATGGAGACAATCAGAAATCATAAATGTTTAAGTACATAAAATGACGTAAGGGGGCGTCCATAAATTACGTGAGGTGTTTTTTTTAATTTTCTGTCCCACCCTCCTACCCTGGCGAGATGTGGTGAGATTTTATTCAACCCCCTCCCCTATCCCCCAATCTCACGTGAGATTTTTCAAAATGTGGGTTTCTTACGTAAACGCGTTGGATGGTCAACAAAAAAAAAAATTGCTTCGTGCTTTTACTTACGACTAGTTAAAACTAGTAATCAATATTGCTGAGAGTTTAATTATAAGTGTAATAAAAATTTAACTTAAGCATGTACAATCTGGATTAAATGAACCAAAATAGTATAATTTTTTTTTGTAGTATAATTTAAAAAAAATTGCGTGATATTTGCCGAAACCCCCCTCTCTCCAACGTAAGATTAGATTAGATTTGACTCGACCTTTTAAACACCTCCCGTAATTTATGGACGCCCCCTAAATAGTTCAATGACCTGAATCTTCCATAAAAATCTTGTAAACCATGACAACTTCAAGAGCCCTGATAGAAAAAAGGGCGGAGATTTAAGACGAGTCTTGACATTTTCATTTTCAAGTAGTGATTTGAGTCGTTCGCAAGATGCGAGTTAAGTAAAGATTATAGTGTGAAGTGTACACTGAAAAAAAGTATTATTAAACAAATTGCTGAAAGAGGTGAATAACCGAAAAGTCTCTGAAAAATGATTAAAAGTCGATTCATGTGTCACAACAGCGGTGTATTTTCTTTTGGCTTGACTTTGTTGATCTATTCATATCTCTTTGAATAATATTGGCCAATATTTTATTAGTGTAAACAAAAACAGAATAATATTGTTCCAATCAAAATATATTTTCCCGGGGTCACCACTCTGACTTATGATAAAATCTTATCTCTTGGACCCTTTGTCAAGCTATACATTGATATCAATGGTAGAAAATTAGAAATGCAGTTTCTTAATGTAATTCCTTATTTCTACTTCCTAAAAGACACCCGAAGTGATAATTTCAATATTTTTCCTTCGTTCCTTTTTTGAGGACCTTTTCAGCTTGTTTGGTTCCTCCGTATTTTTATTTTATATTTTGCCTTCCTCGGGAAATAGGTGCTTGCTTTTGTCATCTACCGTCCCTTTTCCCAAGCTATGTTAGAGTCGACTTCCAATCATATTAAACCCTGCTGAATTTGAATTGATTTTACATGGAGCGACTGGACTTTAAGTTTGATGATACCCTATATAAAAGTAACACTGGCCTATAATACGAGTCATAATTGTCCCACTAGATATAGGCGTTTTCTTTTATAGAGAAGGAATGAGCATTGATCACCACGCTTACTCATTAGGGTCAATTCCAGATTCTAATTATTGGAATCCAGGTTTCCTCTCTGTTTTCCTTCACCTTTAATGCTTATGCTGGTTGCATAGTTTAAATGATAGTAGGATGCCAGTAATTCCCCTCACCGCTTTACGGATTTAATCTGCTCGGTCACCAATCAATTGAAGATTTTCCTTAACCGCTACTCAAGGCTGATGCAACTATGCAATAACGTGCAGGAAAAGCTAAATAAAGTGTCGTGGGACGATATTGCCATAATATATCAGGCCAAATTGCCTTAATGTATGGTGTTATCTTGTGGTTGTTAAATTGCCATTGCGTTTATCCGATCAGATTATCAGTATTTTTGGTTTACTTTGCTCTGGATTAAAAATGAATCGTACCTTGGTTATTATACCCAGAAATTATGTGTACCATTTGCTCTGCTGTAGACAATTCAAGAACAAAATGAAATAAATTATGATATCGGAAAGTATTGACTTCTGTAGGCTTTTTTACAGAACTTAAAAGAAACTCTAATTAAATACTTATCTTTTCATTTTCATAGGTCCATGTTTGCCCATCACAATTTTCCTTGTTTCGTCCAAATGTATTTCGATTTTTGCTTTGACTTTTGCTAATTAGTTCACTGTAGGAGATTGTAGGTTTTAAGCAAAAAACCGTGCCAAATCAACTTCATCGCATTTTATTGTCACTTATATTCTAATGACTTATGATTCTCACTTTAATCTTCAATTGTAGTTATCATATTGTGTTAATGAATCTAGTAATAAATCTTCATGTTCTTAAGATTAGATCTATTGCAGTGGCTTAATATTGCCATTATTTCTGCCTACCCCGCTATCAGCTGTGCAACGGTTAATTGTTGCAATTGTTTTGTCACGCTCAGTGTTGGCCAACGATTAATATTTTGATCGGTGAAAATTATAGTTTTAATCTTTTTGTATCGTCTTAGATGCGTAAAAGCAATTTGTAATGCCAATTAGCGACACGAATATGACGTCACGATTCCATGTTATTAGGTATTTAGAATTCCATTGTTTTTCTTATTTATTTTGTTTTAGGTATTCATTTAAATATTTAGCGAGCGTATGTTCTTGGCCCCAAAATGTCGGCAAAGTTGTCGGTCGATTGTTTTGAATTTTTGCCATAATTAACACGATTTTGAATCTTACGTTTTTTATATCTTGATAAATATTCAATTAGATACTTAAAGGAATTATTTTTCTTATACTTCTTACCAGCAAGATCTCATTTTTGCTGCACTGAAACAGTAGGTATTGCTGTGATGTAAGATTAAAGAAGATTGTACATTACACATGGATGGTAGCGAGGTTGTCTGCCCTAGATGTGCTCTACGTACTATAGCTTAGCAAATTCATATAGATATGTTACACTCCCATGATATGTGAGCGACAATGTAAGGCAGCAGGGAGGTGAAACGTGCGCGCGGGACGGGGGCAACTGGGGCCTTATTCCCGAAGTCCAAGCCACAGAAATATATATTTTTCCGTGGTCCAAGAAGTTTACGTGCTGTTAAATGGTCTAAAATGTATATACTAACTACCCAGTGACTCTAAGACCACAAAAAAGATTTGGTGACTTGAGGCAGTTGAACTATATTCTGTTTTATGCCACGTATATTTTGTATGGACTTGAGAATAACTCCCCTGAAAGTGACATTTGACTTATTAGGGCGCCGTCATTGGGTAGTAACATCACCCGATAACGGCACCGATCATTAGAGTGCCGCGAACGAATTTGCCAGGTGTCGTCACTGGGGAAGGTTATCTACTTGCATTCAATCTCTTTTTCAATATATTATTTCATATCAGACTGAACCACGGCCATGCGGTTAGCTTGTATACATATTAAAGTGTATACTTGTAAATACTCTATAGATTTATCGTGTTTTTTCTTCAAATGTAGCCAATTGATTAGCCCTAATGTTCGTTGGAGTATACAATCAAGTTTCATATGGCTTCGGTTTTTCATCAAAGATATTTTTTTCCTTCATTGATCCATCGATGATTTTATTTTAGTGTCACTCAAATTTGACCTCTATTGCTTGAGAGTACTTAAGGATCTAGTCCAGTTTTGAGATTCTTCAACAAATATTTTTTTTTCTTTTGTTAATTTCTTGATTGTTTTATCATATTTACTGAGATACATTTTGAACTTTATTGCTCAAAAACACTGATCCTAGTACAGTTTAAGAAAAGATCTTTAAAACTTTTAGTTATTCCTATGTTATACCAGTTTGAAATTAAGGTCGCCATGATTAATAAATAACTTTATCAAATAATACCATTTATATTTGCATTTAATGTAAAATTACAAATCATACAGTTTATAACATTATTGTACAATAAACTTTACTACGCTTTTGCTTCTTAACTATACTGTAATTAACCTTAAGATTAGTTTAATTGGTATATTACTAACTTATATAGAAGGAATTCTGATAACTAGCTTATCTTTAACACGAGCAATTAACTTTATCTTTTGTTTATGGAAAATTCTGTTGACAATTAGAAGTAATAGAAAAAAAAAAATATCTTGCTAACCGTAATAGGGATGCTGGATATGAAAAGTAAAAATGTTTAGTTAAGATGACGGGCCTGTTGGTCTAGTGGTCAGTGACCCTGACTGCTAAGCCGGAGGTCGGGTTCGATTCCCACTCAGGAAAAATCTTTGTGTGAAGAGCGCGATCATTTGTTCTGTGTCTGGGTGTTATTTTATCTATAATATGTATGTATTCGAATAGAGAAACTCTTCTTTTTGAAATCTGTGAATTGCCAGCTGCATGCTTTTTCATAAATTTAAAGATTGTTATCAATAAATTACGTCACGGGAACTCATGCAATTACCTTTTAAGGCTTGACGTTTCGGTCGGGTTAAAATGGCCTCGCAAGCAGACTGATTTGACATATTATAATCATGCAATGCGATACTTGAAAAGTTAGTACGATTGTTATCGTTCAGTAATGACCGATTTGAATGCGAATGCAACGGTAATCCATCATGATTTGATTAACCTTAACGACTTTAGATTGATAAGGTTTTTAGCCGTGTGGTAATTAGGTACCTATTTATTTTAGGCTGTGTTGTCATCTGCATTATTATAGTTAGCTAGTTGTTGCCAGCGGCTCTGCCCGTGATCTCTTATTCTTGTCTAGTAAGAAATACTTATGTTGCATAGGGTGATAATGCATTCTAAGCATGCCCTTTATTCGATGATCGATTTTTTGTAGGTTAAAAATAGAAAAGATTGCAATAGTGCAAAGCACACGTCCTACAAGGTCAGAAATTGTATCGGAACCTAATTATCGGTCCTACAAAAAATCTGACGTGGGCGGGATAAAAGTGAAATAACTTTTGTAATCGTTCCAGTAGGTATTGAGGAACAAATCCTTTATCTTTATAATATAAGCACAAAGTACTGAACTGATTTAGACATAACGTTACAGTAATATAGCTTAAACTATAAAAACAAAAACTCTAAGGCTTACAAATATTCATAAGTAGACGTATTCGTAGATGTCTTGAACACATAAATTAATAGTTATTTTTTGTTTAAAATAAAGCACAATAAATAAGTAAATGTGGACATCGTCACATACATTGCTTCGAATCCAAAGTAAGTAGCTAAAGCACTTGCAATGGAATCAGTCAGAGACAATGAAGGTACCACAAACTCCCAGACCCGAGACAATGTAGAAAAGTATTTTTTTTTCCGGGACTTGAGAGCTGGCGATATTTTGAAAACCGGTGTGTACGCCACTCGACCACGGAGGTCGTGTTACATTATTGTTTGAGTAAATATCCCAATAATATAATGGTTGTGTTCTATTTATTTTCAGGCACCACAATGCCGGTCCGGGAAGGCGCTAAGCGGCCACTGGTCGGCGTTATTGATGACGGCACCAAGACTGTTCGATTTGTGGTAAGTTCAGTTTTCATCATAATTTCTCATGTCTATATGTATGTATTTATAAATATATAAGTATGTTTATCAGTTGTCTCGTTGCCATAGTACAGGCTCTGCCTAGTTTGGATTCAGATGGCCGTGTGTAAAAAAAATCTAAATAATGGTTTATTTTTGTTATTTTTGTTTTTTTTATTTGTCTCAGTCACGAATAGTAGAATATCCATAAAGGCATTAGAAAAAAATCAATTCACAATTGACGGAGATATCGGTGATCATACATAAAAAAAGAATACATACAGTCGAACATAGAACCTTCGCCTTTTTCGGAAGTCGGTTAAAAAAGTGTCCTAAATAAATAGGAACTACTCTCGCGGGTGAAACCGCGGGCCACAGCTAGTACGTTATATAGTTTTTAATACATTAACCTTATAATTATTTAAATTAAATATTTACGAATTCATTGATAAGTCGGAAGGCGTGGTGCTTTCGTCTCCCAAATGAATTGATAATTATAATAATCTAGAGACCTTCGACCTTTGTCCCTAATGACCTTATTTACAGTTACTACGACAATTTGATCATATATAAAATGTAATTATTAGTAGTTAATTCTGATTATGATATCCGGGACATGATTCTTGTTTTTGGAATGGTGTGTATTGACTCATAACTTAATGTTCAATTATTGATGTTCCAAAGGTCAATGGTATATTTTTTTATTTTTGTTGTGCTTGCATCCTTATCCCAGGTTAAAATTACTGTGGAATAGTTATGGGTTGGCTGTATAATCTTGTTTTTGGTTTATTTTTTTGTTTTCATATCTTTATTTGTTGTTTTTGCTTTTTATTTAGATGTGAGAGTTATATTATTACCTACAATGTTTTATAATAATCTGCAAATTGACCATGTAATTTACTTACCTTGTGTGCATACATACGAGGGGAAGATGACGAATTTATAATTATTGGATGTTCAAACATCCAATAATAATTGTGTAATGATTGATAAAATAAATGTATTCACATTGAATCGCTACGAAAAGTCTTGCAGAACTTAAAAGTAAAAACAATTTAAAATAAATGTATTCAATGTGAATACATTTATTTTATCAATCATTACACATTCTTGTATATTAAATTATTCCTGTATACAGAAGGAACGAGCATTGATCACCACCCTAGTTAAGCGGGTTGGCGATCCTGATTCCATTTTTTGAAATCCAGGTTTTCTCACGATATTTTCCTTCACCGATTGTCAATGAAGTCTTAAAATAATTAAGACTTAAGATTTACTTTGAAATAATCACAGTGCTACCTTCCACCTGCCTGTAATGGGTTCGAACTTGCAACCTTAGGCACACTAATTTGTTTATATACCTGTAACGCTACCACGATTCCCTGTTTGAATATTATTAATTATTTCAGATATATGAAGCGGAGCGGGCTGATGAGCTGGTTTCCTACCAGATGGACAAAACGGAGGTCCAGCCCCAAGAAGGCTGGTCGGAACAGGACCCATTTGAGATTATGCACCACATCAAATTGTGTGCTGAAAATGCTATTGATCAATTGGTGGAATTAGGTAAGTTTTTTCGGCCTGGTGCTTGTTCAGTGGAGGGGAGAAGTGCGAAGGCTTAGCCAGTTTGAGTCTGCCACTTTCCAAAGGTGGGAGGTAGTCCATAAGGATTCCCAGTAGAAATAACCCTCCTTCTGGAGCAGTCGGGTAAAAAAGGGTTAAAATCTAGTCATATTGACTTGACTATTAGTCAACCAAGGGCTGCAGGTTGACTTTTAGTGTAGGGTAGTAAAATCTAGTATTTAGTTGTTTAAAACTTCGTTTAAATCTTAGAATAATTTAATTGTTGAAGTCAACGTACTTTTGAATTACCCTACCCTAGCTTACCTAACCCCCTCTACTACATTACTAATTCTCTCCAGTCCCTCCCGTATATGGAGGGTTTATTGATAGTGATTTAAGTTAGTATTTCTTATAATTTTGTAGTTTTCCTTAGAGACCCACTTAATACAAACTACGTATATAAACAAAGATAAGTAATTAAGAATACTGATAATTGGTTAATTATTTTTTGACGTATTTTTTGTTTAGAAATACTTTTTGATAAAAAATCTGACGTATTACTTGAACTGTTGACATTGAGTGGAGAATTTAGGCCATGTATGACGAATACGAAATTATTGTTATTTGTTGTTATCTTTACTAATACCATAATGCAGAAGAGCTGTTTGTTTTTTTTTTTAAGATGGACGCGCTTATCTCAGGAACTACTGATCCGATTCGACAAGTTCTTTCAGTGTTAGATAGTCCATTTATCGAGGAAGGCTATAGGCTAACTATAGGATAACATTTTTCTGTAATAATCGACGCCCAAGCGGGTAGAGCCGCGAGCAAGAGCTAGTTTTATCAATATATTTATCTTACTATCCATAGCCCGGGTCTTCGCTCACGTGTACTAGCTGTTTCCCTTTTTTTAATATAATATATATAGCCTATTTCACCCGGGGATAGTGTAGATTCCCAAAAGTGAAAGAATTTATCAATTCGGTGTAGTAGATTTGAAGCCTACTCTATGCAAACAAACAATAAAATCTTTCCTCTTTATAATTTTAGTATAGATACTATACGACAACCTTGATTGTTTTTCTTGATTGTGATAAAGGCATCAGGTTAACTTTTTTTTATAAAGATTACTAGCAATGTGGGTTGTTACTAGTAATCTCGTTAACCCCTCGTGATAAGCTAAGATGCTTGTGTTACGAGTGCGTTCACGTCGGTATTGTAATGGGTGGAATTCGAACCCGCAACTAGATGATCGCAAGTCTGACGCCCTAGACATTACGCTACCGCCGCTTCTACGGACTTTTATCGGACGTTACCATGATAATGGTTTAGTTTTGTCATTGAATCGGTATCACTGACTATATTAACAACCGAAGTACATTATTGTATTATGAATTCATTTGTTTAGTAATTAATATAAACGTCACAGTTTATTGAACTGTGTCGTATAACACGGTTACCGATGTTTTTATGATCGAATTACCTGATAAATCAAAGTTATCAAGTCAAGTCAAAGTCGTCAAGTTTAAAATTTAGTAAGTTTTTCACTTAGGAATAGGATTTTCACTTATACCAAATATACCATTTTTGAACGTCCGGCTTTTCAATAATTATAAAATACTAGCTTTCACTCGCGGCTCCGCCCGCGCATCGTTTGTGAAAAATGATTTTCCCTTCCTGCTTTTCTCTTGAAATTTTTCCTGTATTTTCTTTACTATAAACCTCACGGAGCCCGAGACCTTTCCAACGAATGCAAATCCGTGGAAATCGGTACGTGCGTTCTGGAGTTATAGCGTCAGGAAGGAAAACCCGACTTATTTTTATATAGTAGAAGATTAGACACGTATGTTTTCTTTCATCTCGTAAAAAGCTTAGGCTGAATGGAAGATTCACGTGATGTCATTCTGTCCTACAATTTTATCTACGCTGTGTGGTTACGAGCCCTCACTCCTGAACTTAATGCTTCATCTTTGTCATTTTTTATTGTTTTGATAAAGAAAAACATACGTGCCCAATATTTTTTAATAACTTACTAAATAGGTTACCTAGTATAAAACTATTAACAGTCGAAGATCTAGGTTTTCAAAAATCTTTGATTTTTAAGACCATAGCTCTTGGTCTTTATGCTATTTCTTTATGATATAACTACTTGCCCCATACACCAGCCAATAAACGTCCCACTGCTGGGCACAAGCCTCTTCCCATTTAGAGAAGGAACGAGCATTGACCACCATGCTTGCTCATTGCGGGTTGGCGGTTTCCTCAAGATATTTTCCTTCACCGTTTGTCAATGGTGTCTTAGAATGATTAAGAAAGTACATATAACTTTGAAAAAGTCACATTGGTTCTTGCCCGGGTTCGAACCTGCAACCATGCGCATGCGCATCCGGTCATCGAACCGCTAGGCCAAATCAAATCAAATCATTTATTTCGCTTTAAATATGGGTACAGACAGATGAACACAATTTGTCAAATTTAGACTCCACACATTTAGCCATATGTAGCATGCGAAAAGTACACATAAGAATAAAACACTACAAAAAATAAAAGTTAGTTCATACTTTTTAATCTAAGTTAAGTGCAGTATCACGAAATTCAAAAAAATAAAGTAAAACTACAAGCATTTAAAACCTATGATCGAGAAACTCTTTAAGGTTATAGTAAACATTGTTTAATAGGCATTGCTTCATCCTGCGTTTCATTTGTAATAACGGTAGTTCTCTTATCTGTTTCGGAATTTTATTATATACTTTAATGCACGTTATGAGACAGTTTTTATGAAATAATGCAGATCTACAAGACGGCATCAATAGTCTTGTCGGATCCCTTTTTGCTACCTTTGGCTGATTTTCTTGAGCGGTAACAAAGTGTTCTGGGTTTGTTTTAACAAACACACAGATTTCTAAAATGAATAATCCAGTTAAACAAACAACAAAGGCTCTAATAGCGTCTGTAGAGTTCCCCTATAACAGCAATCCATATTTCAGACTAGATTCCACAAACCCATAATAAGCCACACGTGCGGCACCAGGACCAGCTGTAGATTGGCCACCATGACTCCTTGCCTCAATATATAATATTTTAATAGTTTTACTACTTACTTATTGCAATTGCACGATGTTTACTGAATATTTAATAACCTTGAATAAGTTTTAGAGGTCTACACGGTTAACACATCGTACAAAGTACAATAATTCGAAACGTCGTAAATACATAGATATTTTTATCAGTAGTATTTTTGTCTGAATGTGTAATAATTGATATACTGTGTTACCCAATAGAATGGGTTGTGGAGGCCAGATAGGGATTCATGGGGCAAATGTGTCAATTATAGTACCTATTCAGTTGAACCCGGTAAGACTTTCTAGCCTAGCCGACCCTAAAATAGCTTGAGTAAAGGCTGGCCCGAAGTTTTTTTTTTGCGTGTGGGGAATCCATTTACGGACTTCCGCCGCCCGGGGAGGCGGCGGGGCGTGTCGGACTCCACCCAGAACGGGTGACTACCGACTAAACCCCACACGGGTGTTACGCCTCTCCACTTAATTGCCGGGGTTACGGGAGCGATAAATCATTCATCCGCGACCCCGGCAGTGGCGGACCGCTTTAGGGTGCGGTCCTCGGCTCCTGAGAGAGGGGGGCTGTGTAGTCCCCCACCAGCCAATCCATGAGTGGGGCGCGGCACACTCCGACCGCGCCTCCATCCCGGGCCTACAGCTGGGCGGACGGACTTCCCCAAGTCCGCCGCCCGTGGCCGTCTACGGTGGTTGGAACAGGGCGTTGTATGCCCTGTTCCTGCGCCCAGTGCGTCGGGCGCGGATTGGGTGGGTGGAGGCAGCCTCCCTCTCTCGTTCGGCGACCTCCTTGGCGGCGATGACCTCCTCGCAAAACGAGGCCACCGCCGACCATACTGGCGGTAACGGCCGGCAGCGAGAGGTCGCCGCCAATCTGCTCAGTGAGGACACGGCGCTGCTCAGTCCAGGCAGAGCACTCGGCGAGCGTGTGCTGCGCCGTGTCCTCCGAGCTCCCGCAGTGGTGGCAGCAGGCGTCCGGCTCTCTCCCGGCTATATGACACAGATACCTGCCGAAGCAGCCATGCCCCGACAGTACCTGCGTCAGCCGGAAGGTCAGCACGCCGTGACGCCTGTCCATCCACTGCAAACACATACTAAACTAATTCAAGTCCATCGGTATCTTTTTCCCTTGTATATATTTAGAAAAGGACAGACGAAATTTAGACCTGTCAAATTTAGTTGCGACTAAAATTCTCACACAAATTAGGCGACATGTAAAAATGTGTGCTCTAAAAATGATATTCAAGGCGAAAACTAATTTGACATTTCTAAGTTAGTTGTTGTCTGTTGCCGTCCTTTTCTCACGCTTTATGTTAGTAAAAGACAGCAAAGGTTTAGATTTAGTTTAGTTTGCGTACAGAGGAATTTAGGTCTAGGAGCTCTTTAAATATTATCAACAAAAAAATAAAATCTTCTAAAAACACTTTTCAGGGATTATGAGCAAATACAAAAAAGCACCGCGAACTCGAGTTTTAGAAATCATTCAACGGAATTTTTGTTTCTTTCGTACTAATTTATACAACGTGTAACAAAAACCCTGTCCGATCCTTGAGAGTATTATTTGGTATCGTACTGCGAACTCATATACGTAGCTATTAAATGGATTGGAGATAGATATTTTTTTCCCAATTGAAAATAATTAAATCAAAATAAAAACTGATCCAAGGCAACAGCAACACTGACCGCTCCTCAAAGTTCACGTACTTACTACCTACAGCTTTGTGTCAAAGAAGCCGCCTATGCGAGACGGTTCATGAACTGTACCACGAATACGACTTTATTGAATCTGACAGGGGTTTTGTTACATGTCGTATAATGAATACTAGCGCTATTGCTGTTTTTTGTGTGTGATTGTATGTTAAATACTATTAATCGACCAAGTTACAATGGAGCTCGGGTTTATAGGTTTTGAGCTTCAAACGACCGTTTCTCTTTCGCCATAGACCCTCTTACCCCACCTGACCTTATATTGTTTAGTAGGATTTTGGGAATACACTTTGTTATTTATTCTTGTTTATTTAAGTGTTCTGTTTGTTCCAGGTTATACAAAGGATGATATAGTGACGTTGGGCATCACAAATCAGAGAGAGACAACAATAGCCTGGGATAGGTTTACTGGGGAGCCGCTACATGCTGCTATCGGTAATAATCTTACTAATATTATAAATGTGAAAGTGTGGATGTTTGCTACTCTTGATAAAAAAAAATACCTAATTGAAGGTTTTTTTAACTAGCAACTTTCATAATGGCCAATCAAACAATCTAAAGCAATAATCAATTAAAATCCATTAGGTAAAATCAATTAAAATCCATTAGCTTGATATCAAACAGAAACAAGATTCAGTATCGTTTAGTTTCAGTTATGTGTCACTTATTTCATCAGCAAAGTATTATGATTCTTTTCGCTATTAAAATACGGCACATTATCCCATATACAACATTACTCTCTTTATCCACAGCATGGAATGACATCCGTACAGACAGCACAGTGGATGCGATCTTAGCTAAAATCCCGGATCGTAACAAGAATTATTTTAAGAATATTTGTGGACTGCCAATATCGCCGTACTTCAGTGCGCTGAAGATGAGATGGTTGAAAGACAACGTGAAGGCTATTAGGAGGGCGAGCAGAGATAATAGACTTCTGTTTGGAACGGTCGATTCTTGGATTGTGTGGGTAAGAATTGTGTAAAATTATTATTTTTATTTGGACTCTTTTTTTTGGCGTATGTATTCATTATGAATCCTGTATAAATTATAACCGGACTTATTAGTTTATCACGTCACATGTACCACCAACACACATGTAAGTGGCGGTCGCCTAATGGTTAAGGCATCAAACTTGCGATCATGGGGTCTCGGGCTCGAATCCCACCCATTGCACTACCAACCCATTCGTTACACAAGCATTTAGCTTACTATGAGGGGATAACGAGAATACCATTAATGCCTTTTAGCTTTAAAAAAAATGAAGCATATTCAGAGACGAATTGTATTACTTTTACAATAATGAAAAAAAAAATGGTGCAATGTAAAGTTTTACTTAATACCTTTACAAAAATATTGCATATTAATATACAACAAGAACTGAGTAACCATATGTAATATTTTCTTAGAATTTGACTGGTGGTCCACAAGGCGGCTTACACATCACCGATGTCTCAAACGCATCTAGGACACTGCTTATGAATCTAGAAACTCTAAATTGGGACCCTATTCTGTGCAGGTAAGGTTCATTTTACATTGTTACCGTAAAATACAAACTTTTTATTGCAATCAAGAAGTCAATATTTATTTTCTCCTATTTTTCTCCGTGTTTATGTGTGTTAGGTGTTTGCTGCTTGATTTTAATAACTTAAGTACATGTGTTATTTTTTAAGGTTATTTGGTATACACCGAGACACTCTACCTCAAATACGAAGCAGCTCTGAGATATACGGCACAGTGAAGTCTGGGTCGATACTGGACGGCATTAGGATATCGGGGGTAAGTGTAGCAAATACCTTAAATAAATATAGACATTCCTAAAACAAGTTGTATTATTTTTTATCAACAATACCGCCGCTTAGGCTATACCAAAGAAATATACCCGCATATACACTCGAAAATCAACTTAAATCTGTGGATATAAGACAGCGTGTTGCTGTGGAGTTTCTTCACCACAGCTAGAGCACTTAGGAAGTGGTGTAGGGGGTTTGAATCAGGGTACAGCACCCTGATTCAAACCCCCTACACACTCTAGGTATAAATTGACTTTCAAAAAGTGTTACATAGTAGCCTAACTTGAAATAAATGATTTTTGTTTTTGATAGGAATATAGTTTCATAAATACAGTGCACCCATAGATATAGAAAAAAACATAGAACGTCTCAAACAAAAGTCGAAGCCAAAACTGTTTTCCATTATACATAGGTGGTAACAGTTTTAAACAACAAAATCGCAAATTCAACCTTATCCCCATGGCATAAAGTTTTTTTTTCGATGCAAAACTTTTGAAGTTACTGATTCTGTAATCTTTTTTTGAGTTTTACGGATATATTAAGATGTATTTGCTATAAATATGCTTGCATCCAACAGATACTAGGCAACCAGCAATCAGCTCTAGTAGGCCAGAACTGCATGCAAGCCGGCCAGGCCAAGAATACGTACCGCAGCGGTTGCTTCCTGCTGTACAACACTGGCACCAGGAGGGTTAAGTCCACGCACGGGCTTATCACTACAGTGGCCTACAAGTTAGGGCCGGATGTACCCGCTGTTTATGCTCTAGAAGGTTAGTTTTAAAGATTTAGTAGGCCAGGCCAAAAAATTGTACCTGATTGGTTGATTCCTGCTATACCGCCACACGCTCGGTTTTATCACAACCGTTGTGCCCGCTATGTACGATCTAAAAAGTAAATAGTACAGTAAAATTAATATAAAGCTATCTTCTAAAATTAACTACCGATAAATAAAAAAAAAGGTACTTATAAAAAACGATCGGACTTTTATCCGGTTATTCCAGACCTCCACAACCCATTGCTAGGTAATACAGTATTCCATAGTAAGACTGGTTGTCAGAATTGTAATGACTTAACGACTGTCAAAGATCACCGTATGACAGTCGGGACCAACGGCTTGACGTGCTTTCCGAGGCACGGAGGGGTCGCGATATGTTTACAAA
The DNA here is from genome assembly GCA_950381575.1 of Plusia festucae. Classification (NCBI taxonomy): domain Eukaryota; kingdom Metazoa; phylum Arthropoda; class Insecta; order Lepidoptera; family Noctuidae; genus Plusia; species Plusia festucae. The sequence continues at coordinate 5,993,134 of OX494455.1, forward strand.
TGGTCACCCATCCACGGACCAACTGCGGCGTGCGCGGCTTAACCTTTATTATCGGTCAAACTGTACGGCTTGCACTTAGCCACGAGCCCCTAAGTGAGTTGTCCTAAGATATTAGATTATTATTCTTGTGGTTTTTCCTAGGGTCAATTGCGGTCGCTGGCGGTGCCATGAAGTTCCTCCGCGACAATCTCAACCTCATCAAGGACGTGGTCCAGGATACGGAGCACATCGCCGGTCAGGTGTTCTCGACTGGCGACGTGTACTTCGTGCCGGCCTTCAGCGGGTTGTACGCACCTTATTGGAGGAAGGATGCAAGAGGGTAACATTATAACTGAAATTATTTTATTAAAGTTCTAGCTGATCAATACGATCTATTAAAGTGTTTCAGTCGGAACTATGAATATTGAATTGTGTAATAAAATAATAGGCTTAATTTTTAAACGATATTTGTTGTGCGCATTTTGCGCTAACTGTCAAAAACTGACAGGAATGTCAAACGCCATAATGTCATTAGAGCTTTTCCAGATTAGATTAGACGCGCGTTTCGAATCGTGCGATCGTGAGATACTAGAGGTTTATAAGTTGTGTCCATGCAGTCGTGCGTTTTGATAAACGCGCGAGCGGCGACACGTTTTCGCGCGTTTCGAGACGCGCGTGGTAAATCGCTTCATCTAGGCACTCTTAAAAGTGTTACTATTGTCGTTAAAGCTTAAAAAAAAAATCCCAATGTTCTGCGGATGTTTCTCAATTTTTTTTCTTGTGGACCTTCTGATACTAACAAGCCTACTTACTTGCTGTATTTTGGATATGTCCATTTTTTTAAAGGACTTTGAGCCTGATTAAATATACTAGGTATATTATGTGTGGTTTTCTTCTGAAATCGCAACAAACATTTCGAGCTGAAAAAAAATTGTTAAATATACTGTTGCCTGGCAGAACTTCAGATGAATGATGAATTTCTATAATAGCGTTTTCTTTTGTTCTAGTATTATCTGCGGTTTGACAGCATTTACAACTAAGAATCACATCATTCGAGCAGCTTTGGAGGCTGTGTGCTTCCAGACTAGGTAAATATATTAACTACGAAAACGATAAAAATTACCACTTAACCCACGGTATGGGAATATCTAGGACTTCGACCGCCTAAAAATGCAACCCTCCCGTCCTTGCCAAAGCTGGAGTTCGCAGGATCACTTATGAATTCCTAACGCAGCTCCGGCAGAATTAAAATACATCCTGTGTGGGAAAACGTTTTTGCCCAGCTGTGGGATAATTACACGTTGATATTATATCACTGGGGAACCGGTAGATTCAAGCGGCAAGATGTCGCTCGTTGTGGCGTTCTATGGAGGAGGCCTTTGTTCAACAGTGGACGTCTTCCGACGGATGATAATGATTATTACATAAATTTATTTTTTGATAAACACTTGGGGACCATATTTGGTATCTTCTTCTTCTTCCTGCCCTTATCCCATTCATATGGGGTCTGCGCAATGCGTATTTTCCTTCCATTCCTCCCTATTACTCGTCATCGCGGCATCCACTCCTTTCTTTCTCATATCATCTTTCACACAATCCATCCATCTCTTTTTCGGTCTCCCTCTGCTTATATACCCATCCACAGTCATACTTATAACTTGTTTCGTTATGTGACATTTGGTATCATTACCGACAAAACAAGTTATTTCACCTCCGTCCTAGTCCTCCTAACTCCTATAACACTGGTTCTATCAACTCAGCCTATAGCGGCCCACTGCTGGACATAGGCCTCTCCCGCGTTGCGTCACAACACTCGAACTTCCACCTTCCGCAGTGGGACTACCGGGAACTGGGGGCCGTGTGTTATGGGGTGCTTGTTGCCCTAGTCACCACCCCGGACAAGGGGGTTGGTGACCGAAGTTACTGGTTACTTAACATTAATCCGCATATTGTATCATAGGGATATATTAGAAGCAATGAACAAGGACTGCGGAATGCCTCTGTCTAAACTACACGTAGACGGCCGGATGACCTCCAATGACCTCCTTATGCAACTGCAAGCAGATCTCACCGGGATACCAGTGTGTGAGTATATTTTTATGCTACCAAGTTGAAGATTTTTTTTGTGATATAAACGGCTGTATCTTTTTTAAAGTTCGCGTAGGTGTTTCATGAATCAAAGGACTGTAGATCTTAACGTATGGTATTAGCCACAGTATAAAATATACAGTAGGACGACGCCTTTGATCTTCTTGTAAATGCCGACAATGTGTACAAATTGTCGAAACAGCCAGGGTTGTCTCAAGTTAACAATATTTATTAAAATTAATTTTTGATCAACATTATTTAATAATTATTATTTAACAATAATGTTGATCTAAAATAAGTAAAAAAAAAATTGTTACAATAATTAACAACAACGAGATACACAATTTGTAAAACAGTAACTACATATTATGCTAATGTGCTTGTGTCTATGGTCTCACATGCAAAAATATACAATTCTAGATTGAGATTGAGACGAACACATGTAATTTCATTTAGAGAAATGTCCTCCATCTTGGATCAGGAACACGTGCGCGATAGACATTTCCGCGAAAACTTGACCTCATTTTTATTTTCAGCGACTTCGCAAATCTTAAAAATGACACTTATCTCAAAGAAATGCATATTTTTCTCGGCGCCATCTTGGATTCTAATTTCGACCCCATAATCGTTTTAAGCGACCCCATGAACCATGAAAATGACACCCATGAAGAAAAATTTGCAATTTTTCCTCGGCGCCATCTTGGGTTTTAATTTCGACCCCATAATCGTTCTTAACGACCTCGGGTACCATGAAAATGACACCCATGATGAAAAATTTGCAAATTTTCCTCGGCATGGGTTCTAATTTCGACCCCATAATCGTTCTTAACGACCTCGGGAACCACGAAAATGACACCCATGACGAAAAATTTGCAAATTGTCGTCGCTGCCATTTTGGGTTTTAATTTCGACCCCATAATCGTTTTTAGCGACCTTGGGAACCATGAAAATGACACCCATGTAGAAAAATTTACAAAATTTTCTCGGCGCCATCTTGGATTTTAATTTCGACCCCATAATCGTTTTAGCGACCTCGGGAATCATAAAAATGACACCCATGACGAAAAATTTGCAAATTGTCGTCGACGCCATCTTGGTTTCTTGGCACCCGTTTTAATAAAATTATTAAAACAAAAAGAACTAAACTAACTCAAGATATCCCTGAAAGTTTTCTCCTGAACTACGAACACGGTAATGTATGCAGCTCGGGAGCGCCCTTCCCCCGTCTCGCCCCTCGCACCCCGCACGATTGCCCTGTCTAGACGTCTTCGTCGAACGACTGTATGATTTAAAGACTGTGGTATTAGTTTGAACTCAACAAAGGGTCTTGACAGACTGACGGACGGATAACAAAGTTATCTTAGAAGGGTTTTTATCAAAACCAGGAAATCGAAAGAAATAATCTGTGTATATTGGATTTGAATGATTGCGAAACCTCCGCGACACAAGGATTAAATTCCTTAGTGCGGGAGTCATTTTCGAAAGAATAAAAAAAGAGAATAAAAAATAATTTCGTTTTACGCAATATGGTTCTTAAAATGTTAATATTGTTGGTGTCAAAAAATGATTATATGATATACTAGTTGTTTCCCGCAGCTCCGCCCGCGGTCTATTCTTTTCTCTTGAAATTTTTCCTGAATTTTCTTTACTATAAACCTCACGGAGCCCGAGACCTTTCCAACGAATGCAAAACCGTGGAAATCGGTTCGTGCGTTCTGGAGTTATAGCGTCAGGAAGGAAAACCCGACTTATTTTTATATAGTAGATTATTATTATTATGATGCTATGTATAGTGCGAGCGCAGGCGTGGGACATGTCGGCGCTGGGCGTGGCGCTGGTGGCGGGCGGCGCGGCCGGCGTGTGGGGCGCTGACGCCGCGCGCGCCGCGCACTCCGACACCTTCCTGCCCACCACCACGGATGACGGTAAGCACACATTATTTTTTAAAGTAAAACTTCTTTAGGCGCGACTAGGAGGTAACTGGACGACAATGCAACGGAAGTCCGTTACGGCAATATGGCGTCACGTTTCTGTACCATCCGGTTTTCAAATATTTTTGATTTTGTCAATAAATAGTTCATAAACAAATCAAACAAATTATTAAAAAAAAATATTAAATTGAATAATAATAATAAAAATTATACAATAGAATTAATTATTTTATAGGTAAGACATACCACAGTTGCTCAAAGGATGAAACTATATCGCCAGCGTCAAAAAAAACAAGCTGTCAAATAAGTGATTCTTTAATGAATGAAAATGTCTGAATCTCAAGAACATTTTACACCGTCATCTGTAACACAAACAAAGAAGTTTTACTTGAATCGCGTGTGAACGTTACACGCAATCTTTTTTTTTTTAAAGATTACTCGCAATGTGGGTACGCACATTACTAGTAATCTCGTTAACCCCTCGACCTAAGCTAAGATACTTGTGTTACGAGTGGGTTCACGTCGGTAGTGTAATGGGTGGGATTCTAACCCGCAACCATATAATCGCAAGTCCGACGCCCTAGCCATTAGGCTACCGCCGCTTCTACTACACATGCCAGTACTTACAGACGGGTCATTGTCTAAGACCAAACTAAACATAACGGGGTATAAAGCAGATTATATACAACATGTAACAAAACCCCTGTCCGATCCCTAAGACTATTATTCGGTATCGTACTGCGAACACATATACGTAGCCATTAAATGGATTGGAGATATTTTTTTCCCCAGTGAAAATATTTAATCAAAATAAAAACTGAGCCAAGGCAACAGCAACACTGACCGCTCCTCAAAGTTCACGTACTTACTACCTGCAGCTTAGAAGCCGCCTATGCGAGACGGTTCATGAACTGTACCACGAATACGCCTTTATTGGATCCGACAGGGGTTTTGTTACATGTTGTAAAGTTAAAGAATTCCAATCCAAAGAATCCCTTGTAATCTTCTCAATTTCGATTGAAATATGTAAAATTTGATTAACTTAGTTATTTACGCACTGATTGATATATTTAGTTTATGAGTCATTGTTAATAATTTCTATTGTGTAATTGTAGTGCGACTTCGATTCCCACCAAAATCAAAATCGAATTAGGCTATAATGTAGCACTTTTCAAAAGTCAATTTTACATCATGCACAGCACCCCGATTCGCCCACCCTTGGCCGCTTCCTAAGACCCCACCCTGGACAAATCTTTGTGTGATGAGCATGATTATAAGTACTGTGACTGGGTAGTATTATTAAACAATTCCACAAAATACAAAAACTTATGCATAAGTAAAATATTTGAAAAAAAAAAAGTAAAACTAATCGTCGACTTAATTTGATTTAAATATAACAGAAAAAAAAAGACGTAGTTCCAACCTCGATGACATCTCGCTGATAACTGATAACTCGTGCAAACAACGCATCGGGACCCTTAGCGTGCGAGTACAACTCGTGCTTATCCGGTTTGAGTTTTTCTCATAATATATTTCTTATTTCAGATCGCGACGCAAGATACACAAAATGGAAGATGGCTGTCCAACGATCACTAGGCTGGGCGACGAATAAAAAATCTTTCACCATGACAGGTCAGGCCAAAAGAAAATGTAGTATGGTTACTCAACAGAGTCTCGACATACCCCCTTCACCGGGCAGTCGAAAGAGCTCGCTCTTTGAAAACCACCTCCTAGACGTTAAACTAGATAAAAATTACGACGAAGAAGACTACAATTCTTACGTCGAAGACCTCTTACAGTATTCAGCGCGAAAATTCTCAATTTTCGTACCAACCAAACCACGTAAAAAGGAACACACAATCTTAGATGACGCGGACTTTTTTATGAGTAAAAAGGAATGTGATTATGGTATGTGTGAGTGTTGTCCCCCCGAGAAAAAGATACAGACTAACTGGGAATCGATTGAGGAGATAATCGAGAATGATCCCGAAATTATATTCGATTCTGATGATAATCCGATAGTCGTTGAACCGATAAGGAACAGCGAGCCAATATTTTTCACTTCGATTAGTACGGGAGCGGCCAATTTGAGTAAAAAGATTTATTTGGATAAGCTACCCGGGTTCTTTAAATCTATTTATAATAAAATCTCCAATCCAACGTGAATGGATCGTTTGAGCTCGTGTGTAGTCATAAAAAAATCTTATTCGAGATATTGATTAAAAAACTATTTAGTCCGTAAAATAAATAATAAAAAAATACTAGACATGTATTCTTTGCTTTTGAGATGCTTTGCGCTCTCCTTTGCAAAGTCAGATAACTTGCAAACAAAGATGGCGTCTGACAGTTTTTGTTTTCAAATATGTCAAAAAATCAATGTTCACCCGAAGTATAAGCTATAACTAAAAATAACCCGGTGACTCTCAGAACAAAAAAGATTTAGCGACCCGGGATACTTGAACTAAATTCTGCACGAACGGAAAGAAAAGTAAAATTAATCCAGTCAGCAAAAGTCGAGAAGATAAAGTGAATCAGAGTACAGGAGTGGGGTACAAAACGACATTGTGACGTCACGCGACTTTTTACCACATAAAAATACGTGTCTAATATTTTTTATTAAATCTACCTGACGGACATTTTTTTATTGTCAACAGCCTTAAGGCTTCTATAGCAATGAATGCGAGTTGATGAATGAATCTTTACTTTTAGTAGATAATTAGCGAATACAAATTACGCTGAAGATAGTAAACTCAAATATACGTAAATACTTCTTCAATCAATTTTAAAAACAAAATGTTTTTTTTAACTCTTTAGGCAACGCAAGTATCAAATGTGTGTCGAATGACGTCGAATAAAGACGTGAATACAACGAATATTATTGTAGTCGTAATTGTTATGTAGTTCAGTGTAGTTCGTTCCTAAAATTGTTATTATTATGTGATATTTTTAATTATGTTTAAAATTCAAACTAGATTAGTACAACTGATGTACTTAAATGAAGTACTAAATTAAGTATTTAATATATACAATGCGATAGCTATTGAAAGTATTCAAGTGAATGAATACCAAGGTATTTTAAAAGACATTTTAGTATTTTAACGCCTCAAATAATGTGTTAGCGCTTTATACTTAGTCAAAATAGGTCAAATTCAAATGCCAAATACCAAAAGTCCCTAATTTTCTTTTTATTAAAAGCTTTTTTGAATAACCTATTTTGATTTTTATTTTTATCTGTCAAATCTGTCATTTGACTTTAAATTTCGAACAGTGATTTAGTAAAATCTTTTTAGTATTGTGACTTCTCTCAATTAGTTCCTTACGCTAGACTATTGTGACGTCAATATTGTTATTGTTTTACTAACATAAAAATAAGACTGGTTATTAACTTGAATATTAAATAAAAATATTTATTTCTCCTTTGGGTCTTTAATTTATTTTGGTAATTCCTTGCATGTCTTTTGCATGATAAACTTACTGCATGAAGTATTTTCTTTTGCCTAAACTTTGCATGCATTCTTAAAGAATTATAAATCTTAAGAACGTGTTGCCTTGACGGTCAACTTAATGTTAACTATTAAATCCGAATGTATTCCTATATAAGTTTCGACTAGATAAAAAAACAAAAGCTTAGTAACGAAACACCGAACACATATACTCACATAATTATATCTATGTCATTTATATAGAAAAATCCAAGATGCACAAATCAGTGTCTTAAATCTGCCCTTAAAATAACCACAGAAAATCAGTAAATTCAAAAGTCTCTCATAACCAAAAACAACTTTAAAGCCATGTGAATAAGGTTGAATAAGCAAAAAAATATGTTCGTATCAAAACTGACAAAGACAAAAGACAAAGACATTTATTTTTTAAAACATGAGTATACAATACAGGAAAGGCAACTTAAAACTGGCACCTTATGTGTAATTGAACAGTTTTGTCTGTAACTTTTATTCGAGACAGTATCCAGGGTTTTTTGTATCAATAATCTGGGCATATAAAATTATATTATACAAGATAAGGCAATATAATACATAAATTATACGCAGTAAAGTCTAAATTGTTTTATTTCGATTTATAGACCTTTATTTAATATTTAGTATAGTGCAGTATAAAAATATATTGATTTATGATATGAATGAAGTAGTTTTATTAAATTTTATAGGAGTAGTATATTATGACGTCATATATTAAAATGCTTAGTAATATTACCTTAGACAATGTGAGGACTAGCCCCGACAAGTTTTTGTGAGTCCCATTTTATCATTTATATTTATATATAAAGCTGAAGAGCTTGTTTGTTTGTTTGAAAGCGCTAATCTCAGGAACCACTGGGCTAATTTGAAAAATTCTTCATTTTTGCATCTTACTGTTAGATAGCCCACTTATTGAGGACGGCTATAGGCTATAATTTGCTGCGGTAACCGAGGTCCACGCACGCAGAGCCGCGAGCTAAAGCTAGTTACTTGATAAAATTCTAATTGTACCTATATACACTATTTTGTCGACGACCGCATTCCATGTGTTCAAAAATATTATTATATTCACTCATTGAAAACACTCCTCAAGGCATTAAATTCATAGCTAAGTTAATTAATACCTTATCAATAATATAACATAAGGTACATAATCAAAGGTAAAGGTAACATGTAAAACAATTCTAACAACAAAACTAACATGTTTGTGTTAAAGTTAGGTATGCAAAAATAATCCGAAACAAATAGTGGAATAGAAAATTTTATACAGAGTGTCACCGAAAGGGTATCTATACGAAAGGGGTGTAGGATACATCTGCTGTTGAGTCACTTTGCAAAATTTCACCTCAAAAAGTAACTGATATCCAATTTTTATACGACGATTTTAGTCTGTCCTTTTCTATTTATGTGCAAATGAAAAAGATACCAATGGACTAAAATAGTTTAAACTCAAACTCAAAATATTTATTTGCTTGTTAAGGTAGGTATACAGGTGTTCTTAATAATTATGTACAGCTTAACAGCCTTTTTCAGGCGTTGCAAATTTGAGGGCTTATAAATATTTATTAATATAATTATAATTAGTACTTAGTTTTTAGTGCGTGTTTAACAAAATCGGGACACTTGAGTGTTTAACAATTCGAAAATAAATACTACTATACTACCCTCGGTTTCTGAAACGCTGATCAATACAAACATTAATATGTTGAACCTCATTTCAAGCGCTTTGATTGGTTGTTAATATTTTTGGCAGCCAATCACAGTCCATGCCTTGAAGCTAAGGTTTGGTAAACCTTAGTTCCAAGGCAAGTAGGTCGATTATTACTAGATAGTAGGCAATTTTTGAGGTGATAAGGGTGGGCACTGCCCTCTCCAGAATATGGCAAAGCTACGTATGTCGGGACAGCTAGTATTATGATATTATTTGGCTGTATGTTTGTGTGATCATTTATTTAAGAATTTAAATTAAATAAATAGTGAAGTGCCACAGTTTCCTCGCGCCGGCGTTTTTGCGACATTTTGTGATTTCAAACGATAAGTATCTTTATAATTTTATTATTATTATAATAATATTCATAATTATGTTTAATGACTTCACCTAGTTCTTAGATTTATATCAGTTTTGAAGTCACAAAATTACGCATTTATTTTAGCACTTTCGTAGATATTTAATCTTGGTTTTTGAAGAGCTGTTCAACTGAATTTTTAATTTAAAAAAGCACTATATTTTTTATTTGTTATTTATTTTTCCGAAACAAAGTCGGAAATGATTAATGTTACTAAATAAGTTAGTTATTGAAATACCATTTTTGTGATCCATAGTATCTCAAACAAGTTGTAAAAATACCAGCCATGTTTGAAATAGTGTTTCAGCCCAGTGTAACGAACAACTTTCTCAAAGAAAGTAAGGGTCTATTCCGAAAAAAAAAATTACCTTTACTAATGTTGATCTTATGATAATTTTTTTGGTAAGAATTATATTTTTGGGACTTGACGTTTCCTTGAATAAAGTTGTTCACTTGTTTACCTAGACTACAACAGTATTACAAATATTTATTTACTGAGTATGAATCAAACCTTAAAATCACGTCAGAGTGACGTCACGGGAAATTTCCAGTAACTGAATCTTCGTATTTTTTTGTTTAAGGGACGAAAGAAAACATAGGTGTAAAATATTTTTCTAGTATCTGAAAACCTAACAGTTTTTTTGTAGTTAACAACCCTATTTCAAATATGGCATTTATGTAGAAGCCTGTAAAGTCAGTGTAGTCAATAAGTGTGTATTATTTTCTGCACCAATACTAATATTCATTTCTTTTTTTTTTTCAGAGGAACGATACAAACTTCTCGCTTCGATTCCTGGAACTCTATATTTAATCGGTAGCTTTACAATGCTAGTCGTTTCCAAAATGCTCAAAAATAGTTGATAAGTGAAACTCAACTTTATTCCTTTAAGTATAAGTATTTATTTTGCTTGAGTAGCTAAATGTATCATGTAAATTCGATTGTTTTTTTTATTGTGTATTACAATTTTATTTATACACAGTGTAAATTCTTTATGATGGATATTATTTCTAGGTTTTTTAGCAATTTGTAAATTTTATTTATTACACAGAAATTCTGCCTGTAAGAATTTATACTGTAGATCAAAATCTCACGACTGCCATAACATTTTGTTTATTTTGCTATTCCAATATGTGTTTTATTGTAAAGATAAAAGGTTGCATTTTCCATGTCTAAAGAGCTTAACAGAGCTTTACGACGTTTTAGACTTACAACTCAATCAATGTACAGTCGACCTCACGTTAATTGTAACAATTGTTTCCTTACCTTTATTACAAAAGCAGTTAAGTTCATTTTTGTAATTCATTGTTACTAATGACATGTGGTTAACTGTACAATAATATAAAATCATTTTATGGTTCATATTTAAAAAAAGCAACTGAATCAATAATAATATGAGTGTCCCCTTGTAAAAAGCCTTTTTTCTTATAGTTAAGAAATAATTCAATTGTTATTTTATATCAAATATCTTTATAATCTTATAATCAATTAATATCATGTATAATAAATAGATCAATGTTACAAATATTATAAATATCGAAATTTATTGACATTATCTATTTCTCAATATGTTAAATCAAATTAATCGAAAAAATATTTTGAATTTAATTTTATTGTAAAGTAAATATAATAATATCAGAAAAATGTATAAAATAATGAAAAAATTTTATAATTTCATACAGTTTTAATTATGTATAACATAAAAAATTGTAAAGACTATTTATTTAACTCATTATATTTGACGACTCCGTGGTCGAGTGGCGTACACACCGGTTTTCTTGGTGTCGCTAGTTCTGAAGTCCCGGGTTAGATATCCGGACGGGCCAATGTAGAAAAAAAAACACTTTTCAATATTGTCGTCACTTAGAAAGAAGGCCGTAACTGTCAATTTTGTAAAAAGTTATTCACAAACTATTCTGAATCACCAAAGAAAATAGTTTCTTTATACACAAAGCTGTAAACGTGTGAGATTAGAAAACGTTGTCGTAGTTACGACCTTCTATCTTAGGACGGCAGCATTACAAATAATTGTTTCACAATTTTTAAAGATAAAAACAATTTCACCTCGTTGCAAACATTAAATTTGGTTGTGAGTTCATTGTAGATATATAATTTGCAATTTAATTTATATTTTACTAAAAAAAAAAATTAATCTCATTTTATGAGTTGTACTTTTCTAAGAGGCTGAAAGCTAATGTGGTTGGTTAAAATATAATCACTACCCTAGCCTACGTGAGAAAATGCAATTTTGCACTTAATTGCATTTAGATGTAAGAGTTAATTTCCCAGTGCTTGCTGGCGCGCTGGATGATTTTAGGCCGTGCATACATATCAGTCGCGTCCATCAATTTGTTTTTAACATTAGTTTTTTTTTACTAGCAATGTGGGTCGCACATAACTAGTAATCTCGATAACCCCTCGTGCTAAGCTAAGTCGCTTGTGTTACGAGTGAGTTCACGTCGGTAGTATAATGGGTGAGATTCGAACCCGCATCCATATGATCGCAAGTCCGACGCCCTAGCCATTAGACTACCGCCGCTTCGAATTTTAATTGAATTAGAATTTTAATAAAATTCATGAACATTTAAATGAGATGAAGCTATACTTTTTTCAGCATATCCTAAAATGTAGAGAACCATTCCTATAATTGTTACTAAGACTAATTTTTAAGATATTTATTATACACGGGGTTTGGTGTAGTAGGTGTTTAGGGTATAAACCTTCGTTCGTTTCTCATACAACCACATATCAAGGTAAGGCTGGCTTCACACGGCATTGTCCTGCATTTTTTTTTATTTCGGTTTTAACCGTATATACAATCAACGAGATGTTCATAAGGTAGACTTTCATTCGTGAAAAAATGAGTTTTCACACATTTGTGTTTATGTAATGTACCGAATATGTTAAAGTTCATTCGATTTGATTGACAAGACCGGTAAGTATTCGTATAAACGTATAACCGGTGTACGATTTATTGTAGTACAAACGACGTGTGAATGGTCCTTTGTACGATGTATGTGCCTCTGTTTATTTGGTAAGACGTATACTGAAAAAAAAAAAACGTGCAGTACAATGACGTGTGAGCGGGGCCTAACTTCGGTCTCATCTCCCATCAAACAAGAACAAAAATTTCACTGAAAATACAATCTTCCCATTAATTTCAGCATTCTAGTGGAAATATCGCTTCATCCAATAAATGATTTCACGTCGACTAGTTAGTGGTTTGTCATTAAAATATATATTTTAAGAATGAGGATGAAGGTTGCATTTCCAATGACTCAAACAGCTCTTCGAGCGAAGTTACAATTGAAACAAAACTCAACCGTATCTCTTCCGAAATAAGGTGCTTTTAATTTAAACTTCACCATTGATGTAAATTCGAATGCACCTTGCCTTCTAAAAGTTCCGTACATTTTTAAGCAAAAATTTCAAGCATTTATTAGTTTTCTAAAATAATATTCAGTCCAATGACGTCACTATAATAAACATTTTCAATTTATTGTAGGCAGTGATTAAATTTAGATTTTAAGTGGATTATGTTTTTACCTATATTATTTATAAGCTATCACAAATATTTTTAATTAGTTTTCAGACAATTTTAATTTATTTGTATCGAGATGTACCGACGTTGTTCGCGTTGATCAATAGTAATCATTGGAACGACAGTGGCGCCATCTGTCGAAAATGGGTCGTACCATTACGATTCTTTATAGGACATACAGACGAACATTCAATTTGATTTATATAGATTACGCTCTTCTAGTAAGATGAAAGTTTAAGTTGCAAGGAAATTGTAAGGGCAAAGGCATAAAGAATGCTCTTTGAAATCGTTACTTTTTTTAATAACCTTTGCAGACCATTGAGAAGAAACACAAGTTAAACTTTTAAATTATTAGTAGTGCCAAAATTTTTAAGTTATTGATCAACTGAAAGCTTTGATAATGGTTTTTATTTGACAATGGTGCTGATTCCTCTGTACGCAAACTAAACTAAATTTTAACCATTGCTGTCTTTTACTAACATAAAGCGAGCGAAAAGGACGGCAACAGATAACAAATAACTTAGAAATGTCAAACTAGTATTCGCCTTGAACATCACAGTGTTTTTAGAGCACATGTTTTTACTTGTCGTCAATTTTGTATGAGAATTTTAGTCGGAACTAAATTTGACAGTTCTAATTTTCTTCTGTCCTTTAGTAAATATGTACAGGTGAAAAAGATGGCAATGGACTAAAATTAGTTTAGTACGTGTTTAACAGAATCGGGGCCAATACCGTACTTCTGTTACCGTAGGTATTTCTGTTACATTGTAAATGAAAATAAGTTGCTAAAGAAAAAGAATCGAAAAATACAAGTCATAATTTATTCTAATTTTATATTATGTCCAATATGTTTGATTACACACTTTCACAGTGTTGCTAGTAATATTGAACGACTATGATCTAATTTATGACACCAAAAAATGTTTTTTGGAAATTTAGTATTTTTATATTTTCGTACTTAATGTGTTCGATTGGATTTTGATTGGTTTATGATAAATTATTTTTCATTGCATTTTGATTATACCTAATTGGACCATGATTATTTATTAATTAGTAGCCTATTTTAAAGACTTTATGTATATATTATACATTACTATGTACCTAAACGACTTAATTAAGCGTGTTATTCTGATCATAAAAAAGCAGCAGACCAAAAACTTATTTCACAAAGTGGGTTGCCATTTACAACTTAAATGCCAGTGAACAAATACTTCATGTATTTATTTTTTTGAATAATGCATTTAGTTCGTTAGTACATACTGATAAAATTTTATTATAGTTTATCTAATTCTTCTGGGTGTATGCCAAATGTCATGATGGATGTATTTAAATATGTGGAATTATAATGGTGTAATTAAATGTGCGTTTTTTTGGGGTTACGTGTTTTATTTAACTTAGGGAGATTGCCAAGTATTCTTAAATAAAAGAATTATTCTTTGAATACGATTTATTGAAGTGAAACTTCTTTATCGACGTATGGGAGAAAGTCACGTGATGAAAATCGTCACGTTTTTCGGTTACGCGCCATGTTGCTTTTTTTATCGAAGTTTAGTATAGTGACGTAAAGAATATAATGTAATATATGATAATAATAACAACAATATATTAGTTTTGAAGTTTGGTTTGAAAAAAGAATAACAATATATTAATTTGAAAGTGATAAAATAAAAAGACTTGTTCAAATTTAAGTGAATTAACAAGAAAAGTGAGAGTGATTATATATTTCGTTTTATAAATTCAACACGTATGAGCATGATTTTAATATTTATTTGAGGTTAACCTCACTTTTTGATTGTAAGTATCAGTGAATGTATATAAATCTGTTAAAATTAGCAAGTATTAATAAATATGACTGTAAATCTAGTGAACATTATTAATTCTAAAAACAATAAAAAATATAAATTAAATAATAATTTAAAAATAAAACAAAAAACGATTAGGAAATAAAGAAGTTTCACTTCTTACCTGTGTACTCTGGTACACACACATATTTTTTGTCATTATTTTGCCATGTATTTTTTAAACACATAAAAGGCAAGTAACTGAACCATTGCGTAGTATTCGACGAAAAAAAAATAATTATAAAGCATAAAAAAATAAACACATTTGTATATTTTTTTCGTCTCAAGAATATTTCAAAAAAAGTCTATGACAGTATGCTGCAGTTGTACTAAATAAAATCGACGATTCTTTAGCTATCTAACAAGGTATAACAAGCTAGGGTATCATCATTCATGGAGCTGGGCTGGTCACATGAGCCGAATGGTTCCGGATAGATAGGCGAGAATTTCAACCGAGCTGGTACCAGGAACTGGAGCTCGTAAACGGGTTATTACATCACTCATTTTTTGCCGGATTGGTGGGAATCTCTTAAAATGGGCATGAATTTGAAATTTACCCCTGCACCGGGGTGAAAACAGCATGAAAATCGGTGTATTAGACACCGATTTTCATGCTTCATACATGTTTTCACCAATGGACAGAGTGGTTCTCAAGGAAGATTTTAGTTAGTTTATTTGTACTTTGACATCCACGCGGGTGAAATCGCGGGCATTAGCTAGGTTTTTTTTAAATATATATATTTTGATACCTAGGTTTTAATTAAATATGAATAATTCTAAACGTAAATTTTCGTTCCGAAATCTGTTTGACACTTGTAGTTTTTGAACGTAAAGCCATTATCAGCTGTCCGTCTGTTATTTTACCAACATCTAGGCCCAAAACGTCAAAATCACGAGTTATCTTGCTTGAGCCAAAACTGTAAACGCGGTAATTTTTTCGTATTTATGCAGTTTAGGAAACAAGTACGTAAATCAGGTGTTAAAAGTACTAACATGTGTGTGCCTATTAAATATTCCAGGTGAATGCAGTTGACATGTGAGCATACCTAGTTAAAAAACTTTTAAAACCAACTAGATACAAATATTTAAATCATGGATATAGAATGCTTACCCTTGGAAACTTTTATGGAAATATTAATAAAATTAGATGGTTTTACTCTTGGGAAATGCAGAAGAGTGTGCAAAAGATGGAAGGAAACCATAGATAGTGTAGACTATTTGTGGGAAAGGATTTGCACCAAGGAGTTCAAATATCCATCTCTAATAGCCAAAAGCAAGACTGGTCATGACTGTAAGTGGTACCACATTTATAAAAACCTCACTATGTGGTCTAAAGTGACAACTTTTGAGACAAATGTACGGGAATTTTACAAGTTCTCCTTACATGATAAGACTCATGCTTTGAATATTGACTATGGAGTTCTACCTTTGAAGGATACTAGAGGTATAGTCCTTTATGATACTAGTACTTTGAAGCACATTCCAGTAGCAGTTCCTGAGAAGAATTGTTTAAAAATCGCCAATAATGATCATGCTACAGTAATGCTTTTAAAATCTGGAATTCTTCTCCAGAGAACTGTAGAAAACTTGACGCACATGACTGAAGCATTCTTCAAGGCAGACAACTTTGTGTTACATGGGAAAGAGCTTTATTTCTTCAACAACAGAGATGTCTACATATGTGACCTAACCATGGCTAATTTAGAATCTAAATTGATGCTTCATTGTGACTATGACATTAAAGAAATCCAGTATAATAATGGTATTGTATATGTATTCACCGACTGTGGCAAAATCGTTATAATTTCCAAAGACAGAACAGTGACAGAAAAATCAATAAATTGTCCACCAGAATGGATAAAACAGATCAAACATATCTGTGCACTTAACGATAAAAACTTTGTTTGCTACTCAAGAAACTTATTTAAAATTGAAACTGATAAATATCAACACTTGTATTTAGAGTTTCCTCCAATCACAGCATTGTTCTTCTATGGAGATTTTGTACTAATAGGCACAAGAGCTGGAGAAATCTTGCTGTACAGACTATCAAGTCAGAAACGGGCTACCAAACCTATTTTTGAGACTCTAGCAGAGTTGCCAGAAGGAAAATTTGCTGTTCAATTAGATGTTTGTGAAAGGAAGACTGGCCCTGTTATTATAGTGGCAACATTTTTTGAGATTATGCTTTTGGAAATTGATTTCTTTCCTCATGTAAGTTTAGTGTTATTTATTATCTACATTTAAAATATTATAAATATTTTTGTCCCATGCAAATCAGTAGGAAGCCTAGAATTCTCCTTGAATTTTGCTTACTAGATTTCAATGAACAATAATAAAATAGCCAACATTTTGCAAGAATAAAATTAAACATTAATCTTAGTACAAAAAAAAGAAATTTAAGTCAAAACAAGGGAGATACACATTCAAGATTAGACAGAAACAGCAAATTTTTTTTTTCTTTGTTTTAAATCTTTCTAGCAATGTGGTCATCATATTACTAGTATTCTTGTTACCCTTTGTGCTAAGCTATTTTAAGTGTTTGTGTGGGTGGAAGTTCGAAGGCGGACGCTTTAGTATTAGGTTCCCACCACTTATGTGCAATGTCACATTTAGTAAGTTTTTTTTTATTTTTCCAGGAAAAAGACAACAAAACAACATTTCCAAACAACAAACTGTTTATGTACAAGCGTCTGCTACGACTGCGTGATCGACTCCGGCTCGGTGTGCCCTCGATAAAATCAATAGCATAATACCATTGATATAGAAACAACCCTAGATACAGTCGCCAACAAAAGTCACAGACAAAGGGGGGTTATTCTCAAAGTCCAAACAAAACATAATACGGCACGACGCAGAATTTAGTTAAAGAATCCCGGGTCGCCAAATCTTTTTTGTTTTCTGAGAGACCGGATAGTGTTAGTATAGGCGATTTTAGTCCATTTAATAGATTTATAGACTGGCCTGTTGGTCTAGTGGTAAGTGATCCTGACGGCTAAGCCAGAGGTCGTGGGTTCGATTCCTACCCAGGACAAATCTATGTATGTATTTAGAAATATATAAGTATGTTTATCAGTTGTCTGGTCACCATAGTACAGGCTCTGCCTAGTTTGGAATCACATGGCCGTGTGTGAGCTTGCCCCTAGATATTATTTATTATTACTTAAAAATATAGTAAATCAAAAGAGATAAAGCCACTCTTAACCCTACACGTAACAGCACGTTAAACGCTTTGACTTTGAGAATAAGGCCCCTGTCTTCAATTACACGTAGATGGTTATAGTTTAGAATTGAACATAGTTTTTGCCTAAATTCAACCTTATCCGCACGGTATAAAGTTGTTATTACACTGCAACTGACAAAAACAATACAATTTTACGACTGAACTTTTTGATAATGGAAATGGCTGAATTTGTTCGGTCATTATTTGAGGACAGTTTTGAGACAGTGACTGTGCATCTTGCGTTTTTCTATATCAATGCATAAGACCAAAGCTCTAATAGATCTAAGTAAATTATTCGAAATATTAATAAAGTAGTATTATTACGTTGATGATGTTAATAAAAGTTGTTATAAAATTGTTTTATTGTTAACTAGCTTTACCCCGCTTAGCCCGCACGATTATAATTTACGTCACGGGAATTGACGCGAAACATGCATTTACCTTTTAAGGCTTGACATTTCTGCCGGGTACTGGCCTTGGTCACAAGCATTGTCTGCTTGCGACCACGGCTAGTGAACGGCCAGAAACTATCGCATTGCAGGATTTTAATGAAAATGTTAATAAATAGGCAGGTGATGACTCGCCACTCACTAGATGGGCCCCCCAAACAACCGCCACTGCAGGCAGCAGGGGGCAACACCAGTGCGAGCGGCTAGGGGTGTCGAGCGGTGCGGCCCCGATTTCGCCATCGCGGGTCACAGTGGTGGTCCCGGAGCGGGTTTTCTCGCTATTACGCCATTAGACACTTCCACCCCCGAGCATATAGCTCCAGCGACCCCTCTCTAGCCAGCCAAATCAGCCAATTAAGGCAAGAAAGATCTGGGAACCCTCCCTAAAGAGTGACTCCCTGGAGCACTCAGGTCCGTTGTGTCGCTACTCACAAACAGCTCGGCACAAGCCCTGCTATTATTATTGCACGTAACATGTAGGAGTAGACCATTATTTAACAAAAACCAGCTTATAAATACAAAATACAAAACACAGCTTATAAATAAATACTTTCTTAACATTGAGCTATTAAACAAACAGAAGAACTGTTTTTTTATTCATCTCCGAATAAATTAAGTACAAAATATTTGGTTTCCGTTACATAAAAAGGACTCATATTTATGGCTACAAACAATACAACAGCGAGTTAATTATCTAGAATAATACCGTGTGACATGTTTTGTTGTTAAAACGAGGGAGGGTCACGGCGGCATAAGTTGTAATTTTTGGTTAATTATGGATGAGTCAAAGGATTACTAGGTATACTTATTGTTACCATTTCGTTCCACGTCCCAGGTATTTTATTATTAAAAAGCTTACTGACAATGTGGGTCGCACATTACTAGTATTCTTGTTAACCCCTCGTGCTAAGCTGAATCGCTTGTGTTACGAGTGGGTTCACGTCGGTAGTGTAATGGGTGGGATTCGAAGGCGGAACCACATGATCGCAAGTCCGATGCCCCAGTCATTAGGCTACCGCCGCTTCAAATTGAATAGACTTAATGTTTTACTACGAATTTCAGCCTCGGCGGCCAATCTCATGTGAGATCAGCCATGTACGCAGGAGGTATTATAGTGCACAAATGTGTGCGCAAACACAGGTGCACTCTCTGTTCCTTCACCCTCAAAGTCCGATGGGACAGTAGACCGACACGACCGGAGAGAGATCAGGCGCGGGACTAACGGCTTTACGTGCTTTCCGAGGCATGGGGGTGTAAATACCGCCACACTTCCTGACTCCGAGCGGTAGGTACTGAGAATTTCTAAACTCGGTAAGTATGTTTGGTCCGACACGGGATTCGAACCCGAGAGTTCATGCACGGCAACGAGCAGTCAAATCTGTATACAAGATTATTTTTTATGGAGTGTGAGTCAATTTTTCATAGGTACAAACATAAGTCACGTGACCTGTCACTTTGTATGAAAATGAAAACTTCATTTTCAATTTAAGATTTCGACCTACCTATGTTCCTTGAGGAAAGTGATTCAGATTTTGTTCACCCGATTAACTCGTTGAATATACGCACTCCTTATAAAATAGTCCTGTATACTGAACTATTGACAGTAAAATAAAACATTTTAGTCTGGCCAAGTTTAGAATGAGTACATTCATAGTTACACCTCAAGGTACAAAACTTTGGAGACAGACTTAGGGCCAGCGCACACCAAGAGAAGCGCAGCGGAGAGTATTTTTTTCATGACCCTTGAAAATGAACTTTAAGTCTTTGAATATAAAGTACATAACTGTATTCATAATCTTATGCTCACGTGGCATCGCGTGGTAGTTTAAACATTTATGCAGTTTATTACGACGACATCGGTGGTCGAGTGGCGTACGAACCGGTTTCAAAGGTTGCCAGCTCCGAGGGGCCGGGTTCGATCCCCGGACGGGTCAATGTAGAAAATCTCTTTCCTACATTGTCTCGGGTCTGGGCCCCAATTCTCCTATTTTATAAACCGTCCGATGGCAGTGTAATAATCGTAGTTTCGATTAATTTTGGCACATTTAGTATTCTTCTAAGCATTTAATCTGTGAAATCGTGTATGTCATAGTATCTTAGCACGATTGCCAATAATTTGGTAATCCCTTACTGACATTTCAAACTTAATGGGCTTTATTTTTTTTTACAAAATCGTCGACATTACGATCATTACACTGCCATCGGACGGTTTAAAAATAGGAGAATTGGGCCCCTGGGTGTTTGTGGTAGGTACCTTTGTTGTCTCTGACTGCACAAGTGCTTCAGCTACTTACTTTGGATTCGGAGCAATGTGTGTGTGTCCACATTTATTTGATTCTGATAGTATTAAAGTTTATTTTCGAATGTCATAAAAAAATGCTCTCCGCTGCGCTGCTCTAGGTGTGCGCTGGGCCTTAGGGAAAGTTCTAGTCTACGAAATTGGTACCTACTAAATGTTCTTAGTTCACTGGAATTAACGTTTCATATACTTTCTTGAGTCGTAGTTTAATTTAGGTTTTATAGCATCAAAGAAAGTTTGATGGTTCGTGTAATAAGGTGTTTTTATTGACACTTTATTTTTTATTTGTTTCATTTTAAAGAGCTGTGGTGGAACTTAAGTGTTTAAGTTTTTATTCTAGCCTCAGTATAATAATAAGTTTGAAACAAGTTGGTAGGTACGGCTAAGTGGAAATTTTCGATGAAGTTTTTTTTTCATATTTTAAAATATTAAAATACAAATAATGAAGACTTTGGGACATCTCACTTAGTCTTGTCCTGGGTGGGAATGGAACCCACGACCTCTGGTTTCGCAGTCAGGGTCATTAACCACTAGACCAACAGGCCAGTATAATCTAGGTTACCAAATTAGACGCTCTAACGTTTGAGTAGGTAAGAAAAAAATAACAAACGAATTATCAAAAGTCGAAACAAATATTGTTGCTTATGATGTTAGTTTTAACCCTGCATATACTTTTCGTCTATGGCCGCACGAATTTTTAACCTCAATAGATTTCTTAAAACCATTTTTTTAGGCTTTTAGGTGTCCCACTGCTGGGCCAAGGACGCCAAGGTCTCCCCCAACCTGCTCCAGGCCCCTCGGTCTTGAGCCGCTTCCCACCGATCCGGCAAAAAGCGAATGATGTCATCTCGCCAGCGTCTTTTTGGCCTACCTCGTTTAAAACCAAATTAAAAAAAAACTAAAAGAAAACAAGTCATAATAAACATTGATTTAAGGTACAAACAAGTATTTTTGATAACACTTTGCTGTGCAACGAGTTAGCTGGTTTGTTACAAATATTCCGTAAGACCTTAACGTGGTCAGGACTTAGTTCAGTCTAGACGGTTTATGATTATGCTATTTTCCACTCAACCGTTCTACGTAACCGTCTCAAAAGAGATTACGTAGAAAATATCGTTGCTTTCTAGGGTTAAATGCCGTGAGGTTTTAGATCACAAGCATCGCTTCATAGTATAAAACAAAGTCGCTTCCCGCTGTCTGTCTCTATGTATGCTTAGATCTACAAAACTTCCCAACGGATTTTGATGCATTTTTATAATTTTTTATAGATAGAGTGATTTAATAGGAAGGTTTATTTATTTATTTAATCACAGCTATCATTACCTACAGGTTCGACTCAATGCGACAGCGAGGCTTATTACAAATGTTAGAACAATTTTATTATACGTGCGAAGCTGTGGCGGGTCCTACTTGTATGTGATCCTACTTGTGCGTGGCTTTTACTCCGGATACATGATAAAAAAAAAGAAATTAAATATTACAATCATGATTTAGTTTTTTTTTTAATTCAATTACCTACTCTGAATGTGTATGGTGCCCTTTTTACCGACTTCCATACGTCTGTATGTATCTTTTTTTTGAAACCATAGTATTTTTTTTTACTTTTTGAAACTGTATTCACAGAAAACGTTATTTCCATCTAACCTTCAGAGTTCAAAAGGTCCTTCGATTCCATTTTCAGAAAGATGATACTTATATTTTTTATTTGTTTTCAATATAGATCAGGAGCTGATTGAATTTTGTGTTTCATAGATTTTATTTGACATTATTTTAAGAGGATTTTATTTTGGAAGCCTTTTTCCAATCAAAATGAAAAAGGTATTTTAATGATTTTTCATTTGTTATTTTGTTTGTAAAGTTCTTGGAAAATATCGAGGTACCTTGGTTATTAAATTCAATTGCGAATTCGTTTTTACTTATTATTCTTACCAACGTAAAGGTAACAATGTGCTTAGAATTTTGTAATCAATTTAAGTCAATTTAAAAGCTTTAAAAAAATTCTTAAGATTTTTATATCGTGGTTTAGATTTTATCAGATCTAGATCAATACAAAAATAAACTCTGCATTTGTTTACACAATCTTTTTTTTGAAGAGGTCTTACACAGTAAGCCTGATAACAGGCTTTGGCGTTTTATTTTGCGAAACGGCGAAACTATTGGAGCCTGCAGGCAGAGCTATAACTTTCAGCATTGGAATGTTATTTTATTCCTGATTAATAAAACTTATTTTTCTTACCAGGAAAAGGGACGGGTGGGGCCACGGGCTCCAGCTAGTCTCGTATAATTAAAAAAAAACATCAATAAAATGCAGGCCATTTAATTTTGTAATCTATGTTTGTACTTACAGAATCTAGTCTGTTTTACTATGAACCGTCATTATATAAACAAATTCTACATTAAAAATTAATATCTATGATTTATGGAAAAACTTCTACCAATAAGAACAATCTAGAAAAAAGATTAAAACAAAAAATCAACTAAAAATGTACTTATTTTGATATCCAATTATATTTAGACAGAACCTAATTATATCGCCGTCCCTCGACATTGAAATGAATTTCCCAAAGGTAATTCAAATAATATTTTGATACAAATTTAATAAATCTCAATTCTTATTTTGTAGTAAATAAATAAATGTGGACATCACATACATTGTTCCGAATCCAAAGTAAGTAGCTAAAGCTCTTGTGTTATGGAAGCAGAGACAATTAAGGTACCACAAACACTCAGATTCGAGGCAATGTAGAAAAGTGTTTTTGTACATTGACCCGTCCGGGGATCGAACCCGGGACCTCAGAGCTGGCGACACCTTAAAAACCGGTGTGTAAGCCACTCGACTCGGTGTGTAAGAAGAAGTAGTGTATGCTATGACGATGTTTTCATTATATAAAATATAAAAAATATACTTCTGTTTTGTTTGTATTTCTTTTTATACCTATTACTTAAAATTCTGTTACATAAAATTGTGATCTTCGCTCATACTATTCATATATCATTACACAGGTGCAAATCACTGGGTGATATTTATTGAATGACTGCAATATTTTTCTTTATATATACAAAATAATACTTTTTTTAATTACTTTTAACTTTTAAATATTAGCCTTAGCTATTTCACACATTGAAGGTCTGTAATATTTCTGTTCTGGATTTTAAATAAATATGTACTAGGCACAAACAGCGCCCGCGTTAACCAGGTAACTTAATATTTTCGGTAAAAAAAATAGCTTGTATAAATGCGTTAATCGAAAAAGAATTAAAAAAATTGTCGAGCCATTTGAGCGTGATGAGGTAACAAACAAACAAACACACTCACAATCTTTCGCCTATATGCCATTATCGTGTTTAGAAATAAGTAAAAGCATATTTTCTTGTTAGTTTAAAAATACCTCGATATATGTGAAAATGCAATATAAGAATCGCAGAACTTCGGGTTATTTTAATAAAATGTTCCGTGCTCCTCGACTACGTCGTGTACTGTCTTTGCACTCAAATGTCAAAGAGTTCACCTTTGTGGGGCTGTTTGATTTCGAGAATCTCCTGATATTATTCCTTCAGTAATGCTAGGTAACTTGAGTTGTGACTCCTAACCTATTAAAGGGAACCTCTTGATCTTTATCTAAAGTAAAGGAGTAGTGTTTTATTTATTTTTAAACTAGGTTTTCGAAGAAACAATGGCTGGGGTAGGTACCTACTTGCAATCTTCAAAAGATTTTTTTTTAAATTGTTTTCTTGAAACTTCTGCACGCTTGGCGTTACGAAAAGTGTGATCAGGCGAGGCGAACGAGAGTTGAGAGAGAGATATAAGTTAGTGAAGATAGCAAGAGAGAGTTACGTTTCGTATATTACTGTAGGGGCAAGTGAGAGAGGTGCGCACTTACTTTTCTTTCTCTCTTTCTCTTTATAGCCAGTTTCGTATATCTAAGACACAGTGCAGGCCTAAGAACTAAAGAAGTTTTACTTCGGTCGTGTGATATAATGCATATCTTTTTTTATAATACACGATTTTTTTTTAATGAATAATTAAATAGCGCAAATAAACGCATATTTGGACAATCAAAGGAAACGAAATTAATAGGGTGCAGTCAACAGCAAAAGTAGATGATGAATTGAGTTTGTAACTTTTGGAGTCAAAACTGGTCACGAATATATGGCAACTGTACTAGTAGTAAGTAAATGTTTCGTATAATTTACAATTACATACTTTTGAATCACTTCGACGCCACACAGTTCTGACGCGACCTCTGATTTTGCGATTTCTGATTTTGATCATTTACTGTTACTGACTGAACTTCCCGTTGACCTAGAACTTTGAAACTTGGCAAGTAATATTATACTACAAGTACAGGAAAAAGTCTAAAAACTATAAATTTGAAAGTATATCATAAAAAATATAGACCGGAACCCTGGGTGGGCGGGTCCGACCCGTACTTGCCTTTTTTATAACAGGAATACGAAATAATCAAGAAATTGGAATGGCGCATTGATCTCAAACCTACGAAGAGGGATTAAAATCAATTAATCCCTTGATTAATTATGTATAGGTATAATTAACAATGCAAATAACGGAGGTGTTCAGAGTATGCAAACCCAAACAGGGTGTAATGGGTATTGGGGTTCTTGATTGAGGTTTGTAATATAATAATAATAATAATAATAATAATTTTATTTATTTCTCCTCACATACAATAATACATTTATAACTTATATATAAAAAATAAGGAAGCCTCTAAGACTAGGGTATGTGAGGAGCTGGTGTCTGAGTTAGGCATAAAAAGCCTGTATTACAGATCACCAGGTCCCCACCCAATGGTAAGCAGGAGCATAAATATACTGGATTACTTTTTATGTTATAGTAATACTATTAAAAGCTGCCGTTAGGAGAATAAGTCTAGGTAGATGCAAATTATGAGATAACTAACTTAACTAAAAGCTGAATAAAAATAAGATTAAAAATAAAAATAAGAAAATGCCTGTCGTGTGTAATAATACAGGAGAAGTTCAATAAGATTTCTAATGTTGTTGTTGATTGTGAGTAAGTGTGTGAGTGTGTGTGTGTGTGTGTATGTGTGTGAGTGTGTGAGTGGGTATGTGTGTTTTAAATTGAATGGAGTAAGTTTTCCGTAAGTTTATAATCTAAATTAAGCAACCAATTTGTAACTACAAATTTGCATTTAATTTTGGGTAAAGAATATATAGATAAGACTCGGTTTATCTTGTTATACAAATTTGAACTTTGGTAGCAGAAAAACCTTTGTGCTAGACTTGTTCTGAATAGGTTTGAGGAGCAGACACGATCCTTGCGCCGACGATTTAAAAATTTATCTGGTTCATATTTTAACATAGAATGTTGTTTAATAACGGTATAAAGAATGAAAAGCTGTCGCACCGATAAAACCCCCCATTTACTATAAAGATCTTCGGTAGGATGGTAAAATGGAAGAAATAAACTCACTTTAAGGAGTGCCCTTTGCGCCCTTTCTAGTTTAAGAAGGCTCGTTTTACATGCGCCTCCCCAGGAGGTAATGCAGTAAACTATATGGGATTGGCAGAGTGCATAATACACTGACTTTATAACATTAAATTGTGCGACATGTCTTAAGGCTTTAAAAATTATCATTAGTTTACGCAATCTCGAGGCAAAAGCATCTATGTGTCTGTGGAAATTCAGATTTCTATCTATAATGACTCCGAGGTACTTTGTTGAATCAGTTTTTTTAAGGCTAGGACAGGTACAGCGTAAACTATTTTGAATATGGCACGAATGAGAGATTATATTTAAAGATGAATTTGGCTTATCGATGGGTTGGATTGAGAAGTCTATAAAATTGGTCTTTGAAACATTAAGCGTTAGTATATTTTTAGTCAACCATTCATTAACAGTGTTTATTCCATGCTGGGCGAAGGAGAATACTTCCTCCCAAGAGTTACCACAGAAGAGCAACGCCGTGTCATCGGCAAAAGTCACAATTTTTGCATTAGGTATTTGTAACTCACAAAGATCATTTATGTACACAAGGAAGAGTGTAGGGCCTAGTATGCTTCCTTGTGGAACTCCGAAAGTGACTGGAACTTCTTCACTTAAGTTATTACCGATTTTCACACACTGAGTCCTATCAGTCAGATAATCTTGAAGTAATTTTAACTGAGTGCCACGGATACCAAGGTATTCAAGCTTTTTCACCAAGATAGGGACAGAAACCGTGTCAAATGCCTTGGCTAAATCTAAGAATATACCTATCATCTTCTTTTTATCATCTAAGTTCTTAACTATATGATTGGTTAATTCAAACACAGCATCAGAAGTTGATCTTTTTTCCCTAAAACCAAATTGTGCTTGAGATAAAAGATTTTTTGATTCCAAGTATTTTACAATTCTTTTATTAATAATCCTCTCTAAAATTTTTGAGAGGGTAGGAAGAATGGAAATAGGTCTATAATTATTGACACAATTTCTGTCCCCATTCTTGTGAATTGGATAAATACGAGATTTCTTATAAATCTTAGGAAAAACTCCAGTCGAAAGTGATAGGTTACATATGTATGAGATAGCAGGTGTTAGAATATCCTTATTAGCCTTTAAAATGTCGCTAGATATCATATCCAGGCCCACAGCACATTCACTCTTTAGATTACATATTAGTGTCTTGACCTCGTCGTCATCAGTGGGCAAAAGTGTAAAGGAATGGCAAACTGAGTTTAAGGTTGAAAGATCTCTTTGAGGATTTTTCTGTAAGATATTTTCAGCTAATATTCGACCTACATTTGCAAAATAATCATTTACGTGGTTAACTGATTTTTGCGGATCATCTGAACTAATCAATTCGAGTGAAGTATCCTTCGGTTTATTTGAATAGGTGATCTCTTTTACTACGCTCCACAGCTTTTTGACATCTTTACCTGCCTCCTGTAGTTGTTGTTTCTCAAAATTTCGTTTTATCTTTTTTAACAGAGACGTGCAAAAGTTTCTATACCTCTTATAAGTAGTCATCAATATCTCGTTCTCTGGGTCTTTTTTAAGTTTCTTATACAGGTTATCGCGGTTCCTTATACATTTTAGGATACCCGGGGTAATCCACGGTTTTAATATTTTCCTACGGTTAGATACTTTTACTACTCTAGAGTTGCTTATTATTGCCGCTTTAAGTAAATTTTGAAAAAAAGTAGCCGCTTCATTTACTTCTTTAATTTTGTACAGCTCATTAAAATCCATGTTTTTTATCTCTGTATTTAGGAGATTATAGTTGATACATTGAAAAACATTTGCTGCTTTTTGTCTAGCTGAAGTAGCAATAAAAAGAGCAATACTATTGTGGTCGGTCAATGATGTTTGAAGAATAAGGCAACGCGCTGTTAGTTTCGTCTTTAAAATGATATGATCTAAGCATGTCTTGTTATGCGTGGGAGTTGTGTACGCCGGCATCATTCCATGGAATGCTACTAACTCCAGATATGATGACAAATTTGCGTCTATGCTATTTTCAGCTATGTTAATATTAATATCACCTAATAATATAACAGTTTTCTTATTAGAATATTTAGATAATATCTGGTTCAGCGATTCAATAAAGTTGTTTATATTTTTGTATCCCGGGGGTCTGTACATTGCAAGAGCAACTGTATCATTATTAAAATTAAATACTAAGCAATTAGCATCAACTATTTTAGGTTCCTCAATAGAAATGAGCAAGTTCCTCCTGCAATACACGACCACGCCTTCATTCTGTGTTAAATTATTTGTTGTAGCATAGTTGTCATATCCGTCTATGTGTGGTATACAAATATTTGAATGAAGCCAGCATTCTGTAAGAACTAAGCAGTCCCAGTCTGTCCCTGTTCTTAATAAGATAGGGAGCAACCCAGGTAAATTACACTTTAAACTACGAATGTTTTGCTGAAATAATTTAAGACATTTTTTGGAAGACGGTATAAGTGACGTACAATTGTCAGCATCGCAAACAATGGTATCCGCTATGTTATAAGTGTCAATTTCACTTTGCAACTCGAGTAATTCATTGAATTTTTTGTTTAGAATAATAAACAGGGCAACACTCCCAGATAAGTTGTGCTATAAATTTACTGATGTTATAAAAACCTATTCGGAAAACCAGAAAACAATGAAAAAAATTAGTGTGTGATGTGTGTAACACATGCTTATTAAAACATGTTTGTGTTATGTTGTTATAGACAAACTTGGGAGGTAACTTAATATATATAAAAAATAGTTTATGAGTAATTATAGCTGTAATGTGTTCGATATTAGGTGTAGTTGTAAAAAGATTGAAATGTTTCTCCTGAGAATAAGGCACTACAAACGTTACATAACAAATACAAAATTTAAGAAATAACTGAAATAAGCATGCATTAAGATTAAGCTTAAAAAGTAAATATGCATAAAGTAGTCAAATTTTTTTCTTAAGGTTTTCAATATCATTTTCACAGCTCAAGTGTACCCGAGGATCATTTGCATTTCGCTTGATATAAACCTTGCCGAAAGATGTCCAGCAGAATTCATATTTGTGATTTTTTGCAAACATCCTTGCTAGGTAGTACAGACGTCTCGCTGACGCAGTAAGGGACTCGGCCACATATACGGGTTTTGAAGGTCCCTCCAAATTTAGGCTAGCAGTACTCAAGCGTTGCTCACGGTTCATTTTGTTATATGTTCTTGCGGCCTTTAAGAAGTTCTCTCTTTTTATAGTAGAAGTGAAATCGACAATAATAGGGCCTGTTGGTTTGTCCTTTAGTTTTATCCGGGACACATCCCGAATATCCGAGTCATGTATAGGGATATTGATAACCGCGCCAATTTTCTTCGTCACCTCAACAAAGTCGACCTTGTTTTCAGATTCAAATATAGGAATATTTCTAAACTCAACTGCAGTGGATCGAGCATTTCTCTCATATTGATCCAATTTCTTCTCTAGATCCTTCATGTGACTTTTAAAATAATTGTTTTCGTGCTGGAGTATTTTTAAGTCACTGAGAACATCGTCGTATTTTTCAGACAAGTGGATTATGGTGTTTTTCATTTCAGAATTTAGATTTGTAAGGGCCAGCATCGATGATTCTATAGAGGCAAACTTTGCATCCTGTTGTTGTTTTATTTCGTCAATCTTTTTCATTAAGTCTGATAAGGTTAGATCATCGGTGATAGATGAGTCATTAAAACGGCGCTTAGTTCTTTTAGTGACGTTGAGATCTATATTCTGGCTTTCATGACTATATATTGCTGAGTCAGACCCAAAATGCGGAGATAAAGCAAGATTAGAACTGCTTTTCGGCGGTGTACGCGGAACAGACATCGTGCTAATTTATGTAATGCACCTTACGCACTATGTTCTTTGAACAATAATATTGGTCAATAATAAAAATAATATTTTACCTTGAACCATACACCAATCTCAATCCACTAATTACAAGCGCTTGCAAAAATGCGCAACAATGTAAACAAGAGAGCACACGAGTTGCGTGCGCGTGACCTTGAGTGGACCGGTATGTTCGATGCGTTTACGCACTCGCAGAGCAGCTTGGGATACTATGTCCGTCTTGCCTGTTGCTGTCCTGTTCACGTCGCACGCAGCTATTCTTCACTGTGTTATGTGTGCCTGGTACTCGTATCAATATTTCACTGTTATTAATTTTAACAAATATAATTATTTTAAATGACAATTTAATACTGTGGACACGTCCGAACGCTCCTGCGATCCGAGAGGAAGATTCCCAGAATATATTAGATAAGTTATTGATTCTGGGACCAAAATAAACAAGTTGTCGTAATTGGTATTATCTCTGGGTGTTATGATAGATTTCTGTGTGCATAATTAAGAGGAAAGGCGGGTAGAGACTTTTCAGCCGGAATCGAGCAGAGAATGCGCGAGTGATCCCACGACTCTGGCCTAGGCAGAGACGGAACCGGGGTGTTTTTGATCGGTAAAAGTCCGACATATCCCCACGTCGCGTATGTAAAATAAGGACAACTTTATATCCGACTAAAAATCTCACGTAAAAACGATGAATATCTGATGATGATGATAGACCAAGATATTTCATGAGACGACCACAGAATATGCCCCTATTTCTTTATTTTGTCGCTAATAATTACTAAATTTATACAATAAGTCTCTAAAAACTGCAGTCGAAATATGCATTTTTGGTAGGTTCTTTTAATAGATTTAAAATAACCTTCCAAAAACGCTTTGACCTTTTTGACTAAGAGGAAAAATATGGGCATAGAACTAGTTTATATCGACATTACTCCAAAATCATAAGTTTCTACACCACGGAGAAAACAGTTGAGAGCGTTCGTATGGAAAAAATACACCCGCGTTGCCTTTTAGTAATAATACTGAGCTGTAAATGTCCTACTGCAAGGCACAGGCATCTTCTCGTATACAGGATTATTTTTTATGGAGTGCGTATATTCAACGAGGTAATCAGGTGCATAAAACTGAACAACTTTTCCCAAGAAACATAGGTCGAAATCTTAAAATTGAAAATCAACTTTTCATACAAACATAAGTCACGTGACCTGTCACTTTGAATGAAAACTTCATTTTCAATTTTAAGATTTCGACCCATGTTCCTTTGTCCCACTGTTGGGAAGCTACACTATCTCCGGGTGACATAGGCTATATTAAATTTAAAAAATATTGAGATCGCGGGCTGAGCTGCGGAAAACAGCTAGTATAAAATAATCGGAAAATAAGATTCAATTTACTCCTTCTCTTCTCTTCTTTACTTCCTCTGGCGAGGGCATTATTTTTACCGTATATATATTTTACGATAATTCTATTGAGTTGAAATAATAAATTCAACAACAGCGACGTTGTCACCAGCCCCCTTAGACAAGGTACTTTTCTACAATCGTTATCAGCGATAACGATTGTAGAGATAGATCGATTCACTCAAATGTATAAAAATGACAAGTCTAAGTCACGTGACTTATCGAAGAGAAATGTCATATCCATACATTTTTAATGTCATTTAAGCGATTTCTATCATCGTTATTGCTTGTAGAAACGTCTCTTGGCTAGGGGGGCTGGTCAGATATGTTTGGCCGTTTCCATTAATTAAGGCTATATTTAACAAAACAGTCAACAATGGAAGTATTATTGTATGATTCATGAGACACGGTAGTGGTTTAAGACAGATCATGAGATGAGAAATCTGAAACAAATCTGTCATCATAATAACGGAACAATCATTCTAATCCAACCCACATTAGCTATCCCCTCACATAATCTAAGGACACTAAATCATGTATACTTTTGGATAAGATATGCTGACGTCATGAGCTGACAAGGGTTGCCACTCGATATTGACGGAACCCTCACAATCGCTGTCGACTTATCGATACGCGTGATAGGGGTGTGCTTGGGTAATCGATTCCGTGTTTGAATCGAGTGGTGAGGACGTAATCGGTGGTTTGTTTTTGTAAAGTAGGTTTAAAGATAAACTGCCTGTGACCTTTCATTAATAAAGGCTTTTAAATTTATATCAGCCTTTGTTTATGAGGTATGGATGATTCTTGTTTTTGGTGAGATCTGTCAAGGAGCATTTATCACTTTGTACCAACACGGGCTCTAACTTGTAATGATTGCATACAAATTCGGCTTTTGAAACGCTAGGACATTGTGACTTACTATAGTCGTATCATCATCTTAGATAAAATAAGGAGTAAGAGAGCTTGGAGATCCTAGTGCGGACTCCAGTTCTCAAAAGTTTAGTTTAAGCTTTTTAACTGTAATTTATTTAAACAATAATGTACTTTTGAGAAAAATAAATATCTTCATTCATTCATCTCCAAAACTAGAGGAGTAAATAGTACAAGAGCCAAACGTCGCGTTCCATACGTCATGCGGCGTTACCTCGCTCTGAGGCGTTCCATTTAAAGCTTGAAGTGCAAGCGAGAGCGCGCAATGAGCGTCAAAGAGGCACAATCGGCCTTCGCGTTCGGCAGCGTTCGACATCTGTCTCTCTCCTACTTGAGTGAGCGATGCATTCGCGTGGACAGCTGCTATACAATAATTCTTTTGAAAAATGAAACCATTCCATCTTTATTTTCTTATGACGTTGTCACGTTCAACTATCGTCAGTAAACCGACTTTACAGACAACCGATTTTTTTGGGAAATATTTAGTCGGATGTACAGTTTTCCTTAACACAAACACATGACATATATATACAGCGCGACAGCCCAGTTCTTCAAGTACCTAATCGTCAAAAGTCTCTACGCCTTTCATCTCAAGTGAGGACTCAGATTTTGTATTTGCATCCGATAAATAACTCCCCCTTATATGCGGCTTATAACTCTGACGAAGGGTACACATTAGCATACTATTCCCACGCCTTCAGGGAATACTTGATATTATATTTCACAAGGGAAAAATTTATAATGCAGGTAAAACGCGCTATCAAAATCACCCGGGTCGTGGATTAAGTCGGAACTCGACGGTGATCGACCCTGACACGATACCCGGGTTTAACCGGCTCGTCAACTCATGACATCCGGATTTACCTGGAAAAATCCGGTTAGCATTTGCGTTGACCGTGTTTTTGGAGGATGAAAATTGAAATTGTTTCTTGTTTATCGAAAAATTGATAAAAGTGTCGAATATTTGAAAATTGGATTTTGCTGGTGTCAAAATGTTCGCTTTAAAGTTTCGTTGTGAAATATATTTTTTTTTTCCAAAAAAAGTTCATTGTTACTGTTCGATAAAGGGGTAAAGGATAAAATGATATAGGGGTGGATTGAATAGTGGTCAAAGTTGTCTTGTTGCAATGTTGTTGTTAGCTTTTAACCGAAAAAAATAAAGTTCTCAGTTCGGTTTTTTTATTTGTATGTTAGTAACGCGATATTTTGACTGGCATGTTGGTCTAGTGGTTAGTGACCCTGACTGCTAAGCCGGAAGTCGTGGGTTCGATCGTGGGGTCGGCGCCACAACACCCGATCCTCAATTTGGGGGCTGTATGTTGTGGTGCACCATCATTAAGGTGCTTGTCCTAGTCACCACGCTGGGCAAGCAGGTTGGTGACCGCAGTCTACTTTGCTGCTACCCATTCTCCTTGCTTCTAACCTTTAGTCGCCTCTTACAACCGACGGGAAGGGGGAGGGATGTTTTATTCTATGCCGAAACCCCAAGGCCAATATTGTGTATAACTTTCATTTTCGGCACACATATCTATTACTTATTATTTTATAAACCTCTAAAGCGAATATTTAACTAAGGCCTGTAGATCCATTTTACTCCTTGAGAAAATTTTCAGTTTGCTATATAAACACAGAAAATGAAAAAAACAAGAAAGAAACGAAGACACACTGCACTTTTTTCAGCTTTCTGTAAACTTCCGTTTCAGCGCGAAATTAGAAAAATCCAAGCTAGTGGGGAGGCACTCATGTGTCATGGCGGGAAAATGAACATAGATACATACGCTGGTCTATCTATATGTCGTAGAGACGTAGACTACCTAATCTAAGTATACTAAAATATAAAGTTGAAGAGTTTGTTAGTTTGGTTGAACGCGATAAACTCAGGAACAACTGGTCTGATTTGAAAATATCTTTCAGTCTTTGATAGCCCATTTATCGAAGAAGGCAATCGGCTACTTTTTGCCGAGATATCTGACGCTCACGCGGGCAAAACCGTGAGTATAAATAAGCTAGTTTGAATTAAAGTAATTATATTTCCCATTATTTACGCGAAGACAAGAAAGTAGCTATTTGTTCTGTTTATGGTGCATGGCGTATTAATAATCAATATTATTATGAATTGAAACAGGAATCCGAAAATAGCACTTTTCATATACCTACAGTCTGGGTAGAGGACTTAGATAAAAATTTTCAACGAACATATTTTTTCGCAAATTCGACCTTATCCGCATGACTCGTTGATTTACAAAGCAGCGTACAAAAACGATAAAATTTGACATCTGAACTTTTTCAAATGACAATGAAAATGATTGGATTTCTATCTATGGTCACTTAAGACAATGTATATTCCTAAGATAACCTATTTTATTTCTAAAATTAATCTATAAACGGTTTAAATATTAATAATATAATATCGGCCTATAAACGTTCTGCTGCTGGCCATAGGCATATATTTTTTTAAAAGAGTACCTAACTTATGAAGTTTCTTGCCGGTTCTTCTCCATAGGAATGACACATTGGAACCGCGCACCTAGAGTAAAATTTTACAATTAGTTTTTAGTTAACGTTTCTAAAGCGCCTATTTTAGGTTTACTAGAAAGAAAAACCATTTTAATTTTGAGGCCTTTTCCCATATAGAGAAAAAAAGCTTTAAAAAATAAAAAACCTCACATAACACTTAAAACTAATTAAATTATTAAAATAATAAACCCGAAGAGCTATCTTTTGTAACATCCCAGAAAATGACACCAAAAACCCTCGCTCACATTTTCCTCAAATTTTCTCGCCATTGTCAAGGTTTTAAGTACGTGTTATGTCAAAATGCCGGGAGACGCCGGGGCGCCTGCCTAGCGAATATAAACATAAATACAGGAAGAAATACATTAGCCACACGTCAAGTGTCCTGAATAGTTCATGCACACCACTCACGTAGTCTGGCTGGTTTAGAAGACGGTGCAAGGTAGAGGCGGAAGCGGGAGCGGTTTTGGAATCGCTACTGTAAGTCCTCTAATTTACATTATAAATATGTCTCAAGATGAGTGTCTGGTCTTCTGTGACACAGGGTCTTCCGTAATATGGACTCCAGTCTCTTACAAAGGAACACATAAAATAAGCGATAGCCAATACCTTTCCTGACATAGAGCCCTTATTATTCCAATGACCGTAACTTTTTTGTTTTTTAACCGATTTTGATGAAATAACTACTAAATGTTACGGGAAACTTTGCCACATTATGTCAACGAAAAACGCATTCAAATCGCTGTATTTGTTTCTGAGATAAGCGCGCACAAACACACAGACAGACAAACTGAATACCTGGTATTTTACGATTTTATTAAATGTATAGATAGAATAAAAAATTGTGACAAAACTAGTCTGCACTTCGCTTATTAGGTCATACAAAAAGGCTTAAATTGTAAACATTGTAATTTTCTAAATTTATCACGTCATGTTAAAAAGCTTTCTGTTATACTAATTACTTATTCACGTGCTCTTTACACTTTGATTATGACATCAAGTCAGAAAATCTAAGTTAAGTTTTTTATGCAAGGAGATTGATTAGTGTTTTTAGAGGCTGATTTTTGAGTTACATACTAATTTATTTCTGAAACAAAATTACATGGTTTTACAATAAAAAAATGCAATATACACCAAACACTGAAAGGCAGGTTAAACAAGTTGTACTAGTTAAAAAACCCGACTGCTTTTAATACAGGATTAATTTAAAAGAAGTGAGTATATATGCGAAGGTATTCTGGTAAATATTGGTCTGCACTATCGTATTGGAATTCTCTGTAATGATAGCTGTTATTGTTTTGAATAAATAAATAAATATTCTGTGCTAGAATATACGCACTCCTTTTAAATTAATCCAGTATTTATTTTTACATAAAGTGACATTAACAAAATTATAAATAATCTAACGACGCCTCTTAATCCAACAAGCCATTTTGGTTATAGAGCGAAGAAATATGCACACATAGTCACATACGTACGATATCTTCAAAACTTGCTTTTATTCTATTAAATATTAACTTGTATCTCAACACTGCAAAACAAAGAAAACACACCTCTTCCATTATTCCCAAAAAATATTAACCCTTTCAATGTCCCGTGAGTCACTAAGAACATTTCTATTGTTTAACTATTGTGTTTTTTGACGGGACAGGGAAGGTGTTAAGTAGTTTCTTAAATTAACGTCACATTTTTGTAGAGAAACTCGCGTCGCTCACAACTTGGGCCACACTCGCAGTCCTATGTAAAGACAGGCGTTGGGCTACACAGGTACTCTCTAGTCAAAAACACTCCGACGCTTTTCTAGTGTGTTTTCATGTTTTTCTACCTTGTTCGCGGGTTTTTGTGCGAGTTCGTATTTGTTCGCCGTTGCTGTTTATAAAGGATTAAATTATTGTAGGTTTTTTTGTACAATTATAATTGCCTTAGATTGTATGAATACCGGGTGACTGTGCTTTTTGTACGTTGTTAGTTTTCAATAAATCTCCGATTATCTGAAGAGTTTGTTTGCTTGCTTAAATGCGCAAATCTTAGTAACTAATGATCCGATTTGAAAAATTGTTTCCACGTTAGATAGCCCATTTTTCGAGAAAGGCTTTTGCTTTTGAGCTATGAGACGCGGGTGGAGCCACCTACAAAAGCTAGTCACTAATAGATATACGTAGATAATATGGAAGTAGCGTCGGTTACCGCGGCAAATTATTAGTGAAATAATTTTTCAAATCGGTCCAGTAGTTTCTGAGATTAGCGCGTTCAAACAAACAAACTCTTCAGCTTTATTATATAAACTATAAATTATAGAAACGTGAATGTAATCCCCCCGTCCCTAGATCAATCTAGTCCGAGCCGGCGATACTATCAATAAAAATAAATACCTAAAATATAAAAATATTGATCGGGGATTCTCTTGCTGTTTGCTTTATGAAGATTCAATACGAAGCGGCGGTAGCCTAAGGGCGTCGGACTTGCGATCAAGTGGTTGCGGGTTCGAATCCCACCCATTACACTACCGACGTGAACCCACTCGTAACACAAGCAATTTACCTTAGCACGAGGGGTTAACATTATAAAAACTAACAATTGAATATTGTATGTAACTACTACTATTGAATTTAATAAAAAATATGGGTGCGTGTACTTATTTAGGTGCGTGAGAAGTTATACTTTACAGTGATGCGCGCTCATCTAAAAATTTCATTCACATTTTTTTTCATAACGAGCTTAAAGAAGTGTAACTTCAAAAACTGTGAGGCTGATATTTAAAGAAGAAAACACTTTTATTATCATTGCCTGGAGTTATCACAACCTTGTGATAGTAGGATAGACCCAAGGATAGTAAATAGTAAATCGTACTTCAAAATAACGAAATTTGGTCGTCATGGCAACTACCTATCTATTTACTTTGCCGTGGTTAGCGAATAAACAAAGGTGTGGATTTTTACATCTTAAAATTTCACTCTCATAATTTTTTCATAACGCGGCTATAAAAAATTTTGAAGTTAAAAGTTCAAAACTCATGTTTTTTACTTTAGTAGTTTTAGTAAATTTTATTTAAATAAAACGGCACAAAATATTCCGTTTATTCAAAGCGTTTCAGGTGCATAATCCTTATTACAACGTTACAAGTCAGGCACAATTAAGGCGACACCGCAGCATATTTTGTTGTCCCCAAGTGTACTGCCAACTCTGTTATCTAATAAGTATGTGGTTTTTCGTGCCTCATATGTAATTTTAACCGAAGCGAGGTTGTTAGGATGTTTTTTATTCAAATAAAACGTTAATCTGACAGAGTTAGTTTAAAACTGAAATAATGAACACTGGGATTATAAGATTGTAATTTAATGTAAACAATACCCGATCAGTAAAGTGTCGTGGTGGCCTAGCGGTTCAATGACCGGATTCGTATGCACATGGTTGCAGGTTCGAACCCGGCCAAGTACCAATGTGACTTTTTCAAAGTTATATTTACTTTCTCAATTATTCTAAGACACCACTGACAAACGGTGAAGGAACATATCGTAGGGAAACCTGGATTCTAAAATTGGAATCTGAAATCCCCAACCCGCAATGAGCAAGCGTGGTGATCAGTGAACATTCCTTCTCTATATGGGAAGAGGCCTGTGCCATGCACGTATAGAGTAGATTTAAGTATTTGATATAAATCTCACTTTGTTACCTCCACGCGATCCTGAGAAAAAGGGTCTTGACAGAAGGACGGACGGACAGCAAAGTAATCCTATAAGGGTTCCGTTTTTTTCTTTTGAGGTACGGAACCCTAATAAGTATATTTTCTGTACATGTTTATTTATCTAATTTAAAAATCCTTACAGAAAACCTCGCAAAATAATCTTCCATTACACTCAAAAGCCTGAGCACAGGCGCTCATAAATTAGAAAAGTACCGTTCGCACAGCAGTCTTGGCACAATGATTCCTGTAAGCAACCGTAGACAATGAGAGCAGTGCCTAGGAAACACTGAGAACTAGAAATTTATGACTGCCTGAAAAACAAGGATATACATTTGCTAAGAATTAATGTTGAATTTTTTTTTTGACTTTTGACGAATGAATGCTGTAACTAGATGTAAACCTTTTTTTATTGTTATTTATTGTAAGTTCACAATCAGGTACTCGTACATATCTAAAATTATAAACTAATCCCCGAATACTTATGTATTTATTCTTGTTTTTAGAGAAGTTTATTATAAATACTATTTTCTTCATTTTAATTTAATTATATATTTGCCATAGCGACTCGTTCGCGAAGTGTAAGCCGTACGGTTTGACTGATAATAAAGGTTAAGCCGCGCTCGCCGCGGTTAGTCATTGGATGGGTGACCATTTGTAAACATACCTAAACCCCTTTGTGCCTCGGAAAGCACGTTAAGCTGTTGGTCCCGACTGTCATACGGTGATCTTTGGCAGTCGTTAAGTCTTTACAATTCAGACAACCAGACTTACTATGGGATTATCTATAGTAACACTAGTATTACCCAGTTAAATGGGTTGTGGAAGTCAGATAGGCATTCGCTTCATGTAAATATAATATTCAGCTAAATCCGGTAAGACTGGAAGCCGACCCCAACATAGCTTGGGAAAAGGTTAGGCAGAAGAGGCAGAAGAGATTTGTCATCCATTTTTATTTAATCTTTAAAATCTGTGAGAGACTAAAATAACCTACTTGAGACACATTGAGGTTTATTTTTGGATTTGACAAAAGCTCAGCCTATTTACCTTACTACTTTATTTAAGAAACTGACGCAAATTTTGTCCTCATCTGCTAGCTTTAACTTCGGGAAGAGGAGCTTTGTTTGACTTTGGAAATTCCTTTATAAAACAACCTGATCGTATAATGGCTGAGATCACACGAGCGTCGAAAATTGTTGCCGAAAGTTCCTTCCGTTTTTTTGAGGATCGAATTTCGGGAATCGGATATTTTGTGTACCTATATACAGTGTTATTCAGATTTCGTAGAAAAATTTTTTCTTTAGAATATTACAAATTATATACTAACGAAAAAATATTTATATTTGAAAAGTGATTGAATAAGCGGATAAAGTTTTCTCCTTTATTAAAAAAAAAACAAAGTAACAAACAATTATACAAAATCAAAATGCCAGCGTGGTGACTAGGGAACTAGGGCAAACACCTTAATGATGGTGGACCACATCACAAAGCCTCTAAATTGAGGGCCGGGGTTTGTGGCGCAACACAGGAAAGGCCAAGGTACGGCTGTGGACCGCAATAGGTGGAGTTTCTTGCCGGTTCTTCTCCATAGGAATGACACTTTGGAACCGCGCACCTAGAGTCATTTAGTTTTAAAGTTAATATTTCTAAAGCACCTATTTTAGGTTTACTAGAAATAATATTATTTTCTATTCTTTTTAACCACTATACTGTTAGTTTTATCATTATTTATACTGGACATTTAATACATATTATTGATGACATATTTTTGACGGGCCTGTTGGTCTAGTGGTTAGTGAACCTGACTGCTAAGCCGGAGGTCGTGGGTTCGATTCCCACCCAGGACAAATATTTGTGTGATGAGCACGATCATTTGTTCTGTGTCTGAGTGTTATTTATCTATAATATGTATGTATTTAGAAATATATAAGTATGTTTATCAGTTGTCCGGTTACCATAGTACAGGCTCTGCCTAGTTTGGGATCAGATGACCGTGTGTGAGATTGTCCCAAGATATTTATTTATTTATTTATATATTTTATTCACCCGCTCGTGTGCACCATACTTTAAACTGAGCTCATCATATCTAACTTCGCAGGTATTGTTATTATGTTTACTTCATATCCTCATGAAAACATTCAAGGTAACGTCAATATTATGGTTATTTACTTTTAAAGTACTTCACAACTTAAGTGAAATTTCAATGTATAATATTACATTACTCTAAAAATTGCTCATTTTTTTCAGTCTTCAGTCAATTTTAAACTACTTACTTACCAAGAGTGGCTTTTACCGAACTTATATGCCCCTTTTAATAAAATTACGTCAGGGGAATTCACGCGAACTCATGCATTTACCTTTTTGCAAGCAAACTCCTTGTCTCCTTATCTGCAGTCTGCTTGCGACCACGGCCAGTGTAACCCGGCCGAAACGTCAAGTCTTAAAAAGTAAATGCATGAGTTCGTGTTAATTACCGTGATGTAATTTTATGAAAATCATGCAATGCTAAAGTTTTAAAATCTTATTTGCCCCGTCTAAAGCTTATACTTCAGATGAATATTGAATTTTTGACATATTCGAATACAAAAACTGTCAATCGCCATTATTATTTTACGAACAAATGTTATCTGACTTTGGTCAAATCAGCTCTAAGTCTGATTGAGACCGGTCAAAACGTCAAGCCTGTCATTAATTTTATTAACACGATCTTCGCGTATGTTTGCGATTTTAGAAGCAGGCAAGCAGGCGCTATTTTTCAGCATCCTTAAACGGTGCAAAAATTCTAAAACGGAATAGATACGAAAAGAATTATTGTTTCACACCCAATCAGAATGTTACCGCATTTACCTACACCACGCATTGAGACACCAGGTGTGGAATGCAAATATATTCGAACTGGAATCTTAGTGAAAAGCTTAGCTCTAATTAACCTAAGGTATTTGGGTGTCTCACGAATCTGGAAGTCTTGGCACAGTCATGTAGACTGAACAGTATTAATTAGTACCTAGATCTATGCAATGATAGGTTATAAACAATCTATACTTTAATATTATTAAGACCCAGTTTTTTGATCCCGAGTTATCACAACCAATGGCTAAATATGCTAACTAATGGTTTCAAACTTCAACTTATTTGACCATTTGATAGATTAAAAATTGATGAAAAAACACGTTTTGAAACCATTAGTTTGTATATTTGACCATTGGTTGAGTTAACTTGGGATCAAAAACTGGGCCTAAGTTGAAAAGTTTCTTTGGTTGTAGGCGCTAATCTCAGGAATTACTGCTCCGATTTGAAAAGTTATTTCGTTTTTGCATAGCTCATTTATTGAGGAAAGCTATTACTATAATAATATTTAAGACGTAGTAGCTTAATGGCTAGGGCGTCGGACTTGCGATTCTGTGGGCTCGAATCCCACCCATAACACTGATGACACCTGCAAACCTTACTTGTAACGTGCGAAACACATTGCTAGTAAGTTAAAAAGAAATGCTAATTGGTTCATATACAATATTCCAAAAACTATACGTTCATTTAAAAATATGCGAGCACAACGTTTATAACACTAAAGCGGGTCGTTGGGCGTTACACACCGCAAGCGTTACGGACCGCGGTGTCAACTGCCCAAGAGCTGTTTTTGAAGTGGTTGTTTTACACCGCGGTGTGTAACACCCAAGGACTTTTAGCAATTGGTCGATTGGAACCGCACAATAAAGTATGTAATATTTTCTTATAGTACAACCAGCAACAAAATAAAAATTTCATTTGTTAAAAGTAAATCAATTACGAATACTTATCATGTTATACCACTCTCAAATGTTTTTTTTTTTGCCCATTCTTATGTTACTCTATCTGTGATTTTATTATTTTTGTATACTGTGATTGTTGATTTTTAAATTATACTATAATTTTACACATTAATTCGTTTTTATTCACTAACCACTTTTCTACTCAACTGTACGAACAAATCATAAGCATCAAAATTTTAATATGAACCTAAATCGTCGTTTCATTCTGTGGTCCGTATCAACCTATTCCAAAAGATACCATAGGCGTTTGACACCGCTCAAACCACTGTGGTGTGTATTAACCTATTCAGTATCAGTACTTGGGCGCTACACACCGCGGTCCGTAGCGTTCGTGGTGTCAAAAGCCTAAAGACCCCTAAAGCTAAAGCAATTCATACCCACATTATTATGTACGTTTTATTTTTAAATTTATTCTTCTACATTTTCGAATAAACTTAGGTAGCACGGCAGTCGCTTCCAGCATCGCTAAGTCCAGACTAGACACTCCCCATACCTATATTTGCGTAGGCACGCCAAAGCTTTGTCAGTTCTCAAAACCAGTTACATTGTGTCTTCTAGCAAACAATGTGGTCCTGTACTTAAGTGTGCGTTGTTCGTAGGCAGAAACTTTTTCTTTCAAAAGTCCTTTCTGAGCAGTTTGTCTTTGGTTCTTTTGAAATGTTTAACGGTAATTAAAATGGTTGGCAATTGTTTTGAAGTTAATTTGTTTTTTTTTTTGAGAGTATTTTGAATGTGGAATTGGTTTTGGTGTTTTGAATCTGTTATGCCATGCAGGCTTAAATTTTAACTTTTTTTTAATTAGGTTTGGTTTAACCGAACTTTTTTTCGTGGAATAAAAATGGCATCTGACTGTTTATATTTTCAAATATATCAAGTATTCAAATTTTATTCGAACGATAAGCGGCAAATAAAATTTTGGTAATATCCACCCTTAGGCAAATCAATTACATTCAATTTTAAAAAATAGTTCCATTGTCACAAAACAAACACAAATTGTATTCCATTCGAGCGAGTGCTGAAAACGAGCAATACTTGAAAACATGCCATTACTAATTCAGTTGGGGTGAAATTAAAAGGGTACTGTAGCGGGACGAGAACGAGACTGGAACGAACGAGACGCGGTCGGGACGGGGGGGGGGAGGGGTAGGACCGTGATACAATGGTAAGGCTCTTTACACATGGACAGTTCGCGACTCTCAGACAAGTGACAGATATGGTATTCTGAAGTTTGCAGGTGTCATGGTAACGGGCAGACTGACTACTACATAGGCTTTTAAACGTCGGGAACTGAAATCAAAATATAGAGTTAGAATCAGTTTAAAAAGTAGTTTTATTTCATGGATATATTTTTTTATATAAAAACTTAAAAAAGAAAATATTATTGAAATGTAAATAATAATATAATAAAAAAATTAATACTTTATTGCATAAAAAGGTATTGCAGTAAATACAAAAAAAAATTGTTGCTCTTTACAAATGAACACAATAACACAACTCAAATGTGTCTCAAGTGTTTATTTTGTTTATAATATTCCTTATCTATACCTTCTACATAATTATAAAGCTGAAGAGTTTGTTTGTTTGAACGCGCTAATCTCAGGAACTACTGGTCCTATTTGAAAAATTCTTTCACTGTTAGATAGCCCACTTATTGAGGAAGGCTATAGGCTATAATTTGTCACGATAACCATCGCCCACGCGGGAGAAGCCGCGAGCAAAAGCTAGTACTGTATAAAGCTGGTTTATTGTATTTCCTTAGTTATTCTTATGTATTTTATGTTTTTCATTTTAATAGTGATGTCTTCAAATTTTAATGGTGTAATAAGATGTATTTTGTTATTGCAAGTGGCTTGTCTGTTAAATAAATTAAAGTAAGTAAATCTTTTGCCATGTGGATGAGGCTTTAGTGTGTTTGTAAGATTTACATTTGCTTCGAATTTCTATTGTAAAATGTTCGTTGTACATGCTTTCTAATCAAGGGAATGTTGTTAAATAAGGTCGCGTCTACTGCGACCACGATAAGGAGTGAGGTTAATTAATTTAAAAATATAACAAGAAACATATTTGGTCTTTTTTTCTTGCTATTTGTCTCATAATATACTGCAATATTAATTAGTATAGTAAATATGGTGTAGAAGAAATAAAGATGCTGAAATAAGTATTTATATTTCAAGTAGACCTTTTCAGGTACTTTCAAAACGTAAAATGTCTCTAGTTGCGCGGTTCCGAAATGTCATTCCTT
Organism: Plusia festucae; assembly: GCA_950381575.1. Classification (NCBI taxonomy): domain Eukaryota; kingdom Metazoa; phylum Arthropoda; class Insecta; order Lepidoptera; family Noctuidae; genus Plusia; species Plusia festucae. The sequence goes on from OX494455.1 coordinate 6,037,928, forward strand.
ATTATAAATGCTAGTACAGTATTTGGACCAATAATAAATAAAGACTGTGACGGTATCTTAGTCTCAGGTTATAAGTAAAAATGTTTCAAATAAATACATTCATTTTTTTTTTCTTTTAAAGAAAACGACGCCCGCACTAAGGAATTTAATCCTTGTGTCGCAGGTTTCACAAACATTCAAATCACATGCACAAAGAACACCCAATTTAAAATTTAAGCGACATAACGTAATTAGTAAAAAGTTTTAAACACAGCGAATTTTAGTTCCGGAGTGGGGGCTCGCCACATCATCTGTGGCTACTTATTTCGCCTACATATGACGTCACGAGCCGTCACCCTCACACGATCTTAATCCATTGATATAGGTACAAAAATTAAAACCATTAGAGAACAGAAAGTATAGTCCAGAAACTACAACGTGACTCTTAACACCCGTCAGTTTCACTTTTCAATAGAGGGGAATGTTACTAACTGCCTTAATATAGTTCGTTCTTCCTGTAATTATTTGCAGGCTTTATTAAAATGTTTTACGTGAAGTTTTCATTCGTTAACGACATAAAACATGCGATGTGCTCGTTTACTAAAAACTTTCTTCTTTCTTTTTGGCTACCTCCATTTTGGTAGCCTGTTCAGGTAATTTAAGATTTGGCTGATTTTTAGTTCAGCATCACACTCACACTTACTTGGAGGGTGAATCGTTGATTGAAAGCATGGCAACCACTGTTTGCGGCCATTTGTAACTGGCAACCATGGATTATCGTAAACAATAAATTTAAAACTTTTATTTTTTATAACAAAAAAAATAACAGATGTCTGTAAATAATTAACAATAAAAAAGTGGGAACTTAGACTACATCATAAGTCAGAATTTTGTTTTGTAGATTTGTTTCTATTTTTTAATTGAGTTTTTTTTACTTCAATGAAGTAGGTACCTACATGGCTTTTCTTATGAACTGTGGTTTTTATTTTATACACGTATGTTAAGTTGATAAAATATTGGCCTTATTGTACCTTCATTACATACTCGTAGTATCCTGTCTGTAGAGTCCGTTTCACGAAAGAAGTCCCACGGTAATAAATGGAACTAATTATGACGATAATGAAATCCCCAAACTGCGGGGAATAATTTAACCCTCCATATAATGTGTTCACCTAAGGCTCAGGTCGCCAGGTATAAAAATACATTTTAGGGGAATGTAGAGGTTATCAAAATTCTGTAGCATGACTGACACTAGCGCCGCGTCTGTGGGACTTTGAACCGGATCTTTTGGAAACGGACTCTACGCTTTGTTCTTTTGAACTACGCATAAGCATTTATTACTGAGTTACCCATGCGAAGCTGGGCGGGCCTGCTAGAACTTTTAATACTAAGGCCCATTAATGGTTAAATATGCTAACTAATGGTTTCAAATTTCGGTAAAACGCGTTTTGCACGTCTATCAAGGGGTCAAATAAGTTGGAGAGTTATTTATTCAGCCATTTATTAAAAAAAAATATGAATAAAAATGTTTTACCCAAGTTTGAAACCATTGGTTAAGATATTTAACCATTAATGGGCCTTAGTATTAAAAGTTCTAGCATTTGATTTGATTTGATTTGATTTGATTTGATAACTAGGGGTAAAAAAACTAGGCCTTAGTCTAAGAGAATCTGAAACTTGTAAAGTTAGCAACATCAATCAAAATAACAAAACTCTTGTTCCACGTGAACAAATTTCACGATTTTGCTGAACAATAAAATTTAATGGTTTTCTCTACTTCCAGACTGTAGTACTAAGGACTGCATTGTTGAACATGATACACACAGACAGTAAACAAATAGAATCTAACAAACAAATAAAATAAATTAGAAGCGGCGGTAGCTTAATGGCTAGGGCGTCGGACTAGCAATCATATGGTTGCGGATTCGAATCCTACCCATTACACTACCGACGTGAACCCACTTGTAAAACTAGCATCTTAGCTTAGCACGAAGGGTTAACGAGATTACTAGTAATGTGCGATCCACATTGCTAGTAACCCTTAAAAAAAAATCAAATCGACACTAAGAGCTCGTCAGCAAGTCGATAGCTGCAGCAGACTTCTTGTAAAAATACTATAATTTCTATTATATTGCTCGTGAGAATTCCCAGCAGTAAGTACGTCTTAACCCTGTGTTATCTTTAATGTTGTATTCTCGGCTACAGGCAACACTGACTCAAGATGTCGCAACGCCTTAATAGTGCTCCGAATTTAACCTCCCTTCAAACCGCCTCAAATGCAACAGCGTTTTAGAAGCCTCAAACTTGATATTTCAAAGAAAAGAACTTGAAAAATCATGATTCCAGACGAAATACAAAGTTTATTTTTGGAATTAATTGAATTTAACCGTATCAGAAGGTTTTTGAAAGAATCTCGAGGAAATAGGATTTTTTTATATGGTCCTGAACATAATTGATTTAATCGGAGTTTGTAATGAAATTCTTGGAATTGTTAGATACTTATAATAATAATAATAATAATACGTTTATTCACATAAATTGAATATTACAGAAAAAGTCAAACGGCACCTGTACTAATGAAAAATATCATTGTATCACAGGTGCCTTACTTAAAAATCTACAACAATTATGATGAATAGAAAAAAACTTGGTAAAAAACTAACTAATTTTAAGTAAGAATGAGTGTGTGAGTAAGAGTGTGGGAGTAAGAGTGTGTGAGTAAGAGTGTGTGAGTAGGAGTGTGTGAGAAGAGTGTGTGAGTAAGAGTGTGCGTGTAAGAGTAAGTGAAAATAATTTATAATATCATTGATTATGTATGACAGCATAGGATCCCAAAGGTTTGAGCAAATTTTCAGTATCTTTGTAGTTAAGGTTATGCAGAATGTTTCGGATTACTTTCTTGCAATCATTTTTATTTAAATCATAGATATATTCTATTTTGTTAATGCGATTGTACAGTCGTGAACTATTGATATAATAACTTCTACCAGCTAGAGAGGTTCTATGGGACGGAATTTCACACACATTGACAATTTTTCGATTCTGACTGTTCAAGTAAGGGGTAGCTAAGTGTTTACGAATAATAGTTTGCAAAACATATAGTTGTCTAACAGTAAGCAATGAGCATTCCTGATATAGTTGAAAAGACGGGAAAGTAATTGGTTTTTGCATAATAACTTTAAGAACAGCTCTTTGAGCCCTCTCCGCTCTTAACATGCTGGAGGAAAAAGTACCTCCCCAAGCCGGTATACAATATATTAGAATAGATTGAGCAAGTGAGAAATAGACTAGTTTTAAAGCTGTGATGTCAGCAGAAGATCTCAGCTTTTTAAAAACATACATTAGTTTCCTGACACGGGAAACTATATTTCGTATGTGGGCATCCCAGCTTAGTCGGTAGTCGATTTGCACACCTAAGTATCTGATGTCCGGCGTACACGTAAGAGGCAGGCAATCACAAGTAGGAGAAGGAAAATGACAAGTGTGGGCTCTAATTCGTAAAGAGTTAGATGGCAATGTTGCAGACGTATGGGAAAAGGTAATATATTTAGTTTTATCAATGTTTAGTGTAAGGAGATTGAAGCGCAACCATGTTGTGATCGTTGAAAGTGCTTTTTCTGCAGTGTCAAAAGTCGACTGCCAGTCTACACCATTCACAATCAATGCTGTGTCATCAGCGTAAGTAATGATTTTGCAATTTGGAATTCGTAACTGACAAAGGTCATTAATATAAATAAGAAATAATGTTGGGCCAAGTACGCTCCCTTGCGGTACACCAAATGTGACAAATTCATCCTTGCTAATAAATTTACCTATTTTAACATATTGACAACGGCCGGTAAGGTAACTGGAAAAAATTTTTAGAACAGTGCCTCTAATGCCTATCGTTTCTAGCTTATTAAGTAGAATGGGCACGGAGACTGTATCAAACGCTTTTGATAAGTCTAAAAAAATTACAATATTGTTATATTTTTTGTCCATTGATTGTATTACTGTGTTACTCAAAGCAATCACAGCATCTTCGGTTGATTTACGTTTCATAAATCCGTATTGGTTTTCAGAAATAATATTAAATTTAGTTAAAAAATTATTAAGATTTTTATTCAAAACTTTTTCAAAAACTTTAGAAATTGTGGATAAAACTGAAATGGGCCTATAGTTTCCAGTACAACTCCTGTCCCCACTTTTAAATATTGGGTGTACTATAGCTTTTTTAAACGCACTAGGAAAGATTCCAGTGTTCAGGCATAGATTAAAAACATATTTTAAAGCCGGAATTAGACAGTCTCGTGCGGATTTAAGTATCTGTGCAGATATGCCATCCCAACCAATTGCACAGTCACTCTTAAGACTACATATAATGTCATCTAGGTCATCTTCAGTAACTTCAAAGACAGCCATCGAGGAACACTGTCTCTGAGTTATTGGTGTAGTTGACGTTAAAGGGTTATTTATCGGAATTTTGTCAGCTAGAGATTTGCCAATACTCGCGAAATATTTATTTACTAAATCTACTGACTCATTTGGGTTATTGCCTATGTCGAGTAATTCAATTGGTAAACGTTTTTGTGATTTTAAATGTGTGATGTTTTTTATAGCATCCCAAGTGGCTTTAGCATTACCTTTAGCTTTCTGGAGAAGGTTCTTTTCATAGGCACTTTTAAGTTTGTGTAACAAATTATTACAAAAATTACGATAACGTTTATAAGTTATACCTAAAATGTTGTTATTGGGGTTGTTTTTGGCTTTTTGATGTAGAATGTCTTTGTTCTTGATGCATTTTAGAAGTCCAGGCGTTATCCAAGGCTTCAATATCCTTTTTCTATGAGGTATTAACAAATCTTTAGTATTTAATTTGATTATTGATGAGATTTTGTTAATTAGTGAGTCAGCAGCTTGCTCAGGATTTTTTATTTTGTATATGTAAGATAAGTCAGATTTTTGCAAGTCAATTAAAACTGCTTGGTGATCGGTGCGCATAGCATACGTTTTAGGCATACGTGAATTAATTATAAAATCAATACTGAGGATGGTAGGGTTGTGATCTGTAATGAGTGTATCCAAAACAAGAGTAGTTGCATTTTTTTGAGTTCTTAGCATAATGTGATCAAGACAGGCTTGACCCCTTGTTGGAAAGAGGTGGGCTGGTAGCAAGCCGTGCGAAGATATTAAATTGAGGTATTCGTCTGATTGGTTGTCCAAATTTTCTTGTACAATATCTATGTTTAGATCACCAGTGATAATTAAAGTTTTAATTTTTTTTAGTGAGTCAAGTATTTTATTTAAACTAGAAAGAAAGTTGGCTAGGTTTCTATTAGCGGGTGAACGATATAATGCAATAATAGCAACTTCATCATTGGTATATATTAGGCAATTAGCATCTGAAAACTGAGGTTGGTAGACTTTGTGTTTTATACTTGATTTAACATAAACTATCACTCCTTCATTTTGGTTTGAGTATGATGATTGATAGTTTACAAAGCCATCTATCATAGGAATATTTACTACTTTACTAAGCCAACATTCTGTCAATACAATAACGTCACAGGATATGTTGATTGTATCCAACAGAAAAGAAAATTCATCAAAATTTGAATTAATACTACGTATATTCATTTGTAAAACATTGAATCTGTTAGTACCCTTAGTAAGGTATAGGTTACAAGAATATGGACTGCAAGTATAGGACTTAGAAACATTTATAGATTCTAAGTCTTGGGATACCTCAGTTATGTTATCCGCGGTGAATATATCAAATAAGTATTTAATAGGGATCTTGTTATTTTGAAATTATTAATGTAGGGATGTGTTGTCATACATAAGTTTATTAATGATGTTTTGATTAGAGAGGAGAATTGTGTAAACTGTGTAAAATGTGTGAGTGTATATAATGTTAAAACATAATAATTAAAACTAAATATAGCAATAACAATTACAATTGACATAGTTATCAAGTAAAAATGTGTGAGTGTATATAATGTTAAAACATAATAATTAAAACTAAATATAGCAATAACAATTATTATAATTGACATAGTTATCAAGTAGTTGGTGAAGAAATAATAATGCAAATAGGAACAATCTATACAATAAGAAACAAAATTATGAAATATAAATGAGTCAAAGTTAAAGGATAAAACAATTAATAGGAAAGAAAAAATTTGGCGCAATAGTCATATGTCGCAATTTACTATTTTTAAATCATTTTCAGACTCAATACGTATTGCGGGTAAACCTTCCTTATTACGAATATAGACTTTACCGTGAGCAGTCCAGCAAAAACAGAAATTATTAACTTTTGTAAACTCACGAGCAAGATAAAATAATCTTTTTGTTTTAAAAGTTAAGTTGTCGGCAATAAATATCGGTGTCTGAGAACATTGCAGTGCTAGATGTTTAGTATTTAATTTGTTGTCAGGGTGGGCTTTATTAAATTTTTTATAGAGACTAGTGAACTTATCCTTAAGTACAACTGAATTGAAGTCAGCGATAATTGGTTTAAAACTGGCAGATTTGTTGTTTGCACGGTATATATCTCGAAAATCTGTGATTTGGAGAGAGCAGTTAATAACTTTACCAATATCACACATTTGCTGTATTAGGTCTGGTTTGGATTCTTTAGGCTTAGAAGGAATGCCCCTCACCACAACACTTGTACTTTTATTGCTTTTTTCCAGACTTTCTATTTTATCTTCTAATTGTTTGATGTACTTTTTTTCTTGTTTCCTTTCTTCTTGTACTATTTCAAGTTTTTCTGACATATCATCGTATTGCTTGGATATCATTTTAATTGTGTCTCTAAAGTCGTTGTTTTGTTGAATAATATCATTAATAGATGTAAGTAAGGAATTCAGTTTTGAATCTTGCTTCTCAGTATAGTTTTTAAACAGTTCTCTCATTTCCACCATGAAATCGTTCTGTTTCATTTCTCCTGTCTTGCGTTTGCGATAAGTAACGTTGCCACTATCAAAAGATGAAACATCAGACACAACTTGTTGGGTTATAGGTGATGAGGTTGGTGTGCGAAACATATTGTTACAGTGGGCTAATTAATAATGCCACGATATTAGGGCGCTAGTAATAGAAAGATGTAGGAGTGAAAGATAGCAAGCTGTGAGCAAATATCAAATGATTGGTGTGTTTCTTATACACGTAATGTTGGTCTTATCTTCTCCGATTTGCATAAAAACACTAGGGCTTCAGTGCTGCGCAGATCACGGTAATGTATCAATAGATACAATAGATCACTTTGGTAGCAAATTTTATATAATTGCCTGCTTACCTTTACAATTTCGATACCAACAGAGCGACAGTAATTGGTGGAAACCCTTTCTGGGTTTGTGCCATGCCAAATGCTTCTTAGGATGAACACTCACAGGTTTATGCAGTTCTATTCTTTGTAACTATTATTTAAACTTAATATTATAATTTTATAGTTTCGGGAACAGAAAAACACGTCACTATGGCAACCTAGACATCTTTATATCAGGTACAGTATTTCAACAAATACTGTACAATTTATTTTATCGATTCTTTTATCGGTATTTCCGATGTTTTTTGTGTCTGGCCTGTTGTTTAGTGGTTCGTGACCCTGACTGCTAAATCGGAGATGGTTAGTTCGATTCCCAACCAGAAAAAATCTTTGTGTGATGAGTATGATTATTATTTTGTTCTGTGTTATTTCTTGTATCGACTATAAAACAAATGGATAGCAGATTTTTTTTTAAATATTAAAGAAGAATTTTCACTCAGTTTAGTCAATGAAAGAAATAAAATGTTTTATATTGAGATCTACATAGTACCTGTTGCCAAAAAGCTTTTGGATGACAATGCATGGTATTCAAAATCCAAGATGGTGGAAAACCCAAAATGGCGGAATAGTTATTTTTAATGCACTCCTACAATATGGGTATCAAATAAAAGGACTTGCTGAGAATAACTCGAAATATAAAGTGATGATACTCTGAATCCAATATGGCGGACTTAAAAGATGACAGACTACGTTTTTGATACTTTCCTAAAATACTGGTACCAAATGACCCGACGAACGAATACGCAGCAAGAAACATGGCACAATCACCGTGCAAGGCGAACATAAATCAGCAAGGAACACTTGAAGTAGCTGCTGGCACCTCGGTTTTATCCCGCATTCCGGAATTTTGGAAAGACCAACCAAGATTATGGTTCACGCAACTAGAAGCCATATTAGCACCACAGAAGCAAGGAGACGAATACAAATACTGTACAGTAATAGCAAAGTTATCCAAGGAAGAAATACTACAGGTTAGTGACCTAATCACTTCACCACCGACTACAGATAAATACAAAAACATCAAGGAACGTTTAATTGATTGTTACGAAGAAACAGAACAGCGACAGTTTCAAAAATTAATATCAGAGACAGAACTCGGTGATCAAAAACCTTCGCAGTTATTGCGTCAAATGCGAGTCCTCGGGAGAGGAAAAATCAGTGACGAAACAATTAAACTACTATGGTTCAGGCTTTTACCAACATCGGTTACTACGGTTCTAGCAGTTACGGAAGACATGGAAATTGACAAACTGAGCCAAATTGCAGACTATACTACATCTTTTGTCTCATTTATACCTAATCATATACTGCCAAGAAGTTTGGCAAATTTCTTGGCAGTATATGATTAGGTATAAATGAGACAAAAGATGTAGTATAGTCTGGTTATAATTATCCAAAGGTGCATCTTACATACTAACGACTACGTGTTGATAACAGATAGTAGAAACATTTAATAGATATTGAACGTGCGATAAAGAACATAAGATTGCGATGTAGATTGTAGATACAGCACAAAGATATTGTACTGTAACAGTACACCCCCCTTTAAAAGAAAAAAAAAAAAAATATTATGGTAATAGTGTTTACAATATAAATTTGATCTAGACCTTACTAGTTATTTGCTGATGTATATAAATAATAATGCTATTGTACGCGGTGGAATTTGATGACGCCTGTTGTGGTGTGATTTGCTGACGTCTGTAATTTTGACTTAGCTGTTGCACGAGTGTTTATTATTTTTTTCCGTTAAACTCTTCATTCTTCTGTCCAGTGTTTTCATTATGCCGTAAATTAGGATCGCACCGATTGTTAAAATAATCTGTCCCATTGCAACATTTCTTGTCCACAGTAAGTCCTCCTGGATCAGGTTACGGAGTTTGTCCGCTTCGTTTTGATTGAGGCAACTGTCCGTATTGTATGTTATCTGGTCCTTAGAACTTTGATTTCCCATTTTAGATGTCTTGTTGTTACGAGTAGTTGTGAATTAATGGTATATGTTAAGATTCATGTTAATATATATACGAATAACTTGCTTCTATCAGCGATTTTTTATAGACGTACTACTGGCTTTACTTTACGTCCCGATCGTGTAGTGTACGTGTGTGAATGTCTGTCGCAATCCTTTGAATCTGGCACGTAGTTTGATTCGTCATTGATCATGAATGCTGGTTTCAATCTATCAATTGATATCACTGTCTCTTTATCCCTAATTCTAATGCAAAATGTTTTATCTGTTTTACTAATTACTGGGTAGGGTCCTTCATACGGCGGTGTCAGGGCTTTCTTCATTCTATCACACCGAACAAATACGTGTGAGCATTCTTTGAGTTCGGAATGCACAAATATAGCTTGGTTATGGTTTTTTCTTTTCGGAATTGATGTCATTTGTGTGATGTCCTTTTGAATTTGTTTTACAAATTCCTCGTACGTTGATAACTGTGCTGCTGATGACTCAAAAAATCCTCCAGGGAGTCGTATTGGCGTTCCATATGTCATCTCTGCTGAACTATAACCTGTGTCTTCTCGCAAGCTACTCCGCAACCCGAGTAAAACTGTTGGGATTTCTTTTAACCAATTTTCGTTGGATTCTCTTGTCATTAACGCTACCTTTAAAGTTCTATGAAATCTCTCTATCATTCCATTGGATTGCGGATGATAAGGTGTTGTCCTAATTTTATGTATTCCCAAAAATTGTGAGAGCGACTCAAATATTCTTGATTCAAACTGTCGGCCTTGATCCGTAGTAATGCGCAATGGACATCCAAAACGAGTAATCCATCCTTCGAAAAGTGTCTTGGCTACTGTTTCTGCAGTTATATCCTCTACCGGAAATATTTCGGGCCATGACGTACAACGATCTATGATTGTGATTAAATATCTCTTCCCTTGTGAAATCGGAAGTGGTCCGACGATGTCAATATGTAAATGTTCAAAACGCTGCGCTGTCATAAATGTACCAGGAGGTGATATCGTATGTCGTTGTATTTTTGATTTTTGGCAGGCTATACATGATCTACACCAATTATTGATATCTTTGTTCATATACGGCCATAAATACCTTTGGGTTATCATTTTTCTCGTAGTTCTTTTTCCTGGATGGCTCATACCATGAATGGTATCGAAAATTTGTTTGCGAAAATGCTTTGGTAAGTAGGGGCGGCTTTTTCCAGTAGACGTGTCGCAGGTGATGTTTATTGTGGAACCCGGAAGCGTAATGTTTTTGAATTTTAATCTTTTATTGTCATGTAATTTACTTAGTTCATTATCTGTTGATTGACATTTTTCCAATTCAGCGTAATCGATAGGTGATGGCACGTATATTTCCTCTATTCGAGATAAGGCATCGGCGGTAATATTGTCACGTCCGTTTATGTGTTGGATGTTGGTACTGTATTGTGAAATGGCTTGATCATAAAAATAAAAGCTTGTTTTAAAACAAATTGTTTAAATAGTATATTACGTATCTAATATATCTATTGTAATAAATACTGAAGATTTACCTGGCCTTCTGATAGCCGAAGATTGACGGAAACACCCGAGTGCAAACGAACTACGACACGTGCTTAAGCGGCTTATGTACTTGGTATCTAAACTATTTAATTCTGCAAGTTGTTCTATGTAAGTCTGAGGTCTTAGAGTAAAATCCCTGGACTATATCATATAGTACAAGTGGTTCACAATAGTTATAATATATTGGGGCAGCTCACACTATGGCAACCAGACAACTAATAAACATACTTATATATTTCTAAATAAATACATACATTTCTTGATAAATAACACCCAGATACAGAAAAATGATCGTGCTCATCACACAAAGATTTGTCCTGGTTTGGAATCGAACCCACGACGTTTAGAAGTCAGGGTCACTAACCACTAGACCAACAGGCCATTCATGAAGTATTGCGTTGGTACAGCACTCGCCAAACTTTATGACCGCTCCGAACCTAGCCCCATTACGCTGCGCAGAACACAATACAGGCATCAGCGGAACGTACGCGGGGCGGGGAGGCAGGGCACGCCCGCGCGCGCTGTCTTCCACCCGCAAGCGTCCTCGCCTCTCCCGCGTTAGTGCGCGTGTATGAGAGTATGTAGAAGTATGAGTGTACCATGCGCAAGTTCGCACCGCCGGCTACGTTCAGAGCGGCCATAAAGATTGGCGAGTGCTGTATTGATTTAAAGACTGTGGCTGTATCTGTGGCTGTATATTCTGTTACATGTTGTTTAGAGGTACGAAACCGACAACAAATTCCTTGATATAAATGCACTTTATTCCTTTGACCGTAGTAACACTTTGGTAATGAAATGTACAAGTCAGCTTCTTAATAGGGATGCTGTACACATCTCAAAGGGAAACTTGGGTCGTTAGTGCGAAAGTTTATTTTAGTTTTCACAAGGTCTCTTTGGTTATATAAAAATACTTTCTTAGACTTATATAAGGAAGCATAATATTGAGTTGGCCTGCTTAATAACTTCAGTAAACTGAACTATTAAGTTCAATTTATGTTTTTTTTTACTAATAGAAGTTTTTGTAGTTTTGCTTAAATGGCGCCCAACGTGGGGCTAGTTTTTTTTTTATCTAATTTAGGGTATTCGGAGAAGAAATACTCGGAATCGAACCCGTTTAACAGTCAGGGTCACTAACCACGAGACCTTTTCACATATAATAGGCCCTTTTAACTGACTCTGACGTTTCTAGGAACATTTCCGTACATTGAAGACCTTCGAATTTCCCCGACTTACTTTGTGTATACGCATGTTTCTTTATATAATTTGAGGTAAGAAACAGAAGCCTTCGCGCTCAAACAAGTGCCAAAGTATAGATATCAGGGTGATATCGAATTTATGGAAACATACGGTATCTAAGTTCGGAGAAAAAACGCCTCATTTTATAAACATAATAAACTTTTTTATTGGGGGTCCGCCCACGTAGCTGTCGGTTTTAGCGGGAAAAAGTAACCTGTAGCCTTCCTTAATAAATGGGCTGAAATTTCACATCAGCAGTTTTTAGACTATAAGCAAATTATAGTAAAGAGTACCTGTTGTGTACCGATTAATCAAATAAACGACTGTTATATTTATTATTTACTAGCTTTTGCCCGCGACTTCGTCTGCGTGGACTTCCGAATTGGGTCCAAAAAGAAATGAATAAAAAAGAGTAAATACCAAATTTCAAAGCTGTCTGCCAGCCCGATTTTCATTTTTCCCTCGGGAACTACTTAAGGAATCCGGATAAAAGGTAGTCTATGTTTTTTTTCTATGTCAAAGGCTACATGCATGCCAAATTTCATCCAAATCCGTTCAGCGTTTTTGCGTGATTGAGTAACAAACATCCAAACATCTAAACATCAAAACATCCACACTTTCACATTTATAATATTAGTAGGATTTATTAATTTACCTAAGATAAAACAACTGACCTGCAACAAAAAACAAAACAAAGATTAAATTAATGAACCTGTTAAACACATTGATACAAAAAGGCAACACTTATATTTCTAAGTAAATTATCATAAACAAAATATTGATTTATTAAATTCTTGCCTGCGCATAATAAGCCCTCGTATGTTTAATTTTACTCACGAATATTTTTTCAGTCTTCCGTAATGTTGATTTACAAAAGGAAGAATGGTATAGTGCCGTATTTTACACGAATGTTACAGATAAGTTCTTAGAAATTCAAATTTAATAAGGCAAAACAGTTAACTTGTAAATTAAATACGAATAAAAATTTCGCATGACTGCGTTACGAATTTATCAAATAATTTTAGCAATCCAACATTTTGGAGCTCAGTTTTCAAAGTTTTATACTATAAATGTCAGAGGTCAGAGTATGACAAATTAAATATTTTTGGAACCCTAGCTCTTGTACCAAAAAAGGTTTCGGTCTTGACAGCAACATTTTTTTTAATTTTCTTGACATGAGTCACTGAGTAATATGCCTGCTTGTCATGTGATAACAAAGAATACTTTATGACCTTTTTAAAACTTGCTCTTTACTGACATTTATTGTTATCTGTGGACGGTGGCTGTATAAGATTATTAACCAAAGGGGGTTATTCTGTAAGTCAAAACAAAACATAACGTGGCATGGCGTAGATTATAGTTCAAGGATCCCGGGTTGCTAAATCTTTTTTGTGTTCTGTGTGTCACCGTGTGTTAATAGACACGTTAAGGCCATTTAACAGGTATTGACTTAAAAGTATATAAGTCGAAAGAGATAAAGCCTCTCTTAACTCGACACGTAACAGCGCGTTAACCACTTGGACTTAATGTATAAGGCTCCATGCTTAGCCCTCAGGTAGCTACCCGTGCCTTTTACACTCCCAATAAAGCTATAGACAAAATAAATATATGTTGATAGGAATTTCATATTTTTCAATTCAAATTGCTTTTAAAATCACGTAGGTACAGCCTCCTGAAACAATGTAAACAAAAACAACAAAAGCGAACAATGGAACAAAAAGATTTAATACAAAAACTTAAAAGTCAACAATACCTTGACATAGTCCCGGAGCCCGACCCCAAATGTGTTTTTCATAAATATTTTATGAAAGGAATGTTAGTATTTGCAAGGTTTCTTGTTTGTAAGGTATTAAATGGAGGTAGGAAGCCATGTGGAAATTGGTCTTTAAAAAAATAAAGTACATTTTGTTAAATTGTGGTACCTAAGGAAATATTATAAGGGTTGGAATGATAAATAAAAAAAATAATTTAATTAATCAGGCAGAAAACTACTCATAAGAGATTGTATTAAGTAAGTTTATATGAAAATCAATGGAGCAAAAGCTATACACGTACCTATAATTAAAGAATAATTATAGTAAAGAGTATAAATACACATTGTGTCAACAAAAAACAAAAAAAAAGATTTATTAAAATATAAAATAAATGTTCATGTGCTTTTCTTAAAATAATATAAAAAATAGATAAAAAACACTGTGGTAGATTTATTCCGTTCTAATACCTATAACAAATACCATCATCTCTTTGTAGTAGATAATGTTGATGTTTAAGTATGATTAATAGTGTAGCCACTAGGAGGGCGAGTTAATGGGTTCTGTCGCGATGTCAAGCGGCGATAATCGGGGATGATAATTGGATGGATTTCCGCGGACATTTATCGTGGAACAATTAGAAATATTGTTGTTCATTGTTGATTGAGTTTGAGTAGTATTAATGATTGCTATGACATTTAAGAATAACTGGACAAGTGCCAGACAGATTTCCTCACCTAGGGATCCGTACAAATACAATTTTTATTACAAATGTTTAGTTTTTAGGGTAAGACCATATTTATTGCCAAGGATTTAAAGTTCTAAGTCAACGAAAAGCGCCCTATTAATTTTGATTTCCTTGAGTGTCGAAATATACGTTTTTACGATTATTTAGATGTTAGTTTTTTTCATAGCTTCAAGAAACTGTTGTCTATATTTATATATTGTATATGGTTTAAATTTTAAATTGACACCTCTAAGTGTTCCCGAGATAAAGGATTTTGATTGACAGACGGACAGACGGGTGGACAGATAGACGGACAACAAAGTGATCCTACACAAGGGATCCGTTTTTACATATGAAGTTATAAGAATATATTATAAGGCATGTGTGCAGCCCCCGGTCTTCCATTGTAAGTTATTAGGTACACGACATGCATTTCGAGTCGTATAGATACTGTTACTAAATAATACCTACTGTTTATATCAACGATAGTGAGTATTTATCATATCTCAACCATTTATATCTTTGAATATACTCCTATAAAAATATTCTGTATAAAAATAAAAACAAAGAAATAAAAACATCAATCAAATCTCCACATCCCACTCACAGTAAACGAGTGAAAGATACAAACATTCAGGCACATAAATCTATTCATTCAACCCGGACTCACGGAAACTACTCAATCTTTCAACACGTCAATCCAAAGCATTCACTTTTCGTTCATTCATTCACCGCAAACTTGAAGCCGAACTACATAAAAGAAAGGTACAGTAAGTAAATTGCAATAAAAGTCAAACAGATGTTTTTAGAGGGTGGAATAATAAAAAAGGGGGGAAATAAAGGCAATATATCTTGGGGAATAGATTCAGGTCCTAATCAGGGCGTCGCGGACCAGGCGCTCACCCTTCTCAACCCTCACACGATACTTGGAGACGACTCTTATCTAATACTGTCTGGGGACCCGAAGAGAAAAAACCATGGAGCGGGTTGCGGTGAATCTTAAAGAAAACGTACATTTTTAAATAATATCTATATCATATATAAGCGTCCTTATTCCTCTATTTCTTGTTAATATAAAGTGGAAGAATTTGATTACTATATTTATTGTTATTAGTATTATATCATTATTAGCCCTGATAAAGTTTAGAACGATAAATATGTGGTTTAAAGATTTTCATAATGTTCATTTGAAGTCCAGACAAGTATGAAAAGTATATTTTTAGCAGAATAATAATGAGTTTGCTTAGTTAGTATTATTAAAATGAATAATAATGAATAGTTTTCGATATGCCAAAATTATGTACATTAATAGGGTTAACAAATATCGAGGTAATTGAATGAATGATTCAACGAATGATTGAGCGAAAGTTCACAGCATTAATTTGCGTAATGTGATATGCATGAATGGATGACGGTGTTAATAAATTGATATTCTTAATTATGGTATTTATTTTTGTGGTTTTAAGTAGATATTTTTATTAAAGGAATATTTTTTTATTGGTATTTTCTTAAGAAACTCTTTTTCATAATAATATATTATATTATATATATTTCATAGAACAGTGCTTCTGACAGTTTTTGTTTTCATATATGTCAAAAATTCATAAAAGCCATAAACGGGGAAATTTTTTTGAAAAAAAAAAACACCCTTACTACCTTTCTAAAAACACTTATAAACTAAATCATAATTTAACCTATTTTTTAATGTTTTTCTTCTCTGTTTTTCTTTATTATATGGTATTTACCTAAATCTAGTAAAACTGTATAATAGATATACAATAATAGTTTTAAAATGAAATAAAAAAAACATTATTTGAAAGTGTGTTAATGTGAAAACCTATGTAAAAAGAAGTATTAATAAATAATCACCCGATCACATTCAAACCAATACTACGGTTTTATGGGGCTTAGTTCATAATTCTATGTCACAGATTGTAAACTTACAATAAAAAAAGACTGGAATCCGACCCCAACATAGCTTGAGAAAAGGTTGCGCATATGATAAATAGACAATTGTAAATTTTATTCACTTGGTTAATTTGTTTTTTTAATAAAAACGACCGAACGAATTTTTAACAAAAGGATTAAATTCCTAAGTGGGGGACTTAGGAATTTAATCCTTCTGTCGCGGGGGTTTCACATACATTCAAATCACTTGCGAAGAACATCCAGACTTGGAACAAGCATTTGTGGATCACACAAATGCTTGTCCCATGCGGGGATCGAACCCGCAGCACGTCGCGCACAGTGGTAATTAGCGTGGTGACCTATACCACTCGGCTATCCGTGCAGTCAAAAAAAATATAATTTCAACAAATTCTCTAACTCCATGCCATTCGTAGCTCCACTCCGCAGTTGTAAGAGTAGGTTTTATTTGACGCGTTTTCTTTGCACCGAAAAAGGAAGAAATCCACATTGTTACCCCTTACCGTCTTAAGAAGGGTTCCTGTTGTGTTTTAATGAATTAATACCCAAATAGAAACGGTAAGTGTGAGTTGGGTACGGAAAATAGTTTTATTTCTGCTGTTGGGAATACGTTTTGTTATTTTGTAAATAGACTAGGTTTTGCGCGGCTCCGTCCTCGTAGGCGTTGGTTAAAAAAGGCGCGGCAAAAAATATCCAATAGCTTGCTTCGATATTCGGGCTTTCTAACATTGAAATGGTTTTACGAATCGGAACCGTAGATCCTGAGATTAGCGAGTTCAGCCAAACAAATAAACTCTTCAGCTTTATAATATTGGTGTTGACTAGCTTTCGCTCGCGGCTCCGTCCTCGTGGTCGTCGGTTTTCGCTGCAAAAGTAGTCTATAGCCTTTCTTGATAAATGTGCTATCTATCACTGAAATATTTTTTCAAATTGGAACCTTAGTTCCTGAGATTAGCGAGTTCAACCTAACAAACAAACACTTCAGTTTTATAATATTAAGTATGCTAATGATGTAAATTAGATGAGAGGAATGAACTCCAAGATGTAAGGATAAGAATAGTATTAAGTTTTTTTTAGTTTTGTTTGCTGCGATACGTTCATTTATGGATTTTTACCATCCATTCTTATACCGAAATCTATCTGTGCCATGCTGTTGATTCCAAATGACATACGTAATCCTCGTTATTATGTCATTACAATTATGACAATCAGTATGAACTAGGGTTACTGTATTATCTGTGTTTATCCAGTAAGATAAATTTGTGCTTTTGCCCGCGACCTAGTCTGCGTGGACTTCAGAATAGGGTCCAAAAAGAAATGAGAAATGTGAAAGTACTTAATGAAAAATGGAATAATATTTTCAACCCTGTAATAGAGAAAAATACTAAATTTCAAAGCTGTCTGCCTACGGCTTAGCTCGACATTTTTCAATTTTCCCTCGGGAACTACTTAAGGAATCATGATAGCCTATGTTCTATGTTTGACTGCACGGATAGCCGAGTGGTATAGGTCACCACGCCAATTACCACTGCGCGCGACGTGCTGCGGGTTCGATCCTTGCATGGGACAAGCATTTGTGTGATCCACACATGCTTGTTTCAAGTCTGGGTGTTCTTTGTGCATGTGATTTGAATGTTTGTGAAACCCCCGTGACACAAGGATTAAATTCCTTAGTGCGGGCGTCGTTTTTTTTAAAAAGAAAAAAAAAATGTTCTTTTCCATGTCAAAGGCTACATGCATGCCAAATTTCATCCAAATACGTTCAGTCATTTTTGCGTGATTGAGTAACAAACATCCAAACATCCACACTTTCACATTTATAATATTAGTAGGAAGTAGGATGAATGCGATAAACGCGAAAACTACCAAACGCTTTTATATGGTTTTCATTATTCAACAATGAATAGAGTGATTTAAGAAGTTTTTGTGTATAATAGGCAATACCGAGGCGGTTCCGCTTGTAATATAAAAGACTCTTTCTCCTACTGTTATTCACCCCATAAACCAACTTTTCTACTCGCAGACCTTCACAGTCAAATCGAGTTAAAATTTAATTACTCTACCAATTGATTCTGCCTACCCCGGAAGCGGGGAAAAACCGTGAAATTAAGAAAAAATCCGTGTTCTTTGAAATCTCTTTTTAATGAAGATTTAGTAGGTCTAAAAGGCGAATTTGTGTTGAATGAAAGAAATAAGATAGATTGTGTCAGCCGGTACTCCCGTGCGTTGAGGCTAAATTTAATGATGTACTTACTAAGTTACGTAATGCGATTTAAGATGGTTTGTATAACATAGGTCTGGTGTTAAAAATAAGTGGACTGTAAATGAGCATTTGTTCTCTGTCTGGTTGTAATTTAACTATATATATATATACATATTTTTAAATAAATTTGGACAACATTACATACGTTGCTCCGAATCCAAAGTAAGTGGCTAAAGCACTTGTGTTATGGAATCAGAGACAACGAAGGTATCACAAACTCAGACCCGAG
The DNA here is from genome assembly GCA_950381575.1 of Plusia festucae. Lineage (NCBI taxonomy): Eukaryota > Metazoa > Arthropoda > Insecta > Lepidoptera > Noctuidae > Plusia > Plusia festucae. The sequence goes on from OX494455.1 coordinate 6,056,861, forward strand.
ACAATGTAGAAAAATGTTTTTCTACATTGACCCGGCTGGGGATCGAGCCCGGGACCTCAGAACTGGCGCCACCTTGAAATCCGGTGTTTACGCCACTTGACCACGGAGGTCATCGAATAATAAGTAGGTATGTATTTAGAAATATATAAGTAAGTATGTTTATCAGTTGTCTGGCCACCATAGTACAGACTCTAGTCTGGGATCAGGTGACCGTGTGTGAGGTGTCCCGCAATATTAATGTTATATTATTATTAATACATAATTATGAGAAAGATAGCGCAGATATAAAAAAGGCTACGAATTCAACAAAACAAATGACGAAACAAACTTTTAGTAACAAGAAACAGAATGGAATCAGCTGTGAATTGACAATCGGTTGTCTTCAAGCCGTTATAAAATGCAAATTACCTTTTAAGTTTTGGTCTCATAGAATTATTAAATCACATTTTAACAAATTCTGAAACTCCATGAGGTAACGGCCTTTATAATTCAATACGTTGGAAAACTTTCGGTGGCTTTCATGTTGGCGTAAAAGGGGATCCCATGAAATGAAGAAGAAAAAAAGAATTTACTTTTCCCGTCTAAGTAAATGCTTTTCGTAATGTGAAAAGTTGTATGAAGTTTTCAACGGCAATTGTATTGTTTGATTGGATTATTTGACAATACTAACGCTTGAAGTGTTTGAATGGCCAATAAAAGTTGAGATAGAAGGAAAAGTAGGGTGGTTAATTGAAGGAAAATAATGTTCATCTGAATTGCGTTGTCGAGGTCAACAGTGGGGTAATCTGGGGTTCATCATGAAGTGTTGACGCCATAATGGTTAAATAAATGGTGCTTTCTATCTATATCTAGCTTAGGGGTTTAATGATCGGATTTTTGGGGACAAGGTGGCAGGTTTGAACCTATTGTATTTATTAACAGTTACTTAATGATTACTTTGAATCAATGTAAATTATGAAATAAAATACTCGTATTGAAAAACAACAGTAGAATACATATTTTAATGTACCACAGAGTATATAGAACAAAAAAAAACAAAGAAAGACAGAAAAATGAAATCGATCAAAATTGGTCCAGCCGTTTAAGCGTGAAGATGTAATAAACGTACACACTGACAAACTTTCACCTTTGTTATATTAGTCTGATGATTATCAGACACTGGTAGAACTGGAACTTAATAAAAGCTTGTTAAAAATCATTATTAAATTTAAATCCAGCACAAATAAAAAAAATGGACTATCAGCAGGCCAGTATAAAGTAAAACACGATTGCAATTAACATTTTTCATTTTAATAAAAGAACATTGCAGTAAATTGTATTTTTAGGAACCAGAAGTGTAAAATATTAAAAAAAGACAAATCATAACGTACTTAACTAGTCTTCATTCCAATACAATTTACTTCATACGACCAAAAATAATTCGACGATATTTAATAAACAACTGTTAATTAAACAACCGTTAATTCTCAAACATAATAATCAGCATAAATAAAAGGAAAAATTAAGGTAAACAAAAAAAGAACAGTCTTACAGTATCCAACCACCTTCCTATTCCACGACCAAGCAGCAAAAGAGACCGAACGTAACTGAGCGCTCGTTCTTATAGGCGGTGGTGAGGATCGAAACTACCCACACTAAGTATGGCTTATAGTATAATTAAAATTTAATAACGGATAATGAGGTATCAATTAATTTATTTGTTTTCAATGAATACAGTAATAAAATTGTTATAATTAGGTACTTGGTTTTTGTCACAGGATTTTGTGTTTAAAGATATCGCTTTGTTTGTCAAACTTCTTTGTTAATTAAGATATAGCTAACAAAGCAAACGGAAAATTAGCTCTAAAGTCAACTTTTGTTGTTTTTCATTTGATCAATTTGGAGTATATAAATACATATATGCAGTTTTGAAGTTTGACTTTTTTTCAATTAAGTCTGATTTCATTGTATAAGTACTCTTAGAGTCTTAGTTAGTAGAAGCGGCTATTATTTTAAACAAAGTAGTAGAGTAGTCTCCGACACAACTGTCATTCACAAACTATAAAAGTCAAATCTTTTTTTACACTTTTGACTGGCTTCATAATAGAGTTAGAGGCTCTTGTACATTTTTAATAAGGAAAAATTATAGAGTATTGGTAATTTCCCAGTTCTTTGAACCTTGGAAAACTCTTACAACCTGAACTTTTATTATGAAAATGAAACAATGGAAAGATCATGTGATTGTAGCGACTCTTGTTTTCTCATTTCTCAAATATTACTGTAGATAATTATGGAAAGGTCAAATAGTTATTACATAGAAATTCTCTAACATTTGTAACTGAGAAGTCATTTTCGATGTAGAATAAAATAGGTTAATAATTACTGTGATGATAATCTCGTTCATACCACATTTTAAAGCTTATAGGTATGCAAACCTGGCAAAGGTTATTTTTCCATGTTCTGGAGAGCCACCCTTATTTAGCAATCCATTCTCAGACCTACCAAAATATAAACAAAAAAAAATCAGTGAAGCCGTTTCGGAGAAGTTTGATATTAACCACTTCGACACGAAATTTTTATTTAGATTTTATTATTCAGTCCAGTTTTGAAATAACCTTTACAAAAAAATACAGAGAAAATTAGTTAAATTAACTTTTAAAGCAATTCAGTTTATAATTACATTTAGTTGCAGACAGAATTCCACCATTTACAGTGCTAATACCGAAGCGGAATGCCAAGTATTTTTATTACTCTGTGTTTACAGGGGCGCTCGCTAGATGGCGCTATTCGCAATAAAATGGTTGAAGTTGAAAGATTTATTTGCGATAGTTACATGGTGTGTTGTTTCTGTGCTAGCAAACTTATTTATATTTAGGAATTAGTTTATGCAGTGTGTAGATAAAGTTTTATTTTGATATGGGTAAACAAAATTAATCATTGTATTTCACGGATAGAGATCTAAATAAATAACAATCATATTGAAGACATAAATGAATAAATATTGCTGCATACTGAGATAAAATATATTTCAATGAAATACTAAAAATAAGCACTTATAAATTGGTTAAATAGAAATATACATTTAATATATAAATAATACCGGCCTATAAACGTCCCACTGCTGGTCACAGGCCTCTTCCCATTATTGACTGTCACTTTGTACGAAATATTCATACAAAGTGACAGGTCACGTGACTTATGTTTGTATGAAAAATTGATTTTAAATTTTAAGATTTCGACCTGTTTCTTGGGAAAAGTTGTTCAGTTTTATGCACCTGATTACCTCGTAGAATATACGCACTCCTTAGAAATTAATCCTGTTTATCGATACGTTTCAATTTTCTTTGGTAAACATTTAAATCCTTTGCCGTGACTTCCGGGTTTGCGTTAACCTTTGTGTGTCATATGTGTCAAGTTTCCTTTTTAATTTCGTTTGATCCCGATCATCACAACGTAAGCCGACGTACACGTACCTTCAAGTAAATCATTGGCCCTTAAATCGGCTATACCAAAAAAACAAGTGCAATATGATGTTAAGTATGTTTAAAAAGATATTCCTCATGTATTTTTTCACGGAACATAACACAACTTTGTGGCTCTCCTATGAAATTGTATTTGGATACCACCTGTGTGACGTCATATTTCCAGATTGTGTGATGTTACATCAATGTAGGTTTATTTTATTCTTATTTGTGTCTTGACTTTCCAAAGATTCTTAGAATTATGAATTCTTGGGTAGGTTCTTTGAAACCGTTGTGTGTAGAAAATAAATCATAGGATTAATTAACACATGTATATAAAAAAGACGCACGGAATTGGAGTGAAAGTTACTGACGGATAGTGTTCCCAAATGAGAGAGTAACCGAGGGACAGTGTTCCCGAGGGAGAGAGTTCCCGAAGGAATATGTTCCTGAAGGAGAGAGTTCCCAAGGAAGCATGCTTCCGAGGAAGCTTCCCAAGGGAGCAAGTTCCCAAAGGAAAGAGTACTCCCAAAGGAGAGAGTTCCCAAAAGAGAACATATTGCCGAGGAAGCAAGTGATAAATGGAAGAAAAGCACACCTTGCCGACCCAAAATAATTTTAATGAGAAAAAAAAAAAAAAAAAATATTATTATGATAAGGGCAGGTAGAAGCAGAAAAGGAAAGACGAAAATATTGAGTCCTGGGGTTTGGTGCTAGTCGAAATTAGGCATAAGGTTGCATAACACTGAACAAATTCTTCGAGTTCAACAAGACAACATTAGCATGAACTTGACTTCACGGATAGCCGACTGGTATAGGTCACCACGCTAGTTACCACTGTGCGCGACGTGCTGCGGGTTTGATCCCCGCATGGGACAAGCATTTGTGTGATCCACAGATACTTGTTTCAAGTCTGGGTGTTCTTTGTGCATGTGATTTGAATGTTTGTGAAACCCCCACAAGGATTAGATTCATTAGTGCGGGCGGCGTTTATAAAAAAATAAAAATTGCGTGGGGTTAAAAAGGCATGATTTTTCTCAGTAATAAAAGAAATATTGCATCGCTCAAACAATTGCAAGTCGGTATTTAGTGCGTATAAACTATTTTAACAAAGAAATATGAAGTTATTATAGAACTAGCTGTTGCCCGCGGCTTCGCTCGCGCGTAAAGTAAAGAGTAGTATTAAAGGTAGATGTATTCTGTGATTTTCAAAGTAAGGAGAATGTATAAAATTTTTCATCTAATATTATGGCGTTAAAATAATAATAAAAGTAAAGTAAGTAGCAAAAGCATTTGTGTTATGGAATCGGAGACAAAAAAGGTACCATAAACACCCAGACTATGTATAAAAGCGATTTTCTACTACCCGTCCGGGGATCGAACCTGGAACCTTAGAGCTGGCGACACCTTAAAAACCGGAGTGAACGCCACTCGACCACGGGAGTCGTCATTATAGATATGTATTAGATGGTCATTATCTTATCTATTTATCTTTTCATCTGTCTATCTTTGAGAATACTGAACTTCACATACCAACTATTTCAGCCCTTATTTCACCCCCTTAGAGGGTAGATTTCTAAAATCTCGGAAATACATCTTATTTATTTCTAACTAATAACCCTTGTATGAAATTGAATGTGTCTATCTTTGAAAACGACACAATTCATATGCCTACAAACTTCCAACCCCTTTTTCACCCTCTTAGGGGGATGATTTTTAAAATCGCTGAAATACATCTTTATTTATTTCTATTCAGAAACCCGTATACGATATTTCATGTGTCTATCATTGAAAATACCGAACTTCCCATACAAACTTTCAACCCCTATTTCACCCCCTTAGGGGATAGATTTCCAAAAGAAAAGTAGCCTATAGCCTTCCTCAATAAGTGGACTATCTAACAGTGAAACAATTTTTCAAATCGGACCCGTACTTCCTGAGTTTAGCGCGTTCAAACAAACAAACTCTTCAGCTTTATAATATATAATATATAATATATATAAAGTATAGATAAATAATTATAGTATCTTAGCCGTGTCACAGATTAATAAATAGTTACTTGGCCGTGTGCAGCGCCCCTTATTGAACTCCACTGCGGGTGACGTAACCTACGACAAACTTATTATTTGCGGTTGGTACAGTATTCGGGTCTAGGGATATACTTTTCCGGGATAAAAACTACCCAGTGTGGTGCCCAGGATATTAAAGAACAATTATACCAAGTTTCATCGAAATCGAACCGGTAGTTTTTGCGTGATGCCTGAACAAACAGACAGACAGACAGACAGACAAAAATTTTTTTTAATCACGTTTTTGGGTTCGGTGTCGGTCTAGTAACACACCCCGCCATTAATTTTTTTGATATTTTCAATGTACAGAATTTTCACTTCTACAGATTTATTATAAGTATAGATTAACATTTATATTTAGCAGAGACAGCTTAATGTTAATTTCGCCAGGAATTCTGTTTTAACTCCCGGAGAGAATTGGAGCACGAGTGCATGCAGTTAATTTAACTATGATCATGTGTTTGTTGGAAAACAGGTGTGCGGAAATATAACTGGGAATTTAGGAATAGGTACAGTTAGGAATATTAAGAGCGAACTCTAAACTTACATATAAACGCTAGCTTTTGCTCGCAGTTTCGCCCGCGTGGGTGACAAATAGTAAATAAATAATAAATAAATAAATGTGGACAACATCACATACATTGCTCCGAATCCAAAGTAAGTAGCTAAAGCACTTGTGTTACGGAATCAGAGACAACGAAGGTACCACAAACACCCGAGACAATGTGGAAAAGTGTTTTTCTACATTGACCCGGCCGGGGATCGAACCCGAGACCTCAGAGCTGGCGACACCTTGAAAACCGGTGCGTACGCCACTCGACCACGGATTTCGTCAATAGTAGCATATATCCTTTCACGATAAATGAGCTATGTAGCAATCTTATAATTATTCAAATGGGACCATTAGTTCCTGAGCTCGTTCAACCAAACCTATAAACAAATTTTTCAGCTTTATGATAATAGTAAAAACTAAAAACATAAACACAAACATTTATACTAAAAATATATTAAAGTTAAAGTTGTTGTTATTTTTTTATTACCTACGTATTCAAGCGGAACTGTTACTGGTAAATGAATTACTATTAGAAAAGATACATTTGTACCTGCGGTAGGACTCGAACCCGCGCTGATTCAACGTACCAGTGGCTTAGCCAACTAAGAGTGGGCACTGCTTGAATCTTCATTTTCTTCTCTCTTTGGCAAATAAGGAGGCATTTATTGAATGTTCGATTTAATAACATTAATATAACATTCAATATTATGGACGTTCAGGTATTCTTCTTCTTTTCGTGTCAGTGAACTTGATTCAAATACTATCCGACTAGCACGTCGATTCTGTAAAATTCAATCAACAACTCGCATCTCTGTGTCATCAATTTTTTTTCGTGTGTATGTATATGATTTATTATTTTAGTTTATGTTAAGATTGTAAATATCTGTTTTGTTAATACTTTAAATAAATTTAATATGTCTCAATCTTACTACTGACTTACTAATAATAAAAATCTATATCTGAAAGCAGTTTCCACAGATAGAAAAATCTTATTGGTAACAATGGAATACTTAAAGGTTAGGTAACAAAGTTTTTATTTATGCAATGCCCTGTACAGGTGCTCCACACCGGCACTGCAATAGGGTTGGGTGAAGAATACCCCGTTGTCCAGATTATTTTTACAGCGAGTACTTAGACGTTCGATTTACAGTGACCAATCTATTGATATTCAATTTGGCTTTGGCATTTCGATTTGGCATAGTACACCGGTGGTTCAATATTATTTCAAATTAATTCAAAAGCTAAAGTTGTTTGCCTTACCAGGCCCCCTAGCCAAGTGACATTTCTACAAGCGTTAAAAATGATAGAAATCGCTTAAATGACAGTAAATGTATGAAAGTGACAAGTCTAAGTCACGTGACATATCGAAGACAAATGTCTATTCCATACATTTAATGTCATTTAAGCGATTTCTATCATCGTTATCGCTTGTAGAAATGTAATTTGGCTAGGGGGGCTGTTGTTCTATAGTATGTATTTTATTTGTAGGTTAGCAATTTACCTTATCTCTGTTACTATCCTCTAAATCTATCATACTATCTGGTACAAATTTATCGAGTTGCGGTTTCCACTCTAGGATACTCTACTCGAGTGGTCGCAGGTTTTGTGGTTCTGTAACCGGTCCAGTTTAACCTGACATCTCAATGAAGATGTTACCGAGTGATTTAGTTAAATTGGAAGTGAGATGAGTTTATTTATTTATGAGAAATGAAAAATATGTTAAATTTAAATTAAAAATATTTATAAGTGAGATGTATCTTAGTTATAAGGTGCTACTGTGATGAATAAAAACGTATTGGTCATATTTAGAATAATGATTTAGTTTGGCAGAAGATAGTATTTTTCTTACGCGCCTTGAAGAAATAAAATAAATATAAGACCATAATTTCTTTTTAAATAAACTTTACCAGCAATGTGGTTCGCAAATTACTAGTATTCTTGTTAACCCCTCGTGCTAAGCTAAATACTTGTGTTACGAGTGGGTTCACGTCGGTATTGCAATGGGTGGGATTCGAACCCGCGACCTTGATACGCGACCCGATTGCAAGTCCGATGCCATAGCCATTGAGCTATCGCTGCTTAAACTTTTTTATGGTAAACCTATTTTTTTTTAATTGACTCTAGTCCCCTTAAAGAATATTATTCATTTCTAGAGGCTTAACAGAATTAAATTAATATGATTAAAAAGATATTTTAAAATATGTTCATATTAATTTATGTTAATGAAATTTGAGTATTTCGCATCTGCCACTGCATCACAATATACCTATGCTAAAAAGCATAATGGGTAATGGGAGCTTATTTTGTATTGACTACTTTTAGTTATAATTAAGAGAATTAGTTTAGAATGTTTTGCATGTCAATGTACAGTCACGAGCTTAAATATAATTGTAAAACTTATTTAGCGAGAAGTTTTTGTTGAAACTCGGCACGTTCAACCAAAGAAACAAACTCTTCAGCTTTATAATAATTATAGTAATTATTTATGTGTTTAGATTGAATACCTTACACACTGTGTTTGTAGTTATTCATTTATTTTTCCTATCGCAGGTATGCTGACAGAAATTCCGTAAGAATTAAGCAGTACCAAAATTTGCACCTTATTTTCTAAGATTATTATTTACTACTAGCTGCCCGCGACTTCGTCTGCGTGGACTTCAGAATTGGGTTAAAAAAGTAAAAATATGAAAGTAATGAAAAATGGAAGTAAAAAAAAAAATGTGAAAGTAATGCAAAATGGAATAAAATTTTCACCCGTGTATAGCTGGCGCTGTAATAGAGAAAAATACCAAATTTCAAAGCTGTCTGACCACGGGTTAGGCCTATGTTCTTTTCCATGTCAAAGGCCACATGCATGCCAAATTTCATCCAAATCCGTTCAGCCGTTTTTGCGTGGTTGAGTAACAAACATCCACACTTTCATATTTATAATATTAGTTGGATGTGTACATAAATAAATATTCTGCGCACGATATCGCTGACAAAACTTGGCATATTTATTTGAATGCTAAAATACAATCACAAAAATTTTAGCAAACATTTAATCTTATTCGAGAATCTTGAAGTTTAAAAGAAGTTTTTATTTTCGTTAATTCAATATCAAAAAAATATATTTTGAATTATAAATAATCGCAGTAATTCAACTTTGTGCTAGTTAAACCTAATACTGTGTAAATAAAACCTAAGTTACTGGCGCTGAATATTTTTTATTATTTTCAGAGATGAACAATTTTGTGGTGCAAAATACGAGCGTTCGCTTTAGGTAGGTTATTGAAATAAAAAAGTTCCAAAAAATGTTTTTTTTTGTAAATATAAAGCTGAGGTACCTACTAACAATGTGGGTCGCAAATTGTTTGTAACTAGTATTCTTGTTATCCCCTCATGCTAAGCTAAATGCTTGTGTAAGGGTGCGCACAAACTATGTAACATATTATATAACTTGTGTTTTATAACACATCCACATTATGTACCCTTGTTATTCAACATTGCGACATAAAACAATACTGTACACATTAGAATAACAATGTTATATAACCATATTTTTCGTTTGTCGTTCTTCAGTGCTATCCATAATGTCGACAAACATAAGTTACGTGACCTGTCACTTTGTATAAAAATTCATTTTTAATTTTAAGATTTCGCCCCATGTTCCTTGGTGAAAGTGGTTAGAATATATGCACTCCTTAAAAAATAATCATGTATAGCAGATCGCCGCTATCTCAACCCTTGTGTTACACCAAATATTCTTTTTTTAAGATGGCAGGACCTCAAAATTGCAAATTCATGTCTCCTCCACAATACCAGCACTTTTGAGGGTTAATTAGGATCTGTACCGCTTTTTATGTTTTTTAAATGGTTTCGTACCGTTGAGCTCTTGTTTCTTACTGTTGTTTGTTTTTAACAAAAATATTTTATTTGTTTACTTTGCTTTATTTTTGGAGTCGGAAATTAGCTTCGTGGGCAGCTCAAAATGTTTTGAAATGCTGAATTTTATTCGGTGTAATTCTACGTTTAGTATATTTTTAGTAGATTACGTCTAGATTGAAGAGAATAAAATTGTATAGGTTTTGAATTAAATGATACGTACTTAATAGACGTAACAATTGTAAATTAAGCCAAAAATTTCATAATTGAGTGTTTGAATTATAAAACGAAAATTTTGTTCTCTAATATTTTAAAGAACACTTTACCAATATTTTATTTTCTTTCGATATCTCTTGTAATGTTTCTTGTACACAGGGTTATTTTTTCGTAGGACCCTAATTATAACTTACATTTTAAATGAAATATTATGTTGAACCATAACAAACGTGTTAACTATATACAATAACTACTATAATAAACACTTTACAGAACTTATATTACAAAATAAAATAATATTTATAATAATGAAAAAAAAACCGGCCAAGTGCGAGTCAGACTCGCGCACCGAGGGTTCCGTACAAACCTGTAGGTATATAAGTAAAAGTTATGGTATTTTTATTGCTAAATGAAATCCATAACATAACAATGTGGAAAGCTGACGGTACCTTGTCAATACATATATGAAAACATTATGTATGTTCGGAAAAATCGGCCAAAATCTATTTTTTTATTTTTTTTTTGTTAATCGCGGCTGAACCGATTTGCATGAAATTTTGTGTGCATATCGGGTAGGTCTGAGAATCGGCCAACATCTGTTTTTTTTTTAATCGCTGAACAACGTTTGCTGGGTCAGCTAGTAAGTTTATGATTATTAAAAAAAATATACTATGTGATGTAACTAAAAATTTAAGATTTTCGGAATTTTTCCTATATGTGTACTTTATAACGTTGCTTCATGCCAAATTTCAAGATTCCAGGTCGTCTGGAAGTATCCTTTAGGTTTTGATTCCCTTGCGAGTAGTTGCGAGTTTCAAAATATGCGGCTTTAATTGCTGTATCTTTTGATTGCGTTGACGTAGAAGTTTGATTTTGTTACAGCTTAAAGATATTATAGACTTGAGTATTTGTTAAGAATTTCAATATAATACCACTACGCGTTCATGAGTAAAGGGGTAATAAGTTTAAAATTATTAAAAATATTTTTATTATATGATGTAACTAAAAATTTATGCTTTTCGCAATTTTTCCTTTATCTGTGTTATAAGACGTTGCTTCGTACCAAATTTCAAGATTCTGAGTTCACGGGAAGTACCCTGTAGGTTTTGATTCCCTTGCGAGTAGTGGCGAGTTTCAAAATATGCGGTTTTAATTCCTGTTTCTTTTGATTGCGTTGACATAGAAGTTTGATTTTGTTACAGCTTAAAGGTATTATAGATTTGAGTATTTGATATGAATTTCAATATAATACCACTACGCGTTCATGAGGAAAGGGGTAGTAAGTTTAAAATTATTAAAAATATTTTTATTATATGATATAACTAAAAATGTATACTTTTCGCAATTTTTCCTATATCTCTGCTATAAGACGTTGCTTCATACCAAATTTCAAGATTCTGAGTTCACGGGAAGTACCCTGTAGGTTTTGATTCCCTTGCGAGTGTCGAAAATTTGCGGCATAAACGGGAGTATCTTTTGATCGCGTTGACTTAGAAGTTTGATTTTTTCACAGCTCCAAGAGACCATAGACTTGAGTATTTGATATGAATTTCAGCTTGATACCTCCACGCGTTCCTGAGAAAAAAGGTCTTGACAGACAGACAGACAGACGGACAACAAAGTGATCCTATAAGGGTTCCGTTTTTACCTTTTGAGGTACGGAACCCTAAAAATACTTTAATTTAATAATATAATAAAAAATATTATAATATTGAAATATAGGCCTCGTAGTCTTCATTACCCACCAAAGGAGGTATAACAATTATGAACTTTCAAGGAAAAAAATTGAAGACGTTGGTTGACGCCTGTTGCCTGGACTCGATTTTCAAGTCTAGTTTGTCTCAAATAGCTATGTAATGGAGGTGGCTGTGATACCTGCTATCAACTGCTATCCTACAGATGACTAACACTTTGCTATCGACAGAGCCAACTTCAGTTATCGACAGAGGTGACTGCAACTTTCGATTTTGTCGTCGACATTTGGACAAAAAGGGCCGACTAATGGCGACAGTTACGGTATGAGACCCCTTAATATAAAAACGTTCGCGGGTCACTATCAAAATGATGTCGACAACATGAAATTTTGCGTACCAACGCAGCAGTTGGTTTTGTCGACAGTAGGAGTTGGTTTTGTCGACAGTAGGAGTTGGTTTTGTCGACAGTAGCAGTTGGCTTTGTCGACAGTAGCAGTTTCCGTCATCGATGGCTGTAGTTGGCTCAGTGGATAGGAAAGTGCTGCTAGTCTGTTTGTCGCCTTAAAAAATCTTCTCTCATTATTAAAAACCGCCAACGAATCGCCAATATTTTTGCTGTGTGTGCGTTGGAGATATTCATGTGTTGTCATTCCCAAATTCTGTAAAAAAGGGAATGATATGTAAATTTAGAGCATCGACAGGCTGGCATTAAATCCGCCTATGTACCTAACAGTGCATATTGAAGCATCTGTTAAATAAATAATAAAAAATAAATAATTTTATTATTTAAATATCGAAGGAGTATAATAATAACAATTAAAAGAATACAGAACATTAAAAACTAACGAAACACACCCATGCAATTAAATAAGAAAGAAAACATTAATTAATACGAATATTCTATAATTACGATTATAAGCCACTGTCTCTATGAATAATTACTCGCGACCATGCAAATTATTCTATTGAATTACCTACTATAAGAACTACATACAGTGAGCAACAAAAGTCACGAAAAAAAACAGATTCACAAATACCAGAAGGGAAATTTACATATTCAGAGGATTTTGACATCAGTGCAGTGCAGTGCCTAAAAATACATTATTTTTTGGGTACTGGTGTAAGAATTACTGAACATGTATATTTTTAGGTCATGTTTATGAGTTTTTATGGGAGAGGCTCATGGCTAAATGTAAGCCGTACGGTTTGACAAATAATAAAGGTTAAGCCACGCTCGCCGCGGTTGGTCCGTGGATGAGTGACCATTTATAAACATACCGAGACCGCTCCGTGTCTCGGAAAGCACGTTAAGCCGTTGGTCGTTAAGTCATTACAATTCTGACAACCAGTCTTTCTATGGGATACTGTATTTTCCAGTAAAATGGATTGTGGAGGTCAGATAGGCAGTCGCTCCATGTAAAATATAGTATTTAGCTAATTACGGTAAGACTGGAAGCCGACCCCAACATAGCTTGGGAAAAGGCTAGGCAGAAGAAGAAGTTTAAAAGTGAGTTTTTATATCCCACCATAACATCTAATTGATTGACAAGATTTGAATTTACTGGATTTCGGTCTGATCCTTATATCATCTCAAGACTACTGTTAATAATTAAATTCAAAATGGTGTGTTAATCAGTAAAAAAAATGAGACAGCCTTTTTGTTTCAACTTTTTACCCGACTGCGCGACGCAAAGGTTCGGTAATGTGTTTATCAGCCTATGTACGTATGTTTGTATGTTCCTTTGAACATAACAACTGAACAGTCAGGATCCATTATTCGACAGCCAATCTAATTAGGTTCCGTACCTCAAAACAAAAACAACAGAACCCTTATAGGATCACTTTGTTGTCCATCCGTCCGTCCGTCAAGACCCTTTTATCAACTACTCAAGTCTACTGTCCCTTGAAGCAGTAAAAAAATAAATTTTCTAAGCCAACGCAATCAATAGATACAGCCGCTTATGCCGCAAATTTTCGACACAACGTGTTATACCACGGATTAGGGAAAAATTACTAAAACCGTAAATTTTTAATTCCATAACTGGGGGTTTCCATAACAGGGACGGGCCTGTTGGTCTAGTGGTTAGTGACCCTGACTGCTAAGCCGGAGGTCGTGGGTTCGATTCCCATCCAGGACAAATCTTTGTGTGATGAGCACGATAATTTGTTCTGTGTCTGGGTGTTATTTATCTATAATATGTATGTATTTAGAAATATATAAGTATGTTTATCAGTTGTCTGGTCACCATAGTACAGGCTCTGCCTAGTTTGGGGTCAGATGACCGTGTGTGAGATTGTCCCAAGATATTTATTTATTTATTTATAACTATATTTATTACATACCTACCTAATTAAAATAAATTTTAATAATTTTAAACTTAGGTTTGTAAGGAACCCTCGGTGCGCGAGTCCGACTCGCACTTGGCCGGTTTTTTTAACGAATCCTGACTGTTCAGTAGTTATGTTCTATTATTAGAATATATTTTATTTTCTTCAATAGTATTCCTTCAATCATATATTATAGAATTCTAGACCACTGGACAGCTAAGTGCTTGTTTTTTCTTTTCAGTTTTTTTTTTGTTATGTACGTAGTACTTATGGTTCATTTTGTTTTCTTTTTATATTCATACCTAGTTTTCTCAATAAAAGCTTATAGTATATTTTACTGTGTAAGGTAGTTTTTTGAAGATTGTTCTATTATTTCTGTTGTTGGCTGTACAAGTGCAACGAGCGGGTAATAGAGTTAACAAATGCGACATACCCCTATGATTACATCGCCTATCGTGAATAGAAGCTGTTAAGGTTTGGTCATAATGGTATACATTCTTAAACATTCTGATATTATGATAATCAATGGTACCGAAAATAGTTACACAGAGCGAATAAACACACCCGCAAAAGCGTTAACCGTTCTCGCCAACAAATATACGAGTTAGGAAAATATTTTTGTTTTAAAATGAATACACAGAAATACGAAGATAATTTTTCACGTTCGTCGAATTTTGATACGTTCTTCACAGACAGAAAAAGCGTTCAATAAATATATAAGTAGTTTGTACATATTTTTACCAATTTCAATTTGACTGTTTTTTTTTTTTTTGTTTTTAACGCAATATCTCTGATAATTGTGGATTGATTTCAAAATATTTTTGTTATAGATAGGGTTATACCTCGGATAAGGTCCCATTTAAATTGCTTCAAAACCGATTGAGTGGTTTGGTATTTAAATGAAAATTTTAAAAAATTATAAAGAATGTCTGAACGAGATATATTGTAATCTCGTTCTGACATTTTATACACATTAATTAGTTATTTTTTAGTTTTTCATTCATCATTTATTAGCTCACAAATTATAATTAATCCTCACTAATATCATAAACGCGAAAGTATTACTGTCTATCTGTGTTATGCAATCACGCATAAACTACTTAACCGATTTAAACAAAATTCGGCACAGCGATAACCGACACTCACTCGGGCGGAGTCAAGGGGTACAGCTAGTCTACACTAATATTATAAAGAGGAAAGATTTGTATTTTTGTGTGTGTGTATGTTTGTAATGAATAAACTCAAAAACTACTGAGCCGATTTCAAAAATTCTTTCACCATTAGAAAGCTACATTCACCCTGAGTAACATAAGCTATATTTATTACTAAAAAATTAAGTACCGCGGGCGGAGTAGCGGGAAACAGCTAGTAGTTTATAAAATGACAGAATATAAATGTTAGTAAATAGTGCGATGCCGGAGCGGCTCTTGCAAAAGAGAAAAGTAATAAATAAATAATAAATGTGGACAACATCACATACATTGCTCCGATTCCAAAGTAAGTAGCTAAAGCACTTGTATTATACAATCAGAGACAACGAAGGTACCACAAACACCCAGACCCGAGACAATGTAGAAAAGTGTTTTTCTACATTGACCCGTCCGGGGATCGAACCCGGGACCTCAGAGCTGGCGACACCTTGAAAACCGGTGTGTACGCCACTCGACCACGGAGGTCGTCAAAAGTTAATTCATTCTTTAAAAAATCGTTTCAGAGAGAAAAGCATTTCAGACAGAATTTTTCATTATTATTGACAAAGATTCATGAAGAAGCTGGCAAGGACCTCATCATAATATACATATTAATACATAGTACAAATAGATAGATACAGTTACACCTGATTATGCTGACTCACGCCTTGTTAACCCTATCAGACGCGACGACTTATATATGTAGATATAAATAAGGAGCTGTTTATTTTTCATCTTTCTTCAAAACTTATGTATGAGATAATACTACAAAATTTTGGTACATTCTACTGATGTAAAAACTTATCTATAGTGATCTTAAAGTAATATTAACCATGTAAAATAATACGATTAAAAAAAAAATTAAAATTTATATCAGTGAATGTCAAATTTTATCAGTCAAAAAGTCATTTACACTATAGTAGCATTTGTCTGTTAATAAATTTCTCATCTTGTTTTTGAATACATTTAAGTTAAGGTTTTTATAAGTCTGAGGTATTTTATTATAAATTATGGGAGCCATACAGAAGGATACAAGGATAAACAGGCGAATAAAACTAAAGAACATGGGTCGAAATCTTAAAATTTAAAAGCTACTTTTCATACTAAGTGAAAGGTCACGTGACCTACGTTTGTATGAAAAGTTGATTTTCAATTAGTTTTAAGGTTCCGTTTTTTCCTTTTGGAATACGGAACTCTAAAAAAGTAATTAAAAGGTCTAAATTAATGCACTTTAGATCTTAAACAGAATAACAGACGACTAGTTTTTTTTACTTTTTATGTCGTGGTGGCCTAGCGGTTCAATGACCGGATTAGCATGCACATGGTTGCAGGTTCGAACCCAGGCAAGTACCAATGTGACTTTTTCAAAGTTATAATAATATGTACTTTCTTAATCATTCTAAGACATAATTGACAAACGGTGAAGGAAAACATCGTGAGGAAACCTGGATTTCAAAGTACTGGAATCTGAAATCGCCAACCTGCAATGAGCAAGCGTGGTGATCAATGCTCATCCATTCTCTATATGGGAAGAGGCCTGTGCCCAGCAGTGGGACGTATATAGGCCGGTATTATTTAAGAAGAAAACTAGCCGTCTGACCACAGCTTTACTTGACTTTCGTACCTAAATTGTAAGTCTCAAAATTATTTATAGTTAGTCCGTTGAGATTCAATACAGATGAGAGATTAGATATAGAATAATTGCACGAGCTTTAAAGGACATAGCTTGGTTTATTTGCTATGAATATGATTGGTAATTATAGACTGGTTTTGATCTAAAGTAATGTTATGAATTTGTTTGTTTCTTTGGTTAAACGTATTAATCTTAGGAACTAACAGTCCGATTTGAAAAAGTATTTTTATATAGAAACAAGCCCTTTTATCGCGGAAGGTTTATAGGTTACATTTTTCTTTTTTTGTAGATTAGTTGTAGCTGAATACCGTATTTTACATGGAGCAACTGCCTATCTGACCTCTACAACCCATTGCTGGGTAATACAGTAGCTCATGGGAAGACTGTTTGTCAGAATTGTAATGACATGTCGGGATCGTCGGCTTAATCTGCTTCCCGGGGAGTGGAGAGGTTTCGTATGTTTAAAATGGTCACCCATCCATGGACCAACCGTGACGAGCGCGGCTTAACGCGAACGGCCCCCTGCACTTAGGCCCAGTTTTTTGATCCCGAGTTAATTCAACCAACGGTTAAATATGCTAACTAATTTTTTCAAAACGCGTAACTTCATCAATTGTTTAGCTATCAAATGATCAAATTAGTTGTAGAGCTAATTGTTTCCATATATTAGAATAAAAATTGATGAATAGACGCGTTCTACCGAAGTTTGAAACCAATAGTTAGGATATTTAACCGATGGTTGAGTTGACTAGGGATATAAAACTGGGCCTTAATCTCGAGGCCCTGTGCACTTGTTTAGTCTACCGGATTCAGATGAACACCATAAAATATTTTATAGAGCGATCTGACAACTTTTTTAATCACCATAACCATACTCATACATCATTGCAACAGTACAATAACTAAAGTTAATAACAACGGCCTATAGATGTCCCGCTGCTGGGCACAGGCCTCTTCTCATATAGAGAAGGAACGAGCATTGATCACCACGCTGGCTGACTGCGTTTTCCTTCAGCGATTGTCAATGATGTCTTAGAATAATTAAGAAAGTAACTTTAAAAAAGTTACATTGGTACTTGCCTGTAATGGGTTCGAACCTGCAACCCTGTGCACGAAAATCCGTTCATTGAACTGCTAGGCCACCACGACATCGTTACTATTGTGCAACTAAAGTAAATATTTAAAGAGAATTAATGATTTTTCAGTTTTCATACATAAATATTTTTAGTGTACTCTACAAAAATTTTCACGTTAATATTTTTCAATAAATATTCGTCGTTACGTCATATTGAAAATCCTTTTATTGAAAACAGTGTTGTTGGATTTTTTAATATTTTATTTAAATTTGTTTTCAACGTTATCGGCTGTCAGCTGTTGAGTCAGTGTTTGGGAGCGACGGTTCTGCGATAAGTCTCATTCAACGAACTTTTTGGTTAACCTTTTTTGATGTACTTGTTCCTAAATTGTAGCCAAATCTTATAAGACTGGAAGCTGACCCCTACTAACATAGCTTAGGAAAAGGCTAGACAGATGATGATGTTCCTAAATGGTAAAAAGTAAATATGACCTCTTTTGAGACCTACAAAAGACTTTTTTTTTGTTTTTAAATTGTAAAGAATAAATATGACCTCTTTCAGAAAAATCTAAATCATGAGCAAAAAGCGCTGTAAAAGAAACTGTCTCAAATCAGTGACAACACTATTAATGCCCTCACTTTTATATCAAGGCAGTAAGGTTGATTTTATCAGATATTCGGTTATCTGTTAATGAAAACCATTCACAGTTGTCACCCCAAATCATGGCGGCCACTTCCGTATGAGATGGGTACGGTCGACGACACAAGTGCTTCAAAAGATTTTTTTTTCTCAAAATATAATGTTAGTTTGATGATTAGGAGAATCCAGCACCTGCGTTGTTTTTCGTATTGTTCGGGAAACCGCTAATACTATATAATAATATAGTATTAGCGGTTTCCCGCAGCTTCGCCTGCGATCTTTAAATTTTTTTTTAAAATATTATATAGCCTATGTCACCCGGGGATAGTGTAGCTTACCAACAGTGTAAGAATTTATCAAATCGGTTTAGTAGATTCGAAGCCTATTAAATGCAAACAAACAAACAATCAAATATTTCATTTTTTTAAATATTAGTATAGACCACAAATGCACAATTCGCACATTATAAGTGTGCATGTGTCCACTTCTTAGTGTTGGAAGTGTTTCATGCGTAGCGTGTCCGTGGGTGTAGTGGATGTTAATCCACTACACCCACGGACACGCTACGCACGTGATAACTCACTAACGTGTTCATACAAAGCAACATTAGACGCACGTGCTTACTGTCGGTATGTGCAGAAGAGCAGCGCCTTTAAATCAAAGGTTCTTTGTATTATCGACAATCGAAATCTCTCAAACAACCTTTGAATTGACAGAAATGACAGTTAGACTTTAAATGGATAAATAAGTTTTACGAAAAAAAAAACGGAAGTAACTTATCAGGAATTTTAGTAAAAATCTCCAAAAGAGAAAAAATGTCTGTTATATAAACTAGCAAATATTTAAATAGAATTCTATCTTTAGTTTTTTTTTTTAAACGACGCCCGCACTAAGCAATTTTATCCTTGTGTCGCGGGGGTTTCACAAACATTCAAATCACAAATGCACAATGAACACCCAGACCTGGAACAAGCATTTGTGGATCACACAAATACTTGTTATTGTTCGCTTGTATTTGCATACGATCAATTTATGTTTTCGGTCTATGAAATCACATTTCATTCCAACGAATTCACGTACTCAGAAATAAAATCTAAATTCAAAATGTATAACTCGAATTCCAAATAAAACCATAAATAAATAACTCTATAAATAAATACAAACATATTCGTTTCAAAATTCAAACATTTCGCCGCATTCGGAATATAAATATTCAACGCGTATAAATCATGAGTGTACTGGGCAGAGCGCCAAAGATCTATGACCAATATATGATATGACACATCGATAATTGTAGTCCAACCCTACTATACAATCCCATCCCTAGGGATTAATGAAAATGTATGTGATAGGATCCACATGCATTTCATTATTATTTCAGAGTTTATGATTTAAAAACACGGTTTTTTTAAAATGCATGACAACTATTTTTGCAATTGCTCGTACGTATTTTTTGCACGTATTTTTCCTTTTAACATGAAAGTAAAAAATAACTAAGATAAAACGTTTTAAAGTTCAGGAATCAGGAGAGGGCTTCGTGACGTCACAACGTTAGCAAAAATAGTACTACAGAGTGACGTCCCGCGAATATTTCATTCACTATATCTTCGTATTTTTTTTCTCGAGATGTAAGTAAAGTTACGTGTCTTATTATGTATTTTTCCTTTTCTGAAAACCGGCCTGAAAGCAAAAACCTTTTTAACAGAATCAAAAATAAATTACAACTTAAGATAAAGGCGTTTTTTTTTTTTTTTTTTTATTTTTTTAAAGATTACTAGCAATGTGGGTCACACATTACTAGTAAACTTGTTAACCCCTCGTGCTAAGCTAAGATGCTTGTGTTACGAGTGGGTTCACGTCGGTAGTGTAATGGGTGGGATTCGAACCCGCAACCACATGATCGTAAGTCCGACGCCCTAGCCATTAGGCTACCGCCGCTTGTATTGTATTGTAACCTATTATACACATTTCAACTAGAAAGACGAAAGAAGTAAGAAAGAAGAAGTAGATATTTATTATCCCCACACAAGAAATATAACACAAGTAAAATATAAAGTAAACTTTGGAACAAATAAAAAAAAAACAATTTCACTTGGCCACACTTATACCGTACATTTTTTTTAGTCTAACCAAACCACCAATTTTAATCTTCTTCGCAGTATATCAAAGTAATCTGCAGTTCCGAACGAAACCTTATTTATCTTTCATTCTCTTTTAATTCCACCTAATACATCTCTAATTATCTATTAAATGAAAATAAGACTTCATTATTCTGAGCATGTCTTTTGACACCCCTGAAGTCATACGAACTAATAAAATTAGGCCATTACGTGTGACCCAGAAATATTTTGAAATAATGTCTGTGTAATTCACTAATTTTATACATTTTTGTTTTTGTTTTAGTTTGAATATATGAGGATTAATTAGGTACTTATAAATAAAATGTAAACAGTCTTGACACCTTGAAATGTGTTATATAGTATTAGTATAGTTTACGAAACTTTCTTTACAGAATCTATAAATTTTTATTTATGCATGCCATGGTTTTTTTTTTCTTTTATGAAAGCAATGTGGATCGCACATTACTAGTATTCGTGTTTATCCCTCGTGCTAAGCTAAATTTCTTGTGTTACGAGTAGGTGCACGTCGGTTGTGCAATAGGTGGGATTCAAACCCGAACCACATGATTACAAGTCCGATGCCCTAGCCATACTGCTACCGCCGCTTCAAATAAGTAATAATTTTCATCATAAATACATTCAGTGGAAAAGCATTTAATGAAAAAAGCATCAGAGACAATTGCAACAATGAAATTCATTTTAAAAAAATCGTAGCGTTAAAATCAATGGTCCCTGTAGGAACCCACTGAAAGCCGGGGGAAGAAAATAGTAAATAATATGTGGCAGTGAAGCGAGACTGGGTAGCTGTTAGTAACTTGACGTATTTAAGATGGTCTGATAAAACTCCGTATCGAGAGAGGGTAGTTTAATTGAGACAAGTTTGGTCCAAGTTAGAAATTAATAGCGTTATTCTAGGAAATTATATCAAATATTAAAAAAAAAAGAATGATTACAAAAAAACCCATCGAAAAATTAAAAAAATAGACCAACTCAAAATAATTTTCATATTAAAAATAATCCTAACGTCAACAAAGTAACCGAAATTATAAAACAACAACAATTTTATATGCAAACGGGCAGAATAACATCCTGAGATGTTAACACGTCGACAGCTGGCGAGCAGAAAAAGAGCGATGCAGGTGAGGCATCACTTTCATATGCTTCTACCCCTTCTTTTGCCATCTCATCCTCTACAGTACATTACGGTCGACGACTCTTGGCGAGTCTGAAACTAGATACAAGACAGTTTGTGTTAGATGAAGTTCACATCATGTGGTCATCATCACGATCATGTAGTTGCCAGATCCGATCCCACCCATTGCACTACCGACGTGAACCCACTCGTAATACAAGCATTTAGCTTAGTACGAGGGGTTAACAAAAATACTAGTGATGTGCGATCCACATAGCTTAAAAAAATACCGGTCAAGTGCGAGTCGCACTCGCGCACCGAGGGTTCCATTCAAACCTAAGTTTCAATTATTTTTTTATATGATGTAATTAAAAATGTACGTTGCTTCGTACCAAATTTCAAGATTCTAAGTTCACGGGAAGTACCCTGTAGGTTTTGATTCCCTTGCGAGTGTCGAAAATTTGCGGCATAAACGGCTGTATCTATTTGATATAAATTTCAGCTTGATACCGTCACGCGTTCCTGAGAAAAAGAGTATTGACAGACAGACGGACGTTCGGACGGACAACAAAGTGTAGGATCACTTTGTTGTCCGTCCGAACGTCCGTCTGTTGGGTTTTTTTCTTTTAAGGTACGGAACCCTAAAAATAATATATAGATATAGAAAACACCTAAATATGTGACATTTAATTTATGGAAATGACATTCCTATCCGATAAGTCACGTCACTTACACTTGTCACTTCCATACATTTGAGCGATTTCACCACCGTTAACGCTTTTAGCGATGAAGAAATATTCAAAAATACATTTCTTCTTCGCTATTATCTTTGGAAAGACGTAATTTTTAACCATCTTCTCATAAATATCCTTCTATATTATTAGTGGTTATGTAAATCGCTTTTTTCTTATGAATTAGCTAACATCCATCACACTTATTCAAGTTGAGTGACACCCATGCACTTAGCTTGTCTTGTACAATCGTCAACAAAAGTCGTAACTAAACAAATATATTTTAATGCAGTTTATAATAACTTTAATTCTTGTAAACTTTTATCTAATTATTATTCTATAAATAATGCAATTGCTAACTTCTTAAAATGTGTTTCATGTTTCTTTAGCTAGTAAATATTCTTCAGAATCTTTTGAAGACATTAAAGTGAAATTTTCACCAAGAAAGATGTCACAGTTAAATAGTTTTTGTTAATTAGCAAAGGCTTTCTTTAAAATTGGAATACATGAAATAAGATGTTGAAGGTTCCAACGAATTAGAAAATCAATCTTCACAGTTTGTTATGAAGATGCTTAAAAAAAATAAGAAGCCTCACAATACAATACGCGACCGAATTTCATTTCTTACAGCGTATTTTCGCTTGGAAACGTAGACGGGATTTTCTATGGCACACGGACTGCTGCGACTACATGGTTAACTAAGGACCCACGTTCAGACTGCTTGAAGCAGTTTGCTGCTTCGAGCGGTCGACAAAACAAAAAGCAAGCGGGCGGAAAGCGCATATGACGCGCAAGAAGCTAAGATAAACAGTCTAGGTGGGGGACATTGACACATCTATACCTTAAGCGTAGATGTATCATTCCACTCACAATGGAAAACCTGCTATCTTGTTCTTTGTGCCTTGCACCTGCACGCAGTATTACATAATGAAAGCTACTTATAATGCAGTTCTCGTAGCAAATTTCTGGGCTGATACAATATGATTGTCATCAACAAGATAAGAGAGTACAATTTACTGTGAGCAGAAGGTGTAAGGGACCTAAGACTTTTCAAATCCCTACTAATATTATAAATGTGAATGCAAGCTTGTTTGTTACGCTTCCACGCAAAAACTACTTAACCGATGATCATGAAACTATCTATGAAACTATATTTTTGGAGATAGAATTAACATATGATACTTTTATTGAAAAAAAAAATGATTTTGAGGTTAGGTGTCATTTAAGTGGTAAGATGATATTCATTATTTTAGATCTTACTCGCTGGTATTATATAATTTTTAAGTTTTTGTGTATTTTGGATAACCAACATCCACCCAGGCGATGCCGCGGGCATCAGCAAGTAATAAATAAAAAAATACCCGTCCTTATATCGACCACTAAAAGTCAATATAAATAAATATTTCAGAATGACATATGACTTTTGTCTGCGACGGTACTCGTTAAGACTGTACATTAGTGAAGCCATAATAAGAAAATTGAAAAATCAGTGAACTAGTCCCACAACTATAATTAATTAATGCTATCGATGTATATTAATTAAGTTAAGCATAACTTGCAAATAACTATACCAATAAAGATTTTTTCAACATAAACGCGAACACAAAAAATAACATTTAAGAAGTATAAGTCTATTTTTATTATTATACTAGCTTCTGCCCGCAACTTCGTACGCGGATCCTGTTGCTTATGCCAGCGACAACAGGGTCGTCGAAATAAAAGATCTGAAACGTCTGATGTCAAATTCTCAGAACCCAGGGACGGGAAAAGAACGTGATGCGCGAGACGATTCGAGACCCTCCAGATCTTTCATTTTTGTAAGATAGCAGGAAATGCCCATCAGAACTTTTGCTCACGATCAGCGGTCAGTCGCGCATCATATTCTTCACTGGTCTCTAGAGACCTGGATGTAGATACGTAAATACGATGAGAATGCAGGCGTGCTTCGCGATCCGAAGAGGTTTCCACGGAGCGAGTTGCAGCCTGATCTTCTCGAACAGCATCAAGTCTCTCTTGACGCTCTTTGATAGATTCTTGGGATCTTATGATCCTCAATCCTTTTTATTATTTAGCCTATTTAGCTCCTTTGAAACATTGGGAAAGATTTGACCTCTTTCATCATGGTTATAGTTTTATTGTGAAGATACCTGATCAATTAAAATCTAAGTGACTGCAAAGTAATTTAAACGCTCAAATAACATAAGGTTATGTTATTTTATAATTATACAGTGAAATTAGTGATAGCTTTGATTTCCAAGTCAGATGTTTCAAATCTTCGATTTTTATAAGTCAACAGGAAATGCCCATCAGATCGAACCACTTTTGCTAAGACGTCATTCCTATATGTGTTATGGTGTAGCCGGGCTCTTGGAGTTCGACAACAGGTGTTCCAGATCTTCAATTTTTATACGTCAACAGAGAGTGCTCATCAGACTGAACAACTCTTGCTAAGACGTCATTCCTATATGTGTTATGGTGTAGCCGGGCTCTTGGAGTTCCACAACAGGTGTTCCAGATCTTCAATTTTTATACGTCAACAGAGAGTGCTCATCAGGCTGAACAACTCTTGCTAAGACGTCATTCCTATATGTGTTATGGTGTAGTCGGGCTCTTGGAGTTCCACAATAGGTGTTCCAGATCTTCAATTTTTATACGTCAACAGAGAGTGCTCATCAGGCTGAACAACTCTGCTAAGACGTCATTCCTATATGTGTTATGGTGTACCCGGGCTCTTGGAGTTCCACATCAGGTGTTCCAGATCTTCAAATTTATTCTCTCAGCAGAAAATGCTCATCACGTGGAACAATTTTTGCTATGGTACCATTTTTGTATCTCTTATAGTTTAGCTGGTCTGTTGCGGTTCTGCATCAGGTGTTCAAATTTCCAAGATAAATTATAGCCTATATGTTGCCCAGACTTAATACCTATACAACAAAAAAATAATCATTCAAATCCGTCCAGTAGTTCCGAAGATTAGCGTGTACAAACAAACAGACAAACAGACAAACAGACAAACAGACAAACAGACATACAGACAAACAGACAGAATTTTTTTTTTGGATTCGTGCTCTATAACTGTTTGTAAACCCCCCTCAATTATTATTTTTTTAATATATACAATGTACAGACACAGTTTTTTTACTGTTTTATTATATGTATAGATTAGTTAATAATTTTATGTTTTATTAATTTGTAAGCGTTTTTCTACTATTATTTTTTGCGTGCCCGACAGGGTCCACAATGATTTCATAATTTTAAGTTACTACCTAAGAACAATATTGTGGAATGCAAATAAATATCGAATATTGAATATTCTTGTTATGATGGAATTTAATAATATACTTCTAATCTGTGTGAGGTCCTATTTCGGTGGCTCTATCAGAATAAAACGACTATAATAAAGTGACTTATATTCTAGACAAAACATTGTAGACATTGATATCATCTGCCTAACTTTTTTTCAAGCTATGTTGAGGTCATTTTTCAGTTTTACTATATTTAGCTGAATAACTATTGCACGCCTCATAAGCGAAGCGTTGAGGTGGGTATTACTGGCAGTTTACGCACACCGAGTGATTCTCCAACTTAAAATGTCACTTTTTTATTCCTTATTGCTTTTATCTATACTTATAATAAATCTGTAGAAGTGAAAATTCTGTACATTGAAATTATCAAAAAAATTAATGGCGGGGTGTGTTACTAGACCGACACCGAACCCAAAAATGTGATTAAAAAAATTTTTGTCTGTCTGTCTGTCTGTCTGTCTGTCTGTCTGTTTGTTCAGGCATCACGCAAAAACTACCGGTTCGATTTCGATGAAACTTGGTATAATTGTTCTTTAATATCCTGGGCACCACACTGGGTAGTTTTTATCCCGGAAAAGTATATACAAAAAAAAACAAACTTAATTTTGCGGTTCGATCCCTAGACCCGAATACTGTACCAACCGCAAATAATAAGTTTGTCGTAGGTTACGTCACCCGCAGTGGAGTTCAATAAGGGGCGCTGCACACGGCCAAGTAACTATTTATTAATCTGTGACACGGCTAAGATACTATAATTATTTATCTATACTTTATATTTATATTTATATATATTATATAGCTGAAGAGTTTGTTTGTTTGAACGCGCTAAACTCAAGAAGTACGAGTCCGATTTGAAAAATTCTTTCACTGTTAGAAAGTCCACTTATTGAGGAAGGCTATAGGCTACTTTTCTTTTGGAAATCTATCCCCTAAGGGGGTGAAATAGGGGTTGAAAGTTTGTATGGGAAGTTCGGTATTTTCAATGATAGACACATGAAATATCGTATACGGGTTTCTGAATAGAAATAAATAAAGATGTATTTCAGCGATTTTAAAAATCATCCCCCTAAGAGGGTGAAAAAGGGGTTGGAAGTTTGTAGGCATATGAATTGTGTCGTTTTCAAAGATAGACACATTCAATTTCATACAAGGGTTATTAGTTAGAAATAAATAAGATGTATTTCCGAGATTTTAGAAATCTACCCCCTAAGGGGGTGAAAAAGGGGTTGAAAGTTTTAATGGGAAGTTCGGTATTTTCAATGATAGACACATGAAATTTCGTATACGGGTTTCTGGATAGAAATAAATAAACACGATTTCAGCGATTTTAAAAATCATCCCCCTAAGAGGGCGAAAAAGGGGTTGGAAGTTTGTAGGCATATGAATTGTGTCGTTTTCAAAGACAGACACATTCAATTTCATACAAGGGTTATTAGTTAGAAATAAATAAGATGTATTTCCGAGATTTTAGAAATCTACCCTCTAAGGGGGTGAAATAAGGGCTGAAATAGTTGGTATGTGAAGTTCAGTATTCTCAAAGATAGACAGATGAAAAGATAAATAGATAAGATAATGACCATCTAAGACATATCTATAATGACGACTCCCGTGGTCGAGTGGCGTTCACTCCGGTTTTTAAGGTGTCGCCAGCTCTAAGGTTCCAGGTTCGATACCCGGACGGGTCCATGTAGAAAATCACTTTTATACATAATCTGGAGTCTGGGTGTTTATGGTACCTTTTTTGTCTCCGATTCCATAACACAAATGCTTTTGCTACTTACTTTACTTTTATTATTATTTTAATTTAACGCCATAATATTAGATGAAAAATTTTATACATTCTCCTTACTTTGAAAATCACAGAATACATCTACCTTTAATACTACTCTTTACTTTACGCGCGAGCGAAGCCGCGGGCAACAGCTAGTAAGTGAATATAAATAGACAAATGTTGAGAAAAAACACTATTTTTAACACTCATGATATTTTTAAATCTCTTTTTATTATTAAAACTAATTAAAAAATTGTTTAAAAAAAGTTCTGTCTTGGACGTCCGTGTGTCTGTATGTGCGGATCCCGTATCTTGTGGTCACGATAACGAGCGAAATACTTCACTTATCGAGTTGGTTTTTTTATAGGCTTCAGTATTTTGAGGAATAGAAGCCTATTACTTTTCACGGTATAATTCGATGTAGTTTAATTATTATTTACAAATAATCTCATTTTTATTGTAATGAATGAGATTATGAGGCGTGCACTTTTGGATTTTCCAAATATTTTACATGGAGCGACTGCCTGTTATACCATAGGAGGACTGGTTGTCAGAATTGTAATTATTGACAAAGATCATTGTATGACAGTCGGGACTAACGGCATAAGGAGCTTTCCGAGGCGCGAAGTTTGGAATACTTACAAATGGTCATCCATCCACGGAACAAACGCGGCGAGAATGGAAATAGAAACTTTACCTTTATTATCAGTCAAACCGTACTTAGCCGCGAGCCCCTCCACTGTAGAAATTGATATATTTATGGGGTTTATTATTAGTACAAAGCGACGTAGATGGGAGGGGGTATTTTTTAGTCGTTGAAAGTTCGACATATTATTACGCCGTGCTCTGAGCGATCAAGATCGTGGCTTAAGTTTCATGTGTCGAAGATATCATTATTATTTAGTCAAGTATAAATGTTATAAACAAAAATGCAGATTTTTTATGCAGTCCGTATATTCAACGAGGTTATCAAGTGCATAAAACTGAATCACTTTTCCCAAGGAACAGGGGTCGAAATCTTAAAATTGAAAATGAAATTTCATACAAAGTGACATACGAGGTCACGCGAAACGCAACTGTATGAAAAGTTGATTTTCAATTTTAAGATTTCAACCCATGTTCCTTGAGGAAAGTGATTCAGTTTTATGCACCTGATTACCTCGTTGAATATACGCACTCCATAAAAAATAATCCTGTATAAAGTTTGTGCTGTGATGTAATGTTCCATTTAAAGTGGACAAAGCCAGGGTAATACACATGTTCACGAGTGACATAAATCATAGACAAAACGCGCTCATTTGGAATCGCATTTAAGCGCGAAGTTGGCTACTGGCAGAACTGCATATAGGAACCAAATCCCCGGTATACGCGAATGCAAATGAGAACTAAATAATGGTTTTATCTTTTGTGAAGGTGGGAAGAATTCTGGTTGTATTCTTCATTAATGTAATATAATAATACCAACCTGTATATGCTGTACCTACTGCTGGACACAGTCCTCTCCTCATATGGAGGAGTGAGCATTGATCACCACGCTTGCTCATTGCGGGTTAGCGATTTCATAATATTCCAATTTTTTTAATACAGATAATTTTCAATCGAAGAAGAAAAACATAGTGAGGAAATCAGTGTTTTCCTTTAAAGTACGTATAACTTTGCAAAAAGTCACATAAGTACGTGTCTCAATATATAATTTAATTATTAGTGAATAATAGGTTTTTTAATGATCATGAATTAGCGGACCCGTAGCTTAGTAATAAACGCCTATAATTAATTTAAGTATTCAAAAACATTTCTCTTGAATCACTCTATCTGTTCCTGAAAAATACATTAATACCGATACGTAGTTTAAAAGTTCTAATCGTAAAGACATTGGGGCCTTTATAGTATGTACAGAATAAAATAAATAAATGTAGACAACATCACATACATTGCTCCGAACCCAAAGTAAGTAGCTAAAGCACTTGTGTTATGGAGTCAGAGACAACGAAGGTACTACAAACACCCAGACCCGAGATAATGTAGAAAAGTGTTTTTAAATTCTACATTGACCCGTCCGGGGATCGAACGCGGGACGTCAGAACTGGCGACACCTTGAAAACCGGTGTAAACGCCACTCGATCACAAAGGTTGTCAATATGTTTAAAAGTTTCTAGATGTTAGAGTACAAACATCTAGATTTATCTAAAAAATCTGGCGATAACTCAAAAAAATTGGAATCGAACTCCAGATAATTTCCAAAAAGTATTAACTATACCATCGAGTACTTAAAGTGATTACATAATCACTTAAAGCATTTGATTAGCTTATTGTTTCCCCCTACAATAGGCGGGGAAATTGGGAAGTATTTAAAAAGTAAGGATGGCATATTTATGACCGTTTAGGGCGTTAAGGGACCCGAAAATAAATAAGTACGGAACCTTTTAGCTTAATTACTTCCAATACCTTATAATAGTTATAGTAAGTACTATAATCTGCTATAATACTTTTTGGTGGGAGTTATATGAGGACTTCATTCAGAAAGCGGTGTCTAACAATATAACAAAGCGGAAAAAAATGTACTTTCTATACCGATTAAAAAAATATTTTTTCCCTAAGTGTTGTAAGCAAACCTTTTAATAAAAAAAATTAGGGTCCCGGCTAAAAGCTACTTCATAATAATACAAAGCTGAAGAGTTTGTTTGTTTGGTTGAACGTTATTTTAAGGAACTACTGGTGCGATTTGGATATTCTTTGAGTGTTAGGGAGCGCATTTATCGATGAAGGATAAAGGCTAATTTTTGCTGAGAGCAAAAACTATGTTGTATACGGCGCGTGTCGTGTCGAGTTCTTGTCTTTGGAGCCCTAACTACCGGCAGCTTGGACCACGTTCTCGATGCCGGATAAAGGACCGGATATCCGGTCATTGAACTGCTAGGCCACCATGACATTACTTACACACGACACGGTTTTATATTAAATGTATCTATATATCTAAAAACCAATCTTATTATAATGGCTTGTAAACAGAGCCTGTACTATAAGCTCTTATAGCAGTACTTACTTCATTGTGTAAGCGGGATGCAGTTACGCCGTACGCGCGTGTAGTTCGCTGTCTCGCTCCCACGATGGCAGCATTCCTGCTTGAAGTGTTCATAGTACAGCGTTTGTCGTGGTATGGACATGTTATAAGGAGGAGGGATGAAAGTCACATAACAAAACAAGTTATAAGTATGACTGTGGATGGGTATATAAGCAGAGGGAGACCGAAAAAGAGATGGATGGATTGTGTGAAAGATGATATGAGAAAGAAAGGAGTGGATGCCGCGATGACGAGTAATAGAGAGGAATGGAAGGAAAATACGCATTGCGTCGACCCCATATGAATGGGATAAGGGCAGGAAGAAGAGAGTACAGGCACAGGTATCTATTTAAATTTGTTTCCTATCATTTAAAGTACCCAATCCATTACGTAAAATCCTACTATAACAAGATAAAGGAAAATCACATTAATCTCCCTTATTCATTCGTTAAATGCATTTCAGAAGATTCTTCTTTACGGAGTTTCGGTGTTTGTCGTTATTTCCTTTCTTCGCTTCCATTATGGGGCTTCAAGGAGTTTTTCGTTAATAGTTTACTATTTACGATATGTGCAGTGGATGACCCGTTTTACAAGAGAGCCTACAATATTTTACTTAAGCTGCTTATCCCGAATATTAACAACTGGGTCCTAATTCACTAATTCCAAGCAGTTGGCGTGCTGTTACGTGATTAAGAGAGGTGTTGTCTCTTCCATCTTTAAAAATGATCTAAACCGTAATACTAACTCTACACGGTGACTCTCAGAACATAAAAAAAGTTTTGGCGATCTTAGTACGGAACCCTCGGTAGGCGCGTCCGATTCGCACTTATCCAGTTTTTTCTTACATATTCCGCAAGTGAACATTCTGTGATTTTACTCACAACTCCTAGACGCCCCAGTTCCCGATATTCCAATACTGAAATTGAAGTTTTTTGTTATTACCATTTTATTGAAATGATTACATTGTTCTGTTTCTGCTTTCGTAAAACGTTTTCATTTATTGTTTGTTTTTAATATGAGTAATGGAAGTATTTCTCTGTTTGCAATTGTTGTAAGTGATGGATTTGATTCTTTAGTCAAATGATTTGAACTATCTTGGGATATAATGTAGATTAAAATAAGATTGCTTGAAAAATAAATTTCAATCAAATCATGATTTGATCAAATTAAAAATGGCGCCCGAAAGATTTTGTTTTCAAATAATTGTCAAAAAAAAAATGGGAAACAGTATTTGGTCAATAAAATCTTGCGGAATTAATAAGTAAATTGACACCAAACTTAATAAGTAAAAAAATAATTCATGTTCTGATCACATTTCTATTGTTAAAGACGTATTGTTCTTAAACAATGATCTTTCTTTCACAAACATTTTCATAAAATACTTCTCAATCAAAATTGTCAAAAAGCTCTTAAGCTGAATGTTAATTTTACTCACAAATATTTTATAGATTTAGTGTTTTTTACTGTAATTAAAAAGTGACCCCGGGCAAAGCGGGCAACAGTTAGCTAAATAATTACGTTTATAAATCTTAAGAACAAAACTAAACAATATCGGAGCTGCAATGTTTTAGTGCAATTTGTGGTAATTTTGTAGAATTGTTAACGCAAACTAAGATGTAAGTGGGGTCTCACTGACAGCGGATTGCATTATTTTTATATTGGTATCAAGTATTGTTACTTAGGTACTTGTAATGAAATTCTCTATTATAGGGATTATGATTTAGTTACACAAATATTTACTTCTCAAATAGTGTACCAGTTTGTTGGCAAGGCAATATACTAAGCTATTTAACTCATAAATGCAAGAAGAATACTCAAATTAGGATGTATCATCCAAAGCACTAGTCTCTTTCCATATAGAGAAGGAATGAGTATTAATCACCACGCTTGGTCATTGCGGATTTGCGATTTCCGATTCCAAGTTTAGGAATCCAGGTTTCCTCACGATGTTTTCCTTCACCGATTGTCTATGGTATCTTAGAGTAATTAAAAAGTAAATTTACGAATACAAATCTGGTCATTGAACCGCTAGGTCACCACGACATTTGTATACGACCACGACATTAAGTAGCATAAATAAATATCAAATATAAGTAAATATTTTAAAGATAAAAAACTGTCAGAAGATCGCCTCGCTAACAGTGGGACCTCACCCTACTTTCCAACTAGATAGACAAAGGCAATTCGCGGCTCTGCCTAATGTTTAGCAAACACGATCTTAGTATTCTGTTTAGTTTAAATTGCTAACATTGCTTTGTAGTTGGTTTTCTATTTATTTGCATGTTTCAAAATTTATAGTCATTAAAAATAATTTCACTTTTATTTATTGTTTCTGTAATTCGTTTCATTGGTTTTACAGGATTAATTTAAAAGGAGTGCGTATATTCTACGAGTTAATCAGGTGCATAAAACTGAACGACTTTTCCCAAGGAACATAGGTCAAAATCTTAAAAATCATTGTATTGAAAATCAAATTTCATACAAACATAAGTCACGTGACCTGTCACTTTGTAGGAAAAGTTCATTTTCTATTTCCAGTCTTTTCAAAGGCGCCAAGAACCGTTGGCCGTATAGTACGCCCACGTAGCGGCATCAGCTGCATGTTCGCTTGTTAACGTTTGACATGTTTCATGCGTAGCGTGTCCGTGGGTGCTGTGGATGATATAAATATAAATTATATAAATATGAATGTGGACAACATCACATACATTGCTCCGAATCCAAAGTAAGTAGCTAAAGCAATTGTGTTATGGAATCAGAGACAACGAAGGTACCACAAACACCCAGACCCGAGACAATGTAGAAAAGTGTTTTTCTACATTGACCCGTCCGGGGATCGAACCCGGGACCTCAGAGCTGGCGACACCTTGAAAACCGGTGTGTACGCCACTCGACCACGGAGGTCGTCAAATGATCAATTATATGATGTGTAGGTATATTACCATTTTTATAAGAGCAACCTATGGAGTTTCTTGCCAGATTCTTCTCCATAGGAATGACATTTTAGCACCGAGCAACTAGATTCATTTAACGTTTTGAAAATACCTGAAAGGGTCTACTCGAAATAAAAATATTTGATTTTGATTGATTTTGATCTTTACAAATTTCATACTAGCGACGCTCGACCCATGTGCGTGTAATTTCAGTCTCTGTTTCTCTATTCTATCGCATAGTTCAGCATTGCAACTCTATTATTCACTATTAATAAACAAATAAGTAACTCCAAACTCAGCTTCGAAGGTAACTTCAGAACAGAACGCTAACAAGTCTTCGTTGTTTAGTACATATTAACACAGAAACTGCATTGTTCTGTTTGTTTATGAACCTTGTATGAACTTTAATAATACAAGGTTATGAAATAATAGCACTAGCTGAAGTATTATGTATCTTGCAAGAACAAAGCGATGGCAATTTTATTACATTTTTTTTGTGTCTTGGTACAATTCGCACACGGCCATCTGATCTCAAACTAGGCAGAGCCTGTACTATGGCAACCAGACGACTGATAAACATATTTATAAATACGAACATATTAGAGATAAATTACACCCAGACACAGAACAAATGATAAGGATGATCTTATAAATATTCGTCCAAGGTGGGAGTTGAACCCACGATATCCGGCTGAGCAGTCAGGGTCACCCACTAGATCAACAGGCTAGTTAAAATGAGGGTTAAAGTTATTGACGTTTCACCGCAACCAAAAACAAATTGTGTTGATTTTGTTTGTCAATATTTTTTTTGTGTAACAAACGAGCCATTGATTCCCCAGAAACTCAATTCAACACTGAACGTATCGCTTACCAAAATTTATCAATTCACAGTAAGATTGACAAAACAAACCAATAAAATTAGCAGGAATACTTACTTAAATATTTACATTAGGTACACATTTAACCTGTCAAATACCGGGTACCCAATTATCGCCGTCACAAATATTTAATGTCATGAATGGCGGGTCTATTCGACCGATTTGCTCTGTAAACTGATTTCTGTTCGCGTTTTAGGGTTAAGCGAATAATTTATGATGTGTTAAGGCTGACGTAGCTTGTTCGGTGGTTTTGTGATGAGGTATAGAGGGTTAATTTGACGTGTGTATCAATTAAGTATGAAAGGTAAACAACAAAATCAGATACGAAGTCTTGCCACATGACTTCGTATCTGATTTTGTTGTTTTCCCAGACCGAATTAATAAACTATACAGGATTAATTTAAAAGGAGTGCGTATATTCAACCAGGTAATCAGGTGCATAAAACTGAACACTTTCACCAAGCAACATTAGTCGAAATCTTAAAATAGAAAATGAACTTTTCATACAAAGTGACAGGTCACGTGACTTACGTTTGTATGAAAAGATGATTTTCAATTTTAAGATTTCGACCTATGTTTCTTGGGAAAAGTTATTCAGTAGGGTATACCGAGGTGGCCCCATAAACTATTTTACAACCGACTTTCAAAACAAGGAGGTACTCAATTAGACTGTGTTTTTTTTTAATGTTTTTTCTTTTAATAATACCGATTCAATAATCTGTTTGTAAAATAAATATAATTGGAAATCGAATTTTACCACGGATGTGAAACTTTCGAATATTAGGGAAATCAATTATCTTTAAATATTCTGAAGTCAATAATGTTTTAAGTAATAATAATAGCACCCAAGAGTAATTAGGTCACGACTTTAAATCTTTATAAGAATTAATGTTTATCAATTAGATTACGTCACCGTTCAAGTTAGTGTCAGTGGTTAAGCTGATGAAGTAATTTTACAAGAATTACAACGTAAAGATCAAGAGATAATACTAAAAACAATTTCCAGTCCCACCGAAATGTCCTTTAAGATGTCACTATACAGGAAAATCAAAGAAGGTTTACAATTTAAATGCTTACATTGATGTTATAAAAATATAAGTTAATGCTATAACGTACAAACTTATTACAAACATTGTATCAATAATGTGTAGGTACATTATGTACCTACATATAATAATAAGCGCTGCTTTTTTACCCATCCCAAAAAGTGCGCAACGCCGTTAAAGAAGTTTTCACGCCATTAAATGACACTTGCACCATTGACATAATTTTCTATGCTGTCACCGGATGACATCTCACACTCGCGCAAGCGCCCTGCGCCGCGTCTTAGGTATTTTCGATCAGCAGGGCTAGCATGCGCGCCACGATAAAGTTTTGTCGTTGCATTTTATCGAATCTACCTACTCGTCAAAATATTTTCGTTTTAACGTTTTGTCTTCGGTTCTAACATAGCTGCCTATTGCAATAGCTGGTTCTAACGACGCGCGCAAGTTAA
Source organism: Plusia festucae (assembly GCA_950381575.1). NCBI lineage: Eukaryota > Metazoa > Arthropoda > Insecta > Lepidoptera > Noctuidae > Plusia > Plusia festucae. The sequence goes on from OX494455.1 coordinate 6,092,989, forward strand.
TCATGTTAGGGCCGAAGATAAATCGATATTTTGACGTGTAAGACTCAATAAAGTACCACGACAATTTTATTGTGGCGCGCATGCTAGCTCGGCAGGTCACGTGTCCTTGACCTGAGGTCCTGAAGCGAGTTTATAACTTTTTATCAATCCCAAATATGCAGTTCCACTAAAGAAATTTTCACTACAAAAATAAAAACTTAAGAAGTAAACATACATTTCAAACTATATAGCCGGCGTTCCGAATTCCTGATACCCAATTTTAGGTAATTGGCTCAGTGGCTAAGCGGGGATTATTCTCGGAATGAAACACATATTTCCTCATTACGGTGTTAATTGTAGCCAACAACTATGATAAACAGATACGAACAAACATTATACCACCACACGTACAGTCGGCAATAGAAGTTGGTTAATAATCAGATTAACAAAACACCTGAGCATAATAAAATAATAAAGTAAAGCATATCATAAAAAACAGTTCCACACTTTTATCCTGCCTTTTTGCGTGCCTCGGAAAGTACGTTAAGCCATCGGTCCCGACTGTCATACGGTGATCTTTGACAGTCGTTAAGTCATTCTGACAACCAGTCTTATTATGGGATACTGTATTACCGAGAAAAATGGGGTGTGGGGGTCAGATAGGCAGTCGCTCCATGTAAAATAGAGTATTCAGCTAAATCCGGTAAGACTGGAAGCTGACCCCAACACAGCTTGGGAAAAAGGCTAGGCAGAAGATTTGTATCTTGCCTCGTTGTTTGCGAGAGAATGTTCACTGTTCGCCGAAATATAATCTAAAGCTATTACCGATTCAGAAACTATTTTCGAAAAACTTTACTTATTTATTCAGAGTGGACCTTCGGTTTTATTTTCTGTATGGTCACAATAAATAAGTATTGTTATCATCACTCCGTACACTAAAACCAGCCATTCATTGGCTTATCTTTTGCTAACAAAATCTTACGTCGACTATTAACGTTAAATGTGCCTGAATGTACAACAAAGATATTCCAAGGACACGGTAAACGGGCTTATTAGATTTAACCAACTTCGAACAGGAGGTAGTTCTCAGCTGAGCGGATTTGGATGAAATTTGGCATGCATGTAGCCTTGGACATGGAAACGACCATAGGCTATCTTTTATCCCGATTCCTTAAGTAGTTCCCGAGGGAAAATTAAAATTGTTTACGAGCTAAGTCGCGGGTAGAAAGCTTTGAAATTTGGTATTTTTCTCTATTACAGCGCAAGCGATAACACGGATGAAAAATGTTATTTAATTTTTTATTACTTTCACATTTTTCATTTCTTTTTAAACCCAATTCTGAAGTCCACGCACGAAGTCGCGGGCAGAAGCTAGTAGTGTTATAAAGACAAGACCTACCTAGATCTAATTAATGTTGCTACATAGTTCAAAAGGTGTCTCTTACAAGAGCCTCCAAACTTCCTTCAATGGCTATTCAGATCCCTTTGAAATCCTGAATCAAATTGGTATCAATTACTACGTCATTTACTTAGCTAGTGTCAAGGAGATTTGTATGTAGATCGATAGAAATTCTAACTATGTTTTGATGTGATTTAGTTTGATAAAGGGTAAAGGTAGGTACAGTACTTACATGTATAGATAAAATATAAATATGTCAATGTTAACCTAGCTGGTATTAAATTTAATCAAGATTTTTTTTAAACGGATTCTATCGCGGTTTATTTTGATTTGACGGGCAGAGTGTCTGCCAGTCTACTGTATGTTTATCAGTTGTCTGGTAGCCATAGTACAGGCTCTGTCTAGTTTGGGATCAGATGGCCGTGTGTGATTTGTCCTAAGATATTATTATTCTATTATACTCCTACAAAATGTTAGTAGCAAAGACCTCTGAACGTCTTAATGACAGTATTAATTCTAATTACAACATAAAAATCGTGTAATTACGCACTCTTTCCCGGAACTAATGCGTGATTAAACATCTATATTAATATTACGGAGACAAATCCTGACAAATTGACTAATTTTCCCCGAAATACGACGTAAACGTAATTTACGAAGCGAGAACACCACGCTTAGTAATTATATACTACACGTATTAAAATTGAATGTTTGCGTGAATTTTGATTTTCATAATAAAATAATATTTACATTTATTGGTCTAAGGGTCTATTTCACCATCGTCAGACGAATGAATGAATGAATATACCTATCGTCATGAGTTTTAAACATACGTAAAACGTATGAATCTTCCTTACAGACATTAAAACATAAAGTCAAGACAGACGACATCCCTATTGACAAGTTTTGAGAATATTTCGTTTATTTTACCTTTTTTCATAACATATCTTTTAAAGGATTACAACACGATTCATCATTCTATTTTACATCATTTCTGACATTGTGAAGGCTTCTTCATTAAGGTTACAAACACTGAGAATATTACTACAAAATTTTGCCATCGTTTATTTAACTCTCAGAATTCTCTCGTGAAATATAATATTAACCGATTAAGAATGTCTATCTTTCTTGTGTACTAAAATCAAATTAGTAATGTCACATGTTTCAAAGTTAGCTCCTAACTTCTGTACCCTCTATACTTTTAGGAGTTTTAGGTTCTGTATTTCAGATATTAACATCAACGCAACTTGTCAAAGTTTCGTGAGTCTACTAAGTTCTTACCGATTCGTCTTAATATCAGACAGTTTTGGAACGCTGTCTGTAAGAGTGAAAAATTGGAAAGTCACAATGCAACAGAATTGTGTTACAATCTATCTAGAGGTCGAAAAATCTATTTTTGGGACGAATTTGCCGCATTTTTTTTTAATAATAACTTCCGCGAGACGCGCGTTCACGGGATAATTAAGGACTCTTATTGAGTCTGAAACTAATCGGGCGATCCCGAGGATGCGCGTGTGTAAGCCGTTGAATCTCTAAATAATTATGAATTTGCCTCAAGCTGTGCTATGCTTTGCTTCATTGTCTAGTCTAAACAAAAGACGATCAATGTGATAATAAGGATAGAATTTGCATCATTTCAATTTTTGGGACGAGTTTCCCACTAGCTGTTGGATTATATTTAGTGCAAACTATAATCTAGGAGATTTAAATAGGTTTAAAGGTTCACTTGGTTCTCAAGGTTCAATATACTGGATTTAGGCAATATTTAAAGAAAAGTCGAATTATAATTTCTAAGACGATATATTTTATTAAGGAACACCAAACAAGGAAATAATAAATAAATGTGGACACACCACTGTCGTGGTGACTTAGTGGTTCAAGGACCGGATTCGTTTGCAAATATATGTACTTTCTTAATTATTCTAAGACACCATTGACTAACGGTGAAGGAAAACCTCGTGAGGAAACCTGGATTCCAAACATTAGAATCTAAAATGGCCAACCGCTATGAGTGGCGATCAATGCTCATTCACGTTTTTCAAATGTCTTCGAATCATTATGAAAATATATTTAACCTTGTAAAAGGCACATAGATACTTGCCTGGGTTTTAACCTGCAATCATGTGTATGCGGATCAGTCGATAGTCAGACCGTTTTCTTATAAAAGTTTTTTGTGTTCGTATTTCAGAGATTGCCTGACAAAAAGCTAACCTACAAAATGAACAACAATCGATACCTCGAGACGATCCATCGAACATCGAAACTAAAAAGATGAAAATGATATTTCCATAAGACATCCCTACATCAAAGCTGAACAAGTTTTGACAGGGTAAAAACTACGGCGTGCTCTGAAGTTTGCCACACAAGTAATTCTAAGGCCACTGTTATGGATGAAGCGCCAGCGATATGTTTAGTAAATTTTATGAAACTAAGGGTACATTTTCAGAAGTAAACCGATTTTGGACGAGATCGAGAGAAGAGAGAGAAGTCGAATAGTCTGAGATTCTTATGTATCATAAGTTATACGTTTATGAGGACCACCTCACCTCAAAACTGGTGGAACTAAAATAACTGGTCAAAAGTAGACCAAATACTCTAAGTTCACTTAGATATTAACACACGAAGTATTGTCGACTCAGAACCGTCAATCGGTCTGCCGTAAAGTTACCGTACTTAATCACAATATATTACTAAAAACTAAATAGAAATAAGAATTAAAGAACATTCGGACACAGAACAGAGACACAATTACAATAAACGACATAAACACAAAAAACTTGTTTTAAAATAAAACTACTTTTAAACGGATTCTATCGCGGTTTATTTTACGCCGGGAACTAAAATCAAAATAAACCGCGATAGAATCCGTTTAAAATTAGTTTTATTCCAATGTATAATATTCGCGTAAAACTCAAAAATCATTTTTTTTTTCATTTGATTTGAAAAAAAATTAAGTATAAAAAAAGTAAGATCATTATGAGTCTTGCGACTGACCCACTGATTTCCAAAAAACTGAAATTCTCAATAACTTGTGAACTTATTTAATCGTTATCGCTTTTCTGATCTCAAATCACTCAAGCTGGTCCCTCTACATCCATAAATAAAACTAAACTTATCAGCACCTGACATCCAATATTTCTTACCTGTCAAATTTCTGCAGAACTACGAATTTCGTATAAACTTAGATATTCGTGTGTCGATCTACGCACTCGCTCCACTGCACTCAGCTAGCTCCCCAAACTATTAACAACCCCCAAGCGGATTTCAACTCTAACCTCCAAGTTGTAAGACTTAGTTTGTTTCAGTTATCAACCCCGGGTGTATCATTGGTGCTTTTATTTTTTTTGTTCGGTATCTTCAGACGGATCACAGGTTTTTATGTATGTGTGGAAAGTTTATCAAGCATGTTGGATTGTTAAGCGTATTCGAGGGGAAAATAGGTCTTCCTTCTTCGTAGGTAAGGGATTTGCTGCGGGCGTTGTCGGATTTATTGTCTCTCTTGTAAGTTCTGTAAGTTCTTTTGCAATCGGTGTTCGCGTAGTTTGGTCTTCCTTTGTAATGATTCTGTTTTTATCTATCGTCCCAATTTATATTTCCTGAAAGATTGGGCGAAGGTGAGTTGTAATCCTACATTTTCAGAAGGCATTTTGGTCCCAAATCCAAATTTTCATCTACTTTATTCCTTTGACTGTCTGATAGAAATTAGTTCATCACTATTTTTATTTAACTTAAACACTTTAAGATTGTGGACCTGTCATATGTCATGATGTAGTTGTCGTGGAGTTGCGGCTTAAAATAACCTTTATTGTGTTTTTAATTACTTATCTTTTTAATTACTTATCTTTTTTGTCCACTAAAACTGTTTCCCTTGATTTAGTAAGGTCATTATAAACTATACTTTTGTTAAATATAGGAAAAGTTTTCATTTCTTAGAAAACCCGATACAAGTTGCGTGAACGTTCCGTTCGTACTTACTCGTATATTGTGTACGTAGTACATTATAACTCAATGTATATTGTGCTTAATTTTTTTGTTTCTGTTCAAAACTGATTCCATTTGTAGGGTTCCATAGCTCAAAATGTCGAAACGGAACCATAATAGGATCACTTTGTTGTCTGTCCTTTTGTCCGTCACTCTGTCAAGGCTTCTTATCTCGGGAACGCGTAAAAGTAATGAGTTGAACCATATATTCAGCGAACTAAAAAAAGAAAAATAAAATAGTTTGTTTATATTCTAATGGCATAATAAATAAATTCGTTTGCCTTCAATTCCATAAAAATACTACTAAAACGTCAAATTGAAATTAAAACAATATACATATTTAGCAAGCTCAAAAAAAGTGTCGTGTAGTATAAGTATAGTAGTTTATAGTAGTATAGTAGTTTGGTTATATCCTAACATATTACGTAATTGGGTATTTGACTACTATCGAAAAATAGATTTCAGACAAATTTTTCTAAATATAGTCGTAAATTGAAGCAAAATTGCGAAAAAATAACCAAAATATATACACAAATATATAAGTTATAAGCTTTTAATTAGCAATATTGGAATGCTTGTAACTAGCCTTGTAGTCAATATAAAATTAATTAGTTTGTCGTTTTTAGAATTCGTTATACCTAGTTTGAAGTATATTTTTGATTTATGAAATAAAAAAAAAATGTCAAATACCTACCCAATTTCATTTGCCTTCAATTACATTAAAAATACATAAACAAAAAAAACCGCATTACTATCTCTATTACTTCAAATACCAAATCTCTCATACTATGTTACCCTGCAGACAAAGTTGAGAGGATCTTAATTCAAAGACACGTTCTCATTCAGTTAATACGTTCAAAGTTTGTAGTACATGGATCTATTTGAAACTTTCATAGAGCAACTACTCTAGAAACTTTACAAATTATAATAAGATGTTTAACCATAAAAGTAGCTTTGTATTGGTATGTTTTTTCACTTATATGAAATACGGTAGATTACTATTTAAAAAAAAATAGTAAAAAAAAAATACGTTTTCGAAAAAACTATGAATACAATGAAACAAAATGTCGTGAACGTCACTTCTAGCTTTTTTGCCAAAATGCAATTTTTTTTTTGACACCTCAGTTCCGTCCTTACCTTTGCTGGAGCTGCGACTATGGTAAATACTTAAAATTCAATGTTAATATTTTTATTTCCATAATAAATAACTGAAAATGGATCAAATACTCCTTTAAAAGTGTGATATAAGAAAAGAAATAGGTCACTTCAATATTTCAAAATACAGTCAAAGTTTCAAATATCAAAAGAAACGAAAAATGCACAAGTTATGGTAGTTTTTCAACTGAAATAAGCTAAGAATTTCAAGTTTAAAGGAGCTACGGTATTAGTTGCATTAAGAATATTTCATCGGACTTATAATGTAGACTCCAACTTAGTTGGTAACTTGCGCCTATCGCACTCTTCGATAAATCTAGGGCTATCTAACAACGAAAACATTTTTAAAATCGGATGAGTAGTTTTTGAGATGGACGCGTTCCAAACTGTTCTATTTATTGGTCGAATGGAAATTGGCCTTGAGTCAGACCTTGCTTGAACCTTACAAAGGTACCTGCATAAAATAAGTTTAACAACATTGAGAGCTTACTTATGTGTCATGTCAAATTTACATCGATATCACACGCTCGAACCTTTTAATTACAATCAAAGCATTTAACACTCACAAAACGACAAGAAGTATTAAATTCATTAAAACACAAAGACATAATCGCTATAATTCGTTTCAAGATATGCAATGGGCACCAAAACTTTAGTTTTAATCTCGTCATAAATAACAAGACCTCTTTCCGGTTGCCACTTAAAATTAAATTCCGAATAATTTACTCGAAAGATATGAGCGAAGAGATCACAAATCGAAGACCGCATCTGTCAATTACTGTGCCCGCTTTAAACGTAAAAAAAAAACAAAAGTAAAATGGCGGCCGCCGCCGTCCCGCCAAAACAAAATGGACGAGTGTGGTAGCGTTCGAACGTCAATAAGCTGCAGTTTTTTATTTTTATTTTTGGACCCTATTCATGTTTGGCTGTTTCGACGAGTTACAGTCTGAACTAATAAGTGTTGAAAAAATTGTTTTCAATTGATAGTTATATGTTTGTGAGACGCGCGAATAAATAATTATGTTGTACTGTATTAATGTGTTTACAGGAGAATTTGAAATTCAAATACGGAGGATCAATGCCAAACTTCGCTAGCAATATAATGCCTGCCTATAAACGTCTCACAGCTAGGCACAGGCCTCGTCTTATATAGAGAAGGACCATTGATCACCAACCTTCCTCATCACGGGTGGGTGATTTCAAATTCCATCTTCTCGAATCCAGGTTTTCTCACGAGGCTTTCGATGAGGACGATAAAGTAACTCAGAAAGAAGTCATATATATTTGCAAAGATCACATTGGTACTAGTATGTAGTGGTTTTGATCTTGCAATCTCCACAGAAATTCTGTCCTTGAACCGGTGGGCCACCACGGCATGCAAGCAATGATAAACATGCAATATTTTAAGAAGAACTTTGATTGATTGCACATGATTATAACTTGAAAAAAAAAGTACCCATTTTATCTAATAATAATGACGTTTCGATTAATTTTACTGATGAGTAGACTCGAGTGGAATAAGCCAAAATAGTTTTGTTTTTTACCTGACTGCAAATGAAGGTTAGGTTTTTCGACTTTATGTATTTTGAGACCCAAATCACCAAGGTGACTTAATTCAATACTATTGGGAGCAAGCTTGGTATTAATTTCGCATAATGACCAGTGTCTCATGATAATTATAAAGGCACTAACGAAATACGACATTGAAAAGGTCATGATGATAATAAAAACAATTTTTTACACCAAAAACCTGTCACCATTAAAAACAGTTGACTGCGTCCTAATTATTCCATTCCCCGATTGCAATTAAGCGATCCCAATCAAATTCCAATCAAATCAGTCCCAAAATACAGACCAAGGTAACGAACATGTTAATATTAAAAAACAACTTATTTTACCTTAAAGAATATTAAACATTGATATTGTATTCCGATGTTGTAGGTTATTATAGCAAATATTCATTATCATTACAGCCCCGAGCGCTATGTAGCAGGTAATATTGAAATTTAGAAATACTCAAAAACGTCTAATATAGCATCACAAAAATGATGCGTATTCGTTAAGTAATAAAAGGGTTTTTTTTTTGTCAATGACTTTTGACAGTTGACTGCCAAAAGTCTATAGCATACTGATTTTTTTTTATATTTGTAAACTGAATGAAATGAAAACGCCTTTTAGCTGTTTTTAAGCTGCGATTTATCTGAATACCTATTATAGTTTTTTTGTTTCATTGTATGTAGGACAGTCACCTATACCAATAATAATACACAATATATTATTATTAAAATAATACGTCATTATTTTCGCAACATTTATTCCATTTTGTATTTAATTATTATACACTTGGTCAAATCAATACCTTTTTACTCCTATTTCACATACTTATAGATAAACGTTTGTAAAACCACATATTTCAATTCCCCGGTACAATTTCAGGTTATTTGGCTAATTAACCTTTTTTAGACGATAGTTAATATAATTTAGGTTTGTGAATTTGACACTTGTTCAACAGTTTAACTATTTAGGATTGAATTTCAGTTAAACTAAATGGTTTAGTAATTAACCCTATGCAGCGCGTTAATTAATTTCGTGCTTGTATTGTTATGATTATATTACAAATATTTATAGCAATTATCGAATAGTTTGAACTAATATTAATAACTGAATAAGTATCATATCATGCGGCTGGCCCCAATTGGTGGAAAGCAGCTCGTGATAGAAATCATAGTAAAGAGCTAAAAGAGGTATTTGCCAATAGGCACACTGAATTCAAGGGCATAAATCATAACAACATAGAGAAACAAACGATTCAGAATATAGAGCAATTTATTATTATTATTATATATTTTACACATAAACATATATCAATATTATATAATTTGAGCACTTGACTGCATAATAATATAACACTAGCCGCACGCAAACACTTGAAATGGTTGGCTTGATTCTATTGTTGTGATTGTAGGGAGATGCTCCATCTAGACATATATAATTATAATCAAAGCATTCCACCATGCTATCACGCACTGTTCGAAAACAACTCTTAAAATTTTTAATTACGCCAGCTAAATTTTTAATTCCGTACTATTAAATTTGATATTCGTTAAGAATATTCCTTCCAGTTCATTGTCGTCTGCGGGTAGTGTGTTTTTCGTGCTACTCGCTCAATCAATCAGACAAACGACTTTAATACAATAAAGATAATTATTGTTATTTTTATTGTTTAATTATTATTATTTTTATTATTATTTTTAATAAAAGTAATATTGAATAGAGATATAGCCAAGATAGGAGATAGTGACAGCTTTTAAATTAAAATAAAAACAAATTGAAACTAAAACCATTGTTTTTTTCAGCATCATGTTTAATTTAAGAAATCTTATATCTTTAAACGAGCAATTCTTGTATATATATAATCTGAATCTTGGAAACGGCTCCAACGATTTTCATAAAATTTTGTATGCAGGGAGTTTCGGGGGCGTTAAATCGATCTAGCTAGATTTCATTTTCAGAAAATGTCGTTTTATCCGTGTTTTCAGTAATCTTAAATCTTTAAACGTACAATTCTTGTATATACGGCCATCAATACTGTTACAACAAAATAAACAAAATATTACATTTGAATTTGGAATCTGTCATTTTTATATGATTGTTCATTGTGTTTTTTCATTTTGGCGCCAATACATTCTACAATATTTTGCGATATTAAAATAGAGTGGGGTAATAAAGAGGACCGAATCGCTGTGATTGCATTCCACAAAGTAAGTAGGTATGGAGCCAAATGCAATTTTTAAAACTCTCGATACGCTTGGTATTATTAAAATGTTTGTGTTCCGGGCTATTAATAGGTACAATGAGACCTCCTTTGTTTGTGACAGAAAAATATCAGACCGTCCACGTAGTATTCGTACGAAAAAGGTGGTGAAAGCAGTAAGGGAAAGAAGCCTGTCACCTAGAACCATGTCGCGTATTTTAAAAGATGACTTAGGACTTGCAGCCTACAAGAGACGTACTGGTCATTTCTTTACTGATAGTAAAATCGAAACAACTACTGAAGCGGTACTCAAAAGGACAGACACATTTTTGACACAGGCACAGAAAAAATTTGTTTACGGATGAGATTTTTTTTGCAATTAAACAACTTTTTACCAAACAAAATGGCCGTATTTATGCTCACAGCTCTAAGAATGTTTCCCAATTTGTTGACAAAGTGCAACGTGGGCATTATGAAACTTTAGTGATGGTTTGGTGGGCTATTAGCTATGAAGGGGTGACTGAGCCATACTTTTGTGAGAAAGGTATCAAAACATCGGCACAAGGGTATCAAGATATCATTCTTGAGAAGGTAGTGAAACCCCTTAACAACACCATGTTCAATAACCAAGAATGGTCTTTCTAGCAAGACTCGGCGCCGGGTCATAAAGCTCGGTCTACGCAGTCTTGGTTGGAAACGAACGTTTCGGACTTCATCAGAGTTGAAGACTGACGTCGTCTAGACCCGATCTTAATCCTCTGGATTATGATTTACGGTCAGTTACGGTACGGCTTGCTCTAAACGCCATGATAATTTAGAGTCCCTAAAACAATCCATACGATTGGTAGTGAAGAATTTTCTCATGGAAAGAGTGCGTGCTGTTATTGATAACTGGCCTCAATATTCAAAGGACACAGAACTATTACAGGACTTCGAATACAAGCTTTTTATATTTTAAATTGTTTTACATTTATATATTAAACTAACACCCTGTAAAAGTAGTAAATCGATCTACGATTCATTTTCAGAAAATTACGTTTCATCCGAGATAACAAAAAAATTACTCTTCCTGACATGTTGGCGAGTAATAATTTTTTTTTTAAAATTTAATGTTATTTTTTGTGATTGATAAGCTGTAAAAAAATAAGTATTTTTTTCTAATAAAATATTAAACTAAATGCACTCGTTATTTTTTAATAAAATAACCAGTTCATATTTTTATTATTACGTCGGTAAGATCGAAAAATATTTTTCATACTTTCTCATTTCATCAGTATGTACCTAATTCGTATTTAAAATTTCTAAAAACACACTACCAAAAAAACCGAGCAAAGCTCGGTGATCCAGGTACTTTATTATAAAACGCAGTATCCTTTTTCCTGGTTTAGTAGTTTTCTTTCATCAAAATAGTTATTCATTGTTATATCGTTTGTTGCTATGAGACACACTTGATACTCTTCTAAATATTGGCTCTTGTTTGGCTTTACTCATTTTTTTTCATCACTATATAAATCCAATCAATGAAGGGACTGACTGGTGAAAATACTGATTTCGGTGTAACTCCTATCCGTCCGTATGAAGATACTCCTACTATGTTGTCCTCGAACAACAGTGGCCCCCCCGAGTCTCCGCTATAAGGCGATTGGTCCTTGTTTGTGCACTTCGAACTAACGCATATTATAAGCCGTCGATACTCTTCTTTTTTACATGTTTTTATAGCGCCCTCACCCACTTGCAGAGGTTTATATTTTAATTCTTTAGCAGTGCACGTGTAATGCATTCGTCCTCCCCCGACGTAGCTGACAGGCAATCCTATCATCGTTAAGTGATCGACGGCCAGTAACCTCCCGTAGCGCGCCAATGTTAATTCCTCAACGTGCAACAAACAAATGTCATTATATGAAGCAACATCAATTTGTGAAACAGATCTGTAATATCTCGGATGTATAATTATTTGAAGCACTCTGGTCAGTAGTTCGGCTTTTATAGGTGGTATCGAGAAATTGGCGGGCCATACGAAGCTAGTAGTCTCATTTATCCTTTGGAAACAGTGAGCAGCAGTAAGTACCCATTTTGGAGATATTGCGGAGCCTGAACAAGATCTGTAAAAAGACTTATATATTTTTTGTACTAATAAAACAACGAATGGATACTTCCCTTCGGCAACATTTTCGCCGCGTATCACACGCAGATTATTTTCACTAGATTCTGTTTCGCTCATTTTGAAAAAGGAAAATATTATAATGATCCAAAACATTTTGATTACGCGTATGTAGTGCATATTATATTTACTCATGTTGCCAATTGTTCGGAAATCAATTTTCAATACAAAGGATCGTAAATTTTTCATGATATAGTTTTATGATTTTTTATTAAGATAAGTAAATTTTAAGAATCTTTATTATAGAAAAATACTTAATGTTTATCCACTGCAATTGTTTTCAATCATATTGCATTACTAGCTTCTGCCCGCAACTTCGTCTGCGTGGACTTCAGAATTGGGTCCAAAAAGAAATGAAAAATGTGAAAGTAATGAAAGATGGAATACGATTTTCATCCGTATTATAGCTTGCGCTGTAATAGAGAAAAATACCAAATTTATAAGCTGTCTGTCCAGCTTAGCTCGTAAAAAAATTTAAACTTTCCCTCGGTAACTACTTAAGGAATCGGGATAAAAGGTAGCCTATGTTCATTTCCATGTCAAAGGCTAGATGCATGCCAAATTTCATCCAAATCCGTTCAGCCGTTTTTGCGTGATTGAGCAACAAACATCCGAACATCTAACCATCCACACTTTCACATTTATAATATTAGTAGAATTAACCGATTAAACGTTAAGTATTCAAGTATATTCGCAAAAAATTTAAGCAATATTTTAACTTGTAAGTAATAAATTCTTGTGATTGTATTTATTTAATAATTTTTGTATACACAAATAAATGATTTTGTGTGAAAATATTTATTTTACCGTTCAACTTAATATTGTCATTATACACATCAAAATGTATTAATTTTATTCGATCATAATATTGCAATCGACACGCTAAGAAGATAATATTGCTTCACCCCAAAACTTAAAACAATTTTGAACGTTTTCAGTAAAATCCCATAATGTCTGAATTACAACAGTGCCTACAACGTGATCTTAATGTCTGATGAGCCTAAGAGAGATAATAAGATGCTGATATCTTTAGATATGATCTTAATATCAAAATTGGAGACGTTCGTAGAATGCAGAATATGTATTACAGAGCTGTGCTATAGTTAAAGTATTCAATTTGTCTGTCTGTAAACATATGTCAAAGATTACTATAATTCAATTTTTACTAGCAATTATGTACATATTTTTTTATTTACATTCTTCATATTGTCATTCTAATAGTGAAAGAATTCTTGAAATCGATGCAGAAGTATTTGAGTTTATTCGTTTCAAATATACAAAAATCTAAAAATAAATCTTATTATTTTTCTAATCTAAGTGTAGATTGGTTATACATACAATAGCTTACCTAGGTATAGTATTAAACTTCGAGAAGTACCGAAACCGTTGTTAAGTGCCGTACGGTTTGACCCATAATAAATGATGATGGATGAGGATGGGTGACCATTTGTAAACATACCGAGTTCGAGACTCCGTGCCTCGGAAAGCATGTACGATAAGCCGTTGGTCCCGCCTGTCACAGTCGTTAAGTCATTACAATTCTGACAACCAGTCTTACTATGAGATACTGTATTACCCAGCAATGGGTTGTGTAGGTCAGATAGGCAGTCGCTCCATGTAAAAAACGATATTCAACTAAATTCAGTAAGACTAGCAGCCGACACTAAAATTGCTTGGGAAAAGGCTAGGCAGATAATGATGAGATATCAAACTTATAAAGACCAACTTTTATACTCAGAATTAGCCCATCCAAATATTTGATATATGATAACATACCTAACCTAAATTCGTCTGAGAGTTCATTGGGTCGATGACATTATCAAGGTTATTAGGGGTCGAATTTGGGAGAGACTGGCACAGAACCGAGAGAATGTCCCAGCAGTGGGATGGCAAGGGCTGTGGATGATGATTAATAAATAATAAATAAAGATAAAGAAGATAAAGATAAAGATAAAGATAAAGATAAAGATAAAGATCATTTTATTTTATATAATGTGGAAAACATCACATACATTGCTCCGAATCCAAAGTAAGTAGCTAAAGCACTTGTGTTATGGAATCCAGAGATAACGAAGGTACCACAAACACCCAGACCCGAGGCAATGTAGAAAAGTACTTTTCTACATTGACCCGTCCGGGGATCGAACCCGAGACCTCAGAGCTGAAGACACCTTGAAAACCGGTGTGTACGCCACTCGACCACGGAGGTCAATGATTAAATATAAACTGAACCCATTACTCTCATATTTTTTTCTAATCGTGCCTAAAGAAGTATATCTTCAAAAATCGATTTGTTTTTATTTTTAATACAAACCTTGTCCTGACAATAAAGAACTCTAAACAAAAGAAATCATCCAATTTAGAGCCGTTCAGAAGTTCTGCATTTAGAAACACATTTCGCGATTCATTTTTATTTATTCTAACTACACTTTTCCATGTGTCCTTATATTCCCTTCCTCTTTACTTAAATATAACACGTTTTCCAGACTAAAATAGCAAATGCAGATACAGAACATTTTAATTAAACGAAATTGCAAGAGAAGTCTGGAGTGAAAGTAGTCACGTAACATATTCAGATGTTCATATGCAGTCTAATCGGGGCTTTGACTTTGTACAACATTGCAGACGGTACGGTTATTATTTTTTTTACAGTTTCAGATTGGTTTTTTAAAATATGGATCATATCGCCAACGGTGACTTTCTATTTTTGAAAGAATACGTTTTTTTAAATTGTTTTTGTTGAAGCGGAGTTTCAATTGTTTTTCGTTCGATCGAGCTTCGGTGTATGTTTGAGATCACAATTTGTTTGCACGATTGAGGCTGTTCGTGGAATTAAACTCTTTTTTAATAAATCCGATTGTCTGTGCATTTCGATGGTACCTAGTTTGTCTTTTGTTTAATCAATATTATAGTTTTAAAATTCAAATAGGAAAGAAGAAAGCCCAGGGAATATTGACACTGGCAGCTTTTTTAGTCCGGTACCATGTGGATAGATCACAAGTTTCAAGGGAACAGTTAGTTAATAATAAATATCAATGCAAAATACATGGCAACAGTATAAACAAGACATATGTTTTTTTTCCCAATATTTTCTTACCCATTTCATATCAGTCCCAATTAGCTAATACACTTGGAATATTCAATTATTCGATATTTGCAATTTAGCAAGCAAATACAAACTATCAGTTAGCTGGCTCCGATAAAAGAATAAAACTTTTTGTTGGCTTTCATGCAAATTGGTGCTTTTAATCGTTTTGTAAAATATGGCGGCGAACGCGAAAATAAAGTTAATTCGACATGTGATCATTTTCTTGTTAGGTCTGGATGGTTTTATGCGATATAGTATTATCGATACAATATGGAGGATCAGACGCGTGGCTAAGAATAAAAACATACTATTTGACCGATGGTAAAGGTTGCTGCGGTGGGTCTGTAGATGGGTGACCATTTGTAAATATACTGAGACCCCCGTGCCTTGGAAAGCAATTTAGGCCGTTGTGATCTTTGTCAGTCGTTAAGGCCCAGTTTTTAGATCCCGAGTTAACTCAACCAATGGTTAAATATTACTAATGGTTTCAAAATGAGTTTTTCATCAATTTTTAGTCTATCAAATGGTCGAATAAGTTGAAGAGTTAACAATTTAACCATTTGTTAGGATAAAATTTGGTGAATAAACGCTTTTTAATCTATATAAATAAAAATGAATCGCTGAAATCGTGCATATCTTTTGAACGACTACTCCAAATTAGATAAAACTTTTTTATGTGTTTTCGGTGGATAATCCACAGAAAAACAAAAAAGTTTTATAAAACAAATTCCTTTTCTGGTTGTAATATACTAAAAAATAACTTTTTCTTTCATAATAAAGGTCGGTCAGTAATATCTCTTTTGCATTATTATCTTTGGCTTGTTTCACCGACATACATGAAATATAATTTTCAATGTAATTATCGTTCTCCAAGGTACAACATACCTTTGAAACTTTGCCTAGTTTGTCAGGTAAACTTTAGTTTCGTCAAGTTACAGTTTCCAATACACAAAGCCTCGTTTGAGTTAGTTCAATCGCCTTTTGATCGGTTTGCGACATCTGACTTTCACAGTTCATGTTCTATTTCCGTCTAATTATCGGATTTGGGTATGCACGTATTTCTGTCCTTACTCTAACATAGCTTAATTTGTTAAGTATGGTTTCAAATGCCTTAAGAATAATACGATCTTAATTTACAAAATCTTTATTAAAGAATTTTGGGATGACTAATAATTTTCGATCCTCAATCTCAGAGATTTTCGGTGATCTTTACCTGAATCATTTGACTGTTCATTCAGTAAAGTATAAGAAACTAAAATTACTAACTTGATCGTAATTTCAAACAGTTTAAAAGCTATTATTAGCTCACTTCGGTGTAATTCTGGGCCAGCCGTGGGTAAGCGGTAGTTGCAGCCATGAGTACAACATTTTTAAAGTCCTGACTATGACGCACCCAAAAAATATCCAATTTAGTGCACAGCATAATCCCAATTCTGAGCTCCCCTTTGGGAGAACGTAATATGTTCTGTATACATCATATATTATGATGTATACAGGACTCTTTTTTAAAAGGAGTTCGTACATTCACCGAGGGAAACAGGTGCATAAACAACAATAAACAACTTGCTCCAAGGAAGTCAAAATCTTAAAATTGAAAATCATATTTTCATACAAACATAAGACACGTGACTTGTCTCTTTGTATGAAAAGTTCATTTTCCATTTTAAGATTTCGACCCCAGTTCCTTGGGGAAAGTTGTTTAGTTTTATACACCTGATTATCTCGTTGAATATACCTACGCACTCCTTTAAAAATAATCCTGTATACATATCGAAATAGTTCACTCATAAATCAATATTCGCAGTCAGATAATAGTCGCCAATCGTAATTGTGTGGAAGGAAATCACAAGTGAAATGTATGGGAAGTGATTGAATTGACATTGACCGATGATGCCTATGTCACGATGAGTATTTTCCTGTTGGCTGTTTATATAAAAGACTTGTTGTCTTTTCTACATTCGGGGTATTTTATCTCTTTTACAAAGGAATGGCACAGTTCAATTATGTTAATATGTGCATATCTGGGTATAACTAAAATTACTTTTTAAACGGATTCTATCGCGGTTTTTTTATTTATCTTAGTTATCGCTATCTTCCGCGTAAACCTCAGAAAATATAGGAATAGTTATACATGCTATATGGCTCTCACAATGAAGCTGTCCCTTAAAATTAATTTTCAAGTCTTAAAATTAACGGTCCTTTGGAATGTATACGATTTTTGTTTACAGTCGAATGGCCCGCGATCCCTTCACTTTGGGCCGTTCAGATTAAATACCTGTCATGTTAATAAAATAGATTTTAAAATGATTTATGTATTTATAGTTAGATAACAGTATCAAAATTTCTCACAATTTAACTAGGAATAAAATAATTATGGATATTGCTTAATTTTTGAAGCGGCGGTAGCCTAATGGCTAGGGCGTCGGATTTGCGATCATGTGGTTGCTGGTTCGAATCTCACCCATTACACTACCGACGTGAACCCACTCGTAACACAAGCATCTTAGCTTAGCACGAGGGGTTAACGAGATTACTAGTAATGTGCGACCCACATTGCTAGTAAGCTGTTTAAAAAAAAATTTTTACGTCATTTTCTTCAAACAAACATAGAAATTGAATTGGTAACCGAAAATCTATAAATTTTCCAAATATAAACAACAGTACACGTAAAACAGAATATAATTACGTTGTAATAACACTGCCATTAAAACTTTCCGTATCATAGAAAAAGTCAGCCATGTTTTAAAAATAATATCCAAACGATTTTGTTACAAGCGCCTGGAGACAACATCCTCAAACTTTCTTTGTTGTCATTAAAATTAATAACTTTGAACAAGTATTTTAGTAGTTGTACTTGTTCACAAAGTCTCAAACATATAATAAATAAGTCACGGATGGGGTGGACCTAGAGAAGAGCCTTGCGGAACTCCAGTTTTAAAGAACGCATATTTTTATGTGCACGTAACTGATAATAATTATGTTTTAGTTTCATTATAACAATAACGAAATATTGAAAGAAAGAAAGTAGGTATCTACCAACAAAATCAAAGAATACATTTCAGTAAATTAAAGTTTCACCAACAATATTTTATGAAAACGTAATGAAATGCACTCGTAGGCCTCTGACAAGTCAGAAATGCCACCCCATGTATTATACGAACCTTCGGTGTAATCAAAGATAAAATCTTATGCTAAATTCCAACGTCGAATGCCGATTATATTGAACCCGGATTATATCTTGTGTGACATCAGAATTTTATATAGAATAATATTTTAAAATAATTTCATCCAGAAGAAATACATCTGTGAGTTTTAGCAACAGATAGTCCTAGAATTGAAGACAGGCCTGGTCTAGTGATTAGTAACCCTGACTGCTAAGCCGGAGGTCCTGGGTTCGATTGCCACCCAGAAAAAATCTTTGTGTGCAGAGCACGATCATTTGTTCTGTGTCTGGGTGTTATTTATCCATAATAAGTATATATTTAGAAATATATAAGTATGTTTATCAGTTGTCTGGTCACCATAGTACAGGCTCTGCCTAATTTGGGATTAGATGGCCGTTTGTAAGCTGTCCCAAGATATTAATTATAAAATCAATGATTAGATAAGATTGTGTCCTAATCCTTTTAGAAGACTCCTTTCCTAATTATATAACGACAAGATAACCAAAAACTTGAGAAACACGAATTTGAGAGTATAACTATTATAATATCTTTAAGAAAAAATCGACCTCACCTTGCCAATCTCTTTCAAGCTCATAAGAACCCTTTAAATATTCTAGAAATTGTGTAAATATTTCGAAAACTCATTCAGTTATACGGTAATACATCAACTCGTCCGCATCGATACCGGTATGCAAACACAGCCCAGTGAATTGCCGAACATCGCCCATAAATCTCGCATTATTACTAAAGTGCACATTTTAAATCTTTTTTGCAACAGGCAAGTTTATAACTCAATTTTCGTGTTATTTGCGTAATTTTAAGGTCAGGATGACTTAATTTATGAGAATCGTAAGAATAAATACAGTGTCATTTATTAAATCCGTTTTTGGTTCATTTATTGGTTTTAACTCGTTTGTTTCTTTTTCAAGTGTTTTGTGTTTGTTGGTTTATAAACAAAGGAAAACCTTTCTCAACCACGGGTTCTCTTTTTCGATCATTTTTAGACATCTATGAAACTTTAATGTTTCAATGTTCAAGGTCGACCTATCATAATTTTTTTTTTGTTTTACATGTTTTAAAACAAATGATAGTATCAATATTTGGGTTCTAATTAAGTTATATAATAAATACTAATCTATGCTAAAAATAAAGAGGAAAGATTTGTTTTTGTAGTTTGTAACAAAGCACGGAGAACGGAGGTGGTCTATAGTCGAGTGGCGTTTACACCGGTTTTCAAGGTGTCGCCAGTTCTGAGGTCCCGGGTTCGATCCCCGGACGTGTCAATGTAAAAAAACATTTTTCTACATTGTCTCGGGTCTGGGTGTTTGTGGTACCTTCGTTGTTTCTGATTCCATAACACAAGTATGTGATGTTGTCCACATTTATTTATTTTTTTATTATTATTTATTTATTTACGAAATGATTGAATCCAAAACTTTAACGGTTAACTGACTGCATTGAACTCAAGCGAAGAACTTAAAATGGTATTAGAATGTCGGTCAGTTTTAATAAATATACGTAAATAGCTTGTATTTACGTATTACATAATATTGCCGCCATCTTGCTTCTAAAACGTCAACGTTCCCGCCAGCCGTAATTTTAATTTAGATTTCATTGTCTATGGCTTGAAGCCGTTTCTAGAAATGAGGTCGGTTTCTTTTTAATATTATATTTTTTAATTGCCAAGACTTTATGGTCGACCTGATTGCGATTTCATTATCGTCGTAATGGGTATAGACTTATAAAGTTATTTTGGTATTTATGATTGCTATGAAAACATAATTTAAATGATGGCACAATTGGCAAAGCTATTAAATCTTTTACTGGATGAGCAAACAGTTTATTATGAAACATTTAATAATAAAACAACAAGGGTTGCTATATTTGTCGTCGTTTCTGTATATCTGTGTCTGACTGTGCTGTCGTAACTCCAAAACAGATGGACCGATATTGATGCAGTTTTGATCTAAAGCTGTCGTGATCTAGATGGTTTTTAGCAATAATTTATGAAGACGTAGTTTCTATGTAAAATGTATAGTACGAAGCGAACTACTACGGCTTCGCACGGGTACAGTAACTTGTAAAATCATGCTGTTAACTTTGAAAATGTCAAATTTCCAAACAATCGCTAATCCTCTTTTTCACCATCTGCATGCTGGCTTCATAAAATGCGCTTATTGCCAAAACTTCAAGTTTTAAATTATCTTCACAAGTAATTTTATATGTATCTTCTAATAGCAATCTAGCATTTTCCCAAGCTCTGTTGGGTTGGCTTCCAGTCTTACCGGATTTAGCTGAATACCGTATTTTACATGGAGCGACTGCCTTTCTGACCTCTACAAACCATTTTACTGGGTAATACAGTATTCCATAATAAGATGGTTGATGGTTATGGTGGTGTTATTTATGATGTTTTTTTTTTAATTATGTTGTGAACGCAGATTATTAAGTTTACATAATTATCAGATTTTAGTATATAATGCTCCATCTTTTCCTAAGTAAAAGTTGTACCTGAGCGTAACGACGCGCGACATTTCCAGTCACTGTATCTTTGTAATGTATATTTTAACGAGACAATTGAAAACATACGTGTCAAATATTTTTTCCTAATATAGGTATATCTGACGGAAATCAGGAAAATAATAGTCGTAAGAAAATAATTACGTAGTAATCTCTATTGTGCAATTATTGCTGTAAAATTGCATTTTTTTATAATACAAATTAGGACTTGCATAAAAAAAAATATTTTTATTGTGGAATTTTTGCTGTCAAATTACCAATTTGTATGATGGGAATTAGCGCTATAATAGCAATAATTGTGCAAATTTTGCCGTCGCTTTGCGTTAGATTGATACGTAGATAATAATCTGACGCAACATAAATCACTAAAAAAATAACCTATTTATGTCAAATAAAATTTTAATTAACACTAGAATAAGTTTTATTTGTCTGATTTCAATGTGGTAGTAAAATATAGTAAGGTTAATAATATCGTCATTAAAAATACCGACTCAAGTCATAAAATAGTCATCAGTATGAATTCAGTTCACTAGCAAATTATTGTCTTTGGAAAGATATAGGGTGCTATTTATAATTATGGTTATGAAATACGACTTATATAAAAATACCAGCTGTTTCTCGCGAGTCCGCCCGTGGTACAAATTTTTTTAGTAAGTATGTAGCTTTTTAATGAAGAAAGAATTTTTTAAATCGGCACAGTAGTTTTTGAGTTTATTCATTACAAACAGACATAGACAAAAATACAAATCTTTCCTCTTTATAATAATAATGTAGATCAATTTTAAATGTTATGTACCTCCGACCTAATTGTTACTATTAATAATATTTACTAGTAATAGATAATAGAAAAATGTTTTTTTTTCTAAACGCTTAGCAGAACTTTAAGGATTTCTTTTAAAGTTTACTTTCCTGTGGGTCTCACATTACGAGTATTCTTGTTAACCCCTCGTGGTAAGCTAAATACATGCTTGTGTTACGCATGGGTTCACGTCGGTAGTGCAATGGGTGGGATTCAAAGTAGCGAACTAGCGACCAAATGATCGCAAGTCCGATGCCCTAGCAATTGGGCTACCGCCGCTTCAAAATCAAGATAAAAACCATTTTAATCATCAGCTTCCAAACAAAAACATTGCGTCGACATTAATCAATGCGTTTTGGAGTTACAAAGCATAAGAAAAAAAAAGTCAAACATATAATTTTTAAGGTTTTTTTCCGTTCCTGTAGTGAATTATGATGTGAACTTTTTAAGTCATGAGAAAACCTTTTTGAACCAAAATGTATGAAGCGTAAAATTACTAATGTAAACTTTTACTAAGAATTATCCATGCAAGTGTCGAATAAGGTATACCTTTATCAAAAAAATGTTACCATACTTATTTTCTTGGGCCCAGGGTTTTTTAAAACATTGTTTCTTTGTATTACTATGTAAAACATATTTAAGTTGAAACCAGACTTTAGCATTGTTATGTTCCTTTGCTAATCTTGGAAACTGCTGTACCCTTAACAATGTTTTCTTTGTGAATTGTGTGTATTTGTTGGCGACGACCTCCGTGGCCGAGTGGCGGATACACCGGTTTTCAAGGTAGCTCTGAGGTCCCGGTTTCGATCCCCGGACGGATCAATGAAGAAAAAGACACATTTCTACACTGTCTCGGGTGTGGGTGGGTGTTTGTGGTACTTCCGTTATCTCTGACACAAGTGCTTTAGCTACTTACTATGGATTCGTAGCAATGTATGTGATGTTGTCCACATTTATTTATTTGATCTACATATATGTACCTACTTACCTACCAATATTTTAAAGTTGATGAGTTTAAAGTTCTCGAGAACTACTGGCCCAATTCGAAACATTATTTCCGTGTTATATAGGACTATAAAGATAAAATTATTTCTAAAATTAAAAAATCGATTACATAAAATTTTCGTGTCACGTTGTTTGTTACCAAACTCCTCCGAAACGGCTGGACCGATGTGTATGAAATTTTGTGTGCATATCGATTAGGTCTGCGAATCGGTCAACATCTATTTTTCATACCCCTAAATGTATTTTTTTAATATGACAGACAAAGTTTGCCGGGTCAGCTAATATTAATATGAAAGTTTGATCAACCGCATACGTCTACCTATTTTCAGCATCATTTCTCATCGCGGGAAATCTATAAACGCAAGAATTCAGGTTAGATATTATCAGTAGGATGGCGTAAAACATTTCTATTGGATGATAAAGATGTCGCCCTGGCATATTTACGATGGTTACGTGAATTAGATTTATGGTTGTACCTTTATTTCTTTCTTGTTTTGTTTGAAGAATAATTTTGTTGGTAGATATACATATAATAAATAAATAATAAATAAAATAAAAAGCCTTATATTTCTTGCTTTCCTTAGCAAAATTCGATTAACATTGTGCATGCAAAATTATTCAGAATAAAAAGAAACAGTAAAATTAATGTAATTAAATCCTAGTTTTTTTTTATCAAATAATTATTATAGATCATAGTATAGTTTAATCTATTTCATTTTAAGAAATAATATCGTTAGCAAGAACCCTCTCGATGAAAGGTAAAGGCCTCCTCCAGAGATGACCAGGACAGAGGACTGAGAAGAAGAGGAAGACCAAATGCACGCTGGGCAGACGACATTATAAAAGTAGCAGGTATTCAATGGGCACGAGTGGCAGAGAATAGAGAGATATACAACATGTAACAAAACCCCTGTCAGATCCAATAAAAGCGTATTCGTGTTACAGTTCATGAACCGTCTCGCATATGCGGCATCTTTGACACAAAGCTGTAGGTAGTGAGTACGTAAACTTTGACGAGCGGTCAGTGTTGCTGTTGCCTTGGATCAGTTTTTATTTTGATTTAATTATTTTCACTGGGGCAAATAATCATCTCCAATCCATTTAATGTATATAGTATATGTGTTCGCAGTACGATACCGAATAATACTCTCAGGGATCGGACAGGGTTTTAGTTACATGTTGTATAATAAGACACCTAAATCTTGGAAGGTATTGGGCCGACTATTGAAAAGACAATCAGTTTGAAACCGCCGTTAAGTCTATTGCTGTCTCCGTCACTTTACAGTGTAAACTAGAGACAGACATTTAAGGACATCTTAAAGTTAATTAACGTTTCAGTATTCGGAGGTAAGGTACGTATTTTTTCCCTTATCAAAACAAGACAAATTTACAATCATAAAGCGTTTTAAGTGGGGGCTTGTAACGTCACAAAGGCAACGTCAGCAAAAATTGTAGGACAGACTGACGTGAACCGAATTTCTCAATTCATTATTGGTTTCTTCTTCTGCCTAGCCTTTTCCCAAGGGTGGGGTCGGCTTCCAGTCTTACCGGATTTAGCTGAATACCGTATTTTACATGGAGCGACTGCCTATCTGACCTCCACAACCCATTGCTAGGTAATACAGTATTCCATAGTAAGACTGGTTGTCAGAATTGTAATGACTTAACGACTATCAAAGATCACTGTATGCCAGCCGGGACCAACGGCTTAACGTGCTTTCCGAGGCACGGAGGGGTCTCGATATGTTTACAAATGGTCACCCATCCACGGACCAACCGCGGCGGGCGCGGCTTAACCTTTATTATCGGTCAAACCGTACAGCTTACACTAAGCCACGAGCCCCTCAATTCATTATTGGTTTATGAGTCGAAAAAAAAAACATACGTGCCTAATATATTACATCTATATTTGTGGTAGTTTAGAATAACTAAATCAGTATGGTAAAAAGCTTAAGAAGTTATTTCATATTCCTGAGACAAAATCCCAAGAGCCCTGACATTTTTCGAAAATACAACAATGGCCTCAAATACTCCAACACATTTTAGAAGCATAACAAAATCTTAAACTTACTCTCCGTAAGAAATCAAAGCCCGAAACTCTGTTACTTAAATATTATAACTGCAAATTCAATTCACGTTTCAAATCTGAATTGCACTTACCCTTTTTACAAAGGTCTGAGCTAACTGGATGCTGAAGGAAGATATAACGCTCGCTAATTCGAGTGGTCACTGTGCCCACAATGAGATCGTATAATCATCTCATACATTATTATATCTCTGTCAGAATAGAGAATAACGGCAGAAGTATGACTTTTGTTAATCTCCAATATTATTGTTAAATTTTGTTTTTTAGTTGAACTCTCTAACCAAGGACTACTGGGGTCTTCTTCAATAAGTCCTAGCAGTCGAAGCGGCGGTAGCCTAATGGCTAGGGCGTCGGACTTGCGATCATATGGTTGCGGGTTCGAATCCCACCCATTACACTACCGACGTGATCCCACTCGTAACACAAGCATCTTAGCTTAGCACGAGGGGTTAACGAGATTACTAGTAATGCGCGACCAACATTGCTAGTAAAAATTAAAAAAAAAAGTTTTCGTGCCTTTACGTGTAGGGTTAAGAGATGCGTTATTTCTTTCGAGTAAGGCCCAGTTTTTTGATCCCTTGTTAACTCAACCAATGGTTAAGCTAAAACCGTAATTTGTTTATTACATCATTTAGTAAAAATATTTTAAATAATTTTAAACTTAGGTTTGTACGGAACCCTCGGTGCGCGAGTCCGACTCGCACTTGGCCGGTTTTTTAATTCAAAGAATTATAGGTTTCGGTGTTGTAAAACACTAATACACGACAGGCTACGTTTGTTCTTGTAAAATTCTTGTCCCTTTAGAAAGAAATATATCGATTTGAGCAAGACTGTGTCAACAGGTGGCAAGCACGCCTTGAATAGCTCTTGCAGCTCAACCTTTTTCGAGGGAGCTGCACAACCCGACACACAAAAATTCCTGAACCCTGGCAAATGCTGAGTGACGACCGTTTTTTCAAATGTGACGCGTCCTTTATGTCTTTTTTCTATTCAAGTTGCAGTTTTTTTACGCTCATAAACGTATATTCCTTTTTTTTTGTCTTATTTTTTTTAAAACGACTCCCGCAGTAAGGAATTTAATCCTTGTGTCGCGGGGGTTACACAAACATTTAAATCACATGCACAAAGAACACCCAGACTTGGAACAAGCATTTGTGGATCACACAAATACTTGTCCCATGCGGGGATCGAACCCGCAGCACGTCGCGAACAGTGGTAATTGGCGTGGTGACCTATACCACTCGGCAATCCGTGCAGTCAAAAAAGTTACGAAAAATGTGCCTTCTGATCCCAATTTTTTATGGTCTGGCCACACTTTACGAAACAGCCATACATCTTACTAATTGACGTTATCTCAGCTCACAGGACATTTTCGTTTTTCTTTATTTTTTCCTCAACGCACGTGTCGCCGTGCAAATACAACTGTCGGGTGTTTTGTGAACTGTCTACCTTTGTAATTTTTGTTCGATGTTTGTTTTGTAATTAAGGTGTATTTGTGAATGGCGATAGTGTAGTTCTTGTTTTAAGTTTTTTATTTATAAAGGTGTATAGTTGCGAGTTTTAACGAATAGAAGTGTAAAGTATGCATTTTGATAAGGGAGAGACAGATGTTGAAACAATAATTGTTGTTAATATTTTTACGTTTTATAAAAAAGAAGTCGTGGTGGCCTAGCGGTTCAGTGACCGGATTCGCATGCACATGATTGCAGTTTCGAACCCAGGCTAGTACCAATTTGACGTTTTCAAATTTATATTATTATGTACTTTCTTAATCATTCTAAGACATCATTGACAGACGGTGAAGGAAAACATAAAGAGGAAACATGGATTTAAAAAAAAATGGAATCTGAAATCGCCTACCCGCAATAAGCAAGCGTGGTGTTCAATGCTCATTTCTTCTCTATATGGGTACATGCCTGTGCCCAGCAGTTGGACGTTTATTGGCCGGTATTATTATTATATAATTATTATTTACAAAAAAACTACTTAAATAAAATACCCCAACGGTGAATAATAAATCTTATTTCTTCGATGTACCTCCTTATTATTGAACACAACTAGGATGTGGGGACTAGACAATTTGCTAAATTCATAATTATATTAAATGAAAAAGTGCCTAAATTGCAATGCAATTAACCCGAAATTAATCTATAACTGTTACTGGCTATTTAATTAACTAAACTTAAGAAATCACGTATTTTTACTATCAAAGAATACAGTCAATATGTTCAGTTATAAATGTCTAAAACGTCCCTCTAAACTTTCAAAAACAGA
This sequence comes from Plusia festucae, assembly GCA_950381575.1. Lineage (NCBI taxonomy): Eukaryota > Metazoa > Arthropoda > Insecta > Lepidoptera > Noctuidae > Plusia > Plusia festucae. Next base: position 6,120,354 of record OX494455.1, read on the forward strand.
CCTTTTAAAAAAACAACTAATTCCATATATTACAAGTGACATAACACGCCACGCGTTTTATTGTGTTTGTCGGACGTCCGATACAGAACTGTGACGTCACAACTTACTATACTATTGACTTATGTCTACTGACTCGAGACAACCGCGACCACTTTTATTTGTAGCAAATTTTTACAAGTTAAATATAAAAGGCATGTTTTAGTTGTATTTTATTTAAGACTAGTGGAGTCACTCCGGTTTCACACGGTAATACTTTAAACCTAATAAACAAAAAGCTTCCTTTTAAATCACTCTATACATTGGTAGAAATTCCCCATACAAACTTCCAACGCCATATTCCACCCTTGTATGGGGGGATTTCCAAAAGTCCTGGTTAGATATGGATAAACAGGTAATTCACCTGTTTATCCATATCTAACCAGAGTGAGAGAGAGGATATGTACTTAACTATATATACTTACTAGCTTTTGCTCGCAACTTCGCCCGCGTGGGCGTCGGTTCTTCCATCAAATCGGACTAGTAGTTCTTGAGATTAGCGCGATCAAACAAATAAACAATCAAACTCTTCAGCTGTATAATATTAGTATAGGCCATGTAGATAAGACATTATATATGATTACGAAAATCACAGCCCTGTCTTCAATTTACACAAAGGTGGTGAAAATTTTGAAACTAACATATTTTTTTTGTAAATTTATACTTATTTGAGAGGCATATAGATGATTTTGTGATGCGTGACTTTCTGAAATTCTGTGACCATTTCTTGAGATCGGATTGGAGACACTGACTGTGCCTCTTTGGTTTTTTTATCAATGGCTGTTACATAAGATTATGTGAGACTGTTGAGTGGGGAGACCCCTTCACACAAGGTTGGGTCTGGTCATTCTTAACCTTACCATTTGTTACTCACTCTAAACGGGATGTGGATTATGAAAAGTAAAAATCTATACAGGATTATTTTTATGGAGTGAGTATATTCAACGAGGTATGTAATCAGGTGCATATAATTGAATCACTTTCCCCAAGGAACATATTGTGTCGAAATCTTAAAATTGAAAATGAAATTTTCATACTAAGTGACAGGTCACGTGACTTACGTTTGTATGGAAAGTTGATTTTAAATTTTAAGATTTCGACCTAAGGTCTGTTCATCTATACTTGTCACAAATATTAAACAAACCGACGTCAATTACAAATCACGATTTTTCTCAAAAATCACACAATGTATGTTACTACAATTAGTTTACAATTCTGAATAGATCACACAAAGTTTCCCATCACTAATTTTATTGACATTTCTTACATACGCCATATTTGTTTACATGTTTGGACAAGTATAGATGAACAGACTATATGTGTCTCGAGAAAAGTTGTTCATTTTTACAGTTCAGTGCACCTGATTATCTCGAAGAATATACGCACTCCATAAAAAATAATCTTGTATAGTAAAAAGAAAATATGATAAAAATCAGATGTTTACATATTTTTTAATTTTTTGAAAACAAAACTTGACAAAGATAAGGCGCGTCTTAAGTAGGTGAAGAAATAGTAGCCACAAGTGACGTGGAGAGTCCCAACTCCTTAACTTAAATTCGCTGTATCTAAGTAGATATTCGTTATTTCGAAAAAGCAAAAAAGAGGTGTCTAATATTTTTTCACTACAAAAAAAAAACCCGCAATGATAAATAAATATCCACATGTATATTCCCATCACACAAAAATTCGTCATGGGTGGGAATCGAACTCACGAACTCTGGTATAGCAGTGTAGGTCACAAACCACTAGACCAAATACCAATAGGCCAATAAATCATCAAAATTTATTTCGTCTTTCTCTCATCTTCGAATTTACAAGGTAGCGGCCATCTTGTATCAAGTACCACACATGCTTGAGAGTTGGTTGTCAACCCATACTAATTTTGTATCAGAATGCTTTTCAACAAGTTTGCCGACTCAAGTTGTTGTAAAGGTCTTTGATTCGGGAGTTTCATACGAACATGAGTGTTGGTTTTGATATTCCATTCGTGTATGAAGGATTAAATACGATTCTTTACTTCGAGAAGAAAGATTCTGGCGTTGTAGGCCTGATTAATGGATATAAGACTTACTTTCTGGGATTTATTGCGTCCTACTTTTCTGTATGTATGTTGGTAGACTTGGTAGTGATGTCATTTTGGTTGAGGGATTAAATGTGAAACTCAAGGGAAGTTACCTTTTAGGTTGACGTTCCGACTCTATTGTATTCAAAATCGCTTTTCAGAAGCGACTAAACAGCAGGAGAAGTAATGTTTATTTACCTTAATCTGAAAGCGAAATATGCAATTTTATAGCAAATTATTTTAGGTACGTCATCGATATTTTGTGTTGAATGGTACCGAGAACTTATAACAAATATAGGATTATTTTTATTATACCATCTCTGTAACCTGTGTTTACAAAATAAATAAATGAAATGAAAATGAAATGAAATGATAAATACTTAAATAAATACCTTGGGACAATCTCACACACGGCCATCTGATCCCAAACTAGGCAGAGCCTGTACTATGGCAACCATACAACTGATAAACATACTTATATATTTCTAAATACATACATATTATAGATAATAACACCCAGACACAGAACAAATTAATGATCGTGCTCATCACACAAAGATTTGTCCTGGGTGGGAATCGAACCCACAACCTCCGGCTTAGCAGTCAGGGTCACTAACCACTAGATCAACAGGCCCGGATGTTAAAAAACTGCCCTCAAAGTCAAACATTCATTTATAAATGAAAAATTGCATTTAAAACTTTTAAAGTAGACAATTATTAGGTAAAATAGGTACGTAGGCCTTTCTGTTAAATAATCTGATTCCCTGACATGATAGCTTACTAGAGTTGACCAAATTTTTGGCTTTGAGACGTTGTGTAAGATTTTCAAAAGGGTATTTATATTATTATTATTATTTTGACGTCCTTTTGCCTCTACGTTCCCTCAATCCTCAGTAAATAGTGACAAATTTTAAATCCAGCACACTTGATACATTTTTATTCATAAAACCGTGTACGACAAACCACCGTCATTTCCGGTCTCTTGCTCATGTGTATTGTACTTCCGATGGCGTGCCGGATGCCTATGAAAGCCTCCCTACCCGACTTCCGGTAGGCTTTTAGTCATAAACGCTACATACAAAAAGTTTTTGTTTGAAAATAATTACGTTCTACCAAATTTTTTTATTATGTAGCCAAGTTCGGTAAGTTTAAAATGCTTTTACATTTTTGATATATTACTCGCATACGCAGAACAAAAGATCATGCTCATCGCACAAAGATTTGAGTGAGTGTGAATCAAACTTTTGATCTTCGGTTAAGCAGTCAGGGGCACTATTCACTAGACCAACAGGCCAGGGGTCATTTTCTAAGTCGAAACAAAAGATAACGTAACTTATCGCAGATTATATTATATATATACTAGCTGTTGCCCGCGGCTTCGCTCGCGCGTAAAGTATTATACATTGATTGAATCATAACAAAACTTAATACTTTTCTTCAGTCATTGACGTTTCGCGAAAATATTGTTTTTGAAACTTTTTTATGATAAACTCTTTGTTATGTGTTCTTTCTTTAAAAATTATCATAGTGTGCGAGCGTTCCAGAATCAGTGAGTCAGTGAGTCAGTGAGTCAGTGAGTGACGTGGGCTTTTATAATAGAGATATAATATAATATATTATATTTTCTGAAATACTCAGTACATTCCGGAAACTAAGCGGTGTTTACACCCCCGTGCTTCAGAAAGCACGTAAAGCCTTTGGTCCTCGACCTGTTCTCCGTCTCATCAGAATATGGGACTGAAGTAATAGAGAGAACAACTGTGTTCGCGCACATATATACATATGTCTCGCGAAGAATGCTTATCTCGTTGAGAGAAGACACCGTGACCGAAATTCGGTCAGAAGAACTATTAACTTATTTATAAATGCTCTATTACGTATTGCACCCATTGGTTTGGCGGGTTTTATTTTAGCGGATATACTGCCATGCCCCCAGCAGCCGTAATTGTTAGGTGCCCCTATAATTAATAATAATAATTGTTAACCGGAACCCGTACGGGCTATTACAACCCTTATTATAGGTATAGGAAGTAAATATGGTAATAAGTAGCTCGTGAACGGGCATTTTTAGGGTTGCGTACCTGAAAAGGATAAAATAAAATTTAAATCTTTACAAGAAAGTTTATAGGATCACATTCTTGTACGTTTATTTGTTCGTTCGTCCCTCCGTCCGTCTGTCCGTCTATCTGTCCAGACCCTTTATCTCCAGAACGAGTGGAGGTATTAAGTTGAAATTAAAACCTTAAATTTAGTTTTGCAGTCCCTTGAAGCTGTGATAAAATCAAACTTTTATATTTCGACAACCTTGACCTAAAACTATGAAATTAGCCAATAATATACAATGTAAATAATATGCTTCAAGAACAAGAAATTAGTAATCAAATGATAAAAATATAGTCTTTGTACAGAACCCTCAGTCCCCGGTTTTATTTAAAACAATACCACTACATAAAACAACAATGGTTTTTAGAGGTACATTTTTAATTAAGTGGACGCAAATAATGTACCTACGGGCTACGCGGTTGGAAATAATGTACGCCCAATTTTTATTTTCTTTTTTTATAAAGATTACTAGCAATGTGGGTCGCACATTACTAGTAATCTTGTTAACCCCTCGTACTAAGCTAATATGCTTGTGTTACGAGTGGGTTCACGTCGGTAGTGTTAGTAATGGGTGGGATTTGAATCCGCAACCACGTGATCGCAAGTCCGAAGAATTTGATTGGTAGGTACTATTAGGGCCTACTCACACTTATTCTCCGCTTTTCAGCTTTTGTCCATAGAAAATAACGATTTTGTATGGAGAGGTGTACGCATCCATTCAGCTTTCCGCGTCTATTCAGCTTTCGCGGCAAACCAGTATAGAATAAGAATAAATGTGTTTTATCATGCGAATGCTATAGAGGGCGTTCAGCGGTGTTCCGCCGCGTTCAGCGCTGTTCCGCCGCGTTCACCGTCGAACGCGACGGCACAGCTCATTACAACGATGTTTCGCCACTCCTTGTTGACAAGTTGCAATCTGTATTATTCCCGCATTGATATGATTTATTATTGCGTAATCATTATGCACGCAAGGATTAAAGAGTGCAGACGAGTTTTAAAGTAATTATAATTATTTTAATTTGACGAAAAATTATTGATGAAGAGAAACTTATATTGTTAGTGCAAAAAGTGAATGAGTAGCTTACCGTCTTCGCAGCATATTCAGCGCTATACGCAGTAGACAGAAGCGTTTCAGCGGAAATAGCACGCTATGACAGCTTTTATCATTCTTACGACGCCGTACGCGGCTGACAGAAGAACTGTATAAGTGTGAGTAGGCCCTTACAGGGTGATTTTAACTTCGTAGATTAAACTATGTGGGCACCTCGTTGTCGCACAGTTCCTGTGTAGACTCCATTCAGGAAAATAGGGTATACTAAGCATCTCATGAGTCGAACCCTGGTGTTTTTAGATACCTTTGTTACCTTTCGGGAACCTAAAATTGAAATCAAATCAAATCAAAATACTTTTATTTCTAGTAAACGTTAATTAGGCGCTTTAGAAACGTTAACTTTAAAACTAAATGACTGTTGTTGCGCGGTTCCAAAGTGTCATTCCTATGGAGAAGAACCGGCAAGAAACTTCATAGGTTACTCGTCGTAGTTTTGACGACCTCCGTAGTCGAGTGGCGTACACACCGGTTTTCGAGGTGTCGCCAGCTCTGAGCTCCCGGGCGGGTCAAGGTAGAAAAATACTTTTCTACATTGTCTCGGGTCTGGGTGTTTGTGTTACCTTCGTTGTCTCTGATTCTATAACACAAGTGCTTTAGCTACTTACTTTAGATTCGGAGAAATGTACTTATGTGATGTTGTGCACATTTATTTATTTTATTATTTATACTCTTTTAAATAATGAAGGAAGAGCAAAGAAGAAGAATACTAGTGATTGAACATCGAATACTGGAATGTCATTCAGTTAAGCCGCCGTTAAGTGTTAAGTATCATGCTGTCTCTTTCTCTTTAAGGTGTAAAGTTGAGACAGATAGATATTTAAGTACAACTTAAAGTTAATTTTCGTTTCAGAATTCGGGAGAAAGAATTCAAGTGCCTAAACAAGCATTTTCTTTCTTTTTTATCTGCTTTAAAAAAAAAAGCGACGCCCACACTAAGGAATTTAGTCCTTGTGTCGCGGGGGTTTCACAAACATTCAAATCACATGCATAAAGAACACCCAGACTTGGAACAATATCTTGTATCTGTGGATCACACAAATACTTGTCTCATACGGGGATCGAACCCGCAGCACGTCGCGCACAGTGGTCATTAGCGTGGTGACCTATACCACTTGGCTATCCGTGCAGTCAGTACTATCTGCTACTAACTTAACATATATTTTGTAACTTCAAGCTTGAATCCCCTAAAGGATGTAAGCAGTGTTCACATTAGGTCTGGCAACACTCCAAGTCACATCTAATAATATTGGGTGCCATATTCACAATTTGATCACGTCCTTTACTATATTCGAAAAGAATTGGGTTCAGTTTTTAATGCTGGAAACATTTTCTTCGTCTTCGTCTGTTACATTGCTTATGGCCATATATAATACCGGCCTGTAAACGTCCGACTGCTGGACACAGGCCTCTTCCCCTATAAAGAAGGGATGAGCATTGATCACCACGCTTGCTCATTGCGGGTTGGCGATTTCAGATTCCAATACTTTGAAATCCAGGTTTCCTCACGATGTTTTCCTTCACCGTTTTGTCAATGATGTCTTAGAATGATTAAGAAAGTACATATAACTTTGAAAAAGTCACATTGGTACTTGCCTGGGTTCGAACCTTCAACCAAGTGCATGCCAATCCGGTCATTGAATTATGGCCATATACTGAAAAAAAAACGTCAATCAGTTTCATGCCGCCGTTAAGTCTTATTTTGTAGCAATGTTTTCGTTACTTTCTATATTATTTTTAATTTTATATTATTTAGTTAAAATTAAACGAAAAAGAACAAAAAGACCTTAAATACCGACCTATCAATATCTCACTGCGGGACACAGGCCTCTTCTCACAAAGAGAAAGAACGAGCATTGATCACCACGCTGGCTCACTGCGGGTTAGCGATCATTTCAGACTCAAATTTTTGGAATCTAAGTTTCTTCACGCTTTTTTTTTCACCGATTGCCAATGATATCTTAGAATAACTAGAGAAAGTATATATAAGTTTGAAAAAGTCACATTGGTAGGTAATTGCCTGTAGTGGGTTCGAACCTCCAACCTTGTCCACGAAAATCCGTTCATTTATCCGCTAGACCACCACGACACTTTACAAAAAGACAATTTCACACTTTTTCTGGACTTTAAGGGCTGATATTTCAATTGCCAGATAAATTTTATTCGAGGAATAAAATTGACGTTTGAAAGTTTTTGTATGAAACCACAGTCAATATTTCAAATTTATTCGTCGAATAAAGTTATCAGACGATGGAAAAATCAGCCCAAGTGAACAGATCATCCTCTATTATATTTGAAATCCTTTATACAAGTCAACAAGCTTTTGTAAAGGCTATTAATGATTAAATAGTACTGTTACCTCAAAAGCTCCTAATTGACGTGCTCCCACTAATTGCAAGGAAAACAATGTAATTGAACCTGAAACTCTCATTCTAAACAGCAAAATAACTAAAACAACAAAATACTTGTAATTTTATCTCAAAAACGTTTCAGTTTAGTTAGGATCCGAAAAATTTTGTAAACTGAATAGCTGACTCGGCAAACGTTGGTATTAGTAATTCCCTTATCACCAAGAGTATAAAAAAATATATTTGTTTTACACTAGGTTCTGCCCGCAACTTCGGCTGCGTGCACTTCAGAATTGGGTCTAAAGCATCGCTAGTTAACAATTTTTAATCTTTCCACGGGATTTGAGAGATCGGTAAATAAAGCAAGATTTACCAAATTTCATAGCTGTCCGCGCTTAGCCCGTACACAATTTTCAATTTTCCCTCGTGAACTACTTAAGGAATCGGGATAAAAGGTAACCTATGTTCTTTTCCATATCAAAGGCTACATGCATTCCATATTTCATCCAAATCCGTTAGGCCGTTTTTGCGTAATTTAGTAACAAACATCCAAACATCAACACATTCATATTTATAATATTATATTAAATGATAATGAAGTAAATGATAATAATATTATAATGAAGATTTCATATTGGGGTTAAAACGGCGGTATCCTAATGGTTAGGGCGTCGGACTTGCGATCATGTGGTTGCCGATTCGTATCCCACACATTTCACTACCGACGTGGGGTAACACAAGCATTTAGATTAACACGAGGGGTTAACAAGATTACTAGTATTGTGAGATCCACATTGCTAAAATCTTAAACAATAACAAAAATACAGTTTTCCTTTCCCGGAAAGTAACTAATCTCCGATCTTTCGCAGTTGTGATCGCATCACTAGCTAACATCGATGTTCGCATAATTTGCCACTAAAACGGTACCAGTTTCGTATCGATACTCGATAAGCACCAATGATGAAGTTCTTTATGGCCGATTTTCTTCGGAAACTGAGTATGAACTTGATAGGAAAATAGTGATTTCCAACGTTCTTATAATTTTCGTATCTGATTGTCGATAGAAGTTGTTTTTTTCCCTTTACTGTTTGTGGGGTAGAAAGCTTTATTGATATAGTTGTTGTCTGTGAGGCAAATAAAAAAAATAGGGTTTGCTTGAAAAAAAAAACAATCTCAAAAATGTGAATTTTCACAAATATTCTGTCTTCTTTTCTTTCGTGTAAAAAAGAAATTTTATACAAAATACATTATTAATTAAGCCTGCCTAAAAGTAAGTATGTTTTTAAGAATTTCTTCCCATTTAGCCATTACTATATTTATTTAATACTGTGTACTACTATAGGTGGACTTAATGCCAGAAGGCATTCTCTCATTTATTATCATTTTGCTTTAGAAACAAAAGCGTTTTTTTTACATTTTCATTCTGAAACTGAAAAAAAAACAATATTTTAAAAGTATTTTATGCTATGGATTCGTATAGCAATTAACCTCTACTATCTGGTAGTCCTCGGTAATCAAACTAGACGTGAATCACCATATTTTTCACAACCAATTTTACCCCATAAATTGTCACAGATCGGCAGCACGCAAGCAAGTAAATTGAACCTACTGCATTGCTGCTGCGTTTAAAATACAATATTTTTTACTCTGTGGCATCTAATAAAGCAAGGGTTACCAAAACTCATCTGCTGTCAATACCGAGCAATATCATTCGTGTTTTACAACGGATATAAATTAAACGGTCGATCATAGATAGCGTTTTATTAAAAACCATTATTATTTGAACTCTCGATGTTCAAATACTTTCGTACGTAAAGGCCCCTTTTACACGATTTGCTCAAGCAGATCGCCTGTGATCAACATCCATAGACTGCTCAATCTGTCGACTGCTCTTGTGGAGTTACCCCTCCGCCCAGGCACTTCATGAAACGTCACGTGAGCTTCCCTTCTTTCTTCTTCCTTTAATTTTGTTTTGTCGACTGCTTCGACCGCTTCGATCGAGTCGAGCAGTCACAATGCTTCAAGAAGTGTGTATATAAAAGTATGTGTGTACATAGTAGCCTATAGTTCACCAAGCGGTCACACCTTAATGCAGTCGGTACCTAATACCTACACCTTTAAACAGCCCGTGTATGTCTAGCCTAAGAGTTCAAGGGTCACTGGTTATGTTTGAATTAACCAGTTTAAGTTTGACTCTGTTTTTAAGCAGTTTTGTTGGAATTAAGGATCTTCATATAACAGTTCTGTTTACATAATGAGTGGTATCTACGTTAGAAAATGATGTATCCGAGTAATGTCGGTTTATCACGATTTCATATTTTATGGTACATTTTAAGTGCATTTCCGAGGTATAGGGAAGAAAATTTTATAGTTCTGATCCTTTAAAATATTTAATGTTGCAATATGAATCAGATTTGATTCGTAATATAAGAAAATGAAATGGAAGGATTTATTATACAAATTTGTATTGGTTTACGATTATTTTATGGCGTTTATTTTATAGGCCCGATATGAATGGATGTTTCGCGCAATAGTAGGTAGCTTTTATGATATGTTAAATTTATATTGTTTCGTGACTATTTTAGTGTGTCATTGCAACTATCTTGATTAAACAAAAGGGCACGAATTAACGCCATAAAATATAGTCAACACCGTGTTATCAAGTAGTTTAATAACCAAAAAGATGTCAATTTTAAGAAATTTGTGTACAATTTGACTGGCCTGCTAGTCTAGTGGTTAGTGACCCTGACTGCAAAGCGGAAGGTTTCGGGTTCGATTCCCACCCAGGACAAATCTTTGTGTGATGAACACGATCATTGGTTCTGAGTCTGGGTGTTATTTATCAATAACATGTATGTATTTAAAATATATAAGTATGTTTATCAGTTGTCTGGTTGCCATAGTACAGGCTCTGCCTAGTTTGGGACCAGATGGACGTGTTAGTTAAAAAAAAAAACAGTCAAACAAACTCTTTGCGAAGAGGCCTATGCCAAGCACTGGGACCTTTATACTATGCTATAAATATATAGATTACTATAATATTTATGCCATACTTCAGCGTGTGGATTACTGGATTCATTATCTACCTTTTTAATAGAACCCTTAATATAAAGATATCGCATAATAAACTGTTTAAGATAACATTGACATTGATATTGATATTGACTGCACGGATAGCCGGGTCAAGACGTATGAGACAAGCACTTGTGTGATCCACAAATGCTCGTTTCAAGTCTGGTTGTTCTTATATGGTTGTTCTTATAGTGATTTGAATGTTAGTGAATCTCCCGCGACACAAAGATTAAATTCCTTAGTGTATATTCAAACGAAAAAAAAAATAGGGAAAGAAAAATAACGTTATCTTCAAAACAAAAGAAGTCTTTCGTTGTTCTCTTTCAAATCAATATTGAAAGACAACAATTGTCAAACAATCGAGTTAGTGTACCCTTTGTTGTTTAAAATAAATGAGAACCAAAACACCTACACGGCTTCATGATACCTCTGAAAAATAATATTCTGATCCTTATTTTCATGCATAAACATGTAAATATACCCAAGCACTTAATTATGAGGTTATCAGGTTTCCTACAAATGCTAAAAAGGAACTAAATCTTAAAATAAAACGTCAAATATCAGACGACTCTATTTTCCTTTATAAAAGAAAGTTGAATAATTCATTTGTTGAATTATTCTTTGCATACAGGAATAATTTGAAAGGAGTGCGGATAGTCAACGAGGTAATCAGGTGCATAAAACTGAACAACTTTCGCCAAGGAACATGGGTCTTTTCGTACAAACATAAGTCACGTGACCTGTCACTTTGTATGAAAAGTTCATTTTCCATTTTATGATTTCGACCTATGTTCCTTGGAGAAAGTTGTTCAGTTTTATGCATCTGTTTACCTTGTTGAATACTCGCAGTCCTTTTAAATTCACCTTGTACATTGGTATAAGTGTCATTTAATATACAAGGTTGTTTGTAAAAAACCCGCAACGTCGCAGGAGTAGATAAGTAACATCATAAACAACAACATTTGTTTTACGACTTTTGATAATTCGTTCGTTTTTTTTTCATACTCAAACGTATCGCTGGATACTGACGCAGTATGTATAATAGTTAAAGTCTGAATTACAATTCTGACAACCAGTCTTACTATGGGATACTGTATAACAGTAAAATGGGTTGTGGAGGTCAGATAGGCAGTCGCTCCATGTAAATACGGTATTCAGTTAATTCCAGTAAGACTGGCAGCCGAGCTTCGAAAGGCTAGATAGAAGAAGGCTGTATAAAAATTGAATGGAAACTTATATTTTTGGTCGTCTTTACATAAGTAAATATTTGCACAATTACTGTAGTTACAAAAGTATTTTTAAATATTCGCGCTCTTTAAAACATAAAAAATTAAAAATGCTTCAGTTGAACATAGCCCTTAACATAAACCTCAACCTTTTTGGAAGTCGTTTAAAAATAATATATTTACAAATATAATTTTGATTTTCTGTTCGCTATGCTATTTATATTTTGACAAAGTTTAAACTGACCACAATTTCACAGATGCTAAACAGAATCAGAAAAAAAACTCGCTAAATATCCTCTAACAATAACTTACAACTATTATTTAAATGTAAATAGCTATAAATATTAAAACTCCTTTCATTTTTATTTAGCCCAACATTTTAGAGACAGCGAAGATCTCAACACCTGCCTGTGAAAAAAGTCATCGCATAAATTAACAGGCAAAACTCGAGCCCGTGATAAGTTTAACATTTGTCAAAGAAAAGGTGCGTATACATGGATAATTTAAATTCCTTAACCCTTAAGGAATTTCGCACGTCCGATAATCGGTTTCATGCACCTGATTACCTCGTGGAATATACGCACTCCTTTAAAGTAATCCTGTTTAGATAGATAGAATATACTTTATTATAAATATAAATATCTTGGGACAATCTCACACACGGTCATCTGATCCCAAACTAGGCAGAGCCTGTACTATGGTAACCAGACAACTGATAAAAATACTTATATATTTCTAAATACATACATATTATAGATAAATAACACCCATACATAGAACAAATGATCGTGCTCATCACTCAAACATTTGTCCTGGGCGGGAATCGAACCCACGACCTCCGGCTTAGCAGTCAGGGTCACTAACCACTAGACCAACAGGCCCGTCATATGTAAGTACACCAATATTTTATACAGCTTAATTACAAGAATTCTATGTCATGCAGTTATTTTTTAAATTCTTGAACAATGATTCCCATTTTTTTTAATTGGGAATGTATACGCGCCTTGGTAAATTCGGACGTCTTTTGTCTTGTATCTTGTATAAACAGATGAAGGCACGAGAGTAAATTGGCATCCTTTAATCCACAATTTTCACTTATTTTTGCATGTCAATGTGCGACAACGTATAATATTATATCAAATATCCAACGTCGAAAATAAAATATTCAAGGAACATGACAATGTTTTTAGTCTGGGTAAAGAAAATATTTTGGAGTCTTTCTCATGAGAAGGAAAGATCATAATTTTACATAGCTTTAAAATTAAGGTCGTTTGTATGAAGTGACAGCACTGAAACGTTTACAGGTACTATTCTAGACAGAGTTAATTGAAATAATTAATAATTAAAATACAAGTTTTATTTTAGATTGTAGTCTATAAGTAGAGAAAACATAACATGACTGCACGGATAGGCGATTGGTAAAGGTCACCTCGCTAATTAATACTGTGTGCGACGTGCTGCGGGTTCGATCCCCGCATGGGACAAGCATATGTGTGATCCACAAATACTTGTTCCAAGTCTGGACGTTCTTTGAACAAAAACTTATATAATTATTCTAAACATGCAAAATGTCAGCAGAATCATATAAAAAATACATGATTTTCTCCTTAAGAAAGATAAAGCGGTGGAATATAATTTACTAATGAACATAATGTCTAGGAATACGCAGTTAAAGATCAGATTGATGACCACATCCAAGTCGTGAAATAACCTTTTTCGAGCAATGGTTTGCTGAAACTATTAAATATATAAAAACCCATACTAACATTATGAATGCGGAAATTTCTAAATGTCTTATGCTTTCACAGCATAACCGCTTAAAAGATTTTGATGAAACTCAGTATGGGGGATCCCAAGAAAGGAAGGCTTCTTTTGCTTTTTTTTGTGGGTGGACCCTCGAGCAAAACGTAGTTAATTATAATCGACAAAAATAACGATCACACAACAACAACATATGCCTAGCTATTTTCCCTAACTATTTTGGGGTCTGCTTCCAGTCTTACCGGATTTAACTGACCACAGTCTTACCGTATTTTACAAGGAGCGACTGCCCATTTGACCTCCACAATACCATATTTCTGGTCAACACAGTGTTAACGCCGTAGAACGAAACGTCGTCAATACCATTGTTTGACAGATAGCTAGTGGCGCCACCATTGACAGATGTTTTTTCTCTTACAACTTTAACTGACTACACGCAACAAGTTTACAAGTTTTCAGAATTTTATTCAAACAGCAATTAGAACCCAGAATTTAGAACAGAACAGATAGTAGCCATGATCTATAAAGCAGGTACACAGTATCCCATACTGGTTGTCAGAATTGTAATGACTTCACAACTACCGAAGACCAAGTCACAAAATTTGACCAAAAAATTTGACTTATTTCTATGTAATTCCATCTTGTACCCATCAGCTTTGGTTTACGAGTTATATTTATAACAGCATCACGTACTACAGCGTCTACTGACAAAGACAGCTCTACATAATTCATGATCACCATCTTAGGAAATAAAGTACCATTCGCACGTACGATATTATCATTCAACATTTGTGAAACATTAATTTAAAATTTTGCTGCGAGTGATATTTTGTCGGATTGAGTGATCCTGGTCTTGATTAGTTGATTAAGTAGAACAAAAAGAGAGAGATTGTCATAGCCGATTTTTTTTCGTTAATTTTACATAATCCCGAAATTTAAAAGCTTACAGCTTTCAGCTGTATATTAGACTCGCTGTGCCTCGTTGTTTCACCCACGTATGGTGTGTACGTTGTGTTCCCACCTCATTCCCAAAAAAAACCTATAATATTCTGTAATTTGGACTGAATGGCCTAAAAATTTAAACCGATAATTTCAGTATTGTAATACTGGCTGTTTTAACATTGGTCATTATGTATAAAAAATGCAGACCTTACAAGCATTAAAAATGGTCACGTCGCTTTACAAACGACACTGCAAATTCAACCTTATAGATATAAAATTTGATTACACACAAGTTTGGGAAAATCTTTTGTTCACCTAAATTCGTTTAATAAACTTTGTTTTTATATCTTTCCTACCTCCATTCTGAGCCGAAGTGGTAACAAAGAAAGTAAGATGGCGTCCAAACGGCTTTCAGTATTCGAATCGCATACAGACGAAATTAATTTACATTTAGAAAAACACTTCCCAGTGGAGGGGGTACTAGCACGTTTGAATACATCCGACGCATTGATCACATATATATAAGTTGTTGGTAAATGTGTCTGTACGTATGTTAGACAGTAAAGAGTTTGAACGTAGACCATTGCTAACGTTGGAAAAATGAGGCATGAATGACGGTATATATATGGTTCATAATGCGGAGACAAAAGACGACCTTGATCGATTATGCATTTGCAATTAAAAACGCGCTAAGTTCAGTAGTCTGACATTGTCTCGGAGTCGATTTCCACTAATCACGAGCCAGCATCTTGCATCTCATTGCTGGAGGATGGCAGATAGAACTGCCCCTGTAGACAACAATCTTCTTCTTAGGATGTCTCTCCGCTACCGGAGTTCGGCTGTTAACTTTACAAACTTCTCTCGGTCTTGGCCATGTGAAAAAGTATTAGGAAGAAAAAAAGACTCAAATCTGCAAGAAAACGTTTATTACTGAAATAAGATAAACGAACTCACGAGTAATCAATAGTATTCTTTTAAAGATGTATATCGCTTATAAAAGGAGGCCAAAATTACTTCATTTTACGTCTTTACCGACCTTTTACGGGTTTTTATCGATACCGACGGGTTTTTCAGTTCCGTACGGATCTGCAATAATCGTTTAAGGGTCTTTATTTTTATGGTTCGCTGATAAATATCTTTTGAGAGCGTTGCTTGCAGACGTTTTGTTTTCAAATATCGGTCCAACTCTTGGAAAATGGATATAATCATTTTAAAACTATTTTGCTGAATTCGAATATGCTGATTTGAAGGAATTACGAATTACATATTATTAAAAGTGTCTAAAGCGTCTGTTTTTAAACCCTTACATGATATGTGATGACACAAGCGACGGAAATATATAATTATCTTGTTTCTTGTTCTGCCACCCGAGAACGCAATGACCAGTGATTAGCAACTATAATTATAGTTGTAACAAGAAACTCGTATACGAAATTTTATGTGTCTCTTTGAAAATTACGAACATCCTTAACTTTCAACCCATGTTTCACCCCCTATATCTTGTAAACTCATAAATTCTTATTTTTACATTAAATTTCATGCTGCTAACTTAAAAGATAAAGGATCCTCATACAACCGTTTACCCCCTTAGGGGTGAAATTTCCAAAAATCCTTAAATTTTTTAAATAGAAGATATTCTGCAATGTGGGTCGCACATTTCTAGTATTTTTTTTAACCCTTCGTGCTAAGCTTAAAATGCTTGTATCTCGAGTGGTTTCATGTCAGGGGTGCGATGGGTGAGTTTCGAACCAGCAATCACATTATCGCAAGACCGATGCTCCAGCTATTAGGCTACCGCTGCTTTGTTGGACTTTGATAGCATATCTTATTCTTTGGTACATTATTACATGAGGCATTTTCTATCATTGCATCATTGCTTTAACTACATACATATTGATCAAACGCCAGTAAAACGTCATTCCACATAACTTTCTGATTGGATTCGAAATTTGAATCAGGCTGTTTACAAAAACGTCATTCAGGTTTGACAGTTTCCAATTTCAAACTAAAATATTCTCAGAATTAATACCGACCGATACGGCTGCGAAATTGCGTTTTTTCTCGTATTTGGGATCTTATATAAAGAGGGGCTCGTGGCTGAGTGTTAGCCGTACGGTTTGACCGATAATAAAGATTAAGCCGCGCTCACCGCGGTTTGTCCGTAGATGGGTGACCATTTGTGTAACATATCGAGAATCCTGCGTGCCTCGGAAAGCACGTTAAGCCGTTGGTCCCGACTATAAAACAGTGATCTTTGACAGTCGTTAAGTCATTACAATTCTGAAAACCAGTCTTACTGTGGAATACAACTGTAACTGTATTACCTAGCAATAGGTTGTGGAAGTCAGATAGGCAGTCGCTCCATGTAAAATAAGGTATTCAGGTAAATCCCGTAAGACTGGAAGCCGACCCCTATATAGCTTGGGAAAAGGTTAGGAAGAATGTGATCTTATATGAAAGTGAGTCAGCATGTAACAGAGAACTAGATTTCAGTAAAAGCTGTGCTATTTCGGGTAAGTTTTTAGATGTTGTTTAGACTCGAATGTTTAACGAAGAAAAAACGGGTTGAAGTTAACCATTTCCTTCGTCAAGTGCGTCGCATTTATTATTGTTTAATTGATGTGTACTGGCGGGAAAGGAAACTTGTTGATGCGATGTTGATTTTTCTTAAGCTTACTAGCAATGTGGGTCACACATAGAGTGGGTTCACGTCGGTAGTGCAATGGGTGGGATTCGAACCCGAACAAATCCGATGCCCTAGACATTAGGCAACCGCCGCTTATTTTTGTTTTTAGATTTAGTTGTTATCATTACCAATTCCTGAGTTGAAACAAAAGAACGCAGCTTTGTCTTTCGGATTAGTACCCCTTCAAACAGCAACTTAATTATTTAAGGATTCAACGGTTTACTCACGCGCATTCTCGGGAACGCCCAGTTGTCGGTGTCGCGAGTCGAACTGATGTTCGACTCGCGACACCGCCGCCGCCGCGTCAGCTCATGATTAAGGACTCCTATTGAGTCTGAAACTAGTCGGGCGTTCCCGAGAATGCGCGTGAGTAAACCGTTGAATCCTTAAATAATTATGAATTCGTCTCACGGAAGTTATAATAATAATATAGCAACTTAATTTCAATGTCACAGAGTCTATTTTCACTTTGTTTTTATTAGTACAAGCAAATTTAAAGAAACAGCTTTTGTTCACGGCTTTGTCCGCCGAATTTCGGTAATCGCGGCAAAAAGTAACTTAAGTATATCCTTCTTCGATAGATGGGCTGTCTAACACTAACATATATTTTTTAATCGGATCACTAGTTTCTGAGATTAGCGCGTTAAAACAAATTAACGAACACAAAATAAACATTAGCAGAGATTTCAGTGAGCCTTTAATTTTATTTTAATACTGTAATGTAAATGAACAGTAAGTAATCATGATTAATTAAAGAATTAACATTTTGTGTTGTTAAATTAATACTGTATGTTGATCTGATTACACTGGATCCGATTTTACTTCGCTGTATTGATAAATAACTATTTACTTATTCACTGTTTAAATGTGAAACATACATAACTAGTATTCTTGTTAACCCCTCGTGTTAAATCAAATGCTTGTGTAATAATTAGGTTCACGTCGTTAGTGCAATGGGTGGGATTCGAACCCGCGACCACATGATCGTAAGTCCGATGCCTTAGCGATTAGGCTACCGCCCCTTCATTATTTTCTAATATCATTTAGACTGTATGATAACAACGAAACGCAAATGGCAACAGAGAAACCTTTTTTTCTTACTCCTTATAATACCGACCTATAAACGTCCCACTGCTGGGCACAGGCCTCTTTCCATACAGAATTATTATTTATGGAGAGGTAATCAGGTGCATAAAACTGAACATTTTTTCCCAAGAAACCTACTTCGAAATCTTAAAATTGAAAATCAACTTTTCATAAAAACATAAGTCACGTGACCTGTCACTTTGTATGAAAATTTTAATTTCAATTTTTAAGATTTCGACCCATGTTCCTTGGGGAATGTTTTTCAGTTTTATGCACCTGATTACCTCGTAGAATATACGCACTCCATAATAAATAATCCTGTATAGAGAATACTAGTAATGTGTGAACCGCATTGCAAGTAAGCTTTAAAAAAACACCAAATTACGAAAATAGGTCTTCCGACATTGATATTAAAGGAAATACTAGCTAGACAAACGCTGTTTAGCCATATTACAAAAAAAAAACTGGAGAGGGACATCCTTATCACTACAGGTACTTATAAAAAATAGCCCTCGTCAACCTTTTCAGACCTACCAACTACACACACAAACCCATGGATCGATCAGTAGATGCTGCTATCGAACCACGGGCCAAAAGTAGGACTAAGGGTAGATTGACTTTCCCATGGTCCGATTAATAGGACCACGGGCAAAAATGGATGGATGGATCAATCAGTAGAACTACGCGATCGGACCATGGGCAACAAACGAAAAATCCATCAAAATCGGTATGGCTGTTTCGGAGGAATTCCATAACAGACACTTTAAAACGAGATTTTCAAAGATGCATCGATTACTAATTCAATCAGTCAATTATTAATGTCGACTGAACTAAAACATTCCTAGTGTAAATTAACTAGTCTTAAAATTATTATTATAACTAGCTTCTGCCCGCGACTTCGTCTGCGTGGACTTCAGAATTGGGTCCAAAAAGAAATGAAAAATGTTAATGTAATGAAGAATTGAATGAAATTTTTCACCCGCGTTATAGCTTGCGATGTAATAGAGAAAAATAACAAATTTCAAAGTTGTCCACCCGCGGCTTAGCTCGCAAACAATTTTCAATTTTCCCTCGGGAACTACTTAAGGAATCGGGATAAAAGGTAGCCTATGTTCTTTTCCATGTCAAAGGCTATATGCATGCCAAATTTCATCCAAATCCGTTCAGCCGTTTTTGCGTGATTGAGCAACAAACATCCAAACATCCAAACATCTAAACATCCAAACATCCAAACATCCACACTTTCACATTTATAATATTAGTAGGATAGTAGGATAGTAGGATTAGTCCAGTTATACTGGCCACACAAGTCGAATCGATTAATTCTATCGATTAACTTAAATCGATTAATCAAGCGAATCGATTAGATGAGACGTTTCCATAACGATGCATGTAAATTAGATGAAACTAGTAACATACCTTGGTTATACTCGCTTAATTCCCGTTGCTATCTATATCGGGATACCAAGTGTCGAGTATCGAAATATTTACTTAAGTTTATCAAAATAGATTCATCACGTTTGGTATGAAAGAGACATCAAAGACACCTAACAAAACATTCACATTTTTAAATATTATTAGGATAGTGTAAATAAGTTTAGCTCGCGGCATCACCTGCGAGAATTTTGTTAATTGTTACAAAAAGTAGTCTAAGTCTTTTCTCGAGATTATACTAAGCTTACCCCATAAAAAGTTCCATCTAAATCAGTTCAGCAGTTTAGCCAAAGGAGCGTTACAGACAGACTTATACAGTAATGTCTGAATACGAAAACTTCACCCAGATTTGTTGCCATTACGCATCGTGTTGTCTCTGTCCCTCTAACGTGTTAACTAGCGACAGACATACATTTGTGAACATCTCAAAGTTAAGTTGCGTTGGACTTAAAACGCTGCTTTTAATTAAGGCTTTCACTCTTTTGTTTTCACTGATTAATTGCGTGGTTAAAAAGCAGTAGCAATAGAGTAAGTATCAAAAACCTAATAAGTCAGTCTGATAATAATTTAATAAAACTATTTGACATTTATATGGCATTTTTGCCTACAAAACAATAAAAATGGACAAAGCGTTTTAAAGTTCAAAAGTGGGGGTTAGTGACGCCACAACGTTAGCTAAAATTGTGAGACTGAGTGACGTCACGCAAATTTTCCGTTCACTGTATCTTCGTAATTATTTGTTTACAATACAAAAGAAAACATACATGTTTAATATGTTTTCATTTTCTTAAAAACAACACTACTAAGATAGTTCAATACCCTATTATTTATGTTTAATTAATTGGAAATACTATCTATGAGTAGAGATTGACGACCACACACGAAGGTCGTTAACAATTAGATTTTATTAACTTATTGATTAGGTTCAAAATATGTTTGATTGTTTTTTATGGTAATTATATAATTTAAGTTAATTTAATAGATATATTTGTTGAGTTTGAGGGATTAAATAAACCATACTTAAAAGATTTTCTTTTTTGCTTAATTTAGTTTTTTTTTTATAAAAGTTTAGTAGCAACGTGGGCCGCACATTTTTAGTATTCTTGTATTAACCCGTCGTGATACGCTAAATGCTTGTGTTACGAGTGGGTTCACGTCGGTAGTGCAATGGGTGGGATTCGAACCCGCGACCACATGATCACAAGTCCGATTCCTTAGCCATGATGCTACCGTAGATTTGAACTTGCTTGAAAACGATTTTCAACAAATTATGATTTGATTTATACCTAAGGTAAATTATTGTTACTTTAGGTTTCAGTTAAAAAAATTTAATTAGAAGTTTGATTTTCTCACAGATTCGAGAATCTGTAGATTTAAATATATGGTTCCAATTTCAACTCGATACCTCCACGCATTACTGAGATAAAATGTCTTGACAGACTGACGGACGGACAGCAACTGACAACAAAGTAATCCTATAAGGGTTCCGTATTTTCCTTCTAAGATACGAAAACCTAAAAAGGGACCTGGACTACATTTTATATAGAATTAACAAAAATAAAACACCCATTTTAATTAACTACAAATCTAATTGTACCACGGCACATTCGAAAACAAAACATATTTGCGCAAGATACATTGAACAATCTCTATCGTAAAACCAAATAGGGATAAACAGGAACAGCAATGTATCAGCTAATTATAATTTACTAATATGGGATATAGTTTAGGAGCCAACAGTTGGTAATGTTAAATTATTGTTCATAATCACCATAATTGGTTGAAGTATTAAGAGAATTGGATTTGTCATCACTTTTGACACCATTTTGTAATAGATTTTACTTATACTTAATAATCTTATGGGCATATAAATTTATACTTATCTGATGTTATTTTATAACCGAATGAATGAAAAACGAACAAAAAATAACTGTATGAACCGTTACTTTTTTTGTAATTAAATACAAAGTGTAGAAGGAAAAACTTAAACCTCAGGCAGGACTCGAACCTGCGACCACTGGCTTGACGCGCCAGTCGCTTTACCAACTAAGCTACCGAGGTCACTGCCTGGAAGTTTGAATTTCTCCTTCTACTTATGACGTCTTTATAGGGCGACGTATGCGACATCTAGTGAACCTACCTTACGGTTGGCCTCACCGACTCTGATTAACAATGTGTTAATTAGAAGTCCGAGAGATGGCGCTGGCCCAATACTTATTATTTTTAATTATTTATACACATTATCGCATGTGTTAGCGAATATTTGTAATTAAATACAAAGTGTAGAAGGAAAAACTTAAACCGTTATTTTTTTGTTCGTTTAGTTCAACGTCCTAATCTCAGGAACGACTGGATCGTTTTGAAAAAATATTTTAGTGTTAGCTATAATATGTCGAGGTAGACTATAGGCTACTTTGACGCGAAAACCAAAGGCCATGCGGGCGGAGCCGCAGGCTAAGGCTAGTGACTGATATTTGACTTAATTTCTTTACCTAGCCTTACTTAACCCGAGAAATCAAATATAGCTAATTGATACACTTTAAATTTTACTGAAACTTTATGAAAAACACTAAAGTTAATGTAGAATGGAATAGACAAGATCTTAATACGCTAGAGACACGGTATATTATACAAAAGGTGTAAAACAATAAAAATATAGCTCTACACATGTCGCCTTCAGTAGGCAAGCGAAAACTTAATACAGAAAGGTACCTACAAAACTAAATTTATCTACAAAAACAAGCGTTTTAGTTTTTAAAATAAAGAAATTCTTCTGTAACAAGAAGAAAAAAATCAATTTCAAGCCATGAAGGATGAACTAATGTCGTGAAAACTAGACCAAGCACAGACATGTTGAAATAAATTTGCACGTCAAAAATATCAGATATATAACAAAAACGCGGATATCTATTTCAAAAAGGACAAAGGGGAAATTCGATACACTATTGAATTGGCAATGCATACTCTCATTGGGCAATATAAATTGTCGTATTGTTAGTTAAACAAAAGAGTCAATTATAATTTGCTTATAAGGCGAAGTAATTTGTGACAGTCATTTAGAAACGCCAAATTAGATTCGTTTGATCTGAGCAATTTCTATGGAGTTTCCATGTACTAAGTATCTACAGTACAATAAATGTACTATGTATAGGCATAATGACTGGGAATGAAAAGGAAAGATATATTAAGTCCGTTAGTTAAAATAAATGAAGAAAACATCACAAAAAAAAAACAAACATTATATATATGTATTATTATATATCCTGCGCAAATGGCTGATCGCACTTGAGATTGGCTGCCGAGGCCGAAATTCGGTCTGGAAATTATTATAACCAAAACGCAAATGTGTGGGTAGAAGAGACGACTTACAACGATAATACAGGAAATTAAAAGCTCTTGTTGTTTACACACATATTTTTTGCGTGTGTGCCCTGTCTAACTATCTAGTTTGCTGTGTGCACCGACTAACATTTAAGATTCACAAAAATAATTTCAGAAACAGTAGCAATTTTGAGGGTAGATTTACCTTGTCAAGTGACAGGCGCCCACTTGATCGTGACGACATACTACCCACCATGGAGGTTTAGTTATTCATAAACAATATTATATCTACTTATCATACTAATCAAGTGATAAAAGTGGTGGATGAGCTTTTTTAAAATATAGCCACCCGAAGTTAAACGTAAGCCTTTTTTATTATTTTCGTACCATTTGGTACCCGGGCCTTAGAGCCTTGGAGTCTAGTTTTGTTCTATTTAGCATTTAATAAATTGAAAATAGAAATCGTTGTTTATTTATCTTTTGATGTAAAAGGAATAAACTAAATTTAATTACTTCAAAGCGATTTTATTTCGTGTTGTTTTCGGAATAATATTATCTTGTAATCTATACGTAGTTCGTTAGGATTTTCATTAAGGCTAGAAATTCGACTAGTTTAGAAATAAGTCTATTTTTATGGAGCGGGATGTCTGTTAATAACAGATCTATAATAACTTCGAATGTCTATGTTTATAAAGTTGTTTTTCGGATGTCATAGCTGGTGTAATTTTAAACTTATTGCCTTTGCTTCGTACAGCTATATTTTAATTTCAAATACCAACGTGTTCGTGGACCCATTTTGATTCAACTTAGTAGGTAGGTATGTGTTAAGATTGGATACCAAAAAAGGACGTAGGCTACTTTACTTTGATTACCTATACTTGGAAAAAATGGTTAATCCTATGTCAACTTTTTATTTTATCCAATTCGTACGATTACAGAGATCAGATCAAAAAGTACAAATTACATCAATAGACAATATTATGAATCTGATCTCAAATTACAACATTACACAAAATTTACTATTGGATAAAATATTTTCAAGACAAATCCATCGATAAGGGCATGGTACAAAACTATAAAGGGTGAACTTCCTCGTTTTCCCTGGTTTGAAAATTGTAACTTAAGTAGAAATCATATTAAATTGGCCCTTAGACTTAGATTCGGACACTATCTATCAGCAAAGTTTGCATACTTAATGCAAAAGTCAAATTTTGATATTTGCAACAAGATTGAAGAAGTACAACATTTGTATGTTCGCAATAAGGCAGAGCGAGTTGCACTGGTTTAGAATAAAAATCTTCTCGGTCACCCATCCTAGTACCAACCGCGGCGAGCGCGGCTTAACCTTCATTATCGGTTAAATCGTACGGCTTACACTTAGCCCTTAGCACTTATGTACCAGGGGCTCGTCCCTGGTACATACAATAACAATACATATTAAAATACATTATTCACACAACTGCTACCGACCGCTTTGTTCCTATACATAGTAGGTATTATACCTATATTACCATATACAACAACAGTTAATTTACAGCATAAAGTAAAACCTATTCTGATTCATATTCTGTTCATGACTGTACATTTAATTATTGAGAAAGTCTCCTTTTTAGAATATGAAAATTGGAAGCTATTGTACCAGCTGGCGTTCTGACTTAATTAAGATAAAATTTTGTAAGTGCATGACTAAGTTAGTTCATTTTAGGTATAACAATTTGGTACAAAGGTACGTATTATTTACCTGAGAATAAAATATAAAGGTAAGTAGATACAGATATAATGGTCGACATA
The DNA here is from genome assembly GCA_950381575.1 of Plusia festucae. Lineage (NCBI taxonomy): Eukaryota > Metazoa > Arthropoda > Insecta > Lepidoptera > Noctuidae > Plusia > Plusia festucae. The sequence goes on from OX494455.1 coordinate 6,145,330, forward strand.
CTAGATCGATTAAGAAGTGTGAGTATAAGGTTGGAGGTAAAGAAAGAGATAGAGTTACAGACAGATAAAAAAGAAATGTTATTTTTTTCACCCGATCGATATCTATATTTCATACAATTCAAAAGAAAACTTCTAATTTCTTGAAGATTATGAACTTTTCACGTAATTTTATCATTTGTATTTATTTTAAGTAAATTTAATTTGTATGTTAAAGTATTTAACTTGGCTATTAAACTGCTAACCCATACATTACCTTTAAGAGCTCACAACCAGACATAGGTAACGTCGTTCTCCTTAAGCCTTGAATACGCCCAAATCGTATACCTAACGTAATTAATCGTCTCTAACACTCGAATACAAAACACGAATTAACACCCTTTACCTCTATTCATCAGAATGGGGATTGGTAGTGGGACTAGCCAAGTTAACTATGCTATCGTAAACTTGAATCAAATCAAAATAATTTATTTGTATTTAACATAAGTGTTTCAGATAAAAGCGGCGGTAGCCTAATGGCTAGGGCATCGGACTTGCGATCATGTGGTTGCGGGTTCGAATCCCACCCATTGTACTACCGACGTGAACCCACTCGTAACACAAGCATCTTAGCTTAGCACGAGGGGTTAACGAGATTATTAGTAATGTGCGACCCACATTTCTAGTAATCTTTCCAAAAAAATAAAAAAAACATAAAGCAAAATGATTTTTAAAATTAAATTAATTAATTATGTCTATTATTAAAAAAAAAAAAATGAGTCATTAAATAATCATTAACACTATAGTAACATCTAGTGTTGAATAATTGCTGAAAGAAAACGTTAATATTTAACAACAGACCTGCACTACGCACACACAAAGAGGCTCTGCTTACCCTAAGCTTTATTTTATAATAAACCATTGCAATTAAAAACATCGTACTCAATATAGGTCTAACATTCAGAGTAATTGGTTTTGGAGATATAACGTGCAATGCACACTGTATTGCGAAGGTTTCAATTTCGGCCAGTATTCTTCTTGTACACTTTTTTAAATCTTCATTTTCAATTTTCAGAAGAAGTTATAAAGGTTCTTATTTTAAATGTTAAGGTATCGATGTTTTTTTATGTTTATTGAACTTGGCGTTTGTTGAACGCGGTAATCCTACGAACTTCTGTTCTGTTTTGAAAAAGTATTTAGAAACTAAGTGATAATCCAACGTATTTTAGTATTTTTTTGTTTGCACACACAAATAAAACTATAATTACAGGTAATTAGTAGTACCTAGTGAAATAGCTGAGCAATATATATATACAGGATTAATTTAAAAGGAGTATATTCAACGAGGTAATCAGGTCCGATTTCAAAAATTATTTTTCCATTAGTATGCTTCATTATCCCTGAGTAACGTTGACTATATTTGTTACCAGAAAAATATAATGCAGGTAATTGATAAAATATTGTTAATATTGTATTATGCAACTTGGGGGTAGAATGTTTTTCCTTACTAACTGCCGGATTAAAGATAATTTACAAGCTTTAGTCATTAAACCGACCTCGTGTTAAAAACGGTGTGTATTATTGCAAGCTCCCGCCACTAACTCGAAGATATTTTAAAAAATATAAAAAAATAGGGTCCGCCGGCAGAGCCGTGAGCTACAGCTAGTATAGAATAATAACAATGGTAACTTATAACCAAATTAATAAAAAATAAACATTTTCTGTACGTACCTACGAAAGTTTCCTACAATTGTTACCGTAATTGAGTGTTCAACTCGATCTAGATCAAGCAATCTAGATAATAAATGGTTACCCATCTGTGTCCAGACCTTTCTTTCTTTCTAGACATATTACTTAGACTGAATTGGTTACTGTCTAGATAAAGGCGGAATAGAACTACTTGTGAAATATTGGACTATTACTAACTAACTTTTGAAACAAAGCGTTGCATGATAAAATAATAAAAATACGTGACGGGAATTGAAGCCACGTCTACTTGCGACGACGACCGCTGCAACTGAGTCGAAAGGTAACGTTGGGGGTGTTATTCTAATCAGCAACCCCAGGGCGGATAATAAATGTTGATAAAGACTTGAATGCAAAATAAATTTGTCTTGAATGGCTTCTTTCTTCTGCCTAGCCATCTCCCAAGCTATGTTGGGGTCAGCTTTCAGTCTTACCGGATTTAGCTGAATACCGTATTTTAACGGAGCAACTGCCTATCTGCCCCATAACCCATTGTTAGGTAATACAGTATTCCATAGTAAGACTGGTTGTCAGAATTGTAATGACTTAACGACTGTCAAAGATCTCTGTATAACAGTCGAGACCAACGGCTTAACGTGCTTTCTGAAGCACGGAAAGGTCTCTATATGTTTACAAAAGGTCACCCATCCACGGACCAACCGCGGCAAGTGCGGCTTAACCTTTACTATCGGTCAAACCTCACACTTAGTCACGATCCCCTCCTGATAATAAAATATGTTGAATGGCTTCCAACAATTAATACATAAATGTACGTAATATAATCAGTAAATGGTACTAATCCAGTTATCTCGCACTCCTGTCTTACTTTAACCCTTAAAATGCCGAAACAACTTCTACATCACGATTATAAAGTCGTTTCATTTCCGCACGACATGTTTCAAGTAAAAAAGATAATTGCGCCGATGTCCCGCCGAGACTCATTCACTCAACCATTCGCTGTACCATTCATTCTTCCATTCATTCGTTACTTCATTCACAGCGGGCAGGTATTTTAACAAGCAAAAAGTGTGGCCACGCGACTCAGACGCGATGGAATTGAAGTAGTCTACCATCCATTGAGATGGTTAAGACCGTTAATGATTTTGTTATTGAAGAAGATGGATCTTAATCAATATCGTTACATAATTCATTTGATTGGTCGTCGCTGATAACATCAATTCAAATTAAGGTTATTTTCTTTAAAATTTTGTTACATTTTTGTATTTCTGTGAATAATTTAAGTAAAACATCTCACAAGAAATAAATATATATAAATGTAATGTACTGTAGCCGATTAACAGAACAACGAAATAGGAATTATCAGATAATTGTGTCATTATTTCAATTCTTATCTTCACCTAAAATTATTAGTAGTATGAAATCATCTTCATCACCGGCTTCTTACCTAATTGAACTATACTCGGAATTTTAATTCGATTCCAGATTTGACAATTTCTGTGTTGCAACGTTATGACAAGTACTAAATAGTGACGTTGCGAAATTATTCGATATGGAAATGGAATATTTCCAGATCGATTCTTCTCGTTTATAATTTTACTCTTGTAAACTAAGTATATCAGGAAATTAAATATTTCTGAACCGATAATTTAGTTTTGACGATTAATTAACGATCTGAGACTTTTCTTTTATAATTATGTGTGAAATAAATAGAAAAATGTGATCATGAAGGAACATGACAAATAAATCGATTTTTGTGTTCATCACTACACTATTATAATGTGGTATCATTATTTCACAAAATGACAGTAGCTAATGTCAAATCCGGAATCGAATTAAAATTCCGAGTATAGGATCAAAACGCTTCACCTCAGTAAACTATCTAGTGGCTGCAGGACTACGAAGAATTGAGTATCCTCAACTCTTATCTGTTATTCGACGAGCGACCGTATCCTTTGAACACAATGTATACGCGACATTATCCATATTATAGTTATTAGTGTACTCTCGCTTTAAGTAACCGACATTCGACAGGTTGATTCTTATCCGATAGCGGTAGCTTAAGGGTTAAGTTTTGGATTCGGTGAAAGTACAAAGTTAGATGTAAAATGAAAAAAATATGTGTCAGTGTTTTGTTTGGAAATAATATGTAACCCATAAAGTTAATATTTATTTACTATACATACAAGTGCCGTGGTGGCCTAGCGGTTCAATGGACGGATTTTCGTGCACACGGTTGCAAGTTCGAACCCACTATAGGCATTATACATTAAAATATTATAATTAATCAACTATACATTGCAACATAATTCAAAGTACAGAGATATCAAAAACCTATGTGAAAAAAAAAACATGTAAGGAATGACTCTTTCGTTTAATAAAATATGATGTCATCAATTTTAAAATATTTACAGGATAAACGAACATAAAAAAAAATAAAAGAGTAGCTAAAGGTATTGACTAGGTACATTACATTAGATGAACTTAACCCAGACCATTTTTATAAAAACTTTGATAATAGAAGACAAATGATGTGTTCATACTTCATACCCTGGAACAAGGGGTCCAGGGTACTTACCCTGTGAACATTCCCGAAGTTCCGCCACATTGAAGGAATTAGCAGTAAAATAATTTTGAAATCTATTCAATATACGTGCAATTAAAAAAAAACTATATTCCTTCGTCTTGAGTCCAATAAATAAATTAAAATGTTAATGTTTCTTTTTTTTTTTAATATTACTAGCAATGTGGGTCGCACATTACTAGTAATCTCGTTAACCCCTCGTGCTACGCTAAGATGCTTGTGTTACGAGTGGGTTCACGTCGGTAGTATAATGGGTGGGATTCGAACACGCAACCACATGATCGCAAGTCCGACGCCCTAGCCATTAGGCCAACGCCGATTTTAAAAACAAAAATGTTTTAAACCGTGAAAATTCACGGTTGAACTGACTGATTCTACAGATGGACACCAAAGTGATCCAATAAGGGTTCCTCATTTTCCGTTTGAGTTGCAGAACCCTAGAAATTAGACTAACAATAATAGACAACTAATAAAATAGAAACGAACCTTGACGACCTCCGTGGTCGAGTGGCGTACACACCGGTTTTCAAGGTGGCGTCAGCTCTGAGGTCCCGGGTTCGATCCCCGGACGGGTCAATGTAGAAAAACACTTTTCTACATTGCCTCGGGTCTGGGTGTTTGTGGTACCTTCGTTGTCTCTGGATTCCATAACACAAGTGCTTTAGCTACTTACTTTGGATTCGGAGCAATGTATGTGATGTTGTCCACATTTATTATTTATTAGAACCTTCTTTCTTACTTTTCGCGTGGCTTCTTGATTCTCAGTATCTTTCAGTCAGTTTTGTTCAGATCTTGATTATGATAGATTGTCTTGCCGCGCGTCCGAGCGTGCACAAAACGGGCCGATCTTTCACTTTTATCATCTTTACACATTATTGCAAAAATATTTGCTATGTTTCGTTTTCTAATTTATTAATTTAGAAGATTTTTTGTTTTTTTTTTATTTTTTATTTTAATTTATTATTATTTACTCGAAGCCAAAAACGAGCAAAAAACACAGTGCATACGTTTTTTTTATAGCACATTAAATATTTTTTCATTCTGTTTTTTGCAACATTTTCAACCTGTCTAACCACGGAACAAAATTACGAAAATGATAAATGTACTTAGGTATAATAATGTCCAACAATGACATAAATGTATGCACCTTAAGCAAAGCTAAAAAATATAAATAAAAAAAAGCTATAGTTCAATTTAGACATTAAAATAGGTAACAAATCAGTATGTAAGACTCCCTGACAATAGGCCTCTATTAGACAATGGCCTATTCTCAAGAGAAAGAGCTAGGCCTACACTGACTACTGTTTAAAAGTTATATAATATGTCCGTCGGTTATATTGAAAGGAACGTAAATGCTACCTGGTTTCAACCTTGTTTGTGAATCCTCTTTGGTCATAAGTTCTGTTTTAATGCTGGCACATTGGAAAACGACAAGCAGTATATGGTGGATATGATGTTAACAACTTGATTGTAAAGCAACTAGACGACAGCGTGCCGCTGGAGAGTTTGTTCCGCTGCTTGTTCTCGCTGGCCTTGCACTAGTAAGCGGCGACGGGCGGGAAAACTTGGGAGCTGTCTTGCTGTAATGATCACAAAGAGAGTAAAAGATGATGATACATGATCTAGTGTTTCATTGATCAACCCACTGATGTCGGTTATCCTGAACACACACATGCTACCTCTTGTTGTTGTTTCCGACATACATATAACTAGCTTTTGCTCGCGGCTCAGCCCGCGTAGGCGTCAGTTATCAGTTAGCAAATTATAGCCTATAGCCTTCCTCAATAAGCGGGCCTATCTAACAGTGAAAGTTTTTTTCAGATCGGACCAGTAGTTCCTGAGATTAGCGCGTTCAAACAAACAAACAAACTCTTCAGCTTTATAATATTAAGTATAGATATCCAAAAGAATCTTTACCTATTTTATATTTCATATGATCACATGAGTTGCCTTCCAAATGCCGTATACACAAAAATATTCGCAAAATTAACATAACTTAATTAAATATCCGTTCTATCTAGAAAATCTTGGATAAATAGATTAAAATCAAATTCCATACGCCAGCAAATATTCAGAAAATTGTACGAAATTTTTTGCACGCCATTGTATTAACGATGTAAGGGACCACACACATAGTTGCGACTTGAATTTTCATGAAACTCACCACGGTTAAAGATTAACCTTATTGCTATGGGATAGAGTTGGATATTGCTTGTTTTGGTATAAATAAATTAGTACCAATAATATGAATAATTCTTTGATCTAAGATACGTGGGACGCTTTGGAGGACCAAATGTAGCGGAAGTGTAGATGATCTTTAAATAGGACATTCTTTAGTTGTAATGAGTTTTATTTATTACTAGCGGTATGTTGTCGTTTGACCCGCGTTATTGTCAACCTTCTACTAGTTTTTATATATATATATATTCTGCAATGCAGGCCATAGACGGGGCCAACGGCTTCCGAGGCACGGAGGGGTATCGGTATGATTACAATTGGTCACCCATCCACGGACCAACTGCGGCCAACGCGACTGAACCTTTGACCGCGACTTGACCGTACTGCTTAGAGCCATGAGCCCCTCCCAATGGGCCAAACATATCACTACATTTATAAAATAAAGTCCACCGCCGTGTATGTATGTCTGTCTGTCTGTCTAACTGTTTGCGATTGATGTGATTAAAACAGACCTTTATAAAATACATTTATTTGATACAACAATAACCGTACACGATTGCGAACAGATAAAAAAAAAACAATGATATAGCATAGACATTTTAGAAGTGTCGAGAAGGCAACATATTAAAATTACTGATTGGGGTTCGATTCCCACTCACGACAAATCTTTGTGTGATGAACACAATAATTTTTTCTGTGTCTGAGTGTATTTTATCTATGATATGTATGTATTTAGAAGTATATAAGTATGTTTATCAGTTTTCTGTTTGCCATAGTACAGGCTCTGCCTAGTTTGGGATCAGATGGCCGTGTGTGAGATTGTCCCAAGATATTATTATTATTACTGTCAACAGCGATAAACTCAAAAACTACTGCACCGATTTTCATAGTATTTTCACAGATGTTAGTGGTTCTCGAGGAAGGATTTAGTATATATTTTTTCAAGTTTTTGTAATCATTGGCTAACCGGCATCCTCGCAGGCGAAGCACGGGTATCACTAGTAAGCGATAAAATAATTATGTGGTCCATTGGTTGTTGTTATATTATTATTTGTTTTGACGACCTCCGTGGTCAAGTGGCGTACACACCGGTTTTCAAGGTATCGCCAGCTCTGAGGGTTCGATCCCCGGTCGGGTCAAGGCACAAAAACACTTTTCTACATTGTCTCGGGTCTGGGTGTTTGTGGTACCTTCGTTGTCTCTGATTCCATAACACAAGTGCTTTAGCTACTTACTTTGGATTCGGAGCAATGTATGTGATGTTGTCCACATTTTTTTTATTATCTTTATCTAATTAATTAGTAAAGCAAAAACCTGCTCAAAAATCACCTGTCAACAGATTGATCTGAGTCGACAAAGATTCGATGTACATTAACATTTGCCGATACAAGTCCGCAGCAAAAAAGACCATCGCCGAAGTACTTTTGTATGTTAATATATCGTATTATAAGAACCTTATCATTAATCGTTAATTTAGAATTTATTCTCGTTTGTGAAAGTAAATTTAATGATAAGCAAGTATATTGGTGATTAAATGGCCACACATTCTGTCAATGTCGTTTCAACTTCTCAAAAAAGGATTTATTTTTTAATTGATTACTTTTTTTTATACAACCCTTTGGTATTGTGTGCTATACCGATTATTTTTTTAAGGAGTGCGTACATAAAACTGAACAACTTTCTCCAAGTTTGTGAGCTGGTGCGTTTGTGAGTTTGTTTGTAAGAAGTTATGTTTGACACTACTGAAACGATTTTGAAAATTCTTTCACATACTATAAATCTACATTATTCTTGAAGTGTAAATGGATACATAGGTAAGTTAATTTATCGGAAAAAATCAAGACGACTGGGAGCTTTCATCTTGTGTCCTATTAAGATTATGAGTGCTGTGTTTATCTGAATTTAATGCATTTTATTTATTTGTTTTGATTAATTAGTGGTTTTTACTTTTTCCTTGAAAAATAAGATTTTCTTAACATTCCTTGAAAGCCTCGGCCTATTCATCTAGGGCGCGACCCGAACGTCAAGTGTGCGTATATCTTGACTTACATTACATTATACATGGTGCTTATTTAATGTTACTACTAGGAAATAAACTAGGAAAAAGTTTTACTAGGCTTATCTGCACTTAACCCCTTGACTGGGCCATAATAGGGTAATTTTTAATATGCATGGTAGGTTAATATTCTTCCTTCCGGTGCTGCGTAGAACTTGCGTGAGCGATCCCGCGGCTCCGGAAAGGGCGACGACGGGACCCGGGTTTTTGGGCGATACAAGTCCGACATATCCCCACGCTGTGCCCTCAGCAACAATAGCGTTACACCAAGCTAAAAAAAAAAGTTAATATTCTTGAAAATACTTCGCCTTCATTTTGACTGTTTGTCAATGATTTCCTATAAATGTCTGAAGCAAAAAACAAGCAATGCTGGATTTTGTATGATCCCCCCTATTGACTTGTTTTTTCGTATACCTATCTAATACACTTCTGATGTTTTTCTTAATTTATTGTATTTATACAGTAGTAGTACATCAAAACTCATAAGGAGGTCCACACTGATACTATTTAATATCTATCCTACTTCCAAAACTACCAGCCCCCTTAGACAATATACACTTCTACAATCTTTATCGCCGATCGAGTCACTGATTTGTATGAAATCGACAAGTCAAAGTCACGTGACTTCAAGAGAAATGTCATTTCCATACATTTAATGTCATTTGAGCGATTTCTATCATCGTTAATGCTTGTAGAAGTAGGGGCAGGGGGCAGGGGTCAGGGGGCAGGTCCCTTTAAGTTACAAGCTCATAATTTCAAACCTCCTTCATTTACATCTGTAATATTTCACCAAATTACCGCCAAACCCCAATAAAATCCAAACTTTATCAATTACAAAATTATTGGAACAAAATTATATTCTCAAATATTTGACCCCGCCACACTACCGCAATTACACCGCTTAATATCACACCCTGTATCAAAGGTGATTTACCCCGCCGGTATATTACCAAAGGTGTGAAGTTCATTCAGAAATTTATTCACCTGGTCCCTTGGTGACCTCAAAGAGCCGTCTATATTAGATTTTTTCTCGTAGTGACCAAATTTCTTTTTCTATATTACCATATTAAAATTCTTAGGTGCCGATTTATATTGGGTTCTGCTTATTAAGATTGGTTGGATATTCTATTACTTTCAAGTTCATTTTGATCGTTTACGCAAGGTTTTAATAACGGGAGGTAGAGTGTGATGTCCAAATATCTATTATAACATAAACAAAGTCTATATAGGCGGTAGCCTAATGGCTAGGGCGTCGGACTTGCGACCATGTGGTTGCGGGTTCGAATCCCACTCATTACACTACCGACGTGAACCCACTCGTTACATAAGCATCTTAGCTTAACACGAGGGGTTAACGAGATTACTAGTAATGTGCGACCCACATTGAAAGTAATCTTTATTAAAAAAATATATATATATATGTTTGTCAAAAAAATTCATTGAGTGTAACAAACGTCAAAAGAATTGATTGGGTGTGTAAGCAGAATTGATTAAAGCAAATTCTTGCTACCCGTTTACTATACAGGAAAAAATGGGCACGAGCGAGCTTGACACGCGTCCCTATTCCGATTCCTGGATACGTGTACACTGTACAGTCATGTACAAAAATAAGATTTCAATTATGTTTCTTCGAAATAAAAATAGCAAACATATTCTGCTGACAAATGTTACGTATAATGAACAAAAATAACATATTGACATATTAATTTCGTATCAAGCAGGGATGGGTTCTATAACCCGTATTTTTCAAACAAAAATAATAAACTAAACTATATTTTCTTAACACTTGTACGATAAAAACTATTCAACGATTAGAGACTGTAAGAAATTGCTCATGACTGTTAGACATGATGCCGACGTTTATTTTAATAGTTTATTCAATTGTTGGAACGAAGTTCCTAAACGCGCGTTGTGAAAGGGGGCTAGACGGAAAAAAATCTTACGAAAAGTTGTCACGACACTTTTTGCTATAGTAAGCTATTGTAAGCTGTGCGGCGGCGTGCGCATGTTTCTCTGTCTGTCTGTCTGTCTTATTACCTAAAAATTTTAATATTATTAATAATAAATTATTATTTATTATAACTTAAAAAAATATATATTACAATTCCTTCACTATTTAATCGAAAGGAACTTCGTTCCATCCGGGTGTCCCTTGACACTTCTCAAAGTTTTTTGTTACCAATATGTGGAAAATAAATAACAATATAAATTTAATTTATAAATAATTAAACTGTCGAAAACCACAAGAACAATAATAAAATCCAGCTCATTTAAAACCCAAAAATAAACCGCAGATTAAGCTTATTCGAAAATCTTAACCTTCATAAATCATGACATAAGTAGGTGTTTTCCTGTGAATAATAAACGGAACGCAATCAAATCGGTCTCCTTATTAATACGTTAATTACAGGGACCGGCAGATGTGGTCCGAGATATCATTAGCGCTTAACTTCAAGCTGTGGGATAAATAAAAAGTATTTACTTAGATTCGTTGGGATGGATAAGTAGTTTGCAGAATTTTTACTAATTGGATGAAATAAATAAATACATAAGTAAGTTGTATGAAAGAGTTCGTTAAATAATAAATTAAGTATGTGAATGCTCTGCGTTTGAGAAAGCTATTTTAAATATAACCTTATTATTGAAAGTGTTTATTATCTCAATGGTCATTATTTCTTTTTCGGGTCTAATATTTGAAAATTCTGTGAAATATTTGCCATTTGTTATACGGACATGCGTGATTTTAACACTACTACTTACATACGGGTCGAATTGACACATATGATTATATTTTGGCACTTTTTTATTAGTTAATAATTTCAACTATGACGTTATTATCCTATTTAACCTTCAAATCTTATCTAAAATAAAAAACAAAACAGGATTATGTTAAACTATCAATATCCTTGTTTCCCTAAACGCGAAAATGATGAAGACGCCATTTTGAAAGTTTATGACAAAAACATGACGTCAGCGCTCTACCTTAAGGATAAATACGAAAAACGAAAAAATGTACTAGGTTATTTTAACTTACGGGTGTTAATACAGCATGATTTTAAAATAATAATTTTAAAATTCATTCTTAACTAAGTATAGTGTTTTAAATCCTAATATAATTTTACTGTTAAATAAAAAAGTTTTTTTTTTTAATTATTTTTGTTAGGCGTACAAAAAGTAGCGCGTTTATATCAATTTCAGATTGTATCATAGGAAATACAAATATTTAAATGCATTTAGGTGATGGAAAGTGATATTTTAGTATATCTAAAGGTTCAAATGTAAAAAAATAAAATAGACAGTTTGGGATAAAATTAAAAATTATTACAATGTGAATACAAATTTCATATTGACCAATATTAAATTCATATTCACATTGTTATTATATTTTCTAACAAATTCACCCTGTATAAACATTGTAGGCCGGTTCCATGCCGTAACCGTGCGAATCGAATGATGAAAGATCGTCTACTGTCTTTGACGCTTATGCCCAATATTTTACCAACCCGTTTGAAATACCATCGATAAACCTTTGCAATTTACCTTATGGATATTCCATGAGATTATTTTGTTGCTATCATCGTAATAATAATGAAAACAGAACTATTATTTAAAAATGAAGTCCTAAATCCACTTATTTCCGCTAAAAAAATATTAAGTGTTAATTAGCTTGATGCGAAAAAAAATCCATCCTACGTAGTAAAACTTGCGCTGATGAAAAGGTACGAAAAATTACAATTAGAGGTTAGAAATAAATTACACTTCCACCTTGTTATAATCGAAGCGAAGTACGAGGCCAGTCAAACTGGTTGTTGGCGCCTGTTCATTGACGAGAAAATGGGTGGTATTATGTCCCAAGGAAACAATAAAGACACCTCACCAATACAATCAAAAATCAACCCTATAACAAGTATTTCAAAGTTCAAAACCGATAATAAAAAATCCACTGCTTGAAAAATAAAAGAAGCAGGCGTGCAACTACGCAGTACAGAATTATTTTTAAAAAACCAATCATTAAATTTTCGCTCTTTTTATGGATAGCTTACTTGCGATAAGGATGATTATTGCATAAATCTACATACGGTGGTTATGACTGTTTGATATAATTGTGGGAGGTACCGTTTTACTTAAATTCAATTAAAGATGATTGGACTTCTGTTCGAGGCTTCTGTTTTTAAACTTTTAATAACGGGCGTGTGAAAGAGATATTATGCGCAGGCGCATTTTAAAACGGGATTTGAGGTATATCTGATTATAAGTACTCAATATGTTATGTTGCTTTAGTATTCTGGCCTTGCTATTTCTTGCTGATGCTTGCGATTTTCTTACACAGGTATAAAAAAACATACAACATACACATTGTCACTATATAATCAAAATATTCTTTGATTAAATGTAGATAGACTTCCAGGTAGCACTTTTTAGACACAACCCTGATACCCTGATTCGACTACCCATCACCAGACTGCACGGCATGACCGTTAACCAAATCTCGAGTCAAAGTGTTTGCTGTCGAACTCTTCAGAAACGGCTAGACCGAATTTTATGTTTTGTATATATTTGGTAGGTTTGAGAATAGACCTACTATTTTAATACCTCCAAATATAAGGTTGGCTATCTCCAGAATATGAAAAAACAAAGTTAGACGGACCAGTTATTTATTTTAAAAGCTTAATAGCAATGTGAGTCGCATATTCCTTAAGTACTTGTAAACCCCTCGTGCTAATCTAAATGCTTGTGTTATGAATGGGTTCACGTCTGTTGTGTAAGGTGAGTTTCGAACCCGCAACCATATGATCACAATTCTGACATCCTAGCTATTAAGCTATCGCAACCGCCGCCGTCGCCGCCTTGAAAAAAAGTGTTATTTTTACGTAGACGTTTTTTGAATAAAATTTGTAACTCATTTATTTTTGGTATATGGTTGGTTATCTACGTATTACTTACATATTATTATCCTTTAAAATCGAATTGATACAGACGCTGTCGCTTCATGTAAAATATGGTATTCAGCTAAATCTGGTAAGACTGGAAGCCAACCCCAACATAGCTTGGGAAAAGGCTAGGCAGAAAAAAAAATACAAAAGCACATAACTACAAACTTACACCCATTTTCCCTGGATCATATTTATATTAACAGGACATTTTATTTCTTATTTCCTTTGATATGACATTAAAAACGCCACTAAAATAATTATTATAACAACCGTAACTTATTTTTACCGGTGTGTAAATAATTAGTTCTTTCATTATAATTAAATACCCAGTTAACTGTGGGACATTAATGTTTACATTAATACCTGTTAAGTGTGAGCCAGAATCGTACACAAATGGTTCCGTAGCATAAAGCTAGATATTAAATTATATAATTTTTAACGTACTTCAAAAAGAGAGCGTTCTCAATTCCCATAAATCGTCATTTATTTTCTTTACATTGATAGGGGTACCTTCAAAGGTAGTCCCGTATGAATTTCATCAAAATCGTTTCGTTTTAAGGCAAAATAATTTAACAAGAATTTCAAATAGATATTGCATTTTGTACTTTCCTAGTTTCTGTTGATATTTTTTAAATAAAGTCAGTTCTTTTCCAATCAATTTTATAAAGATATACTATATATACTGTCTTCTTTATTTCTTTAATTTAAACACGTTATTATTATAAATATTTCCAACTTAACTATATACACACCTAATATTAATTAAACAAAACTAAAACTAAAAAATTGCATCAAAAAACTCTTCCACATCGCTGTCGACTGGAAGTGTGCCCATAAGGCTGGCAGCTATGCCACGTTGAACGGCAATGCTTAACCACTGACCAAGGTAAAAACCAGCCCTTGAGACACATTGTATTCTATTTATTGTCTTCTTGTATTGTTCGTTTTAGGAGGTGTTTTTGGAACGAAGTTCCTTATCGCGCTTTGTGAAAGGGGGCTAGACGGAAAAAAATCTTACGAAAAGATGTCACGACACTTTTTGGTATAGTAAGCTATTGTAAGCCGTGCGGCGTGCGCATGTTTCTGTGTGTGTGTCTCTCTCTCTCTCTTATAGAAAGATATTTTCATTTCTATTTCGCATTGAACAGTGTGGTGTCGCGACGATTATTTTTGTTGAGTGTAGGTATACAGGTTTTTTGTAAATAAAAAATAATATAATAATTAATCCTGACAGTGTTTCTGCACAAGTTCCGGATATTGCTGATGGAGTTAGGAGAGTAGAGATTTTATACAGACAATAATAAATGCTTTTGTATTTTTAATTATAATTAAATTATAATTATTTTTAATTTCTAATTAATCGAAAGGAACTTCGTTCCATCCGGGTGTACCTTGACACCTCTCAAGTTTTTTTTTTCTTAAACCGAAATTAAAAATTACTGTGTCAGCAAATTTTAACGGTGTCTATTCCGTTTTAGTAGAATTCATAAGATATATAATATATTATAGCCTTCTGACAGATGAATGGTCGGAAAGCGAAGGCTTAGTTATAGGGTTCCGTTACCACCCTTAAAGAACCCAAATAAGAAACTTAAGTTCTCTTGATTTTTTTAATTACTTTTCCTTTAACGGCAACCGGTTATTCCTTTTATGGTTTTGGCAAGAAAACATAAGTAATATTTCTTTAAGATCTTTGATTTGATAAGAAATGTGTTATTTGTTTTGTTTGCAGGCTTGGACCTTAATATGGGCCTAGGCTATTAATATCAGCGCTAGATTGTATTTATTTTGCTGGCAATACTTATAGCATCTAACATGTTCTTAAAGTAATCTGCCTCAATCACTTCGGCTTCTAAAAAGTATAACCGGCTAAATTAGCTTGGTAAGTGCCATGCCACATACAGATACATACCTAGATACTAAAGACGATAGACTCAAAATACTCATCATTTTTTTTTTGTTATTTATCTTTATTGATTTTAACCGCATGTATGCGTCACAATATTTGTAAATTATAAAAATAGAAAGAAGGGAAAATTTGAACCTCCGGTAGGACTCAAACATGCGACTCCTTGATTTATCCTTCTTTTTATTTGTAATTTAACCATTATTATGTAACTCACTTGTGTGTGGGGATGTAAAGTAACACTGTTTATAAGCTGCAATAAATATAGAGCGTTATTAGGTATATCAACCATACTATTGTTTAAAAACAATCTACAAGTTAAAAACAAATTAACATAAAAAAACTACCTTAGGGGCGCATTTGTTCTACTTTTTATTCAAGAACACATGATACATGGCTAATCGATAACCGATTAACGATTTCAGCAATATCGATTGCAATCATATCGATTCTAAAAGTTACAGGGTTGTCATTTAAAACGTAGCATCATAATCGATCATTTTTTAATCTCAATCGGTGTCAAGCGTAGATTTATTCTGGGGCGCGTTAAATTTATTAGTTTATTATCGACAATTTGTCAATTTAGTGCTGGCTGTTATTGATATATCATCATTTAATATAGATTCTATGTATATGTATGTGTTATGAATGAAAAGTGTGATTAATAGCTGTAAATTGCCAGTTTTTGTAACGTTTAGATGTTTTTATAAATTTATTGCGTTAATTTATCGACAAATATCCACCTCTATTTTTTCTGTTTATTGAGCGATATCACAATCTGTTTGATGAAGTTTGCAAATGAATGAACTCTGAAAACTCGACATCTATATAAAATAAGCACAGATTGTGACTATGTCCACAGTTAGTTAGATCTTCACGCTGAATCGACTCGACCAATTTTAATGAAATTTAGTATGGAGTATGGAGGTAGCTGACACTTTTAATTAACACATAGGCTTTTTAAGCCGATTTAACACATCTGACAATCCTCGGGAGATACCGCGGGACTAGCTGGAGTCAATCTGATTAAGTACAGTCGGTCATAATAGTGGCCTGTAATCAATAGGAAAATAGACCTTATTTCTATCCTCGGGAGATACCGCGGGACTAGCTGGAGTCAATCTGATTAAGTCCAGTCGGTCATAATAGTGGCCTGTAATCAATAGGAAAATAGACCTTATTTCTATGACATAAAAGCTATGCTTGGGTCCGTGATATGTTTACGTAATATAGTTTTTTTTAACCACAAAACTAACCCATCAAACATTTTCAGATAATATATTTTATACAAACATTATATTTTTATAGTCAATTAATTGTTATTATGAATTAGTTAATCTAAATGAGAATTATAATTTTTGCTTTATTGCCAAAGGCTAAACGGTAGAATTAAGCTTCGGAACATATCTCTCTTTGTGAAAACTTTGCTTATTTATTGAAAATTGCTTTCAATATACCAATGAGGACACTTTAAGACTAATTACATAAATGTCAAACTCAACAAACACAACAATAAATGTCAGTATTAACTTTTTATTAATAATTTATAGTCTAATAATATTTTTTTCGAAGTACCTAATTAATAAAATTTTACAAAAATATGTATATTTTTATTGCATGAGAATTGTTTTCAATTATCCTAATTAAGGAATTTCATGCAAGCTTAGTCTCATCGTATAATTACTAGCTTACCCGGCAAACGTTGTTTTGCCATTTAGAGGTATGAAAAACAAATGTTGGCAGATTCTCAGACCTACACGATATGCACACAAAATTTCATACAAATCGGTCCAGCCCTTTTGGTAAATTGTGGTAACAAACATTGAGACACGAGATTTTTTAAGATTAGAATGATAATAAATAATAATTATGTTGAAGAGATTGTTTTTTTGAAACGAGTCAGTCTCACTAAAAGTCAATTAAATAAAAATGTTTTTTAGCCCAATTCTCGTTTGTAGGCTATTTAACATCACGTGTCTTAGAGGGAAGGAAGCAAGGAGAAATGTAAGGCCAGAGAAAATACAGAGCACATAAAATATTAAAAATTACACCTCATTAAAATCAAAAACATTTCAAAAATATAAACACAAAAAATCACAATAAAAAGTCGCGCAGCGTGTAACCGGCCTAAAGCCCTCAGGGTTGTCAGTTATGACAGTTTAATAAAGTTTCGTTTCAAGACTTTCAATTAATATAACTACCCAAAGGTGCTTATAAATTATCATCCTGTACTTAAGGTCGCAATTATTAAAGTATTTTTTATATTTTATTGTTTTTTGTTCATTTATTATGACATTATTTATCGATGGCAATAAAGTTGAGAAGCAGTAAACTGGTTACTTGCATTCATAAAATGTGGGATAAACTGGGAAAGAGTTTGCGGTAGCCTAATGGCTAGGACATCGGAATTGCGATCATGTGTGTCATCCCACCCATGGCGCTGCCGACGTGAACCCACTTGTGACACTAGCATTTAGCTTAGCACGAAGGGTTAACTAGAATATATCGATTATTCGGTAATTTGGTTAAGGGTTAAAACCGAGTACTATAACTTACAAATTTTTACTCGCGGCTCCTTCCGCGTGAGCGCCGGTTTTCGTAGCAAATTATAGCCTATAGCCTTTCTGAATAAGTGGCCTATCAAACAGTAATAATATATAAAAATAATTTATTGAAATAAAAAAGTTTACATAAAGTTGTACAATTCAGCTTACAATAATGTGCACGCCATTATAGGTGCACGTCAATATTAAATTAGTGCGTTACCATCAAGCACATCACTACATAAAAAATTAGTACGTTATAAAACGTCACATCACTACGAACGGAGCGCGCCTGCGACTGTAGCGCCCGCGCCGCCATTCGTCTTCAAGCAACAAGCAAGTGAGCGACTCAATTTATTAAATTATATTAATTACAAGAAGAGGAAAATTCCACGTCCTCTTCATATGGCGACCGTGTAAAAAATATAATCGAACCAATTGTTAATTTAGTGTTGGTCAGTCGGGCTCCTGATTGCTGTCGTCGTTCGAATATCCACGATGTCGATCGGCGTGGAAAAGAAAAATGGCGGTGGCGGCGTCGGCGTCTCAACAAAAAATGAAAGGACGTAAGCCCGTTCCAAAAAAAATATCCTAATATATTCCCTTTTACCAACCCCTTAAACCTATTTCCCTGTTATGTTTCTACTTCTGTTTGTGTAAATGCCGAACTGCTTCGAAACTGTGGGATAAGGCCTATCTAGCTGCGTGTTTCAAGGGATAGCCTACACGCATGCCACGCTTTGTTTTAATTGCACGTGGGCAAAATTTATACAGTTTAATGCTGCGTGTTTCAAGGGATAGCCTACACGCATGCCACGCTTTGTTTTAAATGCACGTGGTGGCACTATTTTATACAGTTTAATGTGCTGTATATATATTTTTTTGCCTCGAGTTCTTTCCTAGGTAATAGGGTGATAAAATTTATTTATTATTAGGTTTGAACAGTTATTTGCCGAACATTTCAGTCAAATCGCGCGGAATCAAGACGATCGTTGCTGTGTCGAGCTCCGCGACGCGGCCGGCAGCGGCGCCCGGCGTGCGCCTGTGCTGTTGGCGAGCCCGGCGGCAGGTGCGAGGTTTGAGCTGGTTGACTGCTGGATTATATCGGTTAGAGTGAACATCTATTTAATTCTGAAGTGCTCGTTGTTAACTTAATTTTCGTGTCGGTTATTGTGTTGTAGTTTAAATTTTAAAACAAGATGTCGGACTGCGAATCAGATAACGAAAGTTCAAATTTAAATTTAAAGCAATTAATGCGAAAACGTTCTGGCCTACGTAGTCGTATAACGTTTTTTAAAAACTATGTAACGAAGTTTCAGTTGGATAAGTTAAATGATCTAACTAGTTTGGAAATAAGAGAATTATCGTTAAAATTATCTCAATTACAAGAATTACTGCCTAAATTTGATAAGGTTCAGACAGAAATCGAAGATCTTTCTCGAAATGTAGAGGAACAGTATTCTGAACGAGATGTTACGGAAAGTGAATTTAACTATTTAATCGCGTTGTCACAGGAAATTATAGATTCATTCTCATCTAAAAAGAAAAAATCGTGTGACAATGATTCCGATAAGTCTAGTAGTTGTGGAGTAAATGCTTCCATAAAATTACCTACTATAAAATTACCGACTTTTGATGGGAACGTTGTAAAATGGTTGGAGTTTAGAGACACGTTCCAATCTCTTATAGATGAAAATGAATCTATACCGATAATTAATAAATATCATTATTTGAGGAATTCTTTGGCAGGTAGTGCTAGGATCGCTATTAGTTCTATAAATTTCGCGGCCAAAGATTACAAAACCGCATGGAAGGCTTTATGTAAAAGATATAATAATCCCAATATTCTTGCAAATTATCATTTAAATGCTTTGGTTAACATTGCTCCTATTCAGAAAGAATCTTTTAGGTCGTTAAGAGATGTATGCGACATAATATTCAAAAACTTAAATGCGCTAAATAGTTTAGATATTTGCACGGATAATTGGGATCCATTGGTTATACATTTGGTGGCCGCAAAGTTGGATTCCAGGACTAGCAGTAAATGGGAAGAGCATAAAGGTACCTTGTCAAGTCGTCCCTCGCTTGAGAACTTTCAGGAATTTTTAATGCAAAGGGCTAGTGTGTTAGAAACAGCTAACCGAACTCATAATAATAATGATTGTAAAAACTTCCACAAGGATAATAATTACAAAGAATATAAGTCTGTTAAGTCGTTTGCTACGGTCATGGATGACTCTCAAGATAGGATGTGTGTTGTGTGTAAGAAAGTTCATTATGTACACCAGTGTTTTAAGTTCAAAGGAATGAAATTAAATGATAGGCTTTCTGTAGTGACTAAACACAAATTGTGCATTAACTGTCTTCGCAGTGATCACACACATACAGATTGTATGTTAAAGGGTATGTGCCGAAAGTGTAAAGGTAAACACAATAGCTTATTACATAAAAATAGTACGGTTGTAAATGTAGCCACGGAAAATGCTGAGTCTTCACCAATTGATGTTCCTGTAAGTTTATCTGCAGTCTCACCGGGACAAGTTTTATTGTGTACTGCACAGGTAGAAGTTATCAATACCAAAACAAATAGTACTTACCTAGCTCGGGCACTGCTGGATACTGGAAGCCAGACTTCATTTATTACTAGCACTCTGAAAGAAAGACTAGGGCTGTCTGCTGAAAATTTAAATCCCTTTAATGTAATGGGCATAAATAATGTAGAATGTAAGATATCAGAACGCTGCAAGTTACAATTAAAATCAAGAATTGGAATGTTTAATGTGTGTGTCCATTGTTTTATTCTCCCTAAAATAACTAACAATTTACCTAACAGTCTAGTAAATGTAGAAAAGTTAGGCTTACCAGATAATATTATATTAGCGGATCCATTATTTTACCAGCCTTCTGAAATTGATATTTTGCTAGGTGCGGATCATTTCTTTAACATTATCTTACCAAATAAAATAAGTTTAGGTGTCAACAGGCCTATCTTGCAGGAAAGCAAGCTAGGTTGGATAGTGGCTGGCCCAACGGGGGAAGTTCACAAGAATAAGAAAATACACTGCAACTTTGTACAAAATTGTCCAAATTCTCTTCAAGATTTAAATAACTCTGTGAAAAAATTCTGGGAAGTTGAAGAAATACCTTCAGATTCAAATGCTTATTCTATTGATGAACAGTTTTGTGAGTCACATTTTATTAAAAATACCCATAGATTACCTGATGGTAGATTTTCAGTCATGATGCCATTGAAGGAGGTCCCTGAGCAAATTCTTGGAAATTCATATCCTTTAGCATTTAAACGTTTTTTAAATTTAGAATGCAAACTAAATAAAAATTATAATTTAAAAGAACAGTATACCAATTTTATTAAAGAATTTCAGAAGAAACATTCAGATTCTTTTAATTGTCTTGATTTCCATAATGAAGCCACTGTATTAGGTTTAAAATGGTCACCTCTGTCAGATAACTTACATTTTCCTAGTGGCATAGAAATTCCAAATAAGGTTAGCAAAAGAATTATTATTTCAACAACATGTAAGCTATTTGATCCATTGGGTTTAGTGAGTTGTTGCATCATAAAGGCCAAAATATTATTGCAAAATTTATGGGTCCTCAAGTTAGATTGGGATGATCCAGTGCCAGAAGAATTTGTAAAAAAATGGTTTAGTTTTATAAACAAAATACATTTGCTGTCTGATATTGTATTGCCTCGTAATGTTTTGGATAATGATTTAGATGGACAATCTGTTGACCTGCATTGCTTTGTAGATGCATCGCAGCAAGCTTATGGTGCATGTGTATATATGTGCTCTAAGAATAATAGAAATCGGCTTATTACTGTAAGGTTACTATGTGCTAAAACTAGAGTAGTTTCAATAAAAACACTTACCATTCCACGTTTAGAGCTATCTGCGGCTTTGATAGGAGCGGAATTATGTCATAAGGTATTACAATCTGTCCCATGCAAGGTTAATAAAAAATATTTGTGGACAGACTCTACAGTTGTACTGGGATGGCTTAAAACACAAAATAAGGTCTTGCAAACCTTTGTACGAAACCGTGTAAACAAAATTAATCAGCTTACCCAAGACTTTGAATGGCGACATGTTCCGACTAATTTTAATCCTGCAGACTTGGCATCCAGGGGGATTGATCCACAGCATCTGCAGGGATCATCATTGTGGTGGGAAGGACCTTCATTTCTTAAGGAAGGGCACTCTGAATGGCCTACGCAGCCACAGCTTAGTTTTAATAACCTACCAGAAATGAAGGTACTACTCTCCGTTGATGAAACATTGGACCAGACTGATTCATTTATTCAATTCGATAGACACTCTTGTTATTTAAAATTAAAAAGATCTTTGGCATATGTTTTGCGCTTTGTGCATAATTGTAAGAAAAATACGGTCAAAGTGATAGGGCCTTTGCAAGTTGAGGAACTGGATCGGTCATTAATATTATTATTAAAATTTAGTCAGTCAACGTCATTTCCAAAGGATATCAAAATAATAAAGAATGGTAAGGTATTACACCACAAAAGTAAATTATTGCCTCTAAATCCATTTTGTGATACTGATGGTTTAATTAGGGTAGGCGGTAGAATAAATAAATCTGACTGTCAATATGATAAGAAACATCCCGTTTTATTAGATGCAAAGCATCATTTTACTAAATTAATTATGAGATATGAACACTCTCGATTATGTCATGCAGGTCCCCAATTACTTTTGTCCTCTATCCGCGAGAGGTTCTGGCCACTAGGCGGAAGGAACTTAGCTCGCACTATCGCTAGGACTTGTGTTATTTGTACTCGAATGCGAGGTCAACCGATACAACCTTTAATGGGAGAATTGCCTAGTGTGAGAGTTACTCCAGACTTCCCTTTTAATACCTGTGGGATCGACTTTGCGGGACCATTTATGATCTCTTCAAAGAAAGGTAGAGGTAACCGCGTCACTAAAGCCTATCTATGCGTCTTTGTATGTTTAGTTACTAAAGCGCTACATCTTGAGGTCGTCAGTGACCTAACAACGGAAGCGTTTATATCTTGTTTGCGTAGATTTGTTTCACGTCGCGGCAAGCCTTATGCTATCTATTCGGATAATGGAAAAAACTTTGTTGGAGCCAATAATGAGTTGGGAAGAGTTATTAAATCCAGCCGTCAATCAGTTGCAGACTTTGCTGCAACGGAAGAAATTAAATTTGTGTTTTGTCCAGCTTATTCACCGCACTTTGGGGGTATGTGGGAAGCTGGCGTAAAATCTGCTAAATATCACTTGAAGCGCGCAGCTGGTGGTGCCTCCCTTGCATTTGAGGAGTTAGCGACGCTTTTTGCACAAATAGAGGCTATCCTTAATTCCCGTCCCATTTCCCCCCTTTCTTCCGATCCAACCGACACAAATCCATTAACCCCTGGGCATTTTCTTATCGGCCGCCCGCTGATCTCTGTGCCATCACTGCCAATGAATAATATCAGGCCCAATAGATACCAACGCATAGAACAGATTCGGCAACAATTTTGGGAACGTTGGCGCCGGGAGTTTATGGCAGAGCTGCAGAACAGAACTAAATGGAGAAGAAATCAACCATCTCTTAAAGTCGGCGACATGGTCGTGCTACGAGAAGATAACCTGATGCCGCTGGACTGGCGAATGGGGCGTGTCACGCGATTATACCCAGGCAGAGATGGAATAGTGCGGGTGGCCGACGTCTACACCAACAAGGGCGAAATAAAACGAGCCGTCCACAAAATGTGCCTATTGCCTATGGCACCATAACATTGTTGAAATATATTCAACGCCGTGGAGTATGTGCACGCCATTATAGGTGCACGTCAATATTAAATTAGTGCGTTACCATCAAGCACATCACTACATAAAAAATTAGTACGTTATAAAACGTCACATCACTACGAACGGAGCGCGCCTGCGACTGTAGCGCCCGCGCCGCCATTCGTCTTCAAGCAACAAGCAAGTGAGCGACTCAATTTATTAAATTATATTAATTACAAGAAGAGGAAAATTCCACGTCCTCTTCAAATAATAAGTTTAAAGACAATTATAACTTAACATAAAACTAATACTAAGATGAAACTTTTATTTGTGAAAATATGCTGGAAAACAGTTAAAGAATTATTCAAATCGGACCAGCAGTAACAAACAAACAAACTCTTCAGCTTCATAATATTAGTATAGATAACGAGTGGGAATATAAAACTAGCATTCTATTGTTACGATGGTAACTTAAATTTAGCCAAAAATTTTAAACATGGCGTCCAACTGTATGCTTGACGACCATAAAATGTAATTAGCTTTTATAACAATGAGTATAAATTAAATAATGTATGTTTGTCAGTTTTCATGACAAATTCATGATATTGTTAGCTTCATAATTGCATGCTAATGCTAATATTAATTTATTTTGTTGACTTTGTTTAGTCGAGTTTATTAGTTATCGCGTTGGTATATTGTGTTGTTAAATAAAATTTTAACAAGTGTGTTTATTAGGCGATGCCCACAATAATAATAATAATATAATAATAATATCTTGGGACTCTCCACACACGGCCATCTGATCCAAAACTAGGCAGAGCCTGTACTATGGTAACCAGACAACTGATAAACATACTTATATACTTCTAAATATATACATAAACATATTATAGATAAATAATACCCACAGAACAAATGATCGTGCTCATCACACAAACATTTGTCCTGGGTGGGAATCGAACCCACGACCTCCGGCTTAGCAGTCAGGGTCACTAAGCACTAAACCAACAGGCCAGTCAACAATCCCATTGTGTTTACAATCGTAGCCATTGGTGTGAATGGTTACTAAGTGCAGTCGAAGCGCCTCAAAGGGTTTATCTTCGAGACTAGCGTACGATACGGCCGACGAATTTTGGTGAGGCTGAAAAGTGATACAAGACAGTTAGCGTGAGATGCAAGTACGCATAAACGATGAAAAAGAGACGACAGTATCTTATATCGTTTTGTAGGTTCGCCAAGATACAGCGGCCGTAGTGTATGCTAGTGCTGTACGGTATTCCTAATTATTCATGAACGACAAAGTTGACCAAAGAAAGCATTGTTCGCAGATGAATGGTAATAACTGAATGATGAATGGTAATGAATGGGAATATTTTGGACTTTCCTATTAGTAGCAACTTTTGTAATAATATTCTCACAAATAAACATATTATTATTATTAAAACGAAAAACACATACAATTATTTTTATATTCAGCACGTTTCAGAAAAGCTACAAATGATTCAAAATCATTTATTAAAATTTGGCTACTATATAATTATCACGTTTTTGAAGGTCATCAATACAACAGCACCCTGATTCGCCCACCCCACCGCTTCCTAAGTGCTCTAGCCGGGGAGAAGAAACGGCGCAACAAACTCCCCAGCAGCACGCTGCCTTTTCAATAACTATATAAAAATATGAAAAATAAGCGTTTGGCCGATACTACGACTTGCCGATATAATGGTTCACCGACACACGCCATGTACCAAATAATAGCGCTAGTGCATCAACCGAGTTTTTTAGAATGCCAATCAAGAAACTCACAGCGGATTCAGATTCGAAATTTAGAACGAGGTCTTAGAAAATCAACAGGCAGATCTTATAGCCGATTTATATATTTTACCTTTTAATATCGTCTTTAATATTAACACAATTTCATCTCACGAATTCATAAGAAGTCAATATTTTCGGACCTTAGCACCATAAAAATTAATTTGGTAGAAAAATGTGATTTATTTGCTACCAAATTCTTTTTATGATAGATTTGGATATACTTATTGATTTTGGGTGATTTATATGGAACTTGTAAAAACAAGGGGCGTCATCTGGCATGTAATATATTTTTACTAAAAATTAATATGAATGCTCTTTGGGAAACTGACGACAGCATTATGAAATGAAAAAATATTCCCGTCCCGACTAAAAATTGCTATAATTAAACCTATACCAAAAAAAGGTGGAAACTCCAATAACCCGAGCCAATACAGACCAATAGCACTTCTTCCAGCATTCTCGAAAATATTCGAAAAAGTAATTACTAAACGTATGTGTAATTTCTTAGAAAAATACAATATTCTCGACAATAACCAATTTGGATTCCGTACAAATCGATCGACGACTTTAGCCGTCTATAAATACACACAAGAAATACTGACATATATAAAAGACAAAAACTATGCAATAGGCCTTCTGCTTGACATGACTAAAGCATATGACAAAGTGTCACATTCGATCTTACTTACGAAATCGAATGGAGTTGGCATCAGGGGAGACGCACTCGACTGGCTCAAATCGTATCTTGCTGATAGGAAACAGTATGTACAGATAGAACACCTAGATAACGACACATGTGAGTTACAAAACGTGTGCTCGGATATCCTAACCACGAACTGGTCTATTCCACAGGGTAGTGTGATAGGATGTATACTCTTCCTCATCTATATTAATGACCTGCCGAAAATATGTGACCATCTTTGTGTGCTGTTCGCTGACGACATCTCCATCCTCTTCAAAAGCCCCGCAAACAACCAAGAATATAACTCCCAAATTATTGAAACTTTTAACATAATAAAATCTTGGCTTCTGAATCACAATCTTGAAGTAAATATTAATAAAACCAAAATCATACAGCAAAGCCAGTGGTCGCAGGTTCGAGTCCTGCCTGAGGTTTAAGTTTTTCCTTCTACAATTTGTATTTAATTACAAAATCATACAGTTCAAACCCTACCAAAAACAAAAGGTTAACTTAAAAACTATAACTAATAACATCAAAATTGAAGAAGTTGACGAATTCAAACTACTAGGCATCACACTTGACTCGCATTTAAATTGGAAAAAACATGTCGACAAAATTAAAATAAAATTATCACAATTTTCGTATGGACTTAGTGTGCTAAAAACTAATACAAAAACTGACTGTGCTCTCACAGCATATTTTGCGTATGCCTACGCATGGCTACGCTACGGTATCATCATGTGGGTGCACAGTGTAGATGCCAAAGATCTATTTATTGCTCAAAAGAAATGTCTGCGTATAATATTTAAAATTAAACCTAGAGACAGCTGTAAACCCCATTTTATAAAAGAAAAATTGTTAACTTTACCTTCCATTTATATATTAGAAACAGCCACTTTTGTTAAGAATAATATAAAAATGTTCAATTTTGATAAGAACGAGCGACGCAAAAACAAACTAACATTACCAGCTCCTAGACTACAAATTTATAAAAATAGCCCAGAATATCGAAGCATCCAAATTTATAATAAATTACCAGAAAGTATACGGTCCACCAAAACGCCATGTATATTTAAAGCTAGACTTAAGTCACTACTGTTAGAAAAATCATATTATAGTATTCAAGATTTTATGGAAGATAAAAATGTGTAGAACACTGTAATAATAATTATATGTTTATATAAACCTAAATAATGTTTTATTAGCATTGTCAAATGTGTCATTTAATAATATGTTTTGATTAAGAAATATAAAATATAAGAATAGTTCTTCTGCCTTCTGCCTAGCCTTTTCCCAAGCTATGTTGGGGTCGGCTTTCAGTCCTACCGGATTTAGCTGAATACCGTATTTTACATGGAGCGACTGCCTATCTGACCTCTACAACCTATTGCTAGGTAATACAACAGTATTCCATAGTAAGACTGGTTGTCAGAATTGTAATGACTTAACGACTATTAAAGATCACTGTATGACAGTCGGGACCAACGGCTTAACGTGCTTTCCGAGGCACGGAGGGGTACCTCCGGGAGCCCCTCAATAGTTGTAATAGATATTTAGATTGTAATAAATTGCAATATTTTAGTTTTAAGTTAATTTGCTGCGCCCTAACAGGGTTATGTATTCATTAGTTATAAGCCACGCCTGTGACTGTGTGTACATTGTGCAATAAATGAATAAATAAATAAATAAATAAATGAAATAATTTATTTCTGTAAGGGCCTATTTCACCATCGTCAGATAACTTTATTCGAGGAATAATTTTGACGGTTGTTTCATACAGAAACTGTCAAACATCAATTTTATTCGTCGAATAAAAGTTATCTGACGATGCTTCTTAAGCGGCGTTGTGCATGTAAAATTCGTGTATATTTAAAAGAGTTTAAATTATGAAAACTGAACAAAGTGCATCTATTAATGCTATTTTTATTTGCTAGTTTTATTTGCTAGTTTTCACTTCCGCCGGCACTCCCGGAGTGCATTTTTTTTTTCAAGTGGTCTGACACGGCTAGCCTTTTTATCTTCAACGCTTTTTATACTCCACCGAACTACGACATGAATAAAACAGCTAAAAAATCTATTTTCGAACCGCAGCTCCCTACTCAACTACATTACATTGAACGAACGATTTACATCAAAACTCTTTTGTTCACTCCCAATTGAACGAACTGATATAATCAGCTCCAAGTCTCAAAGATTATACCCCCTCATCGGAATAGCCCATTAGGCAGATATTACTGCCAATAAACTAGGAATTCTAACAGGAAATAGAATTTGGGCCAAATGGCTAAACTAGAATGTTACATGATAATGTTTAGGTCTGTGGGGTACAGAAAGCTATGAGATAATTTATACATACTAGCTTCTGCCCGCGACTTCGTCTGCGTGGTCTTCAGAATTGGGTCCAAAAAGAAATGAAAAATGTGAAAGTAATGAAAAATTTAATAAAATTTTCACCAATGTTATAAGCTTGCGCTGGAATAGAGAAAAATACCAAATTTCAAAGCTGTCTGTCCACGGCTTAGCTTGGAAACAATTTTAAATTTTCCCTCGGGAACTACTTAAGGAATCGGGATAAAAGGTAGGCCTATGTTCTTTTCCATGTCAAAGGCTACATGCATGCCAAATTTCATCCAAAGCCTTGCGTGATTGAGTAACAAACATCCAAACATCCACACCTTCACATTTATAATATTAGTAAGATAATACAGGACCATAAATGTCCTGCTGCTGGGCACAGGCCTCTTCCCATATAGAGAAGGAATAAGCATTGATCACCACGCTTGCTCATTGCGGGTTGGCGATTTCAGATTCCAATGATAGAATTAAGGTTTCCTACGATGTTTTCCTTCACCGTTTGCCAATGATGTCTTAGAATAAATAAGAAAGTACATATAACTTTGAAAAAGTCACATTGGTACCTACAACCATGTACTCGCATACGGTCATTGAACCACTGTTAACCACGACTTCAGTTTTAAGTTGCTATAATATTTGCTATTATAATCTTTACATAGGATAAAACCGAGTCGCTCCAGTTGTGTAAGCTTAGATCTCTTAAACACGCAACAGATTTTAATGCAGTTTTCAGCAATACATAGAGTGATTCAAGAAGTGAGTAAGGTTTTTATGTATAAGTAGTTGTTCCCCGTGACTCCGCCAGCGGTACCTAATTTTTTTTGTAAAAAATATAGCCTATTACTCAGGGTGAATGTAGCTTTCCGAAAGTGAAAGAATTTTAAAAATCGGCACAGTATTTTTTGAGTTTATTCTTTACCAACATACACACTCAAAAATACAAATCTTTCCTCTTTAATATATTAGTGTAGATAAGTATTTTAAGTCATTTGGATCTAGTCCCAAATAAATCTATACTAATATTATAAATCTGAAGAATTGTTTGTTTGGACTCGCTAATCTCAGGAACTACTGGTCCAATCTAAAAAAATCTTTCACAGTTAGATAGGCCACTTATTGAGGAAGGCGCAGCCTACGCGGGCAGCACCGCGAGCAAGCGCTAGTTTATAATAAGTTTAATTTAAAAATCACAGAATAATAATTGTATCTATATCTATATCTAGCGACCCGCCCCGGCTTCGCACGGGTGGACATTTATTTCTTCATAGATGTGCACCCCCCTCCCCTGCGCTGCCCTACCAATCCAATACACTGTAACTTTTGAAGATCACATGTGAGATGATTGACCATATATGTTTTTGACAAATAATTGCTTTTTTTGATGATTACTGTTAAGTATTATATTATTTTATGCATTCTATAGCAGGTGTATATCTCTAACTTCATAGCCAAGTAGTTTTTATTTGATAAATTTAGTAAAAACAAAAGATATTGCCATTAACTTGTATTGTTAAGACATCGTTGTTAAGTTAAGTACAACTTTATCAATGCAAAACACTGTAAAACCGATTACAGTGTTTTGCACTCGGGCCAGTCATATTTAGTTTGGCCATTCATCTAATTATTAGGCAACTAAAGGCTAAATTTAACGTTTAAAATAGTACCTGGATGACGGAACCCTAGGAGGTGATTTTAAAGGAAATGATTTGAAAAATCAACTTTACGCCTTCTAGGGTCCCCAATTTTGGATGAATCCTATCAAAATTTCATTGATGATAATATTTAAAATTTTCGATCGGTTTCGGATAGACTTTTTGAAATTTCATTGCATTCTGCTATCACTTTAATTCGGTTTTGTTGTTTCAGTTCAAAATTTACATATTTCCTTCGTTCTTCAAGATTATGGAAACATTTACCTCTTTTGGAAAAAGTTGATAAAATTATCCGGTCCACCATAACGTCGATTTTCAATGTGACTCTGGATGACCGTGCTTGGTCCCAAGCCACATTGCCGATCCGTTTTGGAGGGCTGGGTGTTCATAAAGTTTCTAGTTTGGCCCTACCAGCATTTCTGTCTTCGGTCCACAGTACTAAAAAGTTGACCAGGGAAATCTTAGGTTCTTCTCTGGTTGATTGTCAGATTCTGTGCATGACTGAAGCAGTAAATAGCTGGAAATTGTCCTGCCCGGGCACGGATCTACCCAAACAACTTTCTTCTCAGAGGCAGTGGAATGAGCCGCTTTGTAGTTTGATACGGAAGGAATTAATTGAAACGTCAATCAATACTGTAGAGCGTGCTCGTCTCCTGGCTGTGGGAGAATGGGAATCGGGCCTCTGGCTTTTCCGTCAGCTAATCTGGGAACGATGTTGGACAACAATGCTTTCCGGCTCGCCATGAGCTTGCGCTTAGGTATTGCTTGTGTCCCATCTCATCGTTGTCAATGCGGTGAAACGGTCGATTGCCTTGGTCACCATGGCCTGTCCTGCAGCGGGAGCGCCGGTCGGATTTCGCGCCACAGTAACTTAAATTATATTATACGTCGCGCTCTTGTCACTGCCGGCGTACCAGCTGTTTTAGAACCAAATGGTTTGGTACGCAGCGATGGTAAAAGATCTGACGATATGTCATTGTTTCCTTGGAAATTGGGTCGGCCTTTGGTGTGGGACGCAACATGCATCGACACCCTTGCGCCATCCCACGTTCAAAGTTCAGCGGCCTCACCCGGCACTGCTGCTTTGCTTTGCTTTGCTTTTGGGCAAGTTTCCCGTCATTGACAAAGATGACGATAAATTTTTGATTTTAATATAATTATAACGTCACGGGAATTAACGCGAACTCATGCATTTACGTTTTAAGGCTTGACGTTTCGGCCGGGTTACACTGGCCGTGGTCGCAAGCAGACTGGAGATGCGGTGTCATAGCTCCGTGCACGAAGTAGATGATTTTTCATCTACCTTCAGTTCTTCAACTACCCTACACACCACACCAACCGTGTCCGTGTTCTGCACGTTAACCGACTTTGCAGAAAAGCGAGGTTTTGTTAATCGGATCACTGGAAACCAAGATGCTGATAGTTTATATCCGTCTTCCCGATTGAAATTTAGATGTATCTTGATTTCAATCGCTTCTCACACTTCTCTCGAGTGAAAGTGGCGATCGGTGGAGAGGACTTGTGCGCGATGGAATTGAATCCAGTGATTCGTGCCTGGCTGTAGTAAATGATCTGCTATTGCCGATTTAGTGGTCTGAAAGGTAAATGCATGAGTTCGCGTTTATTCCCGTGACGTAATTTTATTAAAATCATTCAACGCGATAGTTTTAAAGTGAATTTTTTGATGCTTGTTAGCCTTTATTTTGTAATCCATATTACTTAATATTGGTTAGCAAGTCTTCTTTTTATAGATAGTTTTATTTATCTTATAAGTATTTAGTTTAGTATAATTAATATAGTTTAGTATTAGGTGTGTATAGTATAATAATTATTTATTTTGTAATGTAAGTTCTGTAAAGTGTTTATTTAAGTAGATATCAACGTGCGAGTTACGCGGTGTTGGTTCAAAACACTGTAACTTCAACAACACTCGTAGTTTTTTACGGCAAAATACTGTAAGATTTGTTACAGTTTTTTAGCATGTTTAAACCATAACTTGAACGTAATACAGTGTATTTTTGGTTGCTTTATCTTGCCAAATATACATTATAATGAAAAAAATATTGGTCAGGGGTATTAAACAGACTTCAAAAAACTGATTGGGCGTTGTTAAGCTAAAACACTGTAAGTCGACTTACAGTCTTTTGGATTGGCACGGCCGGCAGCGGTTTCGCCGTGCGAGTCGTGCGACACATATCGGCCGGTGGCCATCATTCATTTTAATACCAATTACAATTTTAAATTCGTAATATCTTTTGAATGAATTGTCCGATTGGAATAAAATAAAAAGTTATTTATAGCTATTGAAACAATCTTGCTCAATAAATAGTTTATTTGGATAAGGATTAGTATTTGACGATAATATGATCAATAAACATAGGCTAATAATTTTAATTACTTTTATTCTATGGAAAAGTGGTTATAATGGCTAAAATATAAAAGTTTGGTTTATACTATCGCGGACTTTTTTGTAGGCATTATTGAGTTCTACAACTTTTCTATAGAAGTCAACCATACATCTCTAACCATTTAGGCAGCGTTCGCGAGAATCGTTAACGTACGGCAGTTTTTTCGTCGACTTACTCCACGATTTTCACTACCACGAAAAATCCTATCTATTTTCCGGGATAAAATATAGCCTATACGGATTCGGAAGAATCCCTCTAAGTAATGGTAAAAGAAATTTTGAAATCGGTCCAGTAGTTTTTGAGCCTATTCAATACAAACATACAAAAATACAAAAATACAAAGGTTTCCTCTTTATAATATTAGTATAGATGTATATATATATATTTATATCTATATATAATATTTAGCTTTTTTTTTTTTTTTTTTTTTATCATACACACTGTGTCTATGTTTCTTGTTTGATGTCTCCTGTCGCAGGTCTGCTGGCAGAAATTTCGTAAGAAATAAGCAGTACCTTTGTCCCTATGTCTCCTTCTGTAATTGTTTTGTGATATGTTTGTTGTGTGTACATAAATAAATAAATAAATAAATAAATAAATAAATAAAATATAATTCCAAACTAAAGAGGGAACGGGGCCTACCAACGCGGGTGGAACCGACGGCCACAACTAGCGTCTAATAAATAAATAATGTAAAATCTTATAGAAAATTAACCCTCTGCTATTATACATAATGCGTAGTTAACCCTAGTCTATCGAGGTCAAAATCCGCTACAAACTAAATCATTTACAATAATATTTCCCATAAACAACGGCTATCTCTTCAGAACCCTATTAATTAATATTAAACCAGAATCCCTTCTCGTTTTAAATAATTCTGATTGGCTATGACCTTTAAGGTTATAGGAATTATGGCTGGCAAGTAATAGGAGAGCCTTAATTTTATCGCCATAATTTTGGCCTACCTGAAGTAATCCTACTAATATTATATGTCAAAGTGTGGATGTTTGGATGGTTGTTACTCAATCACGCAAAAACGGCAGAAAGGATTTGGATGAAATTTGGCATGCATTTAGCCTTTGATATGAAAAAGAACATAGGCTACCTTTTATCCCGATTATTTAAGCAGTTCCCAAGGGAAAATTGAAAATTGTTTACGAGACAGCTTATAAATTTGGTATTTTTTTTCTATTACAGCGCAAGCTTATAACACGGGTGAAAATTTATTCCATTTTTCTTTTCTTTTTGGACCACATTTTTTAGTCCACGCAGACGAAGTCGCGGACAGAAGCTAGTATTTCATTATATTCCTTTTTAATTGTTTCTATAAATATGATGAGTTTTGTAAGAAAAACAAAACGAGTTTGTTTTAGACCACACGACTCAAATAGGTAAATCTTCTTTAGCTAATAGGCCTGCACTGTGTCTTAGATAAACGAAACGTAACTATGAGAGAAAGAGAAAGAAAATGTGTGCTCGCATCTCTCTCTTGCCTCTACAGTAAACGACTCTCTCTCTTTTATCTTTACTAACTTATATCTCACTCTCAACTTCTGTTCGCCTCTTGTCACACATTCACCAGTTTCCTCCCCAAGTCAAGCGTTCGCCTCGCTCGATCACACTTTTCGTAACGTTCTCATTCTCGTCACATTTTCGTAACGCTCGCTTAATCCCTTTAGTTAAAGTAAGTTTTACTTCAAAAATGAAAAAGTCCATTTACTTTACTGTCAGTTTCTTACAGCATTTTATAGTAATGTACGTCAAAGTAAAACATTACTAAATTAGATCAGATCAGCTTATTTAATAACAATTTTAATGACGTAGGGTTTGTGAAGCTATTGATTTGAGATATTGTAGTTTTAGTGATTGCGGCGAAGGTTTTTTTTTCGCGTTTAACATTTGTATAATATGCACTCAAAATA
The DNA here is from genome assembly GCA_950381575.1 of Plusia festucae. Classification (NCBI taxonomy): domain Eukaryota; kingdom Metazoa; phylum Arthropoda; class Insecta; order Lepidoptera; family Noctuidae; genus Plusia; species Plusia festucae. The sequence goes on from OX494455.1 coordinate 6,179,819, forward strand.
TTAAGATAGGTAGAACATAGACAAAACACGTTTAAAATCTGATAATATTAATACAAGAGGCGGTAGCCCAATGGATAGGGCGTCAGGCTTGCGACCATGTGGTTGTTGGTTCGAAGTCCACCTATTGCACTACCGACATGAACCCACTCGTAACAAAAGCATTTAGCTTAGCACAAGGGGTTAATAAGAATACTAGTAATGTAGAACCTACATTTTTAGTAAATTTAGGATTCCTAGTAAGTAAGTCAAGTAAGTTATCAGATTCTAGGTCACAAGAAAACAGCTAGCCAGAGAAATTGAGTACATTCACATTAGAATGTGATAGAATCATTCCCCTACAAAGAACCAACTAAAAACCGAGTCTGAAATGACGCTTCAATATCGATATGCTGTACATTGCTTGCTAACCGTTATGAATATAAGTGTAATATGCTCTTTGAGCACGCAATGGTTGTCATACAAGTTATAAATACAGTTAGCTGAATTATTTTTTGGGTAGTTCATAGTATGTCTCTTCATCAGATACTAGCGACCCGCCCCGGCTTCGCACGGGTGGACATTTATTTCTTCATAGATGTGCACCCCCCTCCCCTGCGCTGCCCTACCAATCCAATACACTGTAACTTTTGAAGATCACATGTGAGATGATTGACCATATATGTTTTTGACAAATAATTGCTTTTTTTGATGATTACTGTTAAGTATTATATTATTTTATGCATTCTATAGCAGGTGTATATCTCTAACTTCATAGCCAAGTAGTTTTTATTTGATAAATTTAGTAAAAACAAAAGATATTGCCATTAACTTGTATTGTTAAGACATCGTTGTTAAGTTAAGTACAACTTTATCAATGCAAAACACTGTAAAACCGATTACAGTGTTTTGCACTCGGGCCAGTCATATTTAGTTTGGCCATTCATCTAATTATTAGGCAACTAAAGGCTAAATTTAACGTTTAAAATAGTACCTGGATGACGGAACCCTAGGAGGTGATTTTAAAGGAAATGATTTGAAAAATCAACTTTACGCCTTCTAGGGTCCCCAATTTTGGATGAATCCTATCAAAATTTCATTGATGATAATATTTAAAATTTTCGATCGGTTTCGGATAGACTTTTTGAAATTTCATTGCATTCTGCTATCACTTTAATTCGGTTTTGTTGTTTCAGTTCAAAATTTACATATTTCCTTCGTTCTTCAAGATTATGGAAACATTTACCTCTTTTGGAAAAAGTTGATAAAATTATCCGGTCCACCATAACGTCGATTTTCAATGTGACTCTGGATGACCGTGCTTGGTCCCAAGCCACATTGCCGATCCGTTTTGGAGGGCTGGGTGTTCATAAAGTTTCTAGTTTGGCCCTACCAGCATTTCTGTCTTCGGTCCACAGTACTAAAAAGTTGACCAGGGAAATCTTAGGTTCTTCTCTGGTTGATTGTCAGATTCTGTGCATGACTGAAGCAGTAAATAGCTGGAAATTGTCCTGCCCGGGCACGGATCTACCCAAACAACTTTCTTCTCAGAGGCAGTGGAATGAGCCGCTTTGTAGTTTGATACGGAAGGAATTAATTGAAACGTCAATCAATACTGTAGAGCGTGCTCGTCTCCTGGCTGTGGGAGAATGGGAATCGGGCCTCTGGCTTTTCCGTCAGCTAATCTGGGAACGATGTTGGACAACAATGCTTTCCGGCTCGCCATGAGCTTGCGCTTAGGTATTGCTTGTGTCCCATCTCATCGTTGTCAATGCGGTGAAACGGTCGATTGCCTTGGTCACCATGGCCTGTCCTGCAGCGGGAGCGCCGGTCGGATTTCGCGCCACAGTAACTTAAATTATATTATACGTCGCGCTCTTGTCACTGCCGGCGTACCAGCTGTTTTAGAACCAAATGGTTTGGTACGCAGCGATGGTAAAAGATCTGACGATATGTCATTGTTTCCTTGGAAATTGGGTCGGCCTTTGGTGTGGGACGCAACATGCATCGACACCCTTGCGCCATCCCACGTTCAAAGTTCAGCGGCCTCACCCGGCACTGCTGCTTTGCTTTGCTTTGCTTTTGGGCAAGTTTCCCGTCATTGACAAAGATGACGATAAATTTTTGATTTTAATATAATTATAACGTCACGGGAATTAACGCGAACTCATGCATTTACGTTTTAAGGCTTGACGTTTCGGCCGGGTTACACTGGCCGTGGTCGCAAGCAGACTGGAGATGCGGTGTCATAGCTCCGTGCACGAAGTAGATGATTTTTCATCTACCTTCAGTTCTTCAACTACCCTACACACCACACCAACCGTGTCCGTGTTCTGCACGTTAACCGACTTTGCAGAAAAGCGAGGTTTTGTTAATCGGATCACTGGAAACCAAGATGCTGATAGTTTATATCCGTCTTCCCGATTGAAATTTAGATGTATCTTGATTTCAATCGCTTCTCACACTTCTCTCGAGTGAAAGTGGCGATCGGTGGAGAGGACTTGTGCGCGATGGAATTGAATCCAGTGATTCGTGCCTGGCTGTAGTAAATGATCTGCTATTGCCGATTTAGTGGTCTGAAAGGTAAATGCATGAGTTCGCGTTTATTCCCGTGACGTAATTTTATTAAAATCATTCAACGCGATAGTTTTAAAGTGAATTTTTTGATGCTTGTTAGCCTTTATTTTGTAATCCATATTACTTAATATTGGTTAGCAAGTCTTCTTTTTATAGATAGTTTTATTTATCTTATAAGTATTTAGTTTAGTATAATTAATATAGTTTAGTATTAGGTGTGTATAGTATAATAATTATTTATTTTGTAATGTAAGTTCTGTAAAGTGTTTATTTAAGTAGATATCAACGTGCGAGTTACGCGGTGTTGGTTCAAAACACTGTAACTTCAACAACACTCGTAGTTTTTTACGGCAAAATACTGTAAGATTTGTTACAGTTTTTTAGCATGTTTAAACCATAACTTGAACGTAATACAGTGTATTTTTGGTTGCTTTATCTTGCCAAATATACATTATAATGAAAAAAATATTGGTCAGGGGTATTAAACAGACTTCAAAAAACTGATTGGGCGTTGTTAAGCTAAAACACTGTAAGTCGACTTACAGTCTTTTGGATTGGCACGGCCGGCAGCGGTTTCGCCGTGCGAGTCGTGCGACACATATCGGCCGGTGGCCATCATTCATTTTAATACCAATTACAATTTTAAATTCGTAATATCTTTTGAATGAATTGTCCGATTGGAATAAAATAAAAAGTTATTTATAGCTATTGAAACAATCTTGCTCAATAAATAGTTTATTTGGATAAGGATTAGTATTTGACGATAATATGATCAATAAACATAGGCTAATAATTTTAATTACTTTTATTCTATGGAAAAGTGGTTATAATGGCTAAAATATAAAAGTTTGGTTTATACTATCGCGGACTTTTTTGTAGGCATTATTGAGTTCTACAACTTTTCTATAGAAGTCAACCATACATCTCTAACCATTTAGGCAGCGTTCGCGAGAATCGTTAACGTACGGCAGTTTTTTCGTCGACTTACTCCACGATTTTCACTACCACGAAAAATCCTATCTATTTTCCGGGATAAAATATAGCCTATACGGATTCGGAAGAATCCCTCTAAGTAATGGTAAAAGAAATTTTGAAATCGGTCCAGTAGTTTTTGAGCCTATTCAATACAAACATACAAAAATACAAAAATACAAAAATACAAAGGTTTCCTCTTTATAATATTAGTATAGAAGTATAGATTACATAAGACGTGTCGGATTGTGATACAGCACTTACGTAGCAATCAGGGCAAATATAATACATTCAGTGTTTCAATATTTTATAAAGGGTATTACCGACAAGGTATATGTTCAAAAAAAAGGTTTTAGTGGATAGTTGGCATAGAGGCTTACATAATTTTGCTCAAAATGAGTGAGAACGTTAAAATTTGTTCACTTCACTTTTTTTTTCAGACAGGCCTGTTGGTATAGTGGTTAGTGACCCTAACTGCTAAGCCAGAGGTCGTGGGTTCGATTCCCACCCAGAACAAATCTTTGTGTGATGAGCACGATCATTTTTTCTGTGTCTGGGTGTAATATATCTATAATATGTATGTATTTAGAAATATATAAGTATGTTTATCAGTTGTCTGGTTACCATAGTACAGGCTCTGCCTAGTTTGGGATCAGATGGCCGTGTGTGAGCTTTCCCAAGATATTTATTTATTTTTTTAATTTCCTTTACCAAAAATCTATATCGAATTCTGATTCTCTAATCACTTGCATATTGACCAAGTTACAATTATGTCAATATTGGTAATTAGACAAGAGATATTTCATAAAATGTGACGTCATACTAAAAAGTTTTCATACTAATCTGTGACTGCCGCGTACCAGTCGTCGTTTTGTAAAAAAAAGATAGAACATGCGTCATCAACTAACTTTAAAAGCTTACAGCTTTTTTATTAGTGTCTAAATTTATTATATTTTTTCATTCGCAGTTTTGCTATAAAAAAATACTTCAAATTATAATGAATTCTAAAAACGACGCACTAATTAATTTTATATTGAGCTAGTAACAAGCATTCCAATATTGCTAATTAGACAGAGATAGCGATAATATTTTGTGACGTCAATATTCAGTTCTCCATACTAATCTGGGGCTGCCGCTTACAAGTCGTCTTGTGAAAAAGAGATAGAACATGCGATATCAACTAACTTTAAAAGCTTACAACTTTTTTATTAGTGTCTAAATTTATAATGTTTATTTCGCAGTTTTGATTATATTTACGATTATTTTTAGAAAAAACCTAGCCAATTATTACAAGTACCCAATTGGGTATTTGACCATTTTTTTTTATTTCATAAATAAAAAAATAAACCAAACTATAATGAATTCTAAAAACGACGCACTAATTAATGTTATATTGAGCTAGTAACAAGCATTCCAATATTGCTAAGTAGACAGAGATAGCGATAATATTTTGTGACGTCAATATTCAGTTCTCCATACTAATCTGGGGCTGCCGCGTACCAGTCGTTTTGTGAAAGAGATAGAACATGCGTCAGCAACTAACTTTAAAAGCTTACAACTTTTTTATTCGTGTATAAATTTAAAATGTTTTTTCTCAGTTTTGCTCATATTTACGACTTTTTTTAGAAAAAAATGTAGTAATTCAATATTTCGACAGTAATCAAGTAGGTACCCAATAAAATATTATATCCTTTTTTGGCAATTTGTGAAAGTTTATTGCGATTTGTGAAAATAGGATTGTTTTCACCAACTTTTGTCCCTGACTGTGCCTACCTTCGGCAATAAATTCTTCTTGATGAATGCTTAAACACTACGCAATAGTTAATTAATAAATACGTCGTACTAAGTGACGTCATAATAACTGGTATATCTACTAACCCCTTTAAAATAAGAAGCGAGATATGAAACAAGAAATTGTAAATATTTAGGTCAGCACTATGTAAGGATGAGTGGCTGGTCTAGATCAGTTGTTGTCAGCCTTTGGTTGGATCTCAAAACTAAGAAAAATATGTTTAAAATCAGACTGCACGGATGGCTGAGTGGTATAGGTCACCACACCAATTACCACTGTGCGCGACGTGCTGCGGGTTCGATCACCGCATGGAACAAGTATTTGTGTGATCCACAAATGCTTGTTCCAAGTCTGGGTGTTCTTTGTGCATGTGATTTGAATGTTTGTGAAACCCCCGCGACACAAGGAATAAATTCCTTAGTGCGGGCGTCGTTTTTCAAAAAAAAAAAGAAAAAAAAACAAGAAAATAAAATAAAAGAAAAAACGTTTGTCGGTCTCATGCACTTGCTTACTTTTTTTTTTTGTCAGCCCGTGCTGTCCCACTGCTGGGCAAAGGCCTCCCCCATACTCTTCCATCCTTCCCTGTCGGAAGCGTGCTGTGGCCAATCGGCGAGAAAATTGACCAGATCTTCTCGCCAACGCTTTCTTGCTTATTTATCATAATAAAATGCATAAAAAAAACATACTAAACCTTGTTCTGACAATTAAGAACACAAGAAATATCCAATGTGGTGCAGGCGTTCGGAAGTTACGCGCTTACATAAATTTCGGTTATGTTTGTGTTTATATTAAAGTTGAAATATAAGTACAAATACAAAATACATAGAAATTTACAACTTTTTTTATTCAATGAAATTAAAATACGAGGTGTTCCTTAATTCTGAACTCGCCAAACTTTTACGTTTGATGACGAACTTGTCTGAATCAATTATGTTGAGCACCCCTGCTCTCTACGATCGTAGCTCAGATTTCTTACAAACCGTGTCAGCACTTTCTACTGTTGGATTTTCTAGTTAGAAGACAAATGCGTATATGATTTTATATAGCGCTATTCATACGAAGTTATGTACTTATCATAGAGGGTCATGACAGGTTAATCGATAATAAAGGTTAAGCCGTTCTCGATGCGGTTTTCCGTTGGATAGGTGAACATTCGTAAAACATTCCGAGCTACACAAAAGCCTCGAAAAGCATGTTAAGCCGTTTTTCCGGACTGTCATACGTTGGTCTTTGTCAGTCGTTAAGTTATTAAAATTCTGACAACCAGTCTTACTATGGGATACTGTATTACCCCGGTAATTGTTTGTGGAGATATAAAATAGTCGCTCGATATAAAATAGTAAGTGTAGTAAGCTAAATCCAGTGAGTTAAGTTCTACGACACGATAATTTGTCGGGCCTGTTGGTCTAGTGGTTAGTGACCCTGACTGCTAAGCCGGAGGTCGTGGGTTCGATTCCCACTCAGGACAAATCTTTGTGTGATGAGCACGATAATTTGTTCTGTGTCTGGGTGTTATTTATCTATAATATGTATGTGTTTAGAAATATATAAGTATGTTTATCAGTTGTCTGGTAACCATAGTACAGGCTCTGCCAAGTTTGGGATCAGATGACCGTGTGCGACATTGTCCCAAAATATTTATTTATTTATTTAATTTGTATTTTTTCCTCAATAAATGTGTCCTTGTATGAAACTCACAATTACACCTAAATGTAAAGTTCTCGACTTCAATTGCACGAAAGTACAAAATACGTCATTTTGTTTGGACATTCTTGGTATTTTTTTCCAAACCAAAACACAGAATTGATTTTAAAAGAATTTAAATGTTACTACTTCCGAGATATAGGGTTATCGATGACAAAAATATTCTTTAAATACGTTCGTCAATACCAAAAAAAAAATTACACAGTGTTAATGAGAACCAATTTTTGGAGTCGGTTAAAAATTAAAGGCAATGTGTAAGCTATATACATATACCTATTTTTCCTACCCTACCGTCTATCCATGACCACGGCCTTTGCAAGTTGGCTGAAACGTCGGGAAAATTAGGTATATACCCTAAAGTACGAACCCGGTCAGACCCGTTCCCTTTATTTGTATGATGTATAGTATACAAACTGCGAAGAAAAAAACTTGTCTGTTAAAAAGTCCGAAAAATTCTTAGAATTTAAATAAACAAACCTATCTTAAACTTTCTCGACTCTACTTTATAAAGTACATCAACTTTGTTAAACCCAGCCCGAATTTCCACAAAATCTACATGTAATTTATAGTAATTGGCGTTACAAGGATTGTCGCCAATATAAAACAATGGAGGCAGGAGAGAAAGAGGGTATTACAGTATATTTGTGTGAAGCCTACGATATAGGTTGTCTTCGGGGATCTGTCATTGTAAGCCGAGAGTAAAGACAAGAACACATTGACGGTATAAGCCGAATGTATTTTGTGTTGGAAAAAAGAAAAATAAGGTTTTTATGCAGATTTTGAGACTACATTTTTAGTAGGTGAAAATGTTTAGCGTGTATTAATCGCAGACAGGCAGACATATTTGGGGGAGGCCTATGTTCAGTGGTGGACGTCTTGAGGCATATATGATGGCGATTGACAGATAGGGCCTGTTTTTTTTTTCTTTTTTATAACTCTTACTAGCAATGTGAGTCGCGCATTACTAGTATAATCTAGTCAAACCCTCGTGCTAACCTAAAATGTCCGTGTTACGAGTGGGTTTACGTCGGCAGTGCAATGGTTAGGATTCGAACCGGCACCCAAATGATCGCAAGTCTGACGCCGTTAGACCACCGCCGCTTCCATGTACCAATACTTGATTTATATAACGGGCAAATAATACTAAGTAAAAAAAGGACTCGTTTTAGCATTATTGAGTAGTTAGTAGTAGTACGGAGTTTATTAAATGATCTTAGAAATATACTATATTATATATATTTATTTATAATATATTTTAAGCTCTCATTCTCTATTATAAATTTTGCGTGCCCGACATGGTCCACAATCTAAGTCCATTTCATTTTATATAATTATATTATTCATACCATGCATTATAGTTTATGCTCAAATTAAACTATTATTTCGATTACTACTTTCTTTTATTACTATTTATTTGATCTTAGTAAGTAACTTTGAAAAAGTCACATTGGTACTTGCCTGGGTTCGAACCTGCAACCATGTGCATGCGAATTCGGTCATTGAACCGCAAGGCCACCACGACATCATGACATGTGACTTTTTCAAAGTTATATGTGCTTTCTTAATCATTCTAAGACATCATTGACAAACAGTGAAGGAAAACATCGTGAGGAAACCTGGATTCCAAAATATTGGAATCTGAAATCGCCAACCCGCAATGAGCAAGCGTGGTGATCAATGCTCATCCCTTTTCTATATGGGAAGAGGCCTGTGGCCAGCAGTAGGACGTATATTGGCCGGTATTTTTTTTTTAGTAAGTAACTAAACCACAGAACACTCTCACGTGTGATCCAGCCCTAACACCCTGAAACATGTAGGTATATCTTCATGAATTAATCTAGCTTCTGAAGACAAACCTCTTTCTTCAATTTTATTTGGTAAGTATCTCAAGCGATGTATTTTACGATATAAATCAAGAGATCAACATTTTGTTCGCGTCTTCCGTTATTTCGTATTGTATTTTTCTTTTGTTATAAAAGGTAGGTATTCATTTTTTTAAATAAATATTTACAACCTTTACTATAAATGCACCTAAAACTAAACTAAGTTAAGAATTAAACGAAAAAAAAAAAAACAATAAAAGGCGTCAAAAAATTCATTCATTTAACCGTCGACTGGTATTGGGGTTCAAAAGGCTGGCAGACCAAGCAGACCAAGGTAAAAACCAGCCCTTGATTCACACAAGTTGTCAACAAGGCAATTGGATAAGTCTTTAAAATAAAATATGTGAATTCGGACCCCACGGTCCAAGTGTTTCAACCCCAAACGGTTCGAATGCATAACTGTTAACCCTTTACCGCATGTGGGCCCATATATGGAATTGCAGTTTTGATTTTGTTTTATTTTCAAATAAAGTATAATGAAATAAATTTATCTATTTAAATCTATGAAATATATATTTAGCAATAACAAAACGCAAAAAAAATGTCTATGGTTTTTTAACGTTTCGAAATAAACTCACTTTAGTGCATGCTGGCGAAAAAGCAGAATTGGAGTGTGAATGACACATTTTCAAAAATCGAAAACGAAGATAAACGTAAGTACTGTTTGACAAAAAAAATATTTTCATGTAGTCGATATATTCATCTTTGTCTACAAATAATATGTTTTTAGATTTTCAACTGTTTTCTATTGTTTACAATCAGCTTTTTCTCGATTCCATATTTGGGCTCGTATGCACTAAAACATTTTTTCACTTGAACAAATATGGAATCGTATGCACTCAAACAATAAGCATTTGGTTTTTGCTAAGTTCAAATTGCATACTTTCATTGTTTATATATTTTGCTTTCTCGCTTCTAACATTTGGCTTTTGTTTGGCAGAATGGACCCTGCACGTTTTTATGGGAAAAACCTTCTCACTAATTCCATTCCAGGTGATGGCATGCTTAGCGATGATGATGATTTAGATTCCGAAAGCGATGTTCCTTCTATGCCTGTCCCACTCAGGAGACCAGTTATAATCCCCGAAAGTGATGATGAAAGTAGTGACGAAGACAATGTCCCTCTATCCAATTTTGCCAATAACAAGAAGAAAATGGGGGGTAATCGGAAAGACCCTACTGAGAAGATTAGATGGGAACTGAATCAACTGGATACATACAATCCTGAAAACTACATCTTCACTGGAGGTATGGACTTACCTTCATACATCATGGACCTGGACACACCTGCTGATTTCTTTTTATTTATTTTCTCTGATGATTTGATATCTGAACATCTATGTAAAGCTGGAAAATCACTTCCAAGAAAAAGAGGGCGTCCATCTTTAGCTGCTTCAAGATCAGAAAAATCACCAACTTCTAGTCGTGGGTTCCAGCAGTGTCAAATTCTGGAACACCTACATCTAAAAGGATCAGAAAAAGACCCGAAAAACATCAAGAATTTCCCCTAAACTCTGTAAGGACCGATAATAAAGGACATTGGCCTGAATGGCAGAAGAATCGTCAGCATTGTTAATTATGTTATGTTCGATGAAAACATACACTAAATGCTCTAAGTGTAAAGTGTTCCTATGCTACAAGGACAAAAGGAACTGCTTGTTTCTATTTCACGAATAAATAAATACTTTTTTTATATAAATACTTTCTGTAATATCACAATAATTTGATACATTTTTTTTTGTTATTTTTCGTTTTACTGCATACAAAACCATATATGTCTAGAATAATTTTGGTCGCAGTGCATACGAGCCCATATATGGTTCCGTAAAAAAAAATCTAAAATATTATATTTTTTTATTATTTTTCTTTTGATATATCTTATTGATGATAAAATAAAGCTATTTCCACCGTCAAATATTTTTTTTTTCAACTCCTTAATAATTCATGCAGTAGAGGGTTAACTAGGTTGATAAACCGTATTTTACTTGAAATAGATCCTACTAATATTATAAATGTGAAAGTGTGGATGTTTAGATGTTTGGATGTTTGTTACTCAATCACGCAAAAACGGCTGAACGGATTTGGATGAAATTTTGCATGCATGTAGCCCTTGACCCCGATCCCGATTCCTTAAGTAGTTCCCGAGGGGAAATTCAACATGGTTTCCGAGCTAAGCCGCGGTCAGACAGCTTTGAAATTTGGTATTTTTTTCTATTACAGCGCAAGCTATAACACGGGTGAATATTTTAATCCAGTTTTTCATTACTTTCACATTTTTCATTTCTTTGTGGGATCAATTCTGAAGTCCACGCAGACGAAGTTGCGGGCAGAAGCTAACTGTATAGAAATAAAATGATGGGTAAAAATGGATGGATTACGTGAATGGCTAGAAAAGATGTGACCTGTGATAACGTCAGATAAAGTATGAATAAATACGAGTATATTTTGCATAACTAATACTCTTTCAGGCGCCGACTGTAAATAAAATTAGGATAAGAACAGAACGATGGAAATACTTAAGAACTTAAATACCAAGTTCCTCCCACGTCTCATTTAATACTGAAATAAATAATCATTAAGATATAAAATTATTTTTAACCCCTTAATGAAAAGTCCTAAGCTTATCTATACTAATATCTATACTAATATTATAAAGAGGAAACCTTTGTATTTTTGTATTTTTGTATTTTTGTATGTTTGTATTGAATAGGCTCAAAAACTACTGGACCGATTTCAAAATTTCTTTTACCATTACTTAGAGGGATTCTTCCGAATCCGTATAGGCTATATTTTATCCCGGAAAATAGATAGGATTTTTCGTGGTAGTGAAAATCGTGGAGTAAGTCGACGAAAAAACTGCCGTACGTTAACGATTCTCGCGAACGCTGCCTAAATGGTTAGAGATGTATGGTTGACTTCTATAGAAAAGTTGTAGAACTCAATAATGCCTACAAAAAAGTCCGCGATAGTATAAACCAAACTTTTATATTTTAGCCATTATAACCACTTTTCCATAGAATAAAAGTAATTAAAATTATTAGCCTATGTTTATTGATCATATTATCGTCAAATACTAATCCTTATCCAAATAAACTATTTATTGAGCAAGATTGTTTCAATAGCTATAAATAACTTTTTATTTTATTCCAATCGGACAATTCATTCAAAAGATATTACGAATTTAAAATTGTAATTGGTATTAAAATGAATGATGGCCGCCGGCCGATATGTGTCGCACGACTCGCACGGCGAAACCGCTGCCGGCCGTGCCAATCCAAAAGACTGTAAGTCGACTTACAGTGTTTTAGCTTAACAACGCCCAATCAGTTTTTTGAAGTCTGTTTAATACCCCTGACCAATATTTTTTTCATTATAATGTATATTTGGCAAGATAAAGCAACCAAAAATACACTGTATTACGTTCAAGTTATGGTTTAAACATGCTAAAAAACTGTAACAAATCTTACAGTATTTTGCCGTAAAAAACTACGAGTGTTGTTGAAGTTACAGTGTTTTGAACCAACACCGCGTAACTCGCACGTTGATATCTACTTAAATAAACACTTTACAGAACTTACATTACAAAATAAATAATTATTATACTATACACACCTAATACTAAACTATATTAATTATACTAAACTAAATACTTATAAGATAAATAAAACTATCTATAAAAAGAAGACTTGCTAACCAATATTAAGTAATATGGATTACAAAATAAAGGCTAACAAGCATTAAAAAATTCACTTTAAAACTATCGCGTTGAATGATTTTAATAAAATTACGTCACGGGAATAAACGCGAACTCATGCATTTACCTTTCAGACCACTAAATCGGCAATAGCAGATCATTTACTACAGCCAGGCACGAATCGCTGGATTCAATTCCATCGCGCACAAGTCCTCTCCACCGATCGCCACTTTCACTCGAGAGAAGTGCGAGAAGCGATTGAAATCAAGATACATCCAAATTTCAATCGGGAAGACGGATATAAACTATCAGCATCTTGGTTTCCAGTGATCCGATTAACAAAACCTCGCTTTTCTGCAAAGTCGGTTAACGTGCAGAACACGGACACGGTTGGTGTGGTGTGTAGGGTAGTTGAAGAACTGAAGGTAGATGAAAAATCATCTACTTCGTGCACGGAGCTATGACACCGCATCTCCAGTCTGCTTGCGACCACGGCCAGTGTAACCCGGCCGAAACGTCAAGCCTTAAAACGTAAATGCATGAGTTCGCGTTAATTCCCGTGACGTTATAATTATATTAAAATCAAAAATTTATCGTCATCTTTGTCAATGACGGGAAACTTGCCCAAAAGCAAAGCAAAGCAAAGCAGCAGTGCCGGGTGAGGCCGCTGAACTTTGAACGTGGGATGGCGCAAGGGTGTCGATGCATGTTGCGTCCCACACCAAAGGCCGACCCAATTTCCAAGGAAACAATGACATATCGTCAGATCTTTTACCATCGCTGCGTACCAAACCATTTGGTTCTAAAACAGCTGGTACGCCGGCAGTGACAAGAGCGCGACGTATAATATAATTTAAGTTACTGTGGCGCGAAATCCGACCGGCGCTCCCGCTGCAGGACAGGCCATGGTGACCAAGGCAATCGACCGTTTCACCGCATTGACAACGATGAGATGGGACACAAGCAATACCTAAGCGCAAGCTCATGGCGAGCCGGAAAGCATTGTTGTCCAACATCGTTCCCAGATTAGCTGACGGAAAAGCCAGAGGCCCGATTCCCATTCTCCCACAGCCAGGAGACGAGCACGCTCTACAGTATTGATTGACGTTTCAATTAATTCCTTCCGTATCAAACTACAAAGCGGCTCATTCCACTGCCTCTGAGAAGAAAGTTGTTTGGGTAGATCCGTGCCCGGGCAGGACAATTTCCAGCTATTTACTGCTTCAGTCATGCTCAGAATCTGACAATCAACCAGAGAAGAACCTAAGATTTCCCTGGTCAACTTTTTAGTACTGTGGACCGAAGACAGAAATGCTGGTAGGGCCAAACTAGAAACTTTATGAACACCCAGCCCTCCAAAACGGATCGGCAATGTGGCTTGGGACCAAGCACGGTCATCCAGAGTCACATTGAAAATCGACGTTATGGTGGACCGGATAATTTTATCAACTTTTTCCAAAAGAGGTAAATGTTTCCATAATCTTGAAGAACGAAGGAAATATGTAAATTTTGAACTGAAACAACAAAACCGAATTAAAGTGATAGCAGAATGCAATGAAATTTCAAAAAGTCTATCCGAAACCGATCGAAAATTTTAAATATTATCATCAATGAAATTTTGATAGGATTCATCCAAAATTGGGGACCCTAGAAGGCGTAAAGTTGATTTTTCAAATCATTTCCTTTAAAATCACCTCCTAGGGTTCCGTCATCCAGGTACTATTTTAAACGTTAAATTTAGCCTTTAGTTGCCTAATAATTAGATGAATGGCCAAACTAAATATGACTGGCCCGAGTGCAAAACACTGTAATCGGTTTTACAGTGTTTTGCATTGATAAAGTTGTACTTAACTTAACAACGATGTCTTAACAATACAAGTTAATGGCAATATCTTTTGTTTTTACTAAATTTATCAAATAAAAACTACTTGGCTATGAAGTTAGAGATATACACCTGCTATAGAATGCATAAAATAATATAATACTTAACAGTAATCATCAAAAAAAGCAATTATTTGTCAAAAACATATATGGTCAATCATCTCACATGTGATCTTCAAAAGTTACAGTGTATTGGATTGGTAGGGCAGCGCAGGGGAGGGGGGTGCACATCTATGAAGAAATAAATGTCCACCCGTGCGAAGCCGGGGCGGGTCGCTAGTAATAAGTAAATTGGTCCAATTAAGATCAGTTGAAGATTTTAATAAAAAATATATTTTAAGATAATAAGTCTTGCGACCTCCTTTGTCCTCGTTTAATTACTAAAATAAATGCTAAAGCGAACAACTTGAAATTAATTTAAAAACAAATGATATTATAAAAAGTGTTGTATAAATATATTTTTTTCCCATAGATTTATAACACCTTGAAACCGAGTACAAGAATAATGGTGAACTTCAAACTGTGTCATATCAACACAGTAGGTAGGTACCTCCGAACGTACTGTCAGTTGTCAAGGTCAAGCGCAAATATCTCCTTAATTTGAAGTTTAATGGCGTTTATAGTAATGTGTGTCACTATGCAATAAATATATAGACGACGACACGCAATGCTCCATTAACACATTAATCTTTTTGCCTCACTATTAGCTATACACTTGTAAAAACATTATCTATGTAGGTGTTATTATAATATCGGCCTATATACGTCCCACTGCTGGGCACAGGCCTCTTCCCGTATAGAGAAGGGATGAGCATTGATCACCACGCTTGCTCATCATTGCGGGTTGGCGATTTCAGATTCCAATATTTAAGAATCCAGGTTTCCTCACGATGTTTTCCTTCACCGTTTGTCAATGATGTCTTAGAATGATTAATAAAGTACATATAACTTTGAAAAAGTCACATTGGTACTTGCCTGGGTTCGAACCTGCAACCATGTGCATGCGAATTCGGTCATTGAACCGCTAGTCCACCACGACATATTGGTTAGGTGTTATTAGTTTATGCTTTTTTCCTAATATCTACTTCGCTAACGCTTAAGAAACGCAGCGGCGACGCAGCGATAACGCAGCGTTACCGCACCGCAGTCGCACATGACGTCACTGGTCTAAAGCCATGACAGGCGATACAGCAGACAATATATCAAGGGTTGTAGGCGTCGTAAAAAATTTACAAGTGTGAGACGCTGGCGTAGTAGGTGTTCAGTACATACGATATGGAATTATAATGAACCATTATATTGGTTAAAATTCAATTGTTAATTTAATGGCTACGTATATGTGTTCGCAGTCAGATACCGAATGATACTCTTAGGGATCGGACAGGGTTTTTGTTACGTGCTGTATATGTGTGTGTGAAAAAATAAGTGTAATTTTGTCTGGTTACTTAGTAGATGTGAAGTAGTCCACCATCAAGCAGTTACTTTTTTTTTTTTTTTTTAAACTGTGCCCGCGCTATGGAATTCAATCCTTGTGTCGCGGGGGTTTCACAAACATTCAAATCACATGCACAAAGAACACCCACACATTAAATATTATATGTATTAAACTATAGACTAATTTTTTTTACATTTGGATTTTATCTATAAGTAATTGTTACACTGTTTTTTTTTAATTGTACCTCATATTATTCTAAGAGTACGCAATTGTTGGTGAACGTATAAAAAATTGTTATTTGTATTTCTGTGAAGCCAACCTACGCATTAATAAAACAAACGTTAATTTTTTTAATCAAGAAATAATTTAGGGTCAGTACACAAAAAATATGGTTTTTAAGATTGCCTATAGAACCCCAAAAATATATGTCGCGGTACAAAAAGTAGGTAAATTGTTGTTCGTAAAAACTAAGTACTTCTGAATACATTATGTTTACACAACCAGCTTGATACGTAAACACGGTTCTGGGTAAGTATCTATTCCGCTAAGATACTGCTTATAGAAGTATTTTACTTATTGGGGAATATTATAAAATGTACAGGCTGATACAAAAATTTCGGTCATATTTTGAAATACTTATTAAATTAAGTTTTTTTTTTAACCTCCTGTTTGAATTTTGATTTCATCAGCTGTTGATAATAATTTAGTAGATATGGTACAGACATTTTTTTTGTAGCGTATGGATTCCTCGACGATTTTTTTTATTTAGGTACTCACCTACTTGACTTCTTTATTATTGATAAATTATCGTATATATAGTATAGGGATACCCAGAAGTGGGTTGTGGAGGTCAGACAGGCAGTCGCTCCATGTAAAATACAGTATTCAGCTAAATCCGGTAAGACTGGAAGCCGACCTCAACATAGCTTAGGATAAGGCTAGGCAGAGAAAGAGAGTGGTATGATAACATACGGATTTTTCCTGTAACAAAACAATAAAAATGTACAAAAACTCCTTTAAAGTTTAGGAGTAGGGTAACGCGTGACGTCACTCGCCAGCAAGACTTCTACGGCAGTAGTGACGTCACGCGAATTTGACATACACTGTATCACCATGTAATTTTTTGTTCACGAGTCAAAGGAAAAAAAAAAACGTGCCTTAATTTTTTTCATTATGAATCCCTATTATGAAGCAGATACTAGCTTTAATACTAGCTTACCCGCGACTCCGCTCACGTGTGTATCGGTTATCGCGGCAAAAAATGCTTATTTCCTTTCTCAGGCTCTAAATTATCTTTGTATCGAATTTCCTTTAAATCGGTCCAGTAGTTTAGGCGTGATTACGTAACACATAGACAGAAAAAGTTACTATCGCATTTCTAAATAAATAAATAAATATCTTGGGAAATTCTCACACACGACCATCTGATCCCAAACTAGGCAGACCTTATACTATGGTAACCAGACAACTGATAAACATACTTATATATGTATTTCTAAATACATACATCTACTATATAAAAATAAGTCGGGTTTTCCTTCCTGACGCTAAACTCCAGAACGCACGAACCGATTTCCACGGTTTTGCATTCGTTGGAAAGGTCTCGGGCTCCGTGAGGTTTATAGAATTATATTTAAAAAAAAAAGCGCGGGTGGAGCTGCGGGAAACAGTATTATATGAACACAGAACAAATGATCATGCTCATCACACAAAGATTAATCCTGGGTGGGAATCGAACCCACGACCTCCAGCTTAGCAGTCAGGGTCACTAACCACTAGACCAACAGGCCCGTCAAATTTATATTAGTAAGGATTAATTTTCTGACTTTCCGGAGTCCTTAAACCAACTGATTTCTTAAACTCGGTCACGTTTAACACAATACCGTCTTAACTGTATACACAGCATCACAAGGCCGTATCTACTCGTTATCTATTAAATCCAGTTCTTAATCTAGAACGTGACTAACTCGAAGTTATTTATTAACTAACATTATCTTATTTAAGACACATTGTGACATTGTCATGACTTCATTATGTCTACAGCATGTAGTATTCGTTTAAAGATTGTGGTGATTTATTATTGAGGTAATTAATTTGGATTCGTTAACAGCTACTAATAAATTCTTTGTTTATAATTCATATTAAAATTATTAATGAAACTAAAATATAACTAGTAGCGGCGGTAGCATAATGGCTAAGGCGTCTGACTTGCGATCGAGTGGTTGCGGGTTCGAATCCCACCCATTACACTACCGACGTGAACCCACTCATAACACAAGCATCTTAGCTTAGCACGAGGGGTTAACCAGATTACTAGTAATGAGCGACCCACATTGCTAATCATCTTTAAAAAAAAAAGTAAGCTAATAAATGCTCGACGACCTATGTGGTCGAGTGGCGCACACACCTGTTTTCAAGAGGTGTCGCCAGCTCTGAGGTCCCGGGATCGATCCCTGGCCAATGTAGAAAAACACTTTTCTTGCTTGTGGTACCTTCGTAGTCTCTGATTCCATAAGTGCTTTAGCTACTTATGTTGGATTCGGAGTAATGCATGTGATGTTGTTTCACTGTTGTATATTCTACGTAATATTCATATTTCTCGCTCCTAAACAAATATTCTCTTAATAAAATATAAATATAAGACCACCATTACTAGAATTCGATTCAATTAACATCGAAACAAGAAATTGAATCAACAACATAATCTTATCTGGGACTTACGAATAACCTAAAACTTACACCTACGCTTAAACCACCAATCAAAGGAAATTATACCTTATCTCTACGAGACAAACAGTTGAAAATCCATTAGCAAGTATGACGGTCTATATTAATTTCACGCAAATGCTAGGAACTTTGACATCACGTAGGTGTTTGTAAAGCCTCAATGAAAACAAACTTAACAACGTGTAATAACAATCTAATCTCAAGGAGTTAGGGTTCAAAATTGATTGTTTTTAATGTTTTGTCAACATTTGATGTATGTATTCAGATAATACAAGATAGCCTGTGGTCTAACATTAGAAGGAAATTGACTTGCTATTAGCAATAGACACTAATTGCCTTTACTGATTTATTGCAGTACTTTTGTTACAATTGATAGAAAACAGTAAAATATAAACATATAAATAGTTAATTATTATAAATCTGAAGAGTTTGTTTGTTTGGTTGAGTTTGCTAATCTCAGAAACAACTTCAATTCAATCAATTATCATAAGAATGTATTGACGGGGACGATAACCAGGTTTAATTTAAAAGGAGTGCGTATATACAACGAGGTAATCATGTTGCATAAAACTGAACAACTTTTCTCATGAAACATAGGTCGAAATCTTAAAATTGAAAATTAACTTTTCACACAAAGTGACAGGTCACGTGACTTATGTTTTTATGAAAATATGATTTTAATTTTTTTAGATTTTGACCTATAGCATGTTTCTTGAGAAAAGTTGTTTAGTTTTATGCACCTAATTACCTCATTGAATATACGCACCCCTTTTAAATTAATCCTGTATTGTTGTGATAATTGATTGAATTCTTAGTTGGAAATAAGTCAGATTTTGGCGATATTGAGTTTTCCCTATTTTCAAAACATCTAAAACATGCCGCATATTTGAGCCTTCCAGGCATTTTCGTATCTTATTCCGTTCTAAAAATATAGCCTATTTTGTCTGACAGATGGAATAATAAATATCTTCAGACTAACAATATTTTTTGAAGGAAAAATAAATAACTCAGTAAATAACTCAATAACTGTGGTCAATAATAAGATGAATGTCAAATAAATGTTTATTTATTTATAGTTTGAGTTTAGTTTGTTATTATTAGATTTAGGCAATATTTTAAGAAATGTCAAGTTAGATGTCTTTACTAAAGAGCACTAAACATGAACGAACCACAGGATATTTTGGTATTCATAAAAAATCTCCAATCTAGTTCTTAAATTCAGTTAAGTAGTAAGCTACTGGTTCATCACTACAGTAAAGTTATAGAAACCAATTGATAAAAATAAGCTTGCACTATTTTATAATTACGTTTAACTAGCTCTTGCCCGAGGGTTAGGCCCGCAATCCTTATTTTTTTTACTTAGAAATATAGCCCATATTACTGAGGTATAATGAAGCATTTAAAAATAACAGAATTTTTTTGACTGTTCATGTATTTTTTTTAACAAATGTGGACAACTTCACATACATTTCATATCAGTTTAGTAGTTTTTGAGTTTATTCTTTACAAAAATACAAATATTTTCTCTTTATAATATTAGTGAAGATGTAGATAAACATCCATTGTACGTAGATTTACGAAGTACCTACAGTCACGAGCATAAATATGTATACACATAGCGAAATTGTAAAACAATAATTTAACAGGAACTCACCATCAATTCAACTTTTAATCATTTTAACATCATAAAATTATAACAGTTCTCAAATCATGTATATATTTTTGAGTTTCAACAAAAACTTCTCGCTAAATAAGTATTACAATTTCGCTATGTGTATACATATTTATGCTCGTGATTGTACGTCGAGATATGAAACAATATAATTTAGGTTCTTAAGGATGATTCAAATTTGCCTTATAGGAATTAAGCTTCAATGATTTAAGGTAGACATCCTTAACTAAAGTAATCTTGAATAATGAGCTTTGACTTAAACCTTTTAAAACATAAAATAGTTTAACAGGATTAACATATAAATTATGATGTTCTACCCACGCCAGATCAATGCAGGTCGTGGGAGCTCACGTAACTATTACTGTCGCAAATTTATGTAACAGTAACACTAACTACTGGTCTAAGGTTCAAATAAAACGAGATTCGATCGCGTTTACTCAATACTAGTGCATAAGTGACATTTCTAAGAGCGTTCACCATGATAGAATCCACCATCTGAAGCGGCGGTAGACTAATGGCTAGGGCGTCGGACTTGCGATCATGTGGGTTCGAATCCCACACATTACACTACTGACGTGAACACACTCGTAACACAAGCATCTTAGCTTAGCACGAGGGGTTAACGAGATTACTAGATTAAATGTGCGATTCACATTGCTCATTATCTTAAAAAAAAAGAAAAAAAAATGATAGAAATCGCATGACATTAAATGTATGAAAATATGCCGAGGCTTAGAATAAAAACTTTTCCCATGGCAGTTGTAAGAAGCGTCTAAGGCCAGGTTCCTACATTCAACACTTCGTTCGACCATCCTTCATTTGCCTACCGTTAGCAAATGGTTACCAATGTGAAACCAGTGTTCCAATATTATAAGCCCTACGTGCGACGAACATCCGTAGTTAAACCGCCTACGACTCGTTTTCTGTCAGGCCGCTTGTTCTTCTCTATGTTTAATAATAACAAAAGAAAATACGTTATTTTTGCATTAATAATGTTCGAAAGTTATGCGCTAATTAGCAACACATTTAGCGATCCATTTTTATATTATAGAAGAAGAAGATATGACTAGAAACGAAATGTTGACACTATAAATTTTTAATTATACTTTTTTATAAGTATGGCTGTGGGTATATAAGCAGAGGAAGACCGAAAAAGAAGATGGATGGATTGTGTGAAAGATGATATGAGATGATGACGCGATGACGAGTAATAGAGAGGAATGGAAGGAAAATACGCATTGCGCCGACCCCATATGAATGGGATAAGGGCAGGAAGAAGAAGACTTTCGTTGGCTTCTAGACTCACCGCTTCCGCACGTATTCCCATACATTGGGCTTACTAACGCCCTCCCATCCATTAGTAACCAAACGTCAGTTACTTGGGTAACGAGTCGTATGTTTTTGATGACGGCTCGTTAAAATTTTAACTGTTCGTAATAGAAACGACTCGTTTTTTAACTATAGGAACTGGGGATATAGAAACTAGGAGAATGGGCTCCAAAAGAATGTATACAAAACACAACCAGCAACCCGTTTGCTCATCGTGGGGTAATCAAAGGAGTATTACGTACCCAGTAAAATATCTCGTAGAGGACAGATAGCTCCCTCATGTTTGGAGCTTAAACAAGGATTCCAAGAATTGGAAACTGAAATAGCCCAACTGATGAGCAAGCGTGGTGATAAATGCTCATTGTTGCTTTATTAGAGAAGAGGCTTCTGCCCAGCAGTGGGACATTTAGGCCGGTATTATTATAAACACCAAATGTCCCGGTAATAATTATAATAAATATTTATCGAAACAAAAGGCGAACGCTGTGAGAATGTCCACCATGTAATTATCAGAAATTAACGTGCGAATTTCCCTTTGACGCCATTTCTGACGTTTAATAATGTTAAGCTTATTATCGCAATGACACAACGTCCGAACAACTTTGTACGTCATTTCATTGGCTATTCAATATTCACTGTCCATATATTTCGTGTAAGTAAGTATAAATATTTGGTTTTTTTTTATATCTTGGGACATCTTACACACGGCTGTCTGATCCTAAACCTGGCAGAGCCTGTAGTACTATGGTAACCAGACAACTGATAAACATAATTATATGTTTATAAATACATACATCAGAAACAGATCAAATGATCGTGCTCATCACACAAAGTTTTGTCCTGGGTAGAAATCGAATCTACGACCTCCGGCTTAGCAGTCAGGGTCACTAACCACTATACCAACAGGCCCGTCAATTATAAATGTGTTACCTCTAAGAAGATGAACAGATGCTTTAATTAACTATAGCTAGTCTTTTGATTCTGGGCCTGGTCCACAAATTAAAGATAGCTGAGAGCAATGAAGAGAGTGATGCTTGGAGTACCAAGCAGTAGCAGTAGGTCAATCATGGTGCAGGGATAAAAATAATTTGGTGCATTCTATAGAGTTAAGATAGAGATACTATATGAGAATACACGGAGGGACTCGTGACTAAATGTAAGCCTACGGTTTGAACGATAATAAAGGTGCGCTCGCCGCGGTTGGTCCGAGGATGGGTGACCATTTGTAAACATATCGAGACCCCTCCGTGCCTGGGTAAGCACGTTAAGCCGTTGGTCCCGATTGTCATACAGTATCTTTGACAGTCGTTAAGTCATTATAATTCTGACAACCAGTCTTACTATTGAATATTGTATTACCTAGCATTAGGTTGTGGAGGTCAGATAGGCAGTCGCTCCATGTAAAATATGGTATTCAGCTAAATCCGGTTAAAGAAAGAAAGAAAGAAAGAAAGAAAAATATTTATTTGGCGCAAAAGGGCAACAATCCAAAACTTAATCTACTTACGGTTAGACCGGAAGCCGACCCCAACATCTTCTTCTGCCTAGATTTTCCCATTTAAAAATATTTAACATACAAGACTTATTTTATTGTATTTCTTAAGTAGGTCTTATAGGTGACCTCTGCAAAAATATATTCAGTACCTAAACAAGATCAAACATAAAGTCACATGGATAAACATAAACAACACTTATAAATAAATGTACATATAATACGTAACGCGAGCAATTTCTTTTGAGCTAAATATATTTACGTCCCGAGCCATATCCATAAAAAGCTTCATTTCTAAAAGCGATGTCACAATACAGAAAAACAACAGTAATCTTGTTTTTATCCAACTTAAAATTTTGATATCATGATTAAAAATATATCGTTTATTTTGAGCTTAATAGCTTTGAGGCTTATAATTTTTTCAACAATTCATAAATTGAAATGCCTACAGCTTCGTTTCTCAATTTGTCTTTTTCATCTTTAAAAATTGAGTGGTCCTACAAAGAATTGCAGTACCTATTTTGTTGTTCTTAGCAGTTTTAAAATTGTGACAAAAAAAAAAAACTTGGTCACTAGAAAATATTTATAAGTGGAAACTAGAACATCTTCCTTTTGCAAATAATTAAGTGAATAGTGGACGTTTCTCATCTAAAATGAGCAGTATCAATTGATGTGGTGTTTTATGGTTGATGTGGCCATGTTAAATAAACCATACATACGATGCGATACGATAATCTACCCCCTGTTTATTCTAAGTTTTCAAAGTGAGTATAAGTATTATCAATTCAAATTAGTTTTCGCAATTTCGTTACTGAAATGGTATATAGGTATACTATAAACCAAAATATCATTATATCTATAAAACATGTAACAAAACCCCTGTCTGATCCAATAAAGGCGTATTCGTGGTACAGTTCATGAGCAGTCTCGCATAGGCGGCTTTTTAGACACAAAACTGTAGGTAGTAAACTTTGAGGAGCAGTCAGTGTTGCCTTGGATCAGTTTTTATTTTTATTTAAATATTTTCAATTGGGAAAAAATAATAATCATCTAATCTAATAAAAATCTCCAATCCATTTAATGGCTACGTATATGTGTTCGCAGTACGATACCGAATAATACTCTAAGGGATCGGATAGAGTTTTCGTTACACGCTGTATAATATTTTTTATAATATATAATCTTTCTATACTCTTGAAGCATCCATAAGCTATTTTGTTTAAACCCATTCAAAATTGCCGCCATCATCGCAAACAAACACAAAAAACAACGAACGCAAAATTCAGATTTCAAACTTAATTACTCAAACTTTTTAAGATTTTGTCTTCTAAACATTGCCCATACTTCGTCTTCTGCTATATACCTGTATGGTAACACATTGTTTCTATAACTTATTTTCCAATCTCTTCTCAGAAAACCGATACAGGTATTGTTATTTAAAACTAGAGTAAGCCTCCAAAAATCCTTTCTTCCAAAGAGCAAACAGCCTTTATTGATATTAGGGTCATACTTTATTTGCGAACCGTTGTTTTAGTGAAAAGGTTCTATCGCAACACATTATACTTTTATTTTTCAGTACTCAATATGTAATGCTCAATCTTATCGAGGATTATGTCATAAACTTTTCAAATTGGGAATCTTTACATAGTATACTACAAAGTGACTCTATATGTACGCTTAAATCTTATCTGTAATAAAATAATCTTAAATTTAGTTTTCAGAAATAGATAAAGTGATCCAAGATGAAGGTTTTTGGGTATAATTGTAGCGATTTATTACTGTGCTACCCGTGCGAGGGCGGGTCTTCTAGTAAAGTTAATATTTAGTTATAATTGCTTAAAATAATATTCAGTTACCTGCGGTGAAACCATATAAGATTTTCAATGATTTTCCTCAAATATATCACCTTTTATAATGGAAATCCTTCTTAGAACTATTTCAGTTTCCTCATAGTTCGATCATCCCTACCCTTTCCCCATTTATATAGGGTATTTCAGATAGTTTGTCGATTCTTCGAATTCTGGGAGCGCCAACGCCATCAATTGAATGTTGTCATAAATTATTTTGTATTGTCAAATATGGAGGAGCCCGTGGTTGCTAAGTGAATGATAATAAAGGTTAAGCGGTGCTCCCCGCGTTGGGTCCGATGATGGGTAACCACTACGTTGACATAATGAGACCCCTCCGTGCCTCGGAAAGCACGTTAAGCTGTTAGTTGGTCCCGACCATTATTGTTCTTTTCACGTAATTATTATTTTGATCACCATTCTTACTATAGGAAATTGGATTACCCTGCTCATTGACGATATTAAATAAATATTTATTTGATGAATGATGATTTTTAGAAAAGACGATGCTGAAAAAGAAAACTCTAGATACGTATACCTACAGGGCTATATCAAATTAACTAGGAATAGCATTCAATGTGTAGTACTGAGCTTAACAAAGGTTGTTTGACTTATCAGAAAGATACCAAATGATATACTCGGTAACGATATTTTTTTCCAAAACAAAACATATTTAATATTGTATTCCATCTAAAATGCCAATATATCGACAAAACAAAAGGACATCACTAAAAATTCTTGCCTGAGAAAAGGCCTTTGAATTCAAACAATTACAGACCATTATTTATAATCAAAAGAAATTCAACATACCATTAAAACAGACCGTCATTATTGCAGCGTTTTCTTCAAACGTTCTCTAATTGATAGCTTCAGTAAAATGGAAATATCGAGGATATTCCTAGCAATTACATGCTCTAGATAACTTGGAACGTGCACATGTGTATAGGGTACCTAAGGTTCCTTGGAAGGAAGGTAAAAGCGGTCACGTGCAGCTTGCAGCTAACGTAGCGTGGACTTCGTGCCCCGCGTGTCCCTTCTGTTAGAGCAGAGACTGTATGCTTTTCGACTGGGACAAATTAATATTTTTTATTCCAGCATAATAATATATTTGATGCTAAGCTGGAGGTTGTGGGTTCGATTCCCATCCAAGACTAATCTTTGTGTGACGATCATTTGTTCTGTGTCAGAGTGTAATTTATTTATAACTAGCTGTGCCCCACGGTTTGACCCACGTAAGTTTTCCCCGTTCCCGTAAATTTCATTTTTACACTACACTCACCCGTTCTCGAGTTACAAGTGTTGTAACAAACCCGACTTTGTTTTATATATACAGATATGTGTGTTTTTAGAAATATATAAGTATGTTTATCAGCTGTGTTACGTAGAGGGGTTGCCTAGCTTGAAATCAGATGGCAGTGTATAAGTTGTCAACAGCAAAAGAAGACGATCAAAATCAGAAATTCAATAATAATGAAAGGAGTTCGCGTTAAAACTGTGTGGCGTCAAAGTGATTGTAAATTATACGAAACCAAGGGCGGATCCAGGGGGGGGGTCATGGGGGTCATGACCCCCCCCTGGGCTGGGTCCAGGTCCTAGGTGAACCACTAAGTAAAATTGTTAAACATACTGATTTTATATATTTTTTATAGATGTTATTTAAGTACTTTCAATATTTGATTAATTTAATATACCTAATAGTTTGACGGCAAACGCATGACTCGGGAAAGAACGCGTCGAAAATTTTAATTTTACCGCGCCACCGCCACTGCCGCCACCTTTCATATTATGTCACATTTCGTGTGACACTTGCCCGCGCTTTGTTTCAGCGGAGTCCGAACATACCGCAGTCGATTTCTGACCTTATTTTAAATTGCGATATTGAGATGTATCCTAATATAAGAAATTTTTTATGTATTATGGCTACACTATATACCTGTTAGTGTAGCGAAAGCGGAAAGATATTTCTCTACGTTACGAAAAATCAAATCGTGGCTAAGAGCTTCCATGGTTGAAGAACGTCTAACCGGACTGGCACTTCTCCACGTCCATAAAACGTACCCATTGAAGTAGATGAAGTGATATCGCGTTTCGGGAGAAGACATAAAAGAAAAAAATTTACCCGTCACGGGACGCCTGGCAGCTGATGTGAAACATCGACATTATTTTGTAAAAGTAATATGCAAATAAGATTGTGATAGGAACTAAATATGTCATAATGATAAAATATTTTTTTTTCCTCGTAACGATAACTATTTATTGAATAAACATTTATTTTCATTAAATACAAAAATTTACGAATTTATTTCAAATCGTGACTACTTAATTCGTTTTTAGCGACATCAGGAACCATGAAAATGACACCCATGACGAAAAATTAGCAAATTTTCCTCGGCGCCATCTTGGGTTCTAATTTCGACCCCATAATCGTTTTTAGCGACCTCAGGAACCACCAAAATGACACCTATGACGAAAAATTAGCAAATTTTCCTCGGCGCCATCCTGGGTTTTAATTTCGACCCCATAATCGTTTTCAGCGACCTCAGGAACCATGAAAATGACACCCATGACGAAAAATAAGCAAATTTTCCTGACATCTTGGGTTCTAATTTCGACCCCAAAATCGTTTTCAGCGACCTCAGGAACCATGAAAATGAAACCCATGACCAAAAATTATCAAATTTTCCTGCCATCTTGGGTGTTAATTTCGACCCCATAATAGTTTTTAGCGACCTCAGGAACCATGAAAATGACACCTATGATGAAAAATTTGCAAATTTTCCTCGGCGCCATCCTGGGTTTTAATTTCGACCCCATAATCGTTTTCAGCGACCTCAGGAACTATGAAAATGACACCCATGACGAAAAATTTGCATATTTTCTTCGGCGCCATCTTGGGTTCTAATTTCGACCCCATAATCGGCGACGCGTCGCCACACCGTACACACTACTGCTTAGAGACTGTATTTATATACCATCATATAGCGTGGCGACGCGTTGCCACGCCAAGCGTCGCCACGCCAGAAATCGGTTTTACGTGCGGCTATAGATGTTTCACATCAAAATTGATTTTGTTATTTAAATATACTTGTATCTATTATAATCAAAATTAAATTATAAGTTCTTGTGTCTTGACCACCACTATGTGACCCCCCCCTGGCGCCAAAGCTGGATCCGCCCTTGAACGAAACATTTATTATTAGTACAGTTGCCATATATTCGTGATCAGTTTTTCCTCCAAAAGTTATAAACTCAATTTATTCATCATCACCACGCGACTGATGTTCGACTCGCGACACCGCCGCCGCCGCGTCAGTTCATGATTAAGGACTCCTATTGAGTCTGAAACTAGTCGGGCGATCCCGAGAATGCGCGTGAATTAGGCGTTGAATCTTTAAATAATTATGAATTCTTCTCACGGAATTTATATAAAAATATACTTTTCCTGTTGACTGTACGTCATCCAATGAAAAATATATAACTTACAATCATACTGTAGGACAAAATAACTTGAAACAATAAACTATTGTAATTTATTGTAACCGATTTCAAAACTTAAATAACAGTTATATAATATTTTATTGCTAGAATCTAAAGCTAGGCTGAAAGGTCAGGTCGAAATAATAAATACCTTTTATATAGCACCATAAAATTTTATTCTGGTATTAGTGAATAGAATTTTAATGCAAATGTACTGGGTATTATTTCAACAGTCGTATTAATTGTATTTCATGTTGTATAAATATAAGTGGTTGTAGTATTACGCAATTTGTGAGAATAATTATTAGAATATGCAGTCAGCCGCAAATTATAAACGCAATCATTTTTAGGAATATCGTAAAACACTACGTAAATTCTATAAATGGTTACTGTGTCCAGAAAACCATAAAACCTTATCACTAATGGCTTACGCTATGGTATCCTATATTTAACTTTTTCATATTGAACAATAAAATATTTTTTCAAATCGGTTTAGTAATTCCTGAGATTAGCGCGTTCAACCACTCAAACTGTTCAGCTTTATTATATTAGACTAGCTTTTGCTCGCGGCTCTGCCCGCGTGGGCGTCGGTTATCGGCAAATAATAGCCTTTAGCCTTAAAAAATCCACACATTAATCTGTTATTTCACAGGTACTTGATTTTTTCTACTTTACAGTGCTTTGGTTTAAGCATGTTCGATATCTGCGTAAAGACTTAGAACAATGAAGTGTACCCTATTCCCAAGGGTTTTAATTAAAGACGTATCCTCAATCCTCATATTCTTACGTAGTAAGCAATTAGGTCAACGAAACATACATACGAGTATACAATATGTATCAGAATAGACGCAATATTTCTTAAAGAGATATTGTAGTCAGCATTGTGAAAAACTTTTGCTATGGGATCAAGACCAACCGAAATCGCGAATTAAAATCGGCTGTTATGGTACCCGGCACGTAACGTGGAAGAGTCGTTACGAGTTCATCTCATATTTTAACGTTCTAATGTACATAAATGAAAAAAAAACAGTCGAGAAATAAAACTATGCTTTTGTTGCAAATAGAATATAAAAATACGCTCTCACTACTCCAAAACATTGCCAAGTTACTTGCCGGGAACTATACACTTTGTCAATTTATACTCAAAATTAATACAGCGCGATCCGCGTCCAATATAATAACGCATTCAGGCTGTTGATGGGGTTGCCCCGATACTGCAGCGCATCAGGGATGTTTGCTGAAGCTCACGTGGATTGTTTCTTTGTTTCAATGACTGGCAGTGGGATTACCTTGCAAAATAAATGTGATGGATTTTGATGGAGAAAATTTCATTAAAGGATAATAATATGTTTATGTATACACCAGCCTATTAATGTCCCACTGCTGGGCAAATGCCTATACAAATATAGGGAAGGATGAGCATTGATCACCACATTTGCTCATTGCGGGTTGGCGATTTCAGATTCCAATTTCAGCAGGTTTCCTCACTCAACAAATAATTATTAAGATACAATGAAAGAAAAATCCGTGTGACGTCACTCTATTCTTCAATTATCTAGCCTGTGCTGTCCCACTTCTGGGCAAAGGCCTGCTCCAAGTCCTTCTATTTAACCTTATCCAAAATACTTGTCGAATCTTTTTTTATTACCTAACTTGACGGACCAAATAGAAAAACTTTTATATCTAATAAAATTAAATATATTGTAAAACGATTAATAATCTGACACAAAAGCCTCCTAGATCCCTAAACAATGCCTGAATTTATAGCCTAGACTTACAGACCGTTAAATTTATGTCTGGATTACACTTAGACTAGTCATTAAATGTAATTAATTTATTCTTCAACCTTGTTAACTATTTGACCGTCTCTACATTCTATAATTAAGCATGTTAATAATAATATATATTTTGTTAGTAAAATAGTATAATAATAATAATAATAATCTCTCCCGACCGAATTTCGGCCTCGGCGGCCAATCTCTAGTGAGATCAGCCATGTACGCAGGAGATATTATAGTGCACAAGTGTGTGCGCAAACACAGGTGCACTCTCTGTTCCTTCACTCTCATAGTCCGATGGGACGGTTGACCGACACGACCGGAGAGGGATCAGGCGCAGGACCAACGGCTTTACGTGCTTTCCGAGGCACGGGGATGTAAACACCGCCACACTTCCTGACTCCGAGCGGTACTGAGAATTTCTAAACTCAGTAAATATTTTTTGCTCGACCCGGGAATCGAACCCGAGACCTCGTTCACGGCAGTCGCGCTTGCGACCACTAGACCATTTTAATTGCGTTAGTATAATTATAAATTTTAATGTTTGCATGCCTAATACAAGCAGAATATGGCCTGAACAGTGCACCAATGTTGAATCTGGTCCCACCTGTCTTCCGTCTAAGTAAATGTTTCATTCTTTCTTGAATTAGGTAAACTGTAAGTAATTACTAACTTTTTCTTGCGGCTCCACCCGCGTTGTCTTTCGCGGCAGAATATAGCCAAATAGCCTTCCTCGATAAATACTGACACTGAAAGAACTTTTCAAATCGGACCAGCAATTCCCGAGATGAGCGCTTTCAACCAAACAAACAACCTCTTCTGTTTGAATATTAGTAGATATAGATTGTCTAAGTTTTTAGTATAGGCAATAATTATGTATTTTTGAATTAATGTAATCATATTATGAGTAAACAGCCTTATTTACCAAGTTCAAATAACGGTTTTTTTTTAAACTTACTATAAAAGATCATACTCAATTTTAAAGAAATTCTTATCAAATGATTTCTAAGAAAAATGTAAGTAATATACGATCGGCCATTTTTAATTTTTATCATTTGCATTCAGCATATATTATTATACCCATCCGTCATTTTCAAACGGCCAATTCATATTCTAAATTCAAACTTTTTGAAGCGTGTACTGGTTGCAAATAAAATAATTCATAGATAAAATAAATTATACAGCAATATTGCTCCTTTGGGGAAAATATTGTCATACAGTAATTGAAAGAAGATACTTTAATAGTTTATGAAACAGAATATATTCAAGATTTTGATTTATATAGTTGCGCCCCGCGGTTTTACTCGCCTCGTCTGGTTTTCTCTGAACAAGTAACGTGGTATTAAAAACCCAATATAATAATATAACTTAATAATAAATTGGTCTATCAAATACTAAAATATTTGACTTTGAAAAAAAAAACTTCTTAACTTAAATTAATTAATATAGATTATTTAAAATTGTTATCCCTATCATTTGTTAAATTTTTTTTTTAGAATAGAATAGGTAGAATATTTATTGTGCACCAACATTTTACACAGATTACTATTTTATATTATTTTAATACTGGAAGTGGCTTTGAAAATACCTATCAAATTCCTTTCGCGACTTTTATAGTTCCACGTCATAACTGTTATACTCTGATCTTTGACAGTCGTTTTGTCCGTACTATATTATCCGCTTAATGGGTCGTGGAGGTCAAATAGGCGAAATATAAATTATTGATATTCAGCTATATTCAATGAGACTGGCAGACGAGATCATAGTTTATGTTGACTGAAGGAGGCTCCAAACTACACTGAATAAAAGCATAGTCATCCTATTGCAATATATATGTATACTAGCTGTTTCCCGCAGCTCCGCCCGCGGTCTCAATCTATTTTATATAATTGAGATGTAAGCTATCCTATCTTTCAAATTGGATCAAATTGCACACGGTGTGCAAATTTGATTAAAATTGGCTCAGTAGTTTCGGAGTTCATCCCGGACAAACATCGTGACACAGGAATTATATATAATAGACTAGCTGTTTCCCGCTGCTCCGCCCGCGGTATCATTTTTTTTTATATTCGTGATGTAAGCTATCCTATCTTTCAAATTGGATCAAATTGCACAAGGTGTGCAAATTTGATTAAAATCGGTTCAGTAGTTTCAGAGTTCATCCCGGACAAACATCGTGACACATAATAGATATAGCTAGCAGAGTTAGTAAGTGGCAGTGAGCTGGTCATGTCCGTCGAAGGACTGATGGAGAAGCAGAGCCGCCTTTAGAGCATACGAGACCTTGAGTGGAGACCGCGAATCGGCAAACGTAGTGTAGGCCGTCCCCCAGGCAAATGGACCGATGACCTGATAAAGGTAGCTGGGTCGGACTGGCTGCGGAAGGCGGAGGACCGGTTGTTGTGGTGAGTCTTAGGAGAGGCTTATATCTACCAATGGAACACAATAGGCTGAATTGATTCATTGATTGACTGACTGTTATATGGATAACTAAATATGTTGGTATATATATTTTTTAAATGAAGGTTACTATCAAGTCATCTAATATGTATTGTTAAAAAAATGTGGTTAAATAAAAAAAAAATGACTTGAATTGTGGGTCACTTAATACAAGATGCTTGGGGTACGAGTGGGTCAAGGCGTTAGTGCAATGGGTGGGGTTCGAACCGTCTACCACATGGTCGAAAATCCGATGCTTCAGCTACTAACATTTTATCAAAAAATTGTAAATTAACCTGTAAATATTTCGTAACGATAATAATTCTTAACAGAGACAGCCATATTAAAGTTCAGTTAATCCGAGCCTTACGTAAAAACGGCTTCTGTTTGAAGTAAGACTTATCCATTATCTTAATATTATAACAATATTTCATCCTGTATAATACCGCAGGTAATCTGCGTGAATCATCCTGTTAATGTTAAGGGGGAACCAGACATAGTTACGCTTTTGTTTTGCGTGAGTGTGCATGATTATTTTCATCATCTGTACATCACTACAAATACATAATTATGTATAAAACAAACTCGCTTCTGTATGTCTGTCCCTATGTATGTGTATAATTATAGAATTTTATTACTGAGCTACCCGTGCGACGTCGGGGCGGGTCCGCTTGTCTGTACTTATACGAAAGTTTAGACGGATGTTATATACATAGTATGTTACTCAATTACTTCAGAACGTCTGAACGAATCTAGATGATATTTGGCACAGAGGTAGATGGCGATTCGTAGATGGCGAACCGGAACTAATATACGTATTACATTAGTTTTCATTAGTTAGTACAATATCGTAAAAAATGCTGGTTTAAGAACAGAAACATATTTATTACCACTTAGATTAAACATAAAAACACACCTTAAATACCTTCATTCATCATTGAGCCATTTTCGAACACTGTCTTAAAGTAAATGCCCGAGCATTCGCCGCTCGTATATGTGTGGTTCCACCTTTACATAACGGTTCATCAAACTCTACGATATACAGTAAAACAACGCATGCGCGTTGCTAGCTTACAGGTCATGTGTTTTATTATTCAATAATTTTGATGAAGGTTAATTTGAACTTTAGTATATTGGATATAAGGCGTGTTTCTGTTTATCCGTGAAGTGTTTTCGTTCAAATAATTTCTAGGTTTGAGTTTTTTTAACTCTTTTAATAATACTTATCTCACCACTAGAACTAAGTGTTATGAATCTATAATTATTTAAATAAGACCGAATTATAACAATACTTTGATACAAAAATATTCATTAATTGAATTAAATTAATAATTTTGAAAACTATATTACAAGCCATTTTTCTGCCTAGCCTTTTCCCAAGCTATGTTGGGATCGGTTTCCATTCTTACTGGATACAGCTAAATAGCGTATTTTACAAGGAGCGGCTGCCTATCTGACCTTCACAACCCATTTTACTGAATACTACAGTATTCCATATAAGACTGGTTGTCAGAATTGTAATGACTTAACGACTGTCAAACATGGAAGTATGACAGTCGAGACCAACGGTGTGCTTTTGAAGGGAAAGAGGGATCTCAAAATGTTAACAAAAACTGACTTTTCCACGGACCAACCGCGGCGAGCGCAGCTTAACTTTTATTATCAGTTATACCGTAACCCGGCCACGAGCCCCTTTGAATTGGATATATCTCAAGAAAAAATTGACAAAAATCAAAATCAATCCCCCGAGGGAAAATTTAAAATTGTTTCTGAGCTAAACCGTGGGCAGACAGCTTTGAAATTTGGTATTTTACTCTATTACAGCGCAAGCTATAACGCGGGTGAAAATTTTATTCCATTTTGCATTACTTTCACATTTTTCATTTCTCATTTTGGAATCAATTCTGAAGTCCACGCAGACGAAGTCGCGGGCAGAAGCTAGTAAAAAATATTGTGCCAAAATTTCAACCAGAAACCTACTGGTCCTCTTTAAAAGGTCGGATGGGTCACAGTGACTTAGTTATAAGTTTCCGTTGATCCTTTTAAGTAAGGAACTCCAAACTAACCCATATATGGTATCTAAAACACCCCATAACTCACACCATATTTAAACCATCTCTGAAATATCCCATAATAGCAAAAGATAAATATTTACGTTAAATTCTTGCTGACCGCGCTCAGTTAGCGAGATTAACTAGTCGTATATCAATCACCCTTTGTAGTACAGTTATAAATTAGGCAGTTAACTGGGGTTAACTGTTATGGTTTTATTTGGAACCGGTTTGTGTAAAGGTATTTTTGATACTATTGATGTTTTTAGTTTTGTAATTAACGATTATTTTACTGATTTGCGCATTCATTCAAAATCTATTAAGTAATTTTTATTAAATAAAGACTTTACAGAACTTACATTACAAAATCTATTAAGTATATATAATTCCAGTGTCACGATGTTTGTCCGGGATGAACTCCGATACTACTAAACGATTTTAATCAAATTTGCACAAAGTATGCATCACAAACATATTATAATTATAATAAAAAATTGAGACCGTGGGCGGAGCTGCGGGAAACAGCTAGGTAGTAGGTATATAAAAAAAACCTAATCGTTTTTTATTTTATTAAAACTACTTGACCACATAAATATCTTCGAATCCATCAATGATCTTCAAGTTCATTCATCAAAACTCCACTATATCTACCTATCTTCTATATATATAAAAATCAATTGCTGTTCGTTAGTCTCGCTAAAACTCAAGAACGGCTAAACCGATTTAGCTGATTTTTGATCTTTAAATATTTGTCGAAGTCCAGAGAAGGTTTAAAAGGTGTAAAAAAAACTGTACCTAAACTCGGGAATTACCTTAATTAATTTACTTTTGACAGAACAAAGTCTGCCCGGGCAGCTAGTCCTACTATATCCTACTAATCCTACTAATATTATAAATGTGAAAGTGTGGATGTTTGGATGTTTAGATGTTTGGATGTTTGTTGCTCAATCACGCCAAAACGGCTGAACGGATTTGGATGAAATTTGGCATGCATGTAGCCTTTAACATGGAAAAGAACATAGGCTACCTTTTATCCCGATTCCTTAAGTAGTTCCCGAGGGAAAATTGAAAATTGTTTCCGAGTTTTGGTATTTTTCTCAATTACAGCGCAAGCGACAACACTGGTGAAAATTTTATTCCATTTTTTATTAGTTTCACATTTTTCATTTCTTTTCGGATCCATTTCTAAATTCCACGCCGACGAAGTCGCGGGCAGAAGCTAGTACTCTATGAAACAGAGGTATACGTGTTAAAATACCCATAAATCATTTTTAATAGTATTTTAATTTTAATATAAACCTTTTATGAAAAGGAAAGCTTCCGATAGTTATTAAAACTCAATAAAGAAGCAATAAACGCCATTAAAAAAGATTATAACTTCAATAAAATTGAATACCGTTCAATGAAAACTGATAATGTTTTAATTTATTTTACAGGGACGGTGGGTTAAATTTCATTTTAATCTTTTGTTGACGAAGATACTGTTTATTATGAATATAATTTATCACACATAAATGTTTAATTGCACGAAATTACATAGTATGAACTTTCGTTCCGACATTATTGGTATCTACATTTTCTAATGATACTAAATTAAAAACCAAGCCACTGAATCGATTTTGAAGAAATTAATATCTGGATAGGTTACTAGAAGCCTGCTAGCTAGCTGCTAGCTAGCCTGAAACACAGGTTAAATTAACCTAGCTCGGGCGGGTCGCTGCCGAACATCGCAATCCCAAACCAGCATTTTTTTCACCAATAAAAGTTTCATCATAGTATTAGTTTTATGTTAAGTTATAATTGTCTTTAAACTTATTATTGTAAGCTGAATTGTACAACTTTATGTAAACGTTTTTATTTCAATAAATTATTATTATTATTATTAGAAGATATCGCTATTAGCGATAAGACCGTCATTGTACCCTTATTCACCAAGTGTCCTAAAATTTTGTATAATTTGTGGTGTACAATAAAGAATATTAATAATAATAAACCGTATCGATGGCAATATTTTGAAGATCGATCCATAATAAAGATGCGGACTGGCTATGAAAATTAAAAATCTATTCTGTTTGAATTAAGCTGTAAATTCGCGTGTAGATTCGTGAGTTCGATAATAAAATGTAATGATAGGTGGGTAGCGGCTCAAGACCGAGGGGCCTGCTTGTTGATTCTGTAAGACCTCATTCTAAACTTCGAATCTGAATCCTGTGAGTGATTGGCATTCTAAAAACTCGGTTGATGCAAAACCCTAACTTAACTATTCAAATTACTCCCCCAGTTATACTTAAATTTTAAGATGAACATAGTAGAGTGACCACAAAACCGAAACCACCGAGTTACCCACCACAAAATGAACCACATTTTATAATTAGAACACTGACTCGTGGCCTGGTAGATTTATTAACTTTTTTCGTTTTTATGGACGCTTTTTGGGGAATTAAGCATAAATCAATTGCGATAGGGTACTTAAAATCGAAGGGTCTGTGGTCTTCGTGATTGGGTTTGTGTTTGCATGGGCTTAGATTCGAAGTGGAGTCAGTTAATTCTTATTTACTCTAAAAATGGACTGTAAACCTAAATCGTTCGCAACATCAGTGGAGATTTGAGTGGGCGGGCTTGTTGGTCTAGTGGTTAGTGACCCTGACTGCTAAGCCGGAGCCCCGGAGGTCATGGGTTTGATTCCCACCCAAGACAAATCTTTGTGTGATGCGCACGATCATTTGTTCTGTGTCTGGGTGTAATTTCTCTATAATATATATTTATTTATAAATATGTAAGTATGTTTATCAGTTGTCTGGTTGCCAGGGTACAGGCTCTGCCTAGTTTGGGATCAGACGGCCGTTTGTGAGTTGTCCCAATATATTTATATATATTTATTTGTGCAAAAGGCGGAAGATCAACTTTTGTTAAGCTAATGCACCATGCCAATTAACACTGTGCCGACGTGTCAAGGGTTCGATCCCATATGGTCAGCATTTGTGTGATCCACAAATGCTGGTTCCAAGTCTGATTGTGTTCTTCTTTGTCCATGTGGTTT
Source organism: Plusia festucae (assembly GCA_950381575.1). Lineage (NCBI taxonomy): Eukaryota > Metazoa > Arthropoda > Insecta > Lepidoptera > Noctuidae > Plusia > Plusia festucae. Next base: position 6,217,585 of record OX494455.1, read on the forward strand.
GAATGTTTGTGAAACCCCCGCGTCACAAGAATTAAAATTCCTTAGCGAGAGTCGAAAAAACTACTTACTATGGTATTACTATGGTACTTTGGTATTACTTAGTAATGCTCTTGGCAAATATACTAGTCTATCAGTAAATGTGTGGAATATCTTGCTTTTAACGTCTGAAGGACAAAGAAAGCCATAGATATCCGTATTCCAGAGATAAATCAGATACACAAACATTCGACCTCCGTGGTCGAATGGCGTTCACCGGTTTTCAAGGTGCTGCCAGCTCTGAGGTCCCGGGTTCGATCCCCGGACGGGTCAAGGTAGAAAAACCCTTTTCTACATTGTCTCGGGTCTGGGTGTTTGTGGTACATTCGTTGTCTCTGATTCCATAACACAATTGCCTTAGGTACTTACTTTGGATTCGAAGCAATGTATGTGATGTTGTCCACATTTATTTATTTATATTTATTTTTCACGCCAATATGAAGTCGCATCAACCATTTCCACCTCAGAAAACCTAACACATACAAATACACTCCATCCACAACAATAAGTCGGGCAGCAACCACTGTCACGGTAACCACACAGTGCAGCACTATTTAAGGACAATAAAGGGCCCGCAATTTATAATCGGTGCTCGGAATAGTCCACGAGGAAACGCTGTGGTCACTCTAGCTCACACCCGTTTAGTGAGGGGGTGAGTCGATGTAATTGTTATCGATGTTCTGGTGGATTTTATGCACTGTATGCTTAAATAGTTAAGATATTGAGTTTGACTTACTGATATTAAAATATAGTGTAATTGAAATATATTATTATATCGTACAATAAACATAGGAGCAACATCAGATATTTTTTTCACCGTCAATAAAATTGTAAGATGTCAATTGTGTCTTTGAATAATTAAAAAAGTAAGTAAATGTCACATTGGTACTTGCTTGGATTCAAACCTGTAACCACATGCACACAAACCGGTCATTCAACCGCTAGGCCATCACAACATTCATTTCAACTAAAACTAATATTATGAAACAAGAATTTAATTTATAACTTTACAACTAAGCTTATATTAAATCGTAATTTAATATTTAACACATAAAAACATATAAAAATATTTCTGCTCTCTTTAAACACTAAATATGTCGGATAACAGATATACTTACATCAGATAACATCATAATTACGTCCCACAAGCTATTCAAAACAAATTGCCGTAAAATAATTCATTTTTATAGCTATTTAAACTGCACCTATCCTAAACTCGTTTACTACCATATTTATCGATACATTTTCCAGCTCTATTACCCGCATAACTTGGAAGCGGCAAGCTCAATGGTATTCATGCATCGTAAGTCAAAATCAATGGGATAATAATTACGTCTATAGCTGTATGTGGAGTATCCTAAACGATAAAGTATACTATTTTGTAACAGTCGGACGCCATAGGTGCAATTGGTGCAAAAGTCCTTCTACATCTTATCATTCTAACTCTTTCAGGACCCTACAACATACAGGATTATTTTTTAAGGAGTGCGTATATTCAACGAGGTAATCAGGTGCATAAAATATTCCAAAGAGGAAAGATTTGTATTTTTGTATGTTTGTAAAGAATTTATTCAAAAACGACTTAACCAATTTCAAAAATTCTTTTAACGTTACAATGTTACATAATCCCTGCATAGCAAAGTTGTAAAGTTGATATAACCGTTTATTCTGTGATTATTTCAAGCGTCCACGAGCAAAAACGAGCAAAAATGTCACGTTTGCTGTATTGAAGAAGCCCCCTTAAGTTTATGTTATTCTGTTTTTTAGTATTTGTTGTATGTCGGCAACAGATACCATTTGTACCATTTGTGAAAATTTCAACACTAACAATCACGTTTCATGAGATATAGCCTGGTGACAGACGTACGGACGGACAGCGGAGTCTTAGAATTAAAAGTTTGGCATTGGTTAATATAATGTTTTTTTCGATATTTTAATACAAAATGCTTTTCAAGAAGCCCTAGAGGCACAAGGTGGAAAAATTGAGCAAGATCTAAGTGGCCATCAAATTTTGTGAATGCGCGGTTTTTTGTGATCATTTTCATAATTTAGGTACTTACTTATCTTTTTATTCTAAAAACAATTGGTACAACTTTGTTTTTAGAGCACCTGTGTACATGTAGTACAAGTATGTAAACAATATCGATATTTTACAACACTAATGAAGGAAAAATAAATTTTCTTTATTGACTATTTCCTGACTCTAACGGTAGTAGCCGCGCCTGCATTCTTCAAATCGCTTTAAAATTATACTTGTATATAAATTAAGTTATACAAATCAAAATGTGAAAGATTACATCGATAGCCGGTAATAACGTGTTACTACCGTTTAGATACATAATTACATAGCAATGATCATTCGTTCTTGACAATATAAAGCTGAAGATATTGTTTGTTTGTTTGAACGTGCTAATCTCATAAACTACTGAACTTTTTTTAAGTGTTAGATAGCCTTTTTACTGTATTACCCAGTAAAATATTTTGTGTTTTGTGGAGGTCAGATAGGCAAAAACAACGGAACAAGACAGTCAGTGACAACGGAGGACACCGTTTTACACTTTAATAAATAATAACAAGAAATGTGGACAACATCACATACATTGCTCCGTATCCAAAGCACGTGTGATATGGAATCAGAGACAACGAAGGTACCACAAACACCCAGACCCGAGACAATGTAGAAATGTATCATTTAATACATTGACTCGTCCGGGGATCGAACCCGGGACCTCAGAGCTAGCGACACCTTGAAAACCGGTGTGTACGCCACTCGACTACTGAGTTCGCCTTTGGGTTGGAACCCTAAAAAAGGAGTTTTTTTGTTAGTCTGGCAATTTAACCTCGTGATAGCAACTTACTCTGATTTTAACTACTCGTGCAAGTGGTCTCTAGTTATTTCACCGGTTATAACATACTAAATACCTTAACATATCTCGTTGATTCATGCTTCAATTCAATCCACATCAGCTGTTCCACAATCATGTCTAAAGGTCACATCCTTGGTGTCACATGGGTCCACGGTCGGATAACCCTCAATGGTTACGCTCTAATAAAATCTATGAGCAAACACTTCGTACACAATTGTGTTATCTGTTACAAAATGTATAATAACAGAATTGCGCTATTATATATAATTCCAGTGTCACATTGTTGTCCGGGATGAACTCCGAACTGAACCGATTTTAGAATTATTAGAATAATAAAAAGGATCTCATTCCTAAATTTCATTCATTGACATTGACATTTAGAAAATGCTGATTTGGAATATCTAGTATTCAAGAGAGTCATCGAAACAAACCAAACAACCCACAACTTGTTGTATATAATACCGGCCTAAAAATGTTCCACTGCTGGGCACAGGACTCTTCCTATATAGAGAGTGAACGAGCATTGATCACCATGCTTTCTTATTGCAGGTTGGCGATTTCAGATTCCATTTATTGGAATCCAGGTTTTCTCACGATTTTTTCCTTCACCTACAAGTTATAGAATAATTAAGAAAGTACAGAACTGAAAAAGTATTATTGGTATTTACTCCTGCAATCAGCAACCGGTCCTCGGCGCATCACAAATTGCCTCACTGAACCACTGGGCCACCACCAGTGCTTTGTGCCTACTTAACTATACTACATTAGTAATTAAGCTGCAAGTTGTAATATTATGAGTATGTGTACAATTTAATACACTTATGTTTGAGAAAATATGTGTGTCCATCGCCCCAACTAACATTAATGCCCTCGCCTTTAATTTGGCAAAGTGATCATTTATTTTCCTAAGGGTGCAGACAAGGAATCCGTATGTATTAACATTTGATGTTTTGACTGAAGTAAACAAGTGTAATCCGGATCTGACCAGTCCATCAAGTGGCGACAAAATGGCGGGACCTGGTGGTATTCCTAAAATAAGTTTTAGGTGCTATATGCATAGTGGCTGACACGACAGCCGTTGTCTTGTCTTAATTGCAGCGGTGGTAGCCTAATAGCTAGGGCATCGGAATTGCGATCATGTGATCACAGGTTCGAATCTCATCCATTGCATTACCGACGTGAATGCTCTCGTAACATCTGTCCAATTCAGTCCAAACAAAATAGAACGTGGCATGACGCAAATTAAAATTCAATAACCTTGGGTCGCGAAATCTTTTTTATGTTGTGAGAGTCACCGGGTAGATTATTATATACGGTGTAGACAATTTATCCGATTTTGTACCCTAAAGCAGGTATAATAGTCGAAAGAGAACGCCTCTCTTAACTGTTTTAGTGAATAAGGCAGTTAAGGCATTTAGCTTACCACGAGGGGTTAACAAGAATACTAGTGATGTGCGACCCATATTGCTAGCAATCTTTTTAATATATGATTAGTATAAGTACCTACACAAATAAATATATGTCTCCAACACAAAACCCGCTTATTGGACTTCCGTATTTTCGGCTAAAAAGAAATTTCCCCGACGTTAAAAGAACTAGGTACTTTTTCTACTAACATTTTTAAAATTTCTACTATTGAAAGGTACTCAAATTGAATCTACCCGCTAGTAGTAAGTGCACATTTCTTTACTGAACTCACTTACGTTTGAAAGAAGACATTTGTTGGGACTGGGCAGGATGATGAAGTGGCAACATTACTGGTTCGAACCCAGCTAGATTGCAATCTAGCTATTAATAACTGAAAATGGGTACAGGTAAAATATAAGACCTCGCGTTATCCATCTTAGGATGGGGTTATTAAGAAAAATTACGATATAATATTTAGGAAAAGTTACGGTTTCAGTTTGCTATCAGGGGATTGCTAGAAGAGGTGTGGTGTGGGCGTTGAGCTGGAGGAGCTAGATAACACGAGATTTTTATTTAATTTAATAAAAAAATGTTTGAGTTCGGGGTAGGTGAAAGACGCTGGCGCTTCGCTTTTTGCCGGATTGTCGGGAAGCGGCTCAAGACCGAGGGGCCTGGAACAGGTTGGGGGAGACCTTTGCCCAGCAGTAGGCCACATAAAAGGTAAAAAAAAAATGAGTTCGGTCTGTCGTGAATAGAATAGAATAGATGTCGTGAATAGAATAGAACATATTTAGCTTTATCTAAATTTATTATAACACTAGCTGCCCGGACAGACTTCGTTCTGTCAAAAGTTAATAGTCAAAATAGATTAGTAAATGTCACGTTTTTCGAGTGAATACGTCATTTTTCTATAGTATTAAAAGGAACATACAAAAAAATAAATTAGCTGAATTAGTCCAGTCATTCTTGAGTTATGCGCTTTCGTATTGCGAAATGTAATATATGAAAATATATTATTATGAAAAATTATGTTTTATTTATATAAGATTTAGGTATATAGATTACATTTAAATATACCTAAGGGGCTGATTTTTCTATCGTCAGATAACTTTTAATTGATGGATATAATTGACGTTTGACAGTTATTGTATGAAACAACTGTCAAAATTTCAAAATTATTCATCGAATAAAGGTATCTGACGATGGAAGAATCAGCCCTTAAAAATCTATATTGAAGTAAGAAAACCGCATGTATTTGGGATTAGAGAAATTCTATCTACGTTTCGCTACGTGGATAAAATTCTAAGCCGAAATGGGAAAGTTTAAATTGATAGGAAATGGGAAAAATCTGTGTTATGTGCATGTATATAAAAAAAGCCTCCAAAGTCTCAAATCCTCTAAAAATGACTAAACAAACCCAGTCATTTCTATTGTTATTCCAAAAATATTGGTTGCACAAATTTATTGTTTTTGCACGCAGCCTTGTAAAAACAACTTTATGCCATCCGGATAAGACTGAATTTGGAAGAAATGATGTTCGTTTGATTTTTTCCCTATGAGTAATTAAATATAGTTTTTGCTGTGATTTTTGTTGGGGACTGTATTTAGGGATTTTTCCTAATAGTAGTTTCTGCCGGTGCTGCGTAGAGCTTGCGTAAGCGATCCCGCGGCTCCAGCAAGGACGAAGACGGGACCGGGGTGTTTTTGGTCGGTGCAAGTCCGATATCCCCACGCTGAGGGCACAGCGCTTCACCCAAAAAAAAAAATTTGGCCGAACACAAAACAGGCGCAAGAAAAAATGTCGATTTGCGGAAAACTAGCCCGCGTATACTTATAAAAAAATTATATCATAGTTATGTGCGAAAGACATGCTGCGCCGACCCCAAATAAAATTGGGATTAGGGATGATGATGATGATATTTTAGCAAAAGAAAAAGAAAAGTGTGTGTTGGACGAAAAAATAAATAAGTAAAGGATGTAGCGCGCACGGTGACTAAAGGCTGGAACTAAAACTTCCTCAATCACAGTGCTTGCCGGCCTAGTCACGCTCTCGATCGCTCGTCTTGGGCGCCCCGCCCCCGCCATTGTAATTTTGTAAAAGTAATTAATTCGTTAAAGTTTATATTATATAAAAGTGCAAGTTTATCAAGTTACCAAGTTTTAATTAAGTACCCCCGCTACCTCGTCAAAAGGACTATTAAATAAACATAAACCTTGATCTAAAAATAATAAAAAAAAAATTTTGCGATTAAAATAACTCTTAGTAACAATTAGACAAAATGTTGAGTGTTAAATTAAATTATTATTATTAATTATTATTAATTAAATTTAAAATTAAATGTTGAGGCCAGCATTTTTTGTGTGATCCACAAATGCTTGTTCACACACCCAGACTTGTCTGGGTGTTCTTTGTGTATGTGATTTGAATGTTTGTAAAACCCCCGCGACACTAGGATTAAATTCCTTTATGGAGGCGTCGTTTTTATAAAAAAAAAACCGGCCAAGTGCGAGTCAGACTCGCGCACCGAGGGTTCCGTACAAACCTGTAGGTATATAAGTAAAAGTTATGGTATTTTTATTGCTAAATGAAATCCATAACACAAGATTCCAGGTCGTCTGGAAGTATCCTTTAGGTTTTGATTCCCTTGCGAGTAGTTGCGAGTTTCAAAATATGCGGCTTTAATTGCTGTATCTTTTGATTGCGTTGACGTAGAAGTTTGATTTTGTTACAGCTTAAAGATATTATAGACTTGAGTATTTGTTAAGAATTTCAATATAATACCACTACGCGTTCATGAGTAAAGGGGTAATAAGTTTAAAATTATTAAAAATATTTTTATTATATGATGTAACTAAAAATTTATGCTTTTCGCAATTTTTCCTTTATCTGTGTTATAAGACGTTGCTTCGTACCAAATTTCAAGATTCTGAGTTCACGGGAAGTACCCTGTAGGTTTTGATTCCCTTGCGAGTAGTGGCGAGTTTCAAAATATGCGGTTTTAATTCCTGTTTCTTTTGATTGCGTTGACATAGAAGTTTGATTTTGTTACAGCTTAAAGGTATTATAGATTTGAGTATTTGATATGAATTTCAATATAATACCACTACGCGTTCATGAGGAAAGGGGTAGTAAGTTTAAAATTATTAAAAATATTTTTATTATATGATATAACTAAAAATGTATACTTTTCGCAATTTTTCCTATATCTCTGCTATAAGACGTTGCTTCATACCAAATTTCAAGATTCTGAGTTCACGGGAAGTACCCTGTAGGTTTTGATTTCCTTGCGAGTGTCGAAAATTTGCGGCATAAACGGGAGTATCTTTTGATCGCGTTGACTTAGAAGTTTGATTTTTTCACAGCTCCAAGAGACCATAGACTTGAGTATTTGATATGAATTTCAGCTTGATACCTCCACGCGTTCCTGAGAAAAAAGGTCTTGACAGACAGACAGACAGACGGACAACAAAGTGATCCTATAAGGGTTCCGTTTTTACCTTTTGAGGTACGGAACCCTAAAAATTAAAAAAAAAAAATTGTTTTCAAGCTCTAGTTGTTGGATACGTATGTTTATTGTATTGGCAATGTATTTTGTTTCTTTGGTTATCGAAGAATCTATTGAGAAAGATAGGGCGAAGACTTCTCTTAGAGTTTTTTAAAACGTTAACGATTACAATGTTAATTTTACGGTAAATAAATATTGAAGATGTATTCCTATAGAAAGGACTTCCACGTTTGCTTGTTATATAGAAGAATGGAAATAAGGGAGAGAGGCCTGTGCCCAGCAGTGGGACAAAAGCCTCTCTAAAATAAATAAATAAATTATCTATATACCTATTGTTTTCTGAGTTCTACGCAAATTTTAGACATTGAAATAAAACTACTTTTAAACGGATTCTATCGCGGTTTATTTTGATTTTAGTTCGTTTCTACAACTTTGCAGGTGTCATGGTCACGGGCAGACAGGCAAAGGTGTTGAAACGTCGGGAACTAAAATCAAAGTAAACCGCGATAGAATCCGTTTAAAGTAGTTTTATTTTAATGTCTAATATTCGCGTAAACCTCAGAAAACAATACTTTTAAACGTGGTCACGGGCAGACTCCTGCCCGTGACCATGACACCTGCAAAGGTGTTGAAACGTCGGGAACTAAAATCAAAATAAACCGCGATAGAATCCGTTTAAAGTAGTTTTATTTTACCGTTTAACAGTAGTTTTATTTCAAATAAATTAAACTTATGTACCTGATTAACTGGTTGAATATACGAACTCCTTTTAAATTAATCCTGTATATCGGTATGTATGGTATTTATATTAATTAAATCATCTAGAAAACTAGTGCAATATTGTATAATCTCATTAAAAATGCATGAATCTGAGTTCACAAACTCGCTCAGGTTTGAGGCGAGTTCAAACCGTGTTGACTGAAGAGATATGGTTCGGGCGTAGGGTGAGGGTGGCTGTTAACGGTAGTTGATAAATTTGCATATTTTTAGTATAGTGAATGGAGTTTCAATTCAGAGAAATCATGCCAAGAGTCATTTGTGTTCAGTAATAGGTATACAAAATTACAATTTATTCTGGACACCGGTAAACATGTGACCCTTATAACATCTTGTGACAAGAATTGTCAACTTACATCTAAAATACCACTTGCTACTGATACCGATAGTTTTTTTCCTGGATACCATACATAGATGTGTTTTAACTTTAATTACTATAAGTAGTTATAAACTATACAAAAGACTACGATATTAACACAAGCATGTTATCACTCGTTTCGTAAACAAAAATCTCGATGCTACAGTGAATCGAAAATTTGCGATACGTCACTCTGTCCTACATTTTTTGCTAACGTTGTGAATTTTTCTATTGTTTTGATAAAGGAAACATACCATGTCGAATATATTTTCGTTTAAAAACTGGATATCATTTTTTTTTCGTAAAATACCCTATTAAGTTCATAAAAAGTAGTCTGCATTTGATTCTGCTTCCAACAGGTCATATATCTTCTTCAATACAATGTTATCTCTTGAATATACACAAAAAGTATCCGAAAATACTCAAAAACTACTTTGGATTTCCCATAAAAACGCATATGACAATGATAGGTGATTTCACCCCGCACTACGTCAGCCCGATTAGTGTTTGCACAGGAAAATCTAGGCTGAAACTAGAACTTTACTTATAATCTTCCTTTTTCAACCCGCTAAAAATGTTCGCAAGTTTTAATTTTGGAGAATGGACCAAATATTCCGGCTTGATAATACTAGCTTTGGTGAAACTGTTATACTTATATGTATATTCTCAGAATAACTAATGATCCAGTCTAGTTTTACGTTCGTTTGTGACCAGTCACACTGAATTGTTGCTGAAACATTGTTCGTTGAGTTTAATTGAAGTGAGAAATGCCACGAAATATTTGTCGATTGACACAGGGTAACAAAAACAGTGCGACAAGTTTCTCATTGCCGCCGTAGCGTTAACGATGCAAGAAATCAATATTATTTTTTATAAATCTAACAAATAATCTAAATTGAACAACATTGATGGTCTTTAAACCTGTGTGTACGCCACTCGACGACCTCCGTGGTCGAGTGGCGTACACACCGGTTTTCAAGGTGTCGTCAGCTCTGAGGTCCCGGGTTCGATCCCCGGACGGGTCAATATAGAAAAACACTTTTCTACATTGCCTCGGGTCTGGGTGTTTGTGGTACCTTCGTTGTCTCTGGATTCCATAACGCAAGTTCTTTAGGTACTTACTTTGGATTCGGAGCAATGTATGTGATGTCGTCCACATTTATTTATTTATTATTATGACTTCGTTTCGATGATTCACGTTACTTAGGACCGAATACTGAAACTGCAATCAGTTGGAAGGCGCCGTTAAATCTCATGCTGTCTCTATCACTTTAAGGTGTGAAGTAGAGACAGATATACATTTAAGAACATCTTTAAGTTAATTTGCGTTTAAGTATTCAGGGTTCAGACTTGTCACTTCCATACATTAGAGCGATTGGATCAGCGCAGCGATAACGATTGCAGAATGTCAATTGTTTAAGGGGGCTGTTCTATCGGTCGGACGATAAGGATTGACGTACTGAAATTGTACTGTAGGCTGTGTGCGTGTTATGTTCCTTGTTTGGCTATTGAAAAACATGTAGTTGAAAAATGAAAGATTTTTTCAATTCGGAGAAGTATTTTCTGAATTTAGCGCTTTCCAAAAATCAAACCAGTATAGATTTTCGAATATTGTTTTTTGATTGATGTGTACCTAAGTTATAAAAAATCAATATAATAAATTAATAATACTACCAGCCTCTAAACGTCCCACTGCTGGGCACAGGCCTCTTCCCCTATAGATGAGCATTGATCACCACGCTTGCTCATTGCGGGTTGGCGATTTCAGATTCCAATATTTTGGAACCCAGGTTTCCTCACGATGTTTTCCTTCACCGTTTGTCAATGATGTCTTAGAATGATTAAGAAAGTATTTATTTTAAAGTGTTTTATTTTATGTGTACCTAAGTTATTAAAAATCAATAAATTATGATTAATTTGCAGTAATGTATTTATCTTGTAAATTTTATTTACCATACTAACTAATTATTTTTCTTATATGATCAAAACTATCTTCTACGTACAGTCTTCCCAATTATAAGTAATCCCTTTGTTCTAAGATTACTTACGTTGAACAAAAACCACTGTCTAACTTCAAGTTACTAAGTTACCTAATTATTATAATTAGTTGAGGTCAAGCAGAGTTCAAGCAACCGACCGCTAATTAAGCAGAAACTCTTCACGAACACAATTCTGAAAGTCTGATGTAGTGGTGAAATGACCAGATTAGTATGCGCAAGGATACAAGTTCAAAATTTACACATGTAAGTACCAATAAAAAGCGGCGGTAGCCTAATGGCTAGGGCGTCGGACTTGCGATCATGTGGTTGCGGGTTCGAATCCCACCCATTACACTACCGACGTGAACCCACTCGTAACACAAGCATCTTAGCTTAGAACGAGGGGTTAACGAGATTACTAGTAATGTGCGACCCACATTGCTAGTAACCTTTAAAAAAATAAGCCTTCTTAACCGACTTCAAAAAGGAGGAGAATCAATGTTCCATTGTTTAATTTTTTATGTATGTTCACCGATTTCTAACTATGTAGTAGTGTACCATGCGCAAGTTCGTACAGACGGCTACATTCAGAGCGGCCATAAAGATTGGCGAGAGCTTTAAGAAAAATATCATTTTCTCAAAATCGTTCTCTATTAAACAAGGCAGTATCAGAGGATGGAATACCACTGCGAAACACTTTTCACGGAGGCGTGATCATATATCACGTAAATTTAAATATTCTCTTTGATTGTCAAAGAAAAACATCACAAAAAAGACAAAGACATATTTTTCCTCAATCTGATGTCATTTCAGCAAAAATCTGTCCCTATCATATTTTTCTCCTCTTGTAAATATCCAATAAGTATATTCAAATATTGATGAATGCACTATATTCATAAATAAATTATGCATTTTAAGGACGTTATTACAGATATCAAAGATGTTTACACTGACTGGAAAAACAAAAGAACATCAAATTTGTGGTTTTTAAAGCAGATTTAATTTTGAAGTTTTTTTACATTTTTGTTTTGCATATCTAATTGTTGCGCGTTATCCATGGTAATTGTAAATTGATTTAAAAAATATATTGTTTTCGTCGATATAGCCACATAAATTGCATCAAAATTGATTTAGTAATTTGGATTAATATATAAATAATAAAACAAACATGAGTATTTGACGCAAAATTGCGTAATTTTGTACTCCCTTTAATTGCAACAGATTTTTTACCTTATAAAGGTATGTGTTACCAACACCAATAATATAGTGTCGGTTTATACATGATGTTTAGTTTTTTTTTGTTCATTCTGATTTTGATTCATTAATGGTAGGAAAAAACTTATTATCAGTGTGCCATTTCCTGGCCAAACATATAATGTGCCTCTTATTTATCTGCCACGGCTGCACCGGGAGAAAGTATTGTGTCACAGGATTAATTTTATGAAGTGCGTATATTCTACGAGGTAATCAGGTGCATAAAACTGAACAACTTTCCCCAAGGAACAAAGATCTTAAAATTGAAAATCTATTTTTCATACAAACATAAGTCACGTGACCTGTCACTTTGTATGAATATTTCATTTTCAATTTTAAGATTTCGACCTATGTTCCTGGGAAAATTTGTTTATCGAACCATAGTAATATGAGCCTCAATATTCAATACTTTATTTGCTCTCCATAAAGTAAGATCTTATAAGTAAAAAGTGCAACAATTGTGGACCCTGTCGGGCACGGCAATAGTAGTAGAGAAACAGAATATGTGTTTTACATGTGAATTAAAATTTTTCTCCAAGTATTAATTATTATGGTAATAGCATTTTTCTATCAACAGTTTTTTTATTTATTTTCTTTTGTTTACGTACGCCTCTAACTTTTAAATCTGGGGAATATTGAAACCACCATGTATCAATCAATGCACTCGTGTCATGCCGGAAAGAACTTGAATTAATTAATCTAACCAAAAACCACAGTTAGAGAGCTATATGCCTCGCCGAACTAACTCTTTGTGGATTAAAATGGTACCTATTGATTATCTCGGTTTACGTTTTTCAGAGTTCTGTATGTAGGAATACTAGTTGCCAATTTATCCGCATGAATCCCCCTTTCAAAATGATGTCAGAACCACCCCAGAATACTGTAACTCTAATTATAATTATTTTAAAAAATATTACTAGCAATGCGGGTCGCATATTACTAGTAATATCGCTAACCCCTCGTGCTAAGCTAAAATGCTTGTGTTACGAGTGGGTTCACTTCGGTAGTGTAATGGGTGGGCTTCGAACCCGCAACCACATGATCGCAAGTCCGACACCCTAGCCATTAGGCTACCGCCGCTTTTAATTAACATTAAGATGTTTTTAAATGTCTATCCATCGCTACTTCACACCTTAAAGTGACAGAGACAGCATGATACTTAACGGCGGCTTCAAACTAATTGACGTTTCAATATTCGGCTATAAGAAACATACAATTCTGCACGACATCAAACAGCGTATTAAATATAATATCTTGGGACACCCCACACACGGCCATCTGATCCCAAACTAGGCAGAGCCTGTACTATGGTGACCAGACAACTGATAAACATATTTATATATATCTAAATATCTAAAGAGTCTATATAATTGTGCTAATTGTGACACAATGTAATATTAATGGTGTGCAATGTTAACAGTGCAATGTGCTCATGCTTTTATGAAATAAATATTTTATTATTATTATTTATTAAATACATACATATTATACATGAATAACACCCAGACACAGAACAAATGATCGTGCTCATCACACAAACATTTGTCCTGGGTGGGAATCGAACCCACGACCTCCGGCTTAGCAGTCAGGGTCACTAACCACTAGACTAACAGGCCAGTCAAATTAAATAAACAAACAATAACAATATCTTCTGCACTAGTAAATGTGATATCATTTTAATATGAGATCTTGGGAGCCATGCAAACTTAATTGCGTTGCATCTATGAATAATAATATCTCAGTTAAAGCTGTACTTTCTAACCGGTCGGGTTAAATTTGTTTTAGTTCTGTTAACAAATTGTCCATAGAGTAATGAAGGGTACTATGGAGATTCAAATGTTTATATTTAACTAACTGACCCGCTAAAAAGCATTTTGCCAAAATCCGGAGAAGGCCACCTAGGGCAAAGATGGCGAACCAATGGCACCATACTTTAGCCACGTCACCAATCACGAAATTAATTATGCAAGTGTGAAGTATAACATGATATTTTATAAAGAGCGAACGCAAGTTTTCCTATGCTATGGAGTGTCTTTTTTGTAGTAAATAAAGATTTGATATGTCGTGGTGGCCAAGCGGTTCAATGACCGGATTCGCATGCACATGGTTGTAGGTTGGAACCCAGGCAAGTATCAATGTGACTTTTTCAAAGGTATATGTACTTTCTTAATCATTCTAAGACATCATTGACAAACGGTGAAGGAAAACATCGTAAGGAAACCTGGATTCCAAAATATTGGAATCTGAAATAGCCAACCCGCAATGAGCAAGCGTGGTGATCAATGCTCATCCCTTCTCTATAGGGGAAGAGGCCTGTGCCCGGCAGTGGGACGTTTATACGCCGGTATTATAAAAAGTTCAATCCAAAGTATAGGTCCTGGTATTGTAGCGCAATATGGGAGAAGCCTATGTCCAACAGTGGACCGCGATAGGCTGAGTTGATTGATTAAAGTAATCACTAAGTCAAAACTATTTGACGGCACGTCTATGACCTCAAACATTTCTTTCGATAAAAATGCCACGTTGATGCATGAAGGTTCCCCTCCCCTGACCTAGGCGTATAAAAATACCCTATGTCATATTCTCAGACCTACCAAATATACACACAAACAAAAAAAATGTCTGAAGGTGAAAGAGTTGGATAATACTGTGACACAAGATTTTTAGTTAAGTACTTATAAAAAAGATTAGTTGAATAGACGGAGAGTTGGCACAAAAAGAGATGTAAGACGAAAATAAAAATAAAAACTTGAATTTTGTCGCCGACAAACTTAGTTTAACAAAAAAGTAAGTTAAAAGAAACTGTTTGCTTGGAATTTGAATAAAAATATAAATAAGTTTAGTTTGATGAGTAATTAATTATACCGCCTTCATTGACTACCTCGTTGGTCTAGTTTTCAAAATCGCGACTCAATGCACCAGGTCTCGGGATCTAACTTTTCTGTTCTTGATTGTGATTTTGGTACAGTTCTTCTTATCTAAGTCATCATCCAATGCCAATTAAAAATATTCACTACTAAATTATCCTTAAAATATTTGCAAAAAAAAACTTATCGATATCGATACCTATTATCGAGAATGTCTCATCTCTAGTATCGATTTGCTACGTAACTGACGTAACATGCAAATGTGCTCAGACAAAGTTCCGACGGATACCTAAACTAGGGTTGTCAGTCTTAGAATGCCGGAAGTCATCCCTGTTTCAACAGATTATGATTAATGTAATCCTTGATGTAGGGATTTGTGTGTATATTATATACCGGGTGTAATCATCGTCATCAAACGTTCCATGGATCTAGGATATGATTCTGGACACTGAACACTGAAATTTTTTGTTTTTTTTTTTCCTTTTTTTTTTTTAGTTTTTTTTTTACTTAAAACTGCTTAATAATAGTTATTCTGACCGAACCTAATAGAAGAATATAAATAAAAAAGCATTAATTCACTACTTTTACTAAAAAGAGCAATGTATATAGAACCGCCAATAGGTATCTGCTCAGCAGCTGTTTTCCAAGTTCCTACGGAAGGTCGCGTTGTTTACAATACATTGCGCGCTCGAAAATGTTATTTCAGTAACCGATCATTGGTGATATTAATGACATCCACTATTTGCTAATTGGCATTAGGTGTAGCCTTCTCGCTAAATTTGCGTTATGATATCCCTCATCCCTGCAACCTGTATTAATAATACCGGCCTACAAACATCCCACTGCTGGGCACAGGCCTCTTCCCATAATAGAGAAGGAATGAGCATTGATCACCACTTTTGCTCGTTGCGGGTTGGCGATTTCAGATTCCTTTTTTGGCGATTTTTGGAATCCAGGTTTCCTCACGATGTTTTCCTTCACCGTTCGTCAATGATGTCTTAAAATGATTAAGAAAGTACATATAACTTTGAAAAAGTCACATTGGTACTCGCCTGGGTTCGAACCTTCAACCATGTGCATGCGAATCCGTTCATTGTACCGCTAGGCCTCCACGGTAGGCAACCTGTATAAGGTTAAGTAAAAATATGAAATTTGGTAACTTGGATGTTCAGGATTTCTCGGCACCTAATATTACTATGGAAAATGTCGTGATGGCCTAGCGGTTAAATTAACGGATTTCCGTGCACAAGGTTGCAGTTTAGAACCCATTACAGGCAATGGAATATTCGAAATCAGACCAGTAGCTTTTGAGTTTATTCAGAACCTCTCTTCCTGACTATTCACCCACATGGTGGTGGCGTCAGCCTTCCTGCTCTTTTCCTCCCCTTCGCTTTATTTTTGACATCTTCGTCATCAAGCTCACACTCTCTCATGTCCCTTAGCATCCCCTTAGCCATCAGTTCCTTAGCCATCCACCTTGTTTTGGGTCTACCTCTGGATCTACGACACAAATTGGAAAGTGGAGGTGCCAAGTTGCACCCCACAGTATTCAGATGAAGGCGGTCATCTGAATACTGTGGGGTGCAACTTGGCACTTTCACTCCTTATGTGGCCAAAACACCGCAATATTCGTTAAAAACCTACATGCATCTTAATCTTTCCTCTTTATTATATCAGTAATATGTAAGCGGCGGTAGCCTAATGTTAAGGGCATTGGGTTGCGATGGTTTCTGGTTCGAATCCCACCCATTGCACTACCATCGTGAACCCACTCGTAACACAAGCATTTAGGTTACCACGTGGGGTTAACAAGTATAATAGTAATGTGCGACCCACACTGCTAATAAGCTTTATTTACTCCTAGCTACAAAATCAATATTGTAAATTTATTTCAGTGTTAAGAAAACGGAATCATCAAAAAATCTTCCAACTACTGGTTTCTTACTGGAAATATATTTACTCCTTTGAAGGTTGTTCGGAACACTTTCCGCCTCTGTTCCGTTATAATAGTTTCCTTTAATAAATTCTATGAAAAAAATAACCTCTAAGCAAGCACTAAGTAAATAGTTGACAACAGATAAATGTAACTTCGGAACAACTTTTATAAATAACGGAACATTATAACATTCATATCTTTGCTGTATCCTTTGGGATACGGTTGTCTGATATTCAGTTTCTTTGAGGATCATATTTTCACGAAATTGTGAAGAAATGTTGGTTAAATCATAATTTTGACTAGGCTGTTGGTCCAGTGGTTAGTGACCCTGACTGCGAAACTAAAGGTCGTGTGTGATTCCCATCTAGGACATTTTTTTGTGTGATGAGTATGATCATTTGTTCTGTGTCTGGGTGTAATTTATCTATATTATGTATGTATTTAGAAATACCTAAGTACTAGCTGTTTCCCGCAGGTCCATCCATAGGCTCAATTTTTTTTTATTTATTTAATTGTAAGCTATTCTATCTTTCACGTTGGATCAAACTGCACACGGTGTGTAAATTTGATTAAAATCGGTTTAGTAGTTTAGGTGTCTATCCCGGACAAACAACGTGAAGCGTAATTTATATAAATAAAGACTAGCTGTTTCCCGCTGCTCAGCCCGCGGTCTCATTTTTTTTTTATATAATTGAGATGTAAATTATCCTATCTTTCATTTTGGATCAAACTGCACACGTGCAAATTTGATTAAAATCGGTTAACTAGTTTAGGAGTCTATCCCGGACAAACAACGTAATAGACCAGGGCCGAAGCCTGCAAAATTTGTGAAAAGTAAAAAAAAATTACAGTAGGATGAAACCCATTAGAAAAGGAAGGGAATATGATAAAAATGAAAGGAAAAATAAATTACGGTCGATCCGAGTTCGGGAAGTGGGGGAGGGGGGTTTAAGGGTAAAAAATGGTTTCTCTTGATTTACAGCAAAAGTCCTCTGGAAAAAAGTTAAATGGCAAAGTTGTAGGTAATAAAAAGATCTACAACTTTTGTATTTGCAATGTTTCCACATAATATCAAAATTTAGGTGAAAAATTCAAAAAACCAAGTTTTTGGTTTTTTATTTTTATCTTTTTCAAATTTTTTTCACGAAATTTGGTGAAAACTTACCTTTTTATGTCCCAAATACGCTGTAATTTATTTGATTAAAAATATTAATTTTTTCACCTTATTTTGAATTAATATCAAAAAAACACCCTAATTTTCAATCGAAAATTCTCCCGTCAAAATATCAGCTTTTTTCAAAAAGTATGGAGGCTTTTTGTTCGTTGAAAACTCTACTTTCTGATAGTGTAAAAAAAAATATATACATTACTATAGTAAATGTTCTCAGAAAATGCATAATCACTATGTACAATTTCATCAAAAAAATTTAAAGGTGAAAAAAATAATATTTTTTATCAAATAAATTACAGCGTATTTGGGACATAAAAAGGTAAGTTTTCACCAAATTTCGTGAAAAAAAAATTATTTTTGAAAAAGATAAAAATAAAAAACCAAAAACTTGGTTTTTTGAATTTTTCACCTAAATTTTGAGGTTATGTGAAAACACTGCAAATACAAAAGTTGTAGATCTTTTTATTACCTACAACTTTGCCATTTAACTTTTTTCCAGAGGACTTGTAGTTTTGCTGTAAATCAAGAGAAACCATTTTTTACCCTTAAACCCCCCCCCTCCCCCACTTCCCGAACTCGGATCGACCGTAATTTATTTTTCCTTTCATTTTTATCATATTCCCTTCCTTTTCTAATGGGTTTCATACTACTATTATTTTTTTGGTTTTAAAAATTATCGACCCTGGTCTATAACGCGTAATTGATATAAATAAAGATTATTAAAGAAGATGTTTATCAGTTGTCTGCTTACCATAGTACAGGCTTTGCTGAGTTTGGGATTAGATGACCGGGTGTGATCCACCCCTTGTTAACGACAAATTTTGTATAGGGTAGAAGTATTCATATTTGAAAAATCGATGTTTTAAAATATTTATTGAAGTAGAAGCAAGCTATAAAAAGTCGTAACATTAATTAAATAGGGGTGCCACTATCGTGCATGTTGTAACCCTATATTGTGCGGCGAAAACTTTTTGATACTTACGATTTTTTACAAATAAAGTGTTTAAATTGACTTCCTGAAGAAAAATAAAAATCCTTTAAACCTTGTTCCGCTACTGCCTTCAAAGGTCACCTTTGCAAATATCAATTTTAATGAATTAAAAATCAAAATTATTTTGTATTTCTTTATACCTTGATGTCAACTAATCTCAGATTATGTGAGGCAATTCGATGTTTAACAAGACCCCAGATCAATTCATTTGGGTTTAGATCACAGTAATAAGTCGTCCTAATGTTTTTCGGCCAAACCATAGACAACATTACTCATCTGAGTGTTTTAACCACAATCCAACAGAGTTGAGCAAGTATGTGCGTAAAGATTCAAGGATCGAGAATTTGGTTTTTGTGGTTCATTCCTGGCCAATGAACTGGGCTTTAGAATAGTATAGCATAGAATAGAATATACTTTATTGTACACCAACATTTTAGACAAATTGATTAAACAAAGAAATGAACAAATCTCATAATAAAGATTAAGATTAAGATCTCTTTATATTAGGAGTAGGAGACCATTTAAACTCTCTATTTATATTTAAGTTAAGTAATCATACCTTCTAACATCTTCTTTCAATTTGACTTTATATTTTGGAAGTAAATTAGCTCTTAGGTCTTTACAATAGGACTCAGATATCTTCGGGCGAAATGGCTGCATGTGGCAATGTGTCCTAATTCCATAGAGGAACAATGTTTTTATTCTAATTTAGTTTTAGACAATCACACTAATGAGTACTATAAAGGAGAAAGTTTGTGTGTCTTTGTGTATGTTTTCTACCTCCCAACGCACAAACCGAAGCCAATTTCAATGTAATTTGGTATAACGATAGCTGACACACTGGTTAACAAATAGGCTATTTAAAATATCTGATCAAACGCGGATAAAACTGCGAAGCCAGCTATTGAATTTTATTTCAATCTCATGCCTTTACAAAGCGGTCTGTTTTAACATTTTTAGTCTAAGTTACAAGACGTGAAATATATCATCCATTTCTAGAATTCGCTTCGCTTGATTTTCCACTGTAAACGGTATTTGAATGCACCTCAATAAGTCTCGCTTCGATTGGGACACGTTACCGTAGGTACACGACTATACGCTTCACCTAAATCTCTGATAACACGTGCTTTTCAAACGTGGTGCTTTTGTTAATAAAATAAATAAAATACAAAATTAGAACGATTTTCCAAAAAAAAACGGATCACAGCAATAATTGACTTAATTTTGGAGTGATGATTAACTATAGAAAAGAGTGGTCGATATAATAATACTAGCGACCCGCCCCGGCTTCGCACGGGTGCAATGCTTATACATACTACATACACTACAGAAAAACTGTGAACGTTGTACCTATTTAAAAATTATAGGCACGCTCCAGCAGCCCCGGCCGGCGGCCGGCCGGTACCGTACGGCCGCAAACGGTACCTCCTACGTCCCGCAATTTTTAAATTTGTAATATCTTCGAAAATATTCATTTAAATCATATGCTGTACAGGGCCATATAGATCTATATTAAATCAACAATGTATTTAAGGTATTTAATTAGATAAGGATTAATGCTGTATTGGTTAAAATCGCTTCGAAAATTAGCCATTATTTGTCGTAAAAAGTAAATGACAAAAAATGTTATTGTGGGATATCCATAACAGATAGACATATAGGTACCATCGCGGAGTTTTCTGTAGACCTTTTCAATGTGTACAATACTGTAGTACATTATTTTGATGTATCTCGTAGGATTCAGCCAGCGTTTGCGCAAAAAAATGTGTTTATTTACGACATCACTTTAGAAACCTCTAAAATTATCAGTGTTTCTCTACTATATTATGCATGTATTATACATATAAACCTTCCTCTTGAATCACTCTATCTATTAAAAAAAACTGCATCAAAATCCGTTGCGTAGTTTTAAAGATCTAAGCATACATAGGGACAGACAGACAGACAGCGAGAAGCGAATTTGTTTTATACTATGTAGTGAGTAACAGAGATAAATGCAAGCAAAATTCTAATTTCACCAACTTCAAATTTTAATAAATCTATAGAAGCATCTTGTTTCTTATGTGAAAACATAAATTGCATTATTTATTTTTTGTTAAGCGAGTCAAATGATAATTATTTACAACTAGCTGACCTAACAGACTTTGTCATGTCAAGAAACTAACAGTTATGTCAAACGATATATAGTTTACATTAAAAATTAATATGGTCGTTAAGTTTTCTTATTTTTTCTCTCGTTAGAACCTTTTCCTGATAACAACAAACACGACAAAATAGAATTAGTGAACTTGGTCTCCCCGTTTACGCGTGATGCCGTGACCAAAGGAAATAGGGATTAATTTTTATATATAGGTATAGATTTTTCATTTTGATTGACCTTTCAGCAACCGGTGTAAATCGATACTTAGTATGAAGCTGAAGTGTTTGTTTTAGAACTAATGGTGCGATTTGAAAAAATCTTGCAATGTTAGATAGCCTATTTATCGAGGAAGGTAGGCAGCTTCGCCGCGACATTATATTAAATATAAAGTAGACTGACAACTAGAAAAATAGTAATAAATATTATAAAGAATATTTTTATTATTTATAAAGGTGCTGATAGACTTGAACATATGCTTAAGGCATTCTAGTGAATGTTAAATTATTCACAAAATCATTAAACTTAACAGGAGCGTTCAAGCGAGCATTCTAACGAAACGACCGTAGCTAGAAGCAATTTCGTAATCGTTTCGTGAACTCTTCGTCTACAATACAGCAGGCGAATCACGGGTAGTCTGAAAAGAACTACAAGAGAGTTTGCTTGAGATGTAAGTACACATAAACGGTGGGCGAGAAAGAGACGGCAACATCTTGTATCGCTTTTTAGACTTACCAAGATACAGCGACTGGCGGTAGAATACTTTTTTTGGCGAGCATTTACTAGAGCGATTGCTCGGATATTCTAGCGATGTTTTGCTGTATGCCTGGCTCTGTTCGTTGTTCTGTTCGATAAATTTAAAAATGGCGAATGCTCGATGCTCTGTTACAAGTGATTACAAGCGGCGGTAGCCTAATGGCTAGGGCGTTGGACTTGCGATCATGTGGTTGCGGGTTCGAATCCCGCCCATTACACTACCGACGTGAACCCACTCGTAACACAAGCATCTTAGCTTAGCACGAGGGGTTAACAAGTTTACTAGTAATGTGTGACCCACATTGCTAGTAATATTAAAAAAAAAAATTACTCTTGTTTACCAGTACCTTTAGATAAAAAGTTTTAGTGTTTGTTATTGGTAAATACTTAGGTATTATAAATCTTAAGATAGCTAATACCGATCTCTATCAAATTTAGCACCTAAAGTTAGGTAAGTTTTGAAACGAAAACACGTTAAAGTTATTAAGACAGCTTAGTCGCAAATCTAAGCGTAAAATCCATTAAGAAGTTTTTGTAATGGTTTTATACAATAATAATAATAATAATAATAATAATACCGGCCTATAAATGTCCCACTACTGGGCACAGGCCTCTTCCCATATAGAGAAGGGATGAGCATTGATCACCACGCTTGCTCATTGCGGGTTGGCGATTTCAGATTCTCTTTTTGGAATCCAGGTTTCCTCACGATGTTTTCCTTCACCGCTTGTCAATGATGTCTTAGAATAATTAAGAAAGTACATATAACTTTGAAAAAGTCACATACAAATAAGAATTTATTTTGAAAAGAAACCGAGATTATTAGCTGGTTTCGGATAAGACTGAGTTTTTGTTTAGAAATAATTACAAGGTTTTGTTAGGTGATTAAATAAGTGAGAGTCTGTGAGAGTGTGGAACCAATGATATTATAAGTAAAAAGGTGTAGATAGGTTACCTACACAAAATTCGATCTTCAAAAACGGCACACTAACTCACACATAAATAACTGAATATTGCAAAGCACACTACATTACGATTAGACGTCAAGGTAGGATGGCATGATTCGATTATCGCAAGCAAAAAAGAGACAAATGTAATTGGCGACATAAATAAATCAGAAATGACATTTTACCTTACGTTAAAATGTGGCTAGTTAGCCACATTTTAACGTGTCGCTTGCTGAGCGCCTATAACCTATCTACACCTTTTTACTTATAATATCATTGTGTGGAACACCTCATTAAGACTGAGCGTAGTGATCACCAGTGACTAGCTAACACGAACCTTCGGTTAAAACATTGGCTGTTGGAATCAAATACGCCAACACCAATATTGATCCAAAAATTTGTTTGATTCCATTCCAATCCACCGATTTGCTACACAATCAATATTTCTAAGAAATAATTCCAAATACTGTTTAAAAGGAAGACAAGGTTATGTTATAACATTTTAGTATTAATATTTAAAATGTAATTCAAATAACTATTCATGGAATTCAGTTTGAAACTCTGAAGAGAAACGCAGTTGACTGTGTTTGCATGTTCGTTAAAACTTGAAGATAGAAATTACGATTTATGAGAAAAAGGTACTGACTTGTTTTTTAAAACAAGTCAGTCTATATATATAAAACTCTTCCGTTACTGACTGACTGACTGACAGACAACGCACAGTCGAAACTACTGATCGTAAAGAGCTGAAATTTGGCATGTGTGTTTGTTGGGAGGAGTAGGCTACCACTAAGAGAAGATTTTTGGAAATTCCCCCCCAAAGGGGAGAAAAGGGTGGTAATTTAATAAACGGTACTACACGCGGACGAAGTCTCGAGCAAAAGCTAGTATCTGATATTTTCATATAACATCATCATTAACTTGCTTTTTTTTGTAAAGATAAAAAAGAACATCCTTTTGGAAGTCGGTTAACAATTAATATCTATTTACTTAACAATCCACGATTACTTATTAAAACTTTGTATTCTTAGACATTTTTTTTGTGGCGTATTTGTTGTCAATTTCGGATAATGAAGGTATATAACTAACTTTAAACTATTGCTATCGTTTCGATCACCAACATAAAGCTTGAGAAAAGGACGAGAACTGATAACATCTAACTAGTTTTCGCCTTGAACATCACTGTGTTTTTAATGCACACTTTTTTTTTTGACCGGCTTTTGCTATGAGAACTCAGTCGGAAGTAAATTTGACAGCCTTAATTTTTTAATTATGTAGGTACCTAAAAGTGAAAAATATACCAAAGGATTAAAAGGATTAGTGCGTGTTTAACAGAATCGGAGCCATTATTAAATTTTAATTAATTAATAGTGCACTAAGTTTGCAATTACCTTGCATTTTATTTTCGTAATAGGTACCTCACCAAGCTTTTTTCTTCTTTTATTTACTAAAAACATTTTTCTCAAACATTTTACGTATTTAATGAATTCTAAAAGCGTGCAACTCAAATACCAACCATTTCATAACTACCAAAATATTCTACTGCATTGCACACATTTTAAAACTAAAACCACAAAACAATCCGAAAAGGGATTAATTAAATAAATATTTAATTCCATAAGAAAAATTAACAAATTGTAACATAAATATGAACAGTCATTAAAAATGTTTACAGCCCGTATTCATCTTGTAACCAACAGTTGGTTACACCCTAATTAAAAATTCGAATTTGGAATATCGATAAACGCCGCTCTATACTCTATTTTTTTGTACGAGCTTACACGGTTTTCGTCGCTGCGGCGCGCGACGCGCGTCAGTCGAGCTTCTTCGCTCGTAGCGGACGGACAGCGAAGGACGCTGCGCGCGCTTTCTCTCGCGTATTACGTCGCTCGTAAAATTGACGATAAACAGATGGATTTCAGTGCTATGTTGAACTAGTGAAGTTTTAGCTCACAAGTGGAGAAATTTTATAGAGTTTGGTGTGTGATTAAAATGTTTTATTGTGACGGGATTATGTGAATTACGATTTACAGTGGTGTGTTTTGTGTTTGACTTGGCCGTTGTAGAATTCTGGGAATCTAGTGTCTGCAAATAACAGGTTAGATAAATAGTTCATTTTATTATACTAGATTAAAGTTGTAGGGCTAGCTATGTGAATGGATAAACCTGTCTCAGCCGTCATAGCGACCGTGATCGAGAAAAAGCATATCAGACTATCAGTTGTACTGGCCGATAAGCGACGGGAAGATTGTAGGTGTTTCGTTTATTTAGGTTTAAATTTAAAATCAGTACCTACTTCCCATTCGGATTTTTTTTTTGTTTTTTGTTAGAGTAATGATCTAACGCGCGTTCATTTTTGTGAAATCACCGCATTTGTGCCTACGTATCGAATCGGTACCTACTGAATAGCAAAGATCCTAATAGAATCACATTGATTTAAATTAAAATCTACTGCGGAAAGTAGCTTTGAAATGACAAGAGTGCTTTAAAATACCTACCAACCTAAGTACCTAATTCTAAATCATAATTCTATGTAAGTAAATCTAATAGGTACCTATATAATATGGTATTGTTTATATAAAATTTACGTAAATAAATTAATATCAAGGGCAGACGGGAGTCAATAATATGCCTATTAAAATCAAGGCGCGTACGAAACGAAGTAGGTAGGTACTTAAATTTATTGAAGTTACAGCTTATTGTACCAATTTATCATCAACTACGTAGGTATAATAATTGTAATAGTAGTAATAAGTAAGTAGGTAATAAACAAAGTTTAGAAATATGCGTGATAATCAGTGACAATTTAACTACGTAGATATCTTATTGGCAACGTACAGGCTAAATTAGGATTGCGATCCGTCAACAAAATCAATGATTGCGATCCAGCTTAAAAGTACAAGTTGGTAGCAGACGACATAATATTAAGGCAGCAGCGGACGACGTGTCGCAGCGACACTACTGGTTTCTATGTAGGTATTTCTATGAAATTACCTCCGTAGTTAGCGACACGAAAGCAGTAAGCACGGACGAAAGCTAGCGAGGTAACCGCTACCAACTTGTACCTTAATAATGCGTAAATTCGCGAACTAGGTAGGTAGGTAGGTACATTGATCTCAAAATATCTGAACATTTTGAAATCCAGATGGATCGCGATCGTAGATTGCAGATCGAGATTCAAATTGACCGTGTAGGAACGGAGTAGGTACCTACGGAGCAATATTGTTTCTCTCTCAAATTAATCTCAACTACCTACAAACCATATTTTTTTATTTTATAAGGTAAACGGCCCAGTAACCGTTAAGTTTTGAACTTCACTGACTTTGCAGGTATGCTATGCTAAAACTATAAGACTTGCAAAAAAACTAATTACATGAATAGATAGATAATTTAAACTAGTTTTATTGTAATATTATTTTTTATTATTATTTTAAATTTTCTTTAACAATAATGGAAAAATATAAAATAAAGGGCTAATTGTACCAGTACCCGGTAGATTTGTACTAGTAAACGTTAAATTGTCCCAGAATCCGGTAATTTTCAATTCGAATTTGAACTCTATTGGTTTACGTTAAGGTTCACAGAAAAACTATTTTTGCGTTTCTGTGTAACATAAATATAAAGAAGAGCTTATCCAAAGAAAATACATTCTAGTAATAAAATAAATTCAAATGTATATATACAAATTATAGGTAATAGTTAACATCAGGAATTTGTATAAACTTAAGTTTTTAA
This sequence comes from Plusia festucae, assembly GCA_950381575.1. Taxonomy (NCBI): domain Eukaryota; kingdom Metazoa; phylum Arthropoda; class Insecta; order Lepidoptera; family Noctuidae; genus Plusia; species Plusia festucae. Next base: position 6,244,309 of record OX494455.1, read on the forward strand.
ATCGGATATTGATACAGTATCATAATCACATTTTTAATTAAACTTAGCTTACAAACTATTTGAAGAATATTTTGGTTTCACGTTTAGATGTAACCTTTAATATCTGGTCACAAAAATGTCACTAACCTACAACAAATCAGAAAGAAAACGCTAAAATCTGCAAAAAAAACCTATGAAATACTTAAAGCACAACAAATACATTGATTTCAGTTTAAACAAAACCGTTGGAGGCACCAATTCACCTGCTGCGTTAGCCGTTACCAAGACGGTCACACTCTTTTTCCCCGCTGGGAATAACTTTGTAAACTTTTTTTGCGCCTCGTTTTGCCAGAACTCTGTTATCAGACGGTGACAAAAAGAAAGCGCTTTCATTACAATTAACAATCTTACGTGAATCTCGAGTTGCTTCTTCGAGATGCGTCTTTATAAAATCTTCTTTAAACCATGGTCTTATATCGCTATCTTTGACTAAAGCACGGGTTTGCGTAAAATTTTGGGCCACTCGCTGGCATACTTCAGGGTGTCGCTTTATAAAAGCTTCAAACCAGTGATGACCTGGTCTGCCATTTCGAAATGTTTTATCTCGCTTCATCTTTTTCACCAATAAACTCACGCTATCCAATAACTGCGCCTTATTTAGGGGCAACCCACTACTTTTTTTTTATTTTTTTGCGTGGTGAAATGCTTTTGACTTCCCCACGCCGAGGGCACGGCATGGGGATATGTCGGACTTTAACCGACTAAAAACACCCCGGTCCCATCATTGCCTTAGCCGTGGGATCACTTGCGTATTCCCAACGCAGCTCTGGCAGGCCTTGGTCCTTGAAAGACTCCTTCCAGAGGGATGGATGTAAAATGTCCACCCCTCACTACATCCGAGGGCGAACGGGTAGGACTTCCCGTTCGTCTCCTCCGTGGCCTGTCAGCTGATCGGATGACGAGTTGCCCTCCTCGTCACCCGCAGGCCCGACCTCAAGGTGGTCTGAGGTCGTGCAACCCACTACTTGCCATAAAAATAATCCACCTGCTTACATTTTCTAGTTCTTCTTTCAGCAAAACTGTACTTGGTCCTTTGGAGTATTCGACAGAATAGCGGCCGGGTAATTTGTCATCCAACGTCGACCGTGGGATACCGAACTGCTTGGTAGCAGCTGAAATTGAGGCTCCTTTTTGACCACCTCTTGCCTATCGGTCATGGCTATCAGAAAAAAAACACTGTTCTTGTAAATTTCGGAATTCATATCAATAGATACTTTTTAAATAGATACTTTAAAAATATTTTAACGACCGAACATTAAAACATGGTAGTAATTCAATGACTTAAAAATAAACTGAAACCTAAAGGTAATTCAAATTATGAAAAAAAAAACGTAGCGTATGGTATGGATTTCTTTCTCCCAGGGTAGTATAATTAAAAATCTTCAGGCCTCAATTGTCGTAAACACGATAAATTACTAGCTCAAGAGCTTACATGATAGGAAAACGGACAGGCCAGCTTTATAAAAAGAACAAGCTCATTTTGTAGAAATAGTTGAGGATCCACAGATCGAGTCGTGTAAATTTTCCGGTCTGAAGCTTGCTTCAAATTACTGCTTGGTTATCAATATCCATACTAAAACATCAGAGCGCCACATGATGCGCATCGAAAAAGTTGCTTTTAGAACTACAGTACAGCAGTAAGTCGAAATGTGCAAAAATTGGGAAATCCATAAAAAAACGAGTGAGACATTTGAAATCTTCACCTCGCTTTGACTTCGGTTTCGACTTCACCTCTAGGCACATTTGTCCAAATCCAATTCAATTTGACCAATCACCCACCACTCACCAATCAATCAATCACTCCCAGATGCGATAGTAAAGATGTTACACATTATAAACTAAAGAGGCAATCGAATCCATGGGATTACAACACAAACAAGCAACATAGAAACTACAATCTGTTGATTCGAAGGAAAAGAGAACTTAACACAAGGCAATAAGGACGATTTCGGGTAAAATGCAACTGTAAATCACAAGTCCTAACATCCGGCAATGAATTCTACAGTTTTAAAGGAAAATGAGACCTATTTCAAGGCAATAAGTACATAATAACGAGTTTCGGTACAACGGCTCATCGTGTACCAATATCCGGTAAAAAACATACAATTTTAACGGGTACTAGGACAAGTAGGGGTTTGTTTGTACCAATAGATGTGAACGGCAAAAATAATTATTTCTCAATTAGATTCACCTCAATTTATAGGTTAAATCGCATCGTAATATATTCAAATATTTTAGAAAATTAACACTTTTACCTTAACGTTATCGGTCGCAGTATGGCTAGCTCATCAATGCGACGTGGTGGTTTCGTAGTTCACTGACAGAACTTTGAACTTACATAATATTTTCACAAAACCAACTTTTGTCATCGCATAGTTTTAACGCCGTTAAACTTTTAGGACAGTATTGTCATTATAATTGTACATAATATTACCGAGAAGGTATTCCCATTCGCAAACTTTACTTTATTATTGGTATAAAAATGCAATAACAAAAAAACTGACTTGTTAACGGGTACTAGTACACTAACGGAAATAGGTGCTTTTACCTTATTGTCCAATACAATGACATAACCTAGGTAGGTACTGTGAATGTATACGTTCCCGTTCATTCGATGAGATTAATCGTTCCTAGGTAGGTATAAATATTGCAAAGGGAAAAGGCCTGCCGATTTTTCCCTGCAGTGGGACAGTTCAGGCTCAAAATAAATATAAATATTGCAAAGCTCACGAAAATTTGCGATTATAACTACCAACCTACCTACCAACTTATGGCGTAGAATTTTGAGTAGGTACCTACCTACCACAAACTTATAGTCTATATTGACATATTAGGTAGGTATTATGTCTTTGGTACCTACCTACCTAGTTTCGAAACATTCCTTACTTGGCATTTTTCGTAATAACTAACATCCGTACGAGCAAATCTGCTTGTAAAAGAAAGCCGAAGTAGGTAGGTACCTAGATAGTTAATAGAAATCCAAGTAGGTCCTAGGTAGAACCTAAGCACTAACTTGCTTACTAAAAGGCTGTTAATTTACCCAGTTAGGTCGGTAAGTAAAATCTATACTAAAATTACCTATAAAGCTGAAGTTTGTTTGTTTGAATGCGCTAATCTCGAGAACTACTAGACCGATTTGAAAAATTCTTTCACTGTAAGTTAGCCCACTAATTGAGGAAGGCTATAGTTATTTGCCGGTAACCGACGCCCACGCGGTTGGAGCCGCGAGTAAAGCTAGTCATAACATAAAGAAAAACATTTAATCCCGTTCTGTACAACATTGTACACGTATTTTAGTCCTTAATTTTTAAATTCATGTTCGACATTATAATTTTAAAACAATGTTAAAAAAACTTCAGGTACCTACAAAGTTCGTAATTTCGTTCAAATATTCTTGTGTTTATATGAAAAAAAAACGCCATCGATTTTGAAGAAATATGGGATCTACCTACCTCTGAAGAATATCCAATCGAAAACCTATTTCGGAAATAGGTATCGCGGAATAAATACAAGAAAAAATCCTTCAGTCAAATAGATACCTATCCTTCATTTGGTTCAAAATAAAACCTCTTCCTTGTTAATTGATAGAAAATTATACACCGTAGTAACAGATATTGTATTATGTGATAAAAAACTGAGCTTCAGCTAATAGAAATATTTACTCGTTTGCAAACAAAAATAAAAATAGGTAGGTACCTACCTTTTTTTCTCGAGGTGAAAACCACGCCTACGCGAAAAACTTCATTGTGACGAAAAATACTTGCCTTGTTCCAACAATAATCAATGACGTCACAGCTCACAAAATGTGACCTAATGAATGTGTTTCCTTATTTTTCTCGTCTGTAAATAAATACGTCTTACTTATTATTTAAACTAACTCTCAGAAAACGGTCTAAACCACATTTTCTTTGTTTCGGGGTGAAAAGCTAATGTTTTCAACCCACGCCAAAGACTCGGCAAGTCGGCAGTCGGCACGCGGCGTGGGGATATGTGGGACTTTCACTGACTATTAACACCCCGGTCCTATCTCTACCTTTGTAGGAGTCGTGGGATCTCCCGTGCATTCTCTACTCGACTCCGGCGATTATTAATATACCTAGATACCTGGTTGTACCATTTGATTACTTAGTCGTTATGACCCATAGATATTAGAAAGAAGTTAAGACCCTAAAAATTCTGACAGCCAGTCTTACCAAGGGGATGATGGGCTCGTGGCTAAGTGTTATCATACGGTTAGACTTAATAAACCGCGGTTGTTACGTGGATGGGTGACCATTTGTAAACACAACGAGATCCTTTCGTGCCCCGGAAAGTACGTTAAGCCGTTGGTCCCGACTTTCATACTGTGATCTTTGACAGTAATGTTTTTACAACCCTGACAGCCAGTCTTACTACGGGACTGTGTTACCCAGTAAAATGGGTTGTGGAGGTCAGATAGGCAGTCGCTCAATGTAAAATACGTTATTTAGCTAAATCCAGTAAGACTGGAAGCCGACCCCAACATAGCTTAAGTTAAGCCTTATTTACTATAGCATATACCTTTAAATATAATAATAATACTGTATTACCTAGTTAAACATGTTGTTGAAGTCGAAAAATGTCTGTCCAGTAGGTAATATTCAATGAGATTTGACGGTCAGTGGGTCGTCTTAGGGGTGGAGTGTAGGAGTTGGAGTATACGCTTAGGGGCACTATGAGCAGCAAAGAAAACAACTTTAGGTAAAAAAAAATTTGGTACGGTAAAATTTTCGAAGTTTTTTTTTTATAGAATTCGACCATTTTTATTGCAGCATCTGATTAAGCTTATCTATAGAAACAATTTAGGCGCTGAGAAGCATGGCCCTACGACGCACCGTTTTGGAAATATACCTAAATCGTTTTATATTATAAAAAGTAAAAAAATTAAACGGCCCATAACTCGGAAACAGTGCGTCGTAGGGCCAGGCTTCTCAGACCCTAAATGTTAATACAGACAAGGTAAACCCGATATTGCAAAAAACACGGAAATTTTCCGAAAAAAGTCCTTGCTCCATAGCGCCCCTAAGGCTACAGTCCAACCGATTTGACACTTATTGGTAGTAATATTTCCAAATTGTAGTCAAGCCGAAAAGTATGTGCTAATGATGTGCCAAAATAGAGTTGATTCAATCATAAATAACATGCGATATTAATAAACAATTTACCTTTAATTGGGTGTTACATTCGATAGTGTAAATACTCCCGATATATAGGCCTACGCAAATATATTAAAATCGGAAACTCAAATCGATTACCGAAAACCGATTTACTTTACTATTAATCGGATAATAGTGTTTATCGATTATAAATGGAATATTTAAACGAGTGTGTCCAATTATTGGTTGTATTTTTTGTTTTATTAAATTTATATAAATTTACTCGTGTCAATAAGTACTAATTTAATAAATAAAATAATTATCTATAACGTCAATTTTAAGTATTTTTTTTTACAATAATATTTAAATAAGTAGGTATCTGCAGAATCTCTCAATACGTATAGTATAATTCTTACAAAAATACCTACCTAGTTATTTTACACATTAGTATTTGCTTCAAATATTAGAAAATATTAATATTGTATTGTAAATAAGTATTACTAGTTTCTTAATAGTTTTTTTTTCCACGAAGTGTACCTCATAACTTCAGCTAAAATGTTTTTAATATTAAATTATTATAACATTATCTACTTCATAATATATGTCGCAGATCTGTCCGTATATTGTCTTTTATTAGGATAAATCTAATGAATGTCTTCATAATATTTATTAAAAAGTGGCATTAAGAATGTTAGTAGGTACTATTTATTGTACTGGCCTAGCTGTTAAATAACCGGATTAATATAACCAACATTGCAGGTTCGAAACCAGAGTAGTACAATTTGAACTTTCTTGTGCATATTTTAATTTCTTAGTCTCTGATCGATGAATAAAAACATCGTGAATCTGAAATAGTCAACCCAAGATGAGCTAGTGTGGTGATCAATGCTCGTTCCTTCTCTATATCAGAAGATGGTTTTTTCTACAATCTACAACCTAGCTCTGTAATATTAACTAGCCTTGCTCGCGGCTTCGCCTGCTTGGATGTCGGTTATCGCGGCAAACAGTACCAACACTTGTTACAACACTTACATCTCGAGAACGGGTGGACTGATTTTCATGTTCCTTGATTTGTTCGATTCGTCCAGAGCATCAGAGTAATAAGTAAATGAGTAGCACAATAAATTTTAGATTAAATACGATGGAACTTAAGTTAAGTAATATAAAAAAAAATATATGGCAACGAAGACCCGTAAACAACTTCCGCGCGTAACCGCCTAACCGCGGGATACCACTAGTCTTTAATATTTAAATAAGCTCAACGGTTTGTTTGTTTACCTGCACGCACTAATCTCAGAAACTGCTGGGCCGATTTGAATAATTATTTCATTATTAGCCCAATTATCGAGAAAGGCATTATACTTTTTGCCGCGATAACCAATGCCCACGCGAGCGGAGCCGAGAGCAGAAGATAGTGTGTTTAACACTAGTCTTTGATATTATAAGCTTAACGATTCGTTTGTTTGCTCGCACTTATCTCAGAAACTGCTGGGCTGCTTTGATTAATTCGTTCTGTATTAGATAGCGCATTTATCGAGGAAGGCATTATGCTTTTGCCGCGATAACCAACGCCAAATAGCAAAATATATTGTTTAATTATTATTATATATACCGTATGTATTGTTATTTATATGATACTAGCTGTTTCCCGCAGCTCCGCAGCGGTAAAATTTTTTTTTCTATAATTAAGATGCAAGCTATCCTATCTTTTAAGTTGGATCAAACTGCACACGGTGTGCAATTTTTTTAAATCGGTTAAGTAGTTTCGGAGTTCATCCCGGACAAACATCGTGACACTGGAATTATATATAATAGATTATTCAGGAGGCTTATTATCTACAAAAATAAATGTTTTGTTATCCGATTCGTATGAGCTTTGATTACGAATAGATGTCAAACATTATATTAAGGTTATTTTTAGAAATCATTGATGTTGATTGTTATCGAACACTATGAGTGGGACTTGCCCTTATTACCTATATGATTCATAAAATATTTCAATGGGAAAAGTGGGCGTAAATTACCACCCTTTCATCAAATGGATACAATTGTTGAAATGCTTATGTAAAAATACGATAAATAAAAAACAAACTTAGTAAGTATATTATAATTAGTTTCAATGTACATAAGTGCAGATTCGTATTTTTGGAAAAATTCAGGAGCTTTTAATGTAAGACATAAATAATCGATATAAATCACGGTACCGTACCTTTTTTTTTTGGCGGGGTGACACGCTATTGCCTTCAACCCACGCTGAGGGCACAGCGCGGGGATATGTCGGACTTGCAGCGACTAAAAACACCCCGGTCCCGTTCTTGCCTTTGCTGGAGCCGCGGGATCACTTACGCAAGCTCTGCGCAACTCCAGCAGGATTAATCACGGTACCTGGTCAATAATTAATACAGCTTCTCAGCTGCCATTAAAATTGTATCGACCTCTTCACTTCACACCTTTCGGTAACATCCTGGGGGGTTATTCTCTAAATCCAAACAAAACAACTCGTCACGACGCAGAATTTACTTCAAGAATCCCGTTTCACGAAATCTTTTTTGGGTTCTTAGAGTCACCGGGTAGTGTTAGTATTATACATAAACGTTATAGGCCATTAAACAGATTTTTTACTTAAAAAAAAGGAAGTCAGATGAGATTAAGCCTCTCTTGACCGTACACGTAATAGCACGTTAAGAGCTTAGACTTAGAGAATAAGACCCCTTTATATACCTACGTATAACATATTAACACAGTTACATAATATACCTTTACCTCCCACTAGGGTTTTCTCCTAATAGGTATCTCTAGTATCATAGTACATTACTCGGTATATTTAGTAGGTTTCGTATTGCACGTAATTAAAGTATGGAATCTGATACACCATTGTTTTGCACTGCTAATGAAGATTGAGATGTGTTTAGTGTAGTGAAGTTATTAGAGTTGATACTTGAATCAACAATTTAACTTAAATGTCCTATATGTGGGAGGAGGCCTGTGCTCAGCAGTGGGATGTTTATAGGCCGATATTATATAATATCAATAAATGTAAAAAAAATGAACTTCAATTGCCCGACAGTACAAAGTAGGTACCTACCTATTTTTTTCTTGGAACAATTTAATTATTTTGATTTTAAAACCAAACTAATGGATTTGATTAAATATTATAATTATGGGACCAATTCTGAGGTTACCCTATTAAAGAAACAAAGAAATATTGAGATAGATTAAAAATCCAAAGAAATTTCGTAACAAACTTACAGTCAAATTGAAAACGTCATCCTCTTGAAGTCAGTAAAAAAACTTTTGATACATTTCATTTTAACAGTAAGTATGTGATTATACTTAAGTATATTATATGACATAATACTTTTTGGACCTTGTAAAGACGTATTATTTCTAACGTATAAGCTATTAATACTGCAATTTTGACGACCTCCGTGGTCGAGTGGCGTATACACCGGTTTTCAAGGTGTCGCCAGCTCTGAGGTCCTGGGTTCGATCCCCGGACGGGTCAATGTAGAAGAATACTTTTCTACATTGTCTCGGGTCTGGGTGTTTGTGGTACCTTCGTTGTCTTTGATTCCATAACACAAGTGCTTTGGATTCGGAGCAATGTAAGTATGTGATGTTGTCCACATTTATTTATTTAAATTTGATCACGATTTGTGTATGTGTGTTTGTGTGTGCACGTGTTAAGTAGTGTGTGTGCACGAGTTAAGTAGTGTATGTGTGAAAGGCTGAAAGCCTAACGAAAAAACCGTCTTTTGATTAAAGCTAAATTACATATATCATTAATCTATAGCGAGGATATTGATTAGTGCTTCTTCTCTTATCTAGTATTATACATCAGTTTTTCTTACATCCATTTTGTTAACGATATCTTCGGGAAAACAAATCTTTGATCCCATTTTATGTAGGTGATTGGTACTATAGATATCTCTAGCGCGCTATCTTACGTCAAATACAGGTGAAACTTGTCTAAAACAATAGTCTTGTAAGGCCTAGTTCCAAACAAAAAGGTCGCTTTTGAGTGAGGTTTACATAACTTCTAGACATTACATAACCTAGGATTATCATATAGTTCTAACTTGCTGTGCCCCGCGGTTTCACTCGACTTGTTTTTCTTAGACGAGGTCATTATCTGCCTAGCCTTTTTCCCAGCTTGGGGTTGGCTTCCAGTCTTACCCGATATTGCTAAATATCGTATTTTTATCCGACTTCAAAAAAAGGAGGAGGTTCTCAATTCTACTGGTTTTCTTTTTAATGTTTGTTAGCTCAGAACTGTCGACTGGGTGAACAGATTTTGATGATTCTTTTTTTGTTTAAAAGGTTATGCTCCCGGTGTGGTCCCATTGTCACTATGTCAGAATCTGATGATGTGATCCCAGGGAAATCGAGGGAAACCCTAAAATTTTATAGGCACGCATTAAGTGCGTGATTTTTTTTTTGTTAAACAGTTTGTTTATAAAATGAAGCGACTGCCTATCTGACCTCCACAACCCATTAAACTGGGTAATACAGCATCCCATAGTAAGACTGGTTGTCAAGCTTGTAATGTCAGTGACCGTCAAAGATTAGCGTGACAGTCGGGAACAACAGATCAATGTGCTTTCCGAGGCACGGAGGGGTCTCGGTGTGTTTACTAATGGTCACCCATCCACGGACCAAGCGCGGCGAGCGTGGTTTATCCTCTATTATCGGCCAAACCGCACGGTCTACACTTAGCCACGAGCTCCTCTTCTCTCAACCTTTATGAAAGACCCTCTTAAATTGAACTGTCAAATGAAAAAAAAGTCGTTTTTAATTAATTTCTGTTTTAGCCAAAGATTTCTTTAAAATTCGTTTAAAAAAAAAGCAAGTATCAAACATACTTGATGATTTCCACTTCTATTTTTAAATCAAATGTAGGTATTTTAAATTTATTTGTTTTTGTATTTACATTTGGATAAGCGCTGATCTGTCTTTATTAGCAGTAAAAAATAAAATAATTATTTGAAGACATTTTCACACGGTGTACAATTAAATACTTTATACAAATAATTTTAAAGTTCAATTTAGTGTAATTTATTCCTTACCCTTTGTTCAATTAATTATTTTGTTACGTATTTATCGTTTTGATTAAGTATCGAGAATATCTTGAGTTTCTCCTGTGAAGTGTTTATTCATATTTCTTGCACATTTTATGAGTTCTGAGTTCATATATGTAAAATAGAACACTGGTAACGCTTTGATAGTAAAATCGTCTCTATCTCGAAGCGATAAGGTTTATTTTCGTAATTATTTTATTTTGAACTTTCCTTACTTCAATCATGTGGTTTACCATATCCGTTGAAAAGTAACATTTCATAAAAACTCGTAGTAAATATTTTCGCTTTTGTATGTCATAACTTTAACTAAACTGTTTTTTTATCCATAAGTATTACTGTCTTTAACTCTCCGCTCTGCCCGCGTGTATATTATATTGTGTAGATAGTAGCGTACATCTTGGTTTTAAAAAGTTATACCAAATGATATCAAAATTAGTTGTGTAGTTTACGAGTTCAAAAGTATTAACAGACATGCTGCTGCTCACGGCTTTGCGGTATCACACCAAAAAACTTGATAAATATTAAATGGGCTATCTAACTCTAAAAGAATTTTTAAATTCGGTCCACTAGTTTGTGAGATTTGTGCAACCAAAAGAAAAAAAAACAAACCTAATATTGTACCTTAACAATTTGAGATAACGACGTTAAACATCGTAATGTCACAACTTTGTGGCCGACTATCTCTATTCTTTACAGTGCGAGTCAAACTTAATGGGCGGCTGTGCAGTGCGTTAAACGCTGCACAGTACCTATCTCTCCCGGCACAGACACTTGTGGGGTGGTGGGGAGCGGGGCGAAGGGAGTGCTGCGACTTGCCTCATGTGCACAGTGGCCATTAAGTTAGCACCGTACTATAACCCCCGTCGCAAAAAGAGGGGTGTTATCTCATTATCCTTCAACACCAAATTTCCCCGCTTCGTAAATTTTATCGAACTAGAGGTCAATCCATAACACCCCTCAAATTTATTGAGACCTCCCCTTGGGTAATCATTTATCTTTATTAGTGATTAAAGAAATCCTCCCGTTATATCTTTTTAAGTTTTACCAATTTTATTATTGGAATTTTCTTTTCACATAAAATATCAATTTTATTTTTTTACCTTAAGATTTTGTTAAAATTATTAAATTACTTATGTAATTATTTATTGAAAGGGATTTTCATTTAATATCATGCTCATATACCTAATCAAATAGATGAAGGCTAGAAAAAAGGCTTATAGGTGTAGTATGAATAATAACTTGATATTAACTCTGGCCTAAGATATCCCAGTCATGGGCAAAAGACCAACCCTATACTATACCACATCGTCCACCCAGCGCTCGATTAAAACTTAATAATCATTAAATCTATCTATTTATATAAAACTCTTCCGTTACTGACTGACTGAATGACAGACAACGCACAGCCGAAACTACTGATCGTAAAGAGCTGAAATTTGGCATGTGTGTTTGTTGGGAGGAGTAGGCTACCACTAAGAGAGGATTTTTGGAAATTCCCCCCCAGGGAAATTCCAGAAAGGAGTGGTAATTTAATAAACGGTGGTACACGCGGACGAAGTCGCGAGCAAAAGCTAGTACTTCTATATACCCCTTAAGCTCACAAGCATAATAATAAACTTCAAACTGCAATATTCCTACCGTAACATACTTATCACAAAAGATTATGACACTGTTTACGAATATAATATACAAGAATTTTACCTTATTTCGAGATACTAAATATTTGTTTCATACGGAAGTTCCTCAAATTTTTAGTACATAAACGCAAATATAGCAGTTATGTTTGTACTATCTCTATTATAAACCAAGTTTAAGTCTCTAAGGACCAATATCCTTAAAAAGACCAAACACTAAAATTTGAGTCGCTTTCATTTTTCAGTTTAAGTTTTGTTTGTAGTAGATAATAATACCGACCTATAAATGTCCCACTGCTGGGCATAGGCCTCTTCTCATATAGAGAAGGAATGAGCATTGATCACCACGCTGGTATACTGCGGGTTGGCGATTTCAGATTCACATTTTTGAAATAGAGGTTTCCTGACGATGTTATCCTTCAACGATTGTCAATGATGTCTTCGAATAATTAAGAAAGTATAACTTTGATAAATCTAATTGGTACTTGCCTGTAGTGGGTTCGAACCGGCAACCTTGTGCATGAAACTCCATTCATTGAACCGCTGGGCCACCACGACATGTTAACGAGAAACAACTGAATGCCTAACTTTAGGTCTAGATAAGGCTTAACCCCGATGACCTAGATAGGCAATTGTGTAGAAAGAATATTATACTAAGTTTTATGAAACGCGATAATGTGTCTGCAAACCACGAAGGAATTTACGCTAAATTCAGCGAAAAATAAAGCTAAAACTAAGCTAGAATTATTTTGATATGTATTCGTGACTTTAGCGTTTATTATGGAAAATATTATTTTGACGTGCGTATTTCAGGGTTAAATATAGAAGCAGACATTTTGTATTTAGTTCTTTGCGTCATTTGGCTCTTAAGGTTCTTTTGTGCTACAAATATTTCTGCAGATTGCCTTTATAGAACACCACAAATACAGACCTTGTAAAATCCATACCGACCTGTCTGTCTGTTTGTAAAACTTTCTCGGCTAAAACGCTGATTGCTGAACCGATTTTGTTGAAACTTGGTACGAGATAATCTTCTTTCCCAAAAAAGGTCGTCTACTTAAATGCTGGCGGTGCCGCGGGCCACAGTAAGTTCATAATATCGGTCTGTATTTGTCTTTCAGTTCTGAAAAGGCTTTAGATATAATATACTTCCTACAACGCACACTTCCTTCAAAAAGTCGGCCAGAAATTCTATCAGAATCGACCCGATAATCGGTCCAACAAGTCTGACGATGCGGTCTGGCATGGGAAAAAGTCTTCTTCGAATAAAACCAACAGGACTATTGAAAGTCATAGAATCTATAAGTGCCTATTCAAGGTAAAACTAAGTAAAAATTTCTCCAAAATGTAATAGGATAAGATATCATAAGATGAATATTTCAATTTAAAAAAGGCCTTAGACATTATATATATATATATAGAAGCAGAAAAGAAAAAATAAACATTGAAATGTGTGCTTCAAATGTACTTAAAAATAATGTAATAAGAATTCATATTATGTTCGTTCCGACCAGACTCTAGTGGTTCATTCGCTCGTTGAATGAAACAAAACTGAATTTGAAAATACATTTTCTAGAAGCTTGTTTTATAGAACATGGATAAGTCTATTTTGCTATTTCATTAAATTTTGTAATGTGTGTTCGTCCGCTCATTACCGTTCTTTTTGTTCATTCGTTCTCTGAATGAAATGAAGGATAGAATTTGTAATATGAATTTTAGAAACGAGTGTGGCTTAATATTTTGTATTTGAAATACAAAATAGAAGTTTCTTCAATAGAGTATATTATAACGGTAAAGGCAATGAACATGTAACATATTACTTACCTCGTTTACTGGAGTTTGTGCTCATTTAAACCATTCGTTCATTCGTTTTAAGCGAAACCAAAATTGGAATAGTCATTATTTAATCTACGTTTTTAGTTTTATTTCTTTTGTTAATAATCCTATGAGCAGCAAGAACTCCACATACGACGAGTTTGGAGTTAACGGTCAAAAATTTTTTTTTTCAGTCTTAAACTCTTTAACAAGCTTGTTAGTGCTTCTTTTAAAGTTGAACTCAGTTTCAAGTGCGAATTATATTTTTTTCAGTCTAGACTAGAACTATTACTACTATTCTAGAAGGGTACGTCACGCCTGAATCGGTGACCGAATTTTTATAAGAGAAATATAGAACGTAATTCCAACGCACACTTCCCACAAAAATTCGGTCAGAAATTGTATCAGAATCGGCCCGATAATCGGTCAAGTCTGACGATGTGGTCTGGCTAGGGATAAAGTCTTCTTCTAATAAAACCAACAGCACTGCCGAAAGTCATCGAATCTTTATAAGTGCCTATTCAAGGTAAAAAAAGTAAAATACCTCGAAAAAGGTATAGGATATCATAAGATGAATATTTCAAGAGAAAACTCTTAAACAAAAACCCAAAGAAAAAACTAAAAACTCAAAGAAAATTAACGAGACGAAAACAGAATCCTTTTAAATTATTAAAAAGTAACCCACAATTTTATTCCTATTAAATTTTACATCCGCTTATGGGCTCTCACAAATCAACCCTCTTATCCAAAAAAGTCAACCCTTAAAACAATAGGTGTCGAAAAGACCCTACTCCCTACAAAAACATTCGACTGAAGAGGTAGCCATTTTTCACCCCTGACATTTTAGGTCACTATAAAGGTTAAGAGCAGTAAAACAAAAGAAACAAAAGATAAAGATAAGTGACCCTATTATTGCATCTTTTGGCTGACGGCTCGGTTTGTTTTCTTTTCGTGTTATTTTTGTTTTGGGAATATGAAAAGTTTGTGATTTGTGAGCGCGACGATATTTTTGACAGGCTAAGTGAATTGGTCTTTTTGGCCAAGTTTGGTGGCTATTTAATAAATTGGAAAATAAAAAAAAAACCCGTATTTTGTCTCTTGTGTTATCATCACAAGTGTTGTGGAGAGAGGAATATAATATAATAATATCTTAGGGCAGCTCACACACGGCCATCTGATCCCAAACTAGGCAGAGCCTGTACTATGGCAACCAGACAACTGATAAACATACTTGTATATTTCTAAATACATACATATATTATAGATAAATTACACCCAGACTCAGAACAAATGATCGTGCTCATTACACAAACATTTGTCCTGAGTGGGAATCGAACCCACGACCTTCGGCTTAGCCGTCACGGTCACTAACCACTAGACCAACAGGCCTGTTAAACGGATGTAAGCCTTTGCTCTGAAGTAGAACAAAACGGGTTTATTAGATTGATTATCTATTAAATAAAATTTTCGTTTTGCGATGTTTGATACCAAACTCCTCCGAAACGGATGGACCGATTTGTATGAAATTTTATGTTCATATCGGGTAGGGGTATAAATATAATTATTTTTCTGTATAAAAAGCAGCCTAGGTCTTAATCCAAGGTGTCAGCTACCTCCATACCAAATTATCAAAATCGACCCAATCGGGTAAACGTATACCTCTATTCTCAGCCTTTTAATAGTGTGATGAGCCATTGATACAATATAACTACAAAACTTTTTAGTTTTAGTTTACTAAAAAGCGTCTCTTATGATATTGTTCCTTCTCTTCTAGTTCACAAACTATTAAATTTCCATATTACATTCCATCCATGTTTGCATCCTCAATTCCTTTGACGTTGGAAATAAAACACGCAACTCTCATTGGCTATCGACCGACTGCACGATGTAACGAGGGTCCGCTTGTATTGAGAGACATTCGTTACTCCTGTCCAACAGTACGGTAACTGTACCACTTGCAGACTCGAAGCCCTTATCGAACTGAAAGAGGTACATAAATTCTGTATCGCTTTTGAGCTTTGATAGTCGCTTGTTTGGTATTCTCTATAGTTTTTCAGCTTTGCTATTCGGTGCTATATCTGGAGTGGTAGCTTCTGTGCTGTTCCAAACTGCGTCTGAAGGATCCTTAGCTTGGCAATTGATACTTTTTACCATACGCAAAAATATTGACTGATCAGTCGCTAGGCTAGGATTGCATTGAATTGAAAAAAAAATGCTTCCGATCTATTCTCAGATCTACCAAAAATATGTGTAAAATTTTGGTAGGTCTGTTGTAGAATTCTGACAACAAATCTAACTATGGCGTCTTACTTAAATGGGTTGTGGAGGTCAGACAGGCAGTCGCTCCATGTAAAATACGGTATTCAGCTAAATCCTGGAAGCTAACCTCAACATAGCTGAGGTTGATTGTTCATTGATGTATCTATATATACATATATAAAACTCTTCCGTTACTGACTGACTGACAGACAACGCACAGCCGAAACTACTGATCGTAAAGAGCTGAAATTTGGCATGTGTGTTTGTTGGGAGGAGTAGGCTACCACTAAGAGAGGATTTTTGGAAATTCCCCCCAAAGGGGAGAAAAGGGTGGTAAATTGAAAATGTTTATTTCTCAATGGATTCACCTTAAACTTTGTATGTAGATTCCACATATAATCGATAGACCATGAAACAGACGATAACTAAGTGAAAAACCCAAATTCTGACGGAAGTCATTATATTTAGCCACGCGGACGAAGTCGCGAGCAAAAGCTAGTATTATATATATAAATTATGTATTTATATATATTATATGTTTATTTAATTATACGGATTCTTAATTTGTGTTTGACATATTTAAAGATTACACGAATACCTACACACTGTTTGTAGGTTTCTATGTAAACTTTTACGGTCCTGGTCTGTTGGAAGAAATTTCTAAAGAAATAAGCACCCTTGTACCTTTATTTTCTTCTGTAATCCTTTGTTGTGTGTGTGTGCATAAATAATAATAGCATGGGATAAGCCTAGGCAGAAGATGGATCGTTATTTAAAGAGGGATTTTATGCATGTGTACTGTATGTATGTTAAATAAACAATTGCATCATCTCATGACACATAATCTTATTGCTCTTAGACAATCTACGTCACGTTGAACTCGATAAAATCTCCAGTTTAAATGTCTTTAACCTCAGTCTGTATAAGTGCTATAAATGCAACTTGGATGTGTTCTCTGGAATCATACAATACTCTTAATCGGCACTCAGTTTTATTCGAGTTACGCAACTCCGTTGACTATTAGAGGATTATGAACTTAACTTTAGGATTGATTAGGAAATGGTTTAAAATTATCTCAAGAAGTTAGTTTTTTATCAGTGCTTAATAATCGCAATATTTTGAATGCGAATGTGCTTGTCTGATTGTCTATCGTATTGTTTGAATAGAATAGAATTTTATTTGCTCGAAATATAGTTATACAGCCTTTATAAATAAATCCAGTTCTTAAGTAATAATCGTATTCAAACTACAACACCAAAAGCCATATTATTTGGCCGAAATCTATACTAATATTTAGAAACTACTGGTCCAATTTGAAAAGAAATTTGGTTTTAAATAGATCATTTATCAAGGAACACTACATAAAGACCACTTTACTATACCTTACGTTTAGGGTTTGCCGCAATAAGGAGCCGAAAAAAAAAAGATCAAATGACAAAAGACCTCTATAAAATATCTTAGGCACAAATTCAGCTTCATTCTTCACATTCAAAGATTACAACCTCGAAGATCCGATTGCATGGCTAAGAAAACGTTGAAATGAAGAAAATTTTCTTCGATCTCAATGTTGAGTCGGGAGCTTGATATTTGCCTTAAAGCTAATATTTGTACGGCCTACAAACGGGCGAAGCGTTTGATTCCTGTAAGTAATAGCTCTGCAGTGCAGTTCCAAGCTTCATTTATTTACTTGTTTAAATGAATAGTTCGATACTCTGGATGTAGATTGATTCTTCATGGTAAACCACAAGTGTTCTGGTTAAGACAAACAATTATATCCTTAACTAGCTTTTGCTCGCGGCTCCAGTTGCGTGGGCGTCGTTTATCATGACAAATTAGCCTATAGCCTTCCTCAATAAGTGGGCTATCTAACATAGAAAGAAATTTTCAAATAGGACCAGTAGCTTGTGATTAGCGCGTTCAAAAAAACAAACAAACAAACTCTTCAGCTTTATAATATTATAGTATAGATGTGCCAAACTACGTATTCCGTCTATTTCCAATCCCGTCAGTCCAAATTATTATTTCAGACAACCATTGTAACTCTTTACAATCAAAATACAATAATAATACTTGCCTATAAAGGTCCCACCGCTGGGTACAGCCTCTTCTCATAAGGCAAGCATAATATCACCACGCTAGCTCATTGAGGGTAAGCTATATCAGATCCCAAATTTTTGGAATCCAGGTTTGCTCACGATCTTATCCTTTGTCAGCGATGTCTTAGAATAAGTAGGAATACTTTAATCTAATCCACAATTAATTTTTATATATTAAATTTGCATGCCGAAATAAGTAGGCGAAATAACATACACATTGAAATAAAACTATTTAACATATTATTTCCCGGTTATCGATATAATACGTTCTGTGTACGATAATTTGAAACATTTTGCTATTTACTTTTTTGTCACATACTTTTCGCGTGACTTACACCGGTTTTCAAGGTGTCGCTAGCTCTGACGTCCCGGGTTCGATCCCCGGACGGGTCAATGTAGAAAAACACATTTCTACATTGTCTTGGGTCTGGGTGTTTGTGGTACCTTTGTTGTCTCTGATTCCATAACACAAGTGCTTTAGCTATTTACTATCGATGAGGAGCAAAGTGTGTGATGTTTTATGTTATCTATATTTATTTTTTATTATTTATGATGAAGATTATACTTCTCATACGATTAAAAATACAAAACAGCCACTTTATTCCAAGAAACTCTTGTTTTTTGCAACTTAAACGTATAAAGTGGCGTAGTGTCGTGTAGTTGTTACACCATTACCTTAATCTTTTTAATTCTATGCCATTTGCCACTTGTAACAGCTTATTTTGTTTCGCTATGCACTAGAACTAATATTTTTTTATTTAGGTACTTACCATGTAGATTTTAAAAAGTTTAATGGCATGGAATAAACAATGTTGGCCATATCCTGATCACTACTCTGATTGGTTGAACGAAAGAGCCAGTCAATCACTGCGCTTATTACCGATATGCTCACAAAATTTCATACAAATCGGTCCAGCCGTTTCTTAGGAGTTTTGGAACAAACATTGCGACACTAGAATTTTATATGTTAGATGTGCTTATCAACGCTTCAAACTAGAAGTAAAAACAATATAAAGAAAGTATATTCCCGTTTCTGTGGCTCTTTGGCTAAAAATATAATTTCGTGGCAAAACGTTTTTTAAAATAAATAGAATTATGTGCTACTTTTAAAACTTGAACAATTAGATCTAAAAACCCACAAAAATTGAATTAAGTACTTAAATTGAATTCATACCACACCCCCATTTGAGAGAACAAAACATTTTTAATAGGCCGAGAGCTTGACCCACTTTCCGTAACAAATATAAACTTTTGTCAATTCGTGCTTAGGGGGTTGTAGAAAAAATGTGTCAATTCTTATTTAAGAAATCTTAACTTCTAAGTTAATCGCTCCTCATTATACTCAAGAGACAAGATAATTCAGTTTTGAGACCCTTAAAAAAATTGATACAGTTATCAATTTTTTTATTTTTTGTGTTGTTTGTTTTGTTAATATTTCCTGTAACAGGAAAAACAAAGTTCTTTGCTTTTCCTGTTAAATAAATAAGTATAGATATTAATAAAATAAACAAAGTTACTATTGGATAAAATGAAAAACAATGTAGACCATATTTTTTGCTGAAGTAATGTTTTTTTTAATGATTTAGTTACCTGAACTTTTAAGGAACACAATTTTCACCCTTTTTCAATTCTTATCTTACACTCATATTATACAGGCGAATGTTTGTGAGTGTGTGTATTATACACACACACACATTCGCCGTTTGAGTGTGAAGAAGTAAAAAGGATACATCCTTGTTTCCTCAAACGGCTCAACCAATATAGCATTATTGTCATGGAGCTGACACCCTGGATTAGGACATAGACTTTTTATACCGAAAAAACAACGGGTTGCAATCCGGGAGTTCCGGAAGAAGTAAAAACTTACAAATAAAATTAGCATTAATAGATTATGCACTTTGTTCAATTTCCATATTTTGAACACCATTCGCGCAAGCGCCTAGCGCCGCATCTTAAGATCAGTCACGTGACCCCTGACGCGAGTTCAACATTTTTTACCCATCTCAAAAGTGCACAGCGCCGCTAATGAAGTTTTCACTTCAAAAATATTTTTTGTTATACCGCGGAACATATTATTAAAGTTTGCACTATTTTAGACAACATGGTCAATAGTCAAAGAGCCCGTAAAATTTGGTTTTTACTTTTTAATATCTTTTTCATTTATTATTTAATTTACTACACACATTTAACTTTCTAGACGTACAGTAATAGCCATAGTACCTACAGTTTAAGTGCATTGTAAAGCAGTCTTAGTATTAGTTTGCACTTAAATTCTAAGTTCCTCAAGTAGTAATACTCTAAAGCTAATATACGCTACGACACTTATTGCGGCAAATGTCGGACACAATTTTTTGACAATTCATAATATGAAAATGTTTGCAACGTTGGTTGGACACTAATTCACACTGTGAAACTTCGTGCGACAAATGTCGGACACAAATTCCTGACAGTTTTTGCCACAGATTAAAGAAAGTGCTGTTATTTATAATTCTCATACCTATAATTTTTATTGTGATAATCAATGATATTATAAGTAAAAAGGTGTAGATCTAGATAGGTTATAGGCGCTCAGCAAGCGACACGTTAAAATGTGGCTAACTAGCCACATTTTAACGTAAGGTAAAATGTCATTTCTGATTTATTTATGACGTCAATTACATTTGTCTCTTTTTTGCTTGCGATAATCGAATCATGCCATCCTACCTTGACGTCTAATCGTAATGTAGTGTGCTTTGCAATATTCAGTTATTTATGTGTGAGTTAGTGTGCCGTTTTTGAAGATCGAATTTTGTGTAGGTAACCTATCTACACCTTTTTACTTATAATATCATTGGTGATAATAAACCTTTGACACTAAATACAATTTCGAAACTTCTTAATGAAATTTCGGATAGGTAATTTTATTTTGAAAAATTTACTTTCTTTGCTTCCTTACAACGCTTTCTTTAAACACGTGTTTCACAATAAATGTCCTACAATTGGACGTTCGAGTCGACACACTCGGTGTAAAGCGAGTGTCGGAGTGTAAACGAGGCATTAGAATTACTATGCACTTAAATTCAAAGTTCCTGGACTATTAGACCAGGAGTTCTATTAATGTTAATTCTGTATCGGCTTGCGAATGTCTGTCTTAATGGACTGACGTAGTTACTAACAAATTGCTTTTACTGGTACACATGACCACACATCAGAAGTTCAACTTATGTACAAATATGGTCTTTATCTCAAAGTACTAAGGTTGATTTTCTTTCTTGATTTGACCAATATTAATGGTCGAACGTTTTAAGTGCCATGTGGTAGCTTGTTGATAATATGGTTACTTAAGAATAATATGAATTGGTGATTGCAATCACCTGTTAAAGAAAGTTCTAAATTGGGAACGAAATTCGCGAGGTTAAGCTTCGCTTACCACGGTCAGACTCCAGACCGGTGTCCGTTATTTTACAATCTTTATATTTGAGCAATATTTACTACTTAACATAGTAATAAAGAGTTTAAAACTTATTTCAAAAACAACGATGAAAAATGGAACGTGATTTAAAAAATGACTGGCGTATCGGTTTTTAGAAATCGAATTCGTATTTGAATTTAGAATATCGCAACTGACATATTGCTTTAGACGAATGTAGATTGGTTTTAATTGGCTTCGTAGTTAAAATTATATCGGTTAGTCAAAACATGTCGGTAAGCAAACAATTTCAGACAGACAGACAGATAGACAAACAGAAAGTTTGTCCTCATTTTTCATGTAGCGGAAGTCTTGCACCACTTCTCATGTATGAGTTATAGAAGTTTTAAATAGCAATTAGTTGATATTTAAAATGTTTTATTTTTTCAATAATTATAATTATAATATTATAGAGGCCTTTGCCCTGCAGTGGGACAGTTCAGGCTCAAAATAAATAAATAAAATAATAAATTTTATAATAAAAATAAATCTAATAAAATAAAATAAATACATAAAAAAATACATTTAAAATAAAATAAATACCTACATGTAAAATAAAATAAATACCTTTCGTCTATTTGAACATGTTGAATGAAGAAAATTTCAGCGACGTTCCCAAATTATTGTCGTATAGGTAACACCACTAATTATATATTAATTTAAATTGTGTTATCTGTTTGTTTATACATAATTATTTATTGTGTAGTAAATTCTGTTAACTTGTTAGTTTTTGGATAATCTTAGGTATATGTTCTTCAAGTTTTATATGAGGTATAGAATTGTATGTATTACATGTACATTGCTATAGAAAAACTAGTACACAGTCCCGAAAAATAGTTAAATCTGTCTTCTATAAATTACAGATTGGTAGTGTTAGTTTTGAAACAAACACATTTTTTGTCAATGCAACCTTATTTGTCTATTATAAAGTTGTTTTTACGATGTGAGGCCTTTTTGAATGACTGAATTTCCGTCGTTATTTGGCAGGTCCGCTTATGTCTGCTGGAGTTGCGCAGAGCTTGCTTAAGTGATCCCGCGGCTCCAGCAAAGGCAAGGACGGGACCGGGGTGTTTTAAGTCGCTGCAAGTCCGACATTTCCCCACGCTGTGAGCTCAGCGTGGGTTGAAGTCTGCTAATGAAAAATAAGCAGAACATTATATCCATAAAAAACTTTTTACGAAGTCTCGGTCGAACACTAAAAATAACCATTTTATAGAAGGTGCAATAAAAAAAAATCTAAAAAAGTTTGAAGACAGGTGGTGCAATGTATATTTATCTTTAATTATTTGTTTAACTAAGCCGACAGGAAGAGGTATTTGTGATTCAGTTTTATACTGTTTATTTTTACTAGTTAAACGATCGCCATCGTTAAACGTGTATAGTATCCGTAAATTGAATAACTTCTTACCCCGGATTTGGTATGGTTCAACACAGATTAGTCAATAATCTGTCAAATCATACGTCAAGCGCTGTGATTGGCCGTTATTCTTTTGGTCAGTCAATCACAGTCGTGATAGAAAAAGAATACACTGCAAAGCTAGGGCGTCAGACTTGCAATCATGAGGTTGCGGTTTCGAATCCACGAAGCCCAACTTCGAGCCCAACCATTGCACTGCCGACGATCAGGGTACTCGTAACGAAAGCAATTTAGCTTCGCACGAGGGATTAAAAATAATACTAGTCATGTGCGAGTGCGTCCCACATTGCTAGTAACATTGTGATCAATACATTTGAAAACATTAAATTGATCAGCCATCCAGATACTAGGGGTTGGGAGAAGAGGTTGGGAGAAGATATACAAAATTATAAATATATGTAACATATTAATAATAATAATAATCATTTATTTGCAAGAACATGAGTACATAAGATAGTTGGTAGAAAAAAAGATCAATCATATTCTGCCACATGATGGCGTGCAAAAACAAAGTGTAACCACACATTATTAGAAAAAAACACTAATTACAATTAAATACTAAATAATATTAACGTAAATTACATATATAATAACCATTGCAAAGTATACTACACTAACAGTTCTTAAAATACAGTTAAAACACAATTATGAAAATATTAAAAACAATCTGAAAAAAAATCTGCAATACTATAATATGATTTTTGAACTAACATATTCTTTAATGCCGTTTTAAACTTAGTTATAGGTAAATCCTTTAATTGTTTAGGTATATGGTTATAAATAAGTGGTGCCATACAGAAAACACTCTTATGCATCATTGTTGTTTTTGACTTCCTCACGCACAATCTGTGGACATCACGCCTGCTCCGGTTATTAGTTTCAGATAATTTTATAAATAGATTTGGATTGCATTTGACGAAAACAGCGACTTCAAAAATATACAATGAGGGTAACGTTAAGATGTGAAACTTAATAAAATATGGTTTGCATGTATCCGTGACCTTCAATCCAAACATTGCTCTGATGCATCGTTTTTGTTGTTTAAATATCATTTCTCGGCCCGTCGAGTTCCCCCAAAAAATAACACCATATCTCAGTATAGAGCCTGCAACGCCATGGTACATAAAGGATATATATATTATATATATATATTATATATATATTATATGTAGGTATAGGTATATATTATATACATAAAGTATACCCTACCTATACTATCTAATATATAAAATTCTCGTGTCGCGATGTTTGTCACCAAACTCCTCCAAAACGGCTGCGCCGATTTGTATGGAGTTTTGTGTGCATAGGTATCGGTTAGGTCAGCGAATCGGCCAACGTCTATTTTTCACACCCTTAAGCTCTCTTGGTCTACGTTTTCTTGGTCAGCTATTATTGATATACATATAAAATATATATATTTAACGGATTTCCTATTAAATATATAGGATTAATTTAAAAGGAATGCGTATATTCAACGAGGTAATCAGGTGCATACAACTGAACAACTTTTTATTATTTTTTAATTATTTATACACATTACCGCATGTGTTAGCGAATATTTGTAATTAAATACAAATTGTAGAAGGAAAAACTTAAACCTCAGGCAGGACTCGAACCTGCGACCACTGGCTTGACGCGCCAGAACATTGCAACTTTTCCCAAGGAACATAGGTCGAAATCTTAATATTGAAAATGAACTTTTCATACAAAGTGACAGGTCACGTGACTTATGTTTGTATGAAAACATGCTTTTTCATTTTAATATTTCGACCTATATTTATCAGGAAAAGTTGTTCAGTTTTATGCACCTGATTACCTCGTTGAATATACGCACACCTTTTAAATTAATCCTGTACCCGTATATTAAATTCCAGTTTAATTAAAAATAGGTACAATAAAGACTTAACACCTTAAACCAATCAACGTGACTATTTTCGCTAAAACATCTTAATACTGTGTCTTAAGCTTATTTGCTTCCAAGACATACTTAGCGACTTGTTATCAAACATCTGCCATCGTTTCCTGTCGTTATCTTCCATCCTTAACAAAACTTGTCAAACGAATTTAGTCGTTAATCCTTTAAAACTAAAGGCCTATTTCCCGTGACGGGATTGGGGCATGTTTATGTTACTTGTGTGAGCGGGTAAACATTGATTCGGTCTTAAATAAAGGGAGATTTTTTGAGGCAATTGTGTGGGAGATTTGGAAATAAAAGTCTTTTGGTGGAACGGTTTTTATTATGATTATATTTAAAAGATTAGCTCCTTTAATTCGTACTATGACATAGTTGTTTATTTAGATATCAATAAAATTATCTTCTATTTAAATATATAATTCCAGTGTCACGATGTTTGTCCGGGATGAACTCCGAAACTACTGAACCGATTTTAATCAAATTTGCACACCGTGTGCAGTTTGATCCAATTTAAAAGATAGGATAGCTTGCATCTCAGTTATAAAAAAAAAATTGAGACCGCGGGCGGAGCAGCGGGAAACAGCTAAATATATTTATTTATTTACGTGGCAATGCTGGGAACACTTCCAGTCGGCAGTGATGTGGAAGAGTTTTTTGATGATTTTTTTAGTTTATCGTACAATTATTACTTATTTTAGTTTTAGGTTGTTATTTTTTTAGTTTTAGGTATAGTTATAATATATTATATAAGTAAAGTTCGTAAATATTTATTATGATACTACATGTAATTGATATTAAATGAAATAATTTGGGTATAATATCTTTTATCTATATTCCTTCTCGCACTTACCAATTTTTTTGTTAATGTTAATTACAAAACATAGGTTCGTACGGTTTCTTTTTTCATTTTGGTGAGTACTAGTTTTGCCATGGGTTTACCTGTATTTTCAACCAGCTTTCAGACTTCAGAGTAGTAACTAGATATAAAATGACCTGTCTACACTTCCCATGAATTCGTAATCTTCAATAAATATTATACATCCGTATACCTACTTCCAGAGATAAAATTTAGTACAAACAAACATACTCTCGCTTCATTAAATTTAGTATCGATTCTGGATACAAATAAATTTACTCTCAAAACCATGTACCAAACTCACAAACATTCCTTTATAGAATTCTATAACACGAAATCTGCGCAGGCGCATTGTGCTCTACATTGGCATTTAATTGTTTGAACCACAAAATGTCCGTCAAATGTTACTAAATCATCAATGAGAATTGGTTTCAATAATGCATCGTCCATTGTGTAAAACTGTTATTGTTATTTTAACAAAACAGGTGGGATTGGTACCTGGTCTGCTTGTGATTCATGATTCCAGTAATGGGTTCGATTTTGTTTGCCTGTGTATTGTGATATGTAAAAATGTATGCTACTGCCATACATACACCTTTTTACCCGACTGCGTCAAAAATCCTACTAATATTATAAATATGAATGTTTGGATGTTTGTTACTCAATCACGCAAAAACGGCTGAACGAATTTGGATGAAATTTGGCATGCATGTAGCCTTTGACATGGAAAAGAACATAGGCTACCTTTTATCCCGATTCCTTAAGTAGTTCCCGAGAGAAAATTGAAAATTATTTACGAGCTAAGCCGTGGGCAGACAGTTTACAAACTTGGTTTTACAGGTATTACAGATTCCAATTTTTGGAATCCTGGGTTCCTCACGATTTTTCTTTACTGATTTTCAATGATGTCCTATAATAATTAAAAAGTACATATAAATTTAGAAAGCTACATTGGTACTTGCCTGTACTGGGTTCGAACCTGCAACCTTCTTGCCCACAAGTCCGAACGAACATATTTTTATCAAATACAACCTTATCTGCAAGACATAAAGTTGTTTTCACAATAAAATATTACAGCCGAACTTCTTGAAATGACATTGGAAATGACGAAATACGTTTGGTCTCTTTTTGAGGATTGATTTGAAACACTGACTGTATTATCTTGGTTTTCTATAACATTGTATCTGAACTTAACTTTTCCGCTCTTCTCGATACCATGACAACGCCCTAACAAGTTTGCTCTAGGTACACAGACCAAGACGTCACATTGCAGCGGACCATTAAACCAATACAGTTTAAACTTTATTACGACGACATTAAAGTTTACAATCGCTTTAACGAGCTCTATCTGTATTACAATTGATACTCCTTGATACGTTATTTGTTATGTCGTTACAAAGTTTATCCAGAAGGAATACTTAGTGGAATGTATGGGTTTGATCAGTTATGACGAAAAGCTACAATCTACCAAATTATTTTATTTGTAACTAGCTTTTTTTGAAAAGGTATTGATATAAAAAAATTATAAAAAAAAACGTGTTCGTCTCGGGACGCTCTACAGAAGTGATAACTTAAATTAATCTTAGTTGAACTATACAGCAGCAGTAGGCAGGTGAGGAGTAGCCTGCCGGCTGCCGTATGCTGCCGAAGCCAGACAGAGTGGCAACGTAACGCGTTTAGTTACGTTACTAAAAGTTACACTTCGAAGCGGCGGTAGCCTAATGGCTAGGTCGCCAGACTTGAGATCATGTAGTTGCTGGGTCGAATCTCATCTATTAGACCATCGACGTGAATCCAATAGAAAGCAATTTAGTTTAGCACGCGGGTTTAACAATAATACTACTAAATCATCCACATTGCTTGATTTAAAAAAATACTTATGACTCTTTATATAAAAAAGGCTTAGTAGCAATGAGGGTCGCACATTACTTGTAAGTAAGTATACTTGTTAACCCCTCGACCTAAGCTAAATGCTTAGTGTTACAAGTGGGTTCACTTCAGTAGTGAAATGGTTGGGATTCGAACCCGCGACCTCATGATCGCAAGTCCGATGCCCTAGCCATTAGGCAACAAATCTTCTGCATCTAACATATTTAGTAACCAAATAAATTTATAAGATTACTTTGAACTTGTAAGTTTCACTGGCAAAGTGTTGTTATCAATAACTGATAATGTTGTCGGAAACAAGATAGAACGTAATCGTATACTATTTGCCTTGCGTGTAAACTCCGCCATTTTGAATAATAAAATACATTTGTTGTGATTGCGAATTCAGGTTATCAATGGCGATTGAAAATGTCTGGTTTGTTTTGCACCATTTGTCACGAATTTATTTTTTAAAATCGTTTTGTTTTCATTTAAATTCTTATTTTACGCCGAAATAGGAAAATACAGTACAAGGTAATGTTATTTTTTGTTTTTAAAACCTACGTTACTTGTCTCCTATGTAGGTATAACATACTAGCTGTGTCCCTCGGTTTCACTTGCTTTTTTTCACATTGGTACCTTCCTACCAAATAATCAAATATGAATAAGATTTATTAGAATCTGATAGTGTTTTTAGAGATTAGCACGTTTTAACAAAAACTCTTTAGCTTTATGTTATTATAGACTAGCTGCGTGCCGCGGTGTTACCCGCGGTTTATTAAAATTTGAATTAAATCCAGAATGGAAGATAATTCAGATAATATGTTTTTTTCGCGATTAAGTAGCTTATGTGTTAAACCATATACAAAATTTTATCAAAATCGGTCGAGCCGTTTAAGCGTCAAGAAGTAACAAACATACACACTCGCATCGTTTCGCCTTTAAAATATTAGTCTATAATAACATACTAGCGGCTAGTGAATATATGCAAAAATGCGGGGATAAAAAAAATATTGCCCACTTACCTACATGTCTCTAACACTGTTGGTATTTCAAACTAAAATCTCTTAAAAATAATTGCATAGAACAAAATAATCTCTCTGAAAATATCATTCGCGCTTTTACCCATTTTTACCTTGAGTTTACAGTTTAACAAAAGTATTTTAAGTTGTGTAACAATAACAACATTTCTACAAATCAAATTCCAGAAAAACAGGAAACATTTTCCTAGTTTCGTGCTAGCCCAAACACCTCTAATTATAAAGAAAACGTGTGTTTGTTTGTATTCTGAGCCTCGGAAATTGCTGTGTTAGAATTGTTATTTTAAGTTTACAGGAGTCACGCGACAAATGTTGGTTTTGGCGCCATTTTTTTTCCAATTAGGTAGAAGTGGTATGTTTTGATTTATTGTGGTGTAAATGTCAATTATTTTATTTTTACTTTTCGTGTGTAATTAGTGTCATGTTAAATCCAACCGCTGTCATTTATGATTTTTTTATTTTACTATGGTAAAAGAGTGCAAGAAAGACGTGAAAAAGTGTGATAAAACTACTGTATGTATCTCTATGTTATAATTACATTCACGATTCACGACCTCCGTGGTCGAGTGGCGTACAGACCGGTTTTCAAGGTGTCGTCAGATCTGAGGTCCCGGGTTCAATCCCCGGACGGGTCAATATAGAAAAACACTTTTCTACTTTGTCTCGGGTCTGGGTGTTTGTGGTAACTTCGTTGTCTCTGATTCCATAACACAAGTGCTTTAGCTACTTACTTTGGATTCGGAGCAATTTATGTGATGTTGTCCACATTTACATTTATTCAAAATGTTGTTAACCCATCCATGGGCCAACCGCGACAAACGTAGCTTAACATATGATCAATACTGCTTTATCATATCTAAGAGTCCTTCTGTAACAGGTCAATGCCCTAATAATAAAAGATCATACTTAAGTATGTATCTACCTTAAAAGACATTAAATTTTCGAAGCGTTGGCGTTCGTTGACAATTTGCTCTCAATTCTGCTTTTGTATGGTAATTTTACGATATTTTTGATATTTCAATACACACACGCATTTTACCTAGTTTGGAGTTTATGTATTACTATAAAAAAAGTATTTGTTGAATGGTGGAAATATATCAAGAAATAATATTTAAATGAATTGTATAATATATGGCTGCAAGTGAACAGGCCGCACTCACTCATACACACTTTAATATCATTGTGTGTGTAGTTAGCCCAAGAAAATACATGTCGTTTTTACATCTCACGCGAACATAAGAACAATTTTTTTTTACCCGTGACCCGTGTAAATTTGGTATTCATACCTTTAATACGTACACGGTTCAGACCCGCTGTCTTTAATTTGTATGACATTTTGTCAAATTTAAGCCATGCATAAAGCAAGACATTTTTTATAATTTTACATTTATCTAAAAAAATGCTTAAATACTCCGGTCTATGTCAAAACGATGACGTAAAGAACTCTAATGATCTCCTACTCCTCATTTGTGGAAACTATTCCGTTCACATCTAACTTCACAAGACTATAACCGACGATCTCTTCTACAAAGCATGTACTCTGACGTCACGCAATCCTGTGATATTATATCATAATATGTTCTTGGTTTAAGGCCGGCTACAGATGAGGCTGTTTTAAACGGAGAGTATCCGCGTGATTTTTTTAAGGGTTTTATTAAAACTTATGTATTATATCTATAGTAATATTATAAAGCTGAAGAGTTTGTTTGTTTGTTTGAACGCGCTAATGTCAGAAGCTACAGGTCCGATTTTAAAAACTCTTCGCCGCACTTATTGAGGATGGCTATAGGCTATAATTTGCCATGATAAACGACGCCGATGACAGAGCCGCGAGTAAAAGCTAGTTCTGGATATATTTTCACTGTTCCACAAATAATAATTGTAAGCAGCAATACTTAGTAAATTTCGAGTTCTGTTGTAATTAAGTTTTTGCAACAAAAAGGTCACGACAAAGATTTCGCTTTGAAAAGAAAGCTCTATTTATGGATCATAGAACTGAAATTGCAATAATAAGTATTTGAGGCGTGGAAGCTAAGTTCCAAGTTGCCACTAGCCAGTAGCTAGGCTATATAATTTCTTTGACCGGGCTTTTTTCACTGTCGATTCACATATAAAATACAGGATCAATTTAAAAGGAGTGCGTATATTCAACGAGGTATTTAAATGCATAAAACTGAACCACTTTTCCCAAGAAACATTGGTCGAAATCTTAAAATTTAAAATCATCTTTTCCTATAGACTTTAAT
This sequence comes from Plusia festucae, assembly GCA_950381575.1. Lineage (NCBI taxonomy): Eukaryota > Metazoa > Arthropoda > Insecta > Lepidoptera > Noctuidae > Plusia > Plusia festucae. Next base: position 6,275,132 of record OX494455.1, read on the forward strand.
CACGTGACCTGTCTCTTTGTATGAAAAGTTAATTTTACAGTTTAAGATTTTGGCCTATGTTCCTTGGGGAAAGTTGTTCAGTTTTATGCACGTGATTAACTCGTTGAATATACGCACTCCTTTTAAAATAATCCTGTATATTTCCCTATATCTTATTTTTTGTGTTCGACATGAAACGGTCTGCAGATAGCCTGACTTGGCACACATATTAGTGACGTCATTCAACCCCGCGACTGCGGGTTACTACCGCACCACGTACCACACGATTCCTTTAACTTCAGCCATCTTTGTTGTTTTACGTTAATCAACCCTCGCATGTTACATTTGAAATCTGGTTTTAATTGGTATGGAGTTCATTGTGAATTTTAATAATGAAGTTAAATGGAATTTTCTGCTTTATTTGTTTCTTGACGCGAAAGGTCCAAAAGAGATTCGCTTGTCATGGAACTACATAGCCTATAGAAAAGGTGGTCAGTAATAGCCACGATTCTGTGTAGCCTTTTCCAAGATATGTTGGGGTCGGCTTTCAGTCTTACCGGATTTAGCTGAATAAATGGAGCAACTGCCTATCTGACCTCCAACAACCCATTTTACTGGCTAAAGGAATGAAATATCGTGATACCAATGATTTATTTATTAACATATGAATAAACAATTCTAGCTCGTAAGATTTGCAAGCTGAAGTGGCAATGGGCAGGCAAGATGAAAGAAAGAAGGAAAACAAGGAAGAAAGGTTCTGGAGTGGTGACCACGGACTGGAAGACGCAGTGTTGGTAGTCCTCCCACTAGGTGGACCGACGACATCGTGAGGGTTGCAGGCAACCGGTGGATGCAATTGGCGAGTTGTCGGTCAAAATGGAGGCCTAAGGGGGAGGCCTATGTTCAGCAGTGGACATCTTCAGGCTGATGATGATGAAACAGTTCTAATAATTACACACGCCTTTATTCTTCCGCTCCCAGCGCCTTTCTCGGGTTGAATGCTTGGACCGAGGACTTCCGCTCGTGCGTTGTGAACTGCGGATCATGTATGACTACCAGAAGGCTATATTAAAATTGTAACATTTCTGAAGATGCTCATTTAGTGTATTTTAGTTGACTATTGACTTTACTTCCACTCATACTCAGCAGTTGGTCACACTCATGTTATAAAGGCGAAAATGAGTGGGTGTATGTTACCTTATCACGCTAAAACGGCTAAACCAATGTTAATGAAATTCGGTACGGAGGTAGCTGATGCCCTGGATTAACACATAGGTATAAAAGGTATAAAAAAACTCGAGTAACACCGCGGGCGTAGCTATATTTCATAAATGGCTACCTTGATAATGTCGTCGCGTTACAAAAGGTTAGAACATAAATAGTATAAAAACTTGACACAGAACTAGGCTGAAAGATTTTTTCTAACCTGTCATCTCGTTTCAGCCTAGAATATTTGAGTTAAGCAAAAGATTTATATCTTTTATTATCTAAGAAATTATGTTTTACTAACTTTACGTCAGTAGTTTTATCTTTTTTTTTTTCAACTTTAAAAAGATAACACTGGTTGTTAAGAGCTTGTAAACGAAAAAAAAAATTACGTTATCTATTTACTTAAAGATACTTAAGTACTTTCTAGTTGTAAAATTGTTTCGTATAAATTTGAGCTAGCCATAATAATATATTCTAACAGCTAATAAATAAATTAATGTTTTAAATGTGAATGAAGAAATGACTTTAAATTATAATAGTTGGAAAATTCAAAAGTGCACGCCTCATAAAATTTAGATTATTTGTAAATAATAATTTAACTACATCGAATTATACCGTGAAAAGTAATAGGCTTCTATTCCTCAAAATACTGAAGCCTATAAAATAAAAACCAACTCGATAAGTGAAGTATTTCGTATATTTTATATACGAAATACTTCACTTATCGAGTATATCGAGTATACACACGGACGTCCAAGACAGAACTTTTTAAACAATTTTTAAGTAGTTTAAATAATAAAAAGAGATTTAAAAATATCATGAGTGTAAAAAATAGTGTTTTTTCTCAACTTTTGTCTATTTATATTCACTTATAAAAGCAATAAAGAATAAAAAAGTGACATTTTAGAGGCGTGCAATACGTGAAATCCTAACAAAAGGCCCTTTCAAACGATAATTCACACGATATCATTCATTTTGTCAAGTATAAAGGGGGGTTGATCGAAGATCCCTCTCTGCCTTGTAAGTTGTTTGTAGTCGGAAATCGACTAAATCGATATTTTAAATAATACCGGTCTATAATTGTCCCACCGCTGGGCACAAGCCTTTTCCCATAATATAGCGAAGGAACGATAATTATTTATCACCACGTTTGCTCGCTTCTGATTGGTGATTAATAATTAAGAAAGTACACATTGAAAGAGTCGCATTGGGACTTGCCTGTAGTGGGTTGGAACCTGCAATAATGTGCACGATAAACCGTTCATTAAACTGCTAGGCCACCACGAAACTTTCAACAACAATTTAAACAAAAATCCCCTTTCTTTGTTATCGAATAAAAAAAATATAATGTACATATAATCGAATAATAATGTTATAGATTCTAAATAATACTGAGTGCCTTCGGGCTATTGGTAAATAAACTATTGTTCACAAATAAATAAACATGGTTGTTTTGTTTGAACAAGGTAATTGAACTGTCTGAGTCTCTGAGGGTTAAAACTAGATTTTCCGACTAGTATTTGAGGTTGTTGACTCAACTTGAATACTGTTTTATTTAATATTTATGACTATACTGTATATTAAAGATGATCTTATAATTATTACGGAGCTGTTTTTATTAATATGATGCCCAATCTATGCGAATGTCTGCCGCTCTTACGACTAAACCGCTGCACCGAATCTGAAGAAACTTTGTATGGGTTAATTTTTACGTCTTAAGAAATTACATAAGCTGCTTTATACCGCTTTAACCGACACGTAAGCAAAGCTGAGTGAAACGGCTAGTGAAACGTTTTTTTTGTTGGATATTTTCGCTTTTAAAAATATATTTAGTAGACTGAATCTCGTATTAGTTATATAAACATAGGATATTTGTCAAACACCCATAATCTTAATAATATAAAAAGTACGCTTATATTTTTTTAATTGTAGTACCCGCGCGACTCCGGGCTGGCCCTAACTCTAACACAACACGATAATATAATGGTTGGTAATTTTTGTTACAGGTAATAACGGTTTTTGTCTTACGTTATCATCTACACTTAACACCATGGTTGCAGAAAAGGTATATGTATGTATATTGTATACTATAGTTTTTCTTATAACATCTGCCTTGCTAAATCTATAGCAATCGATTTCAAATTGTTTTCGACTTCTGTGAGATTCAACCCACAAAAATGAAAGATAGAATTGCAATAAGTCAAATAAAAAGAATGATTCTCATCCTACGGGACAAACAGACAACAATTTCAACAGAATTCCAACCCTTTATAATCCGAAGCAAAATATAACGTTTTAATATAATACCTTGAAGAGTAAACATTGATTCGAATAAGGCCACTTAAAAATTAAAGGGAAATTGGCCTTGATACAATGTTCAAATAAATATAGAAAAATTAATTCGATATTCACTGAAATAATTTTTAAAAGATACGATTTTCGAATGTGAATTTAAACATGAAAACCGTGGCGTTTATCTGTCAATTGTCGCCATATTGAAAAGCGGTGTCATTTTTAATATAACTTTAAATTGCCAATTTGTTCTTATTTCCTATTTTCTAAGCGAGCAAGCGAGTCTGACTTTGTTGTTTGTACAATCACAGAACACTGGAACAATAACATCACAGAATTGTTATTATTTTTACGTAGAGGAATATGGCCACTAAAAATCTCTTTTACAATTCGGCTTAGTGTTATTTTCCATCGTCAGATAACTTTTATTCTAGGAAAATTGGCGTTTGACAGTTTTTGTCTCAAACAACTGTCAAAATTTCAAAATAACTTCTCGAATAAAGTTATCCGTAGTTTGAAAAATCGACTTATCATCTATGAATAATTTTGATTGTTAATCTTTTGTTTATAAGTACCATTGCAATTATAAGTTTGTTTTGTGGCAGTGAATAATTATAAATGTTGACTTCTATTACTGAACATAAAAGAGGGTAGCTTGAGAAATGGTATAAAAGTTCGTAATTAATCATAACTTTTGTTTGATTGCTTATTTTATACCTTTATAAGATCGCAAATATTTTACTATAGAACAGTGGTGATAAACAAAATCGGGTTGTAGGTTTTATTGGAAAACACGACAAGGAATTTTACTAAAATGAATTAGGGAATGAATTCCACTCCAAGTATCGCGCTCGAAAACTATTTTATCGATACTTCGAAGTTACAACACTAGTTATAAGACTACGGTTAACCCAGATGCGATAGGTAATAGATTTTTTACGGTTTATCACTTACGGAGTTACGAAACTTTTACCACTACAACAATGGTCGGAATAGGAGGGTAGTCGTAAAAAATAAATGCCAAGATTGTGAGATATCGTAAATATTTTTAGAACATGATTTATATATGTCCCACTTGTAGTATTAGTTAATCTCGTGGCTTTCTTCGCGTTATGAGATACTTTACTAGATGTGTCAGTGGTCTTCGTTTGTCGCGGCAAAAAGTAGGTAGCCCATAGCCTACCTCGATAAATGAGCTAGTAGTCTGTTAGAAGTAGTAGTCAATGTCATAGGGAGTAACGCGAAAAGTCATGCATTTATTCTTTGGTATGGAAAAACCCAAGATACTTTGTCTTAAAACCGTCCTGAAGAAATTACTAAACAAAAAATCATTTGAAAAAATATGTTTGTTTCAACAGCCATGATTTTTTCGGGACTGTTTATCTTGGGTTTTTACCCGATTCCGAAGGAGGGTTAAATGTGCAGGAGTTTTTGTTTGTATTTCACTCCCGAGGGAAAATTGAAAATTGTTAACGAGCTAAGCCGCGGGCAGACAGCTTTGAAATTTGGTATGCATGTCACCTATACTATGGAATAGGACATATACTTCCTATACCAATCTCTCAAATAGTTCCCGTGGGAAGATTAAAAATTGTTAACGAGCGAAGCTTTAGACCCAATTCTGAAGTCCACGCAGACGAAGTCACGGACAGAAGCTAATTATATTATACTCATGCAACGTGATATCTTAGAAGGGTAAAATCAGCTCTCAATAATATATTTGCATTAGCAGCAAGCTGTTGTTTTTTGATCTGATACTTCATTGACCCTGTGATTGAGAGCGGCCGCAAAATTGGTCAAGTGGTCTCGAGTGGGAAATATTTTGTGGAAGTAAATGCGGACGCAAGATATCTACATTCATTCACAATTTTGATATTAAGAAACATACGAATACTCATCATCTGTCTAGCCTTTTTCGAGCTATGTTGGGGTCGGCTTCCAGTCTTATCGGATTTAGCTGAATACCGTATTTGACATGGAGCGACTGCCTATCTGACCTCCACAACCCATTTTACTGCGAAACATGATATCCTACAGTAAGACTGGTTGTCAGAATTTTAAAATAAAAAATAAATAAAAAGGCCATAAAAAAAAGTTTCATTTCATTTCAAACATTTATTTCAGCCATTCCCTCTTTAACGACTGTCAAAGATAGATTACTACAAGACAGGCCGGAACGACTGCTTAAAGTGCTTTCCGAAGAACAACCTCGACGAGCGCGGCTTAACCTTCATTATCGATCAAACCGTACCGCTTCCGCTGAGCCACGAGACTATATAAATATGACAAGGAAAAAATATAGAACGCGGGCAGAGCGCAACAGCTACTTAGTTATAATTTCATTTAACTCAGATTCTATTACGATCACACACCATCATATAGTACTAACGTATAATTGTTCAATTATAAATGGCTGCATATCACACCGTTCCATTAGTCAGTCAGTACTGTAACGTCTGACTAATTTGCACCCACTTTGCACCCACTTATTGGTGCATATCTCATAATATTATATGCCTTTATCAATTTGAGAGCATCTTACATGAATGATAGACTGTTATTTCATTTATAACTGTGCCGAATGTTTAATGTCAGTTATACAAATGTGTATTTGAAAGTTTAATGTAAGGTCTAACCTATAGATTATTATTTGTTGAATTCATGAGATAAATATGTAAAAAAATATATATATAACTAAAAACATTCTAAACTAAAACCTTATAATATAAATTGAAATATACAGAGCTAAAAAAACTTAAAATAAATAAAACTATAAAACAAAATGAAAAATAGATAACTTATTTATTAATATTTTATTTGAATATTTTATCCTCATTTTAATGTCATTATAACAATAAAATTGACCTTTCGGCACTCGGTTATAATTTGTTGATTCAAATCATTTACCTATTCATTGTCGTTGGTAGGCAATAATTAATAAACAATTATATTTATTTATTCATAAGTTCATGTGTTAATCCACATGCGAGTTCTGTATATTGTTGTGATTATAATCTTTTTCATTTTTCATTCTCTGTTTCCGAGAACATGAACTTTTATTTGTCGTTATCTTTTGCTCGCGACTCCGCCCGCGTGGGCGTCGGTTACCGACAAATTATACCTATAGCCTTCCTAAATAGATGGGCTATCTAACAGTCAAAGAATTTTTCAAATCGGCCCAGTAGTTCCTGAGATTAGCGCGTTCAAACATTATGATTTTTATTTTATATTTTTTATTTAATCGCCAACCCGTAGTGAACCAGCATGGTGATCAGTTCTCGTTCCTTTGCTATATGAGAAGAGGCATGTCGCGCAGTGGGACATTACGGCCTGTATTATATTACGTCTTAAAACCTACCAGCTATTCTAGGTGTTTTGAATACATAATTTGCTGTCAAGCAAGGCATTTTAATCAACTGTGAATAAGCCACGGTGTTCGGTAATTTACTTCATAATTTAATTTACACAATGCTACTAAATTACCTCAAATTTGGGTGTGTCGTTTTGTGTATGGAATAAGTTATAGGCTGATGAATATTGTTACTCTATACAGGTTGGATTTTTTTAATGCCTCCTGGAGGGAAAGTCTCTAAATCCTGGAGATGGCAAATTATTGTCCATCTAAATAATGAAGATAGCAAATTGTGCGCTAAGGAAACTCCTTTATTTTTAAAAAGAAATAAAACTGTATTCATTTGACGACCTCCGCGGTCGAGTGGCGTACACACCGGTTTAAGGTGTCGCCAGCTCTGAGGTCCCGGTTTCGATACCCGGACGGTTCGATGTAGAAAAAAAAAATTTACACTGTCTCGGGTCCGGGTGTTTTTGGTTGTGTTTGATTCCATAAAACAAGTGCTTCAGCTACTTCCATTGGAGTCGGAGCAATGTATACCAATGTTTTCCACATTTATTATTGTAGTGTTTGTTTATAAGTGTAAGCACTTGTGTTATGGAATCAGAGACAAAGGTGGTACCACAAACACCCAAACCCGAGACAATGTAGAAAAGTGATTTTTCTACATTGACCCGTTCGGGGATCGGACCCGGGACCTCAGAGCTAGCGACACCTTAAAAACCGGTGTGTACGCCACTCGACCACGGAAGTCGTTATACAGTATGTAACAAAAACCCTGTCCGATCCAATAAAGGCGTATCCGTGGTATAACATACGTATAAAAAAAAAATGTTATAAAATTGTAACTCGTTAAATCCAAAAGTTATTGTTTTTTTATTTTTATAATCATTGCGAGATTTAACACTGAATATGGGAAATTTTCGTAAGCTGACAACACCACCCAATGGCAAAATGCGTTTTATTTTTATTTATTTTTATTACAAAAGCCGACAAAAGGCACCGCCGAGTTGTAGGCACTCTTTCAACTAGCCGCCGACTCTTTGATGATACCGCCGCCGCGCCGGCCCGCCGCCGCCAGGTTACCTACCGACTATAATTAGTCTTTCGTGGAGATAGCTTTCGATCGGACGTGTTTCGCAAACAATATCGTATTCCAATCACGAATATTTTAATATTGTGATATAAGATCATAATAAGAAATTATGAGGTGCGCCAGGTGTGACAGTTCCGTCGGAGTGAGCCTTTCAACGCCTGTATAACCGCGCGGTCACCACACGCAGTGTTCTTGGGTACGAGTCATGCCATGGATGCTGGAAGACCACGAGAGAAGAAGACAACGAGGAAATCGAGGAACAAGTGTCGTATTAAAAAAAAAGGTGTGTGATTCGGAAATCGAAGTCTTAAATCGGACACAAGTGCGCTGTTAAAAGTACGTGCAAATTTAGTAAAAAGGTGACGAATGTGCATTAGTGTTGTGGTGGACATGTGGAACACGATCGCCGAAATGTGCAGCAACAATAAGTGAATGTTTTGATGAATAATAATATCTGCAGTCAGTTGGTAGGTAAATTGCCAAAAGCAAATCGCTTTTATAAAAAAGCCCTTTTCAGGGCTACAATTAATTCAATTATTTGTTTCTTTATAAAGAGAGTCAATTATAAAATCCGGATCACTACGCCTAATATACACAAACCAATATCAGCTGATACCTACGCCGCCGTACGCGTAGGTAAAGGTATAACGTAGCCTAGGTTTATTTCGTATAGGTAAGTTTGTTTGGCGGCATGCGACAAAGCAAGTTCATGCACCGTCTCGCACAGGCGGCTTCTTTGACCTAAAACTGTAGGTAGTAGGTACGTGAACTTTGAGGAGCGGTCAGTGTTGCTGTTGCCTTGAATCAGTTTTTATTTTTATTTGATTATTTTCACTGGGGAAAAATAATAATCTCCAATCCATTTAATGGCTACGTATATGTGTTGGCAGTACGATACCGAATAATACTCTCAGGGATCGGACAGGGTTTTTGTTACACACTGTATAAAAACCTGTATTTAAAACGAATTTAAACCGTCATTGTCCATGTAACTAAATAGTGTTATTAAAAAGAAAAGCTATTTTCTGTTTTATTATACTCCAAAAGTCTCCAAGAGTTTAATAAAAATACGTACAATATGCTAAGAGCAATATCAAAAAAGAAAGCTAAAACATATTTGAATAGAACTTCAAGAAATAATGTTAAGGAACTATAATCACGGCTTCGAGTTGGTCTGATAAAAATGTTAAGTCCAATATCAGCTGGAAATACTGGTTCCATTCCTGGGATAATCATTTTTAAAGGAATGGAGCTATTTTATCTCGAAGCGTAGATTTTAAAGGATCTTATTTAGTTATTCTGAATAACCTTCTTTAAGATATAGATGGTATACGGATAATTTATATTGAGTCTGTTTTAAGACGGTTCCGATTTTCGAGTGTTTTTATCTTTTATGAATTATTTTGATATGCTAGAAATAAAAAAAAATCTCCTTTTTTCCGTCTATTATAATTTTCCATTTTTTTTTAAAACATTCTCGCACAATTTTTTTTATCGTAGCTATAAGTTGGTTGTAACTGATCTAATTTTAATATCAGGTAGTTTTAAGTGTACGGGCCTGTTGGTCTAGTGGTTAGTGACCCTGACTGCTAAACCGGAGATCGTGGGTTCGATTCCCACCCAGGACAAATCTCTGTGTGATGAGCACGATCATTTGTTCTGTGACTGGGTGTTATTTTTCTATAATATGTATGTATTTACAAATATATAAGTATGTTTATCAGTTGCCTGGTCACCATAGTACAGGCTCGCTGATAACTCTCTAACTTCTTAATAAATAATAATGTATTATTGATATTTTCAACACACACACAAGCAAGCCATATGAACTCTCAAGTTTCCTCATTCTTATAAAAAATACGACACTTCGAAATCTTGTTTGAAAGTACATTCACCATTATCCCTTCATTTTTGCCGTAATCTTCCCTTACCATCCACTCTCCATTATGGGTTTCCCCACCATAAAAAGGGTACGCACAGTTAACCCTCACCGAGTTCTATGACACGCGATCCCATAAATAACAAACGAAGACGAGATTCTCAGGTTCGAATTAATTTGGAGGTCAATTACTTGACTTTTTGTTATCTACTGGCAATTTAAAAGGCCCAAAATTATCCTTAACTATTAGGATTAATTTTTGACTTACCTGTCTGCGACTGGTGGATTTTGGTACAAAATTTCATTTTTTATTATATTAGACGGAAAAACTTTATAACACCAGAACGAATGCTTGGATTTGGATGAAATTTGGCACAAATATACTATACAGCCTGAATAGTTTTTAGGGTAAGACCTCGGGACCGGGAATTACGCGGTTAAAAATAAATCTATATATATCTGTCTTGAAACTGAGAAGGAAAACATCGTGAGGAAACCTGGATTCCAAAACATTGGAATCTAAAATCGTTAACCCGCAATGAGCAAGCGTGATGATCAATGCTCATCCCTTCTCTATATGGGAAGAGGCCTGTGCCCAGCAGTGGGACGTTTATAGGCCGGTATTATTATTATATTTTTATCTCCGTCTCAACAAATATCAGAATGCACTATTAATATTTATTAATCTAATCATTGGGGTAAGTAGGTTTCCTTTGGTAAGAATATGCATTTTTGGAACTTTTGTCTAGTTAAATAAGGGTACCAATCAACGTGACTTTTCATCTAGTCATTGAAATGCCATAGTTTATAAATGCCTCACTTCTCTTTACGAACTAAGATGGTAGGTTTTATATCCGTATTGCATTCTATTCAACCTTAAACTTTTGAACGCTTCATCATATAGAAAACTGAATATAACATCATTTTGAGGAAATATCTAAGTTTGTCTTGAAGCATCAGTCAATTCTTACTTTAAGAAACTTCAGGACGCGTTTGTCCTTCAATACCAGGTTCCATTGAAGAGTCCTATTTTTGTTGGTGTAGCATACCAGTCGATAAATCGACTTTGTCAATTGGAAGCTGCGCTTTTCACCTCCGATACGGTTTTCAATATAGATCAGGTATCTGGTATCAGGTATCTCTGTGTTGAATAGAAACTTGTCTGTTCTTTGTAAACCGATCTTGCATTCTTTGGACGTTTATCGATTTGCATTGTATGTGGAAAACATGCATACGATTATGTCTAGTTCCTAAAGAGTGAAAAGTACTTATTTATATTCTCAACAACTTTCCTGAGTTTTTTTTAGCTTGTTTGTGTTCTTTACATATTTAGCTTTATCTAAACGATTTAAACATACGTTTCAGTTTATTCTAAACGAGTGAGACCATTTTTAACCGACTACCAAAAGTAAGAGGTTCTATATTCGACTGTATGTTTTCTTTTTATGTATGTATATTAGTAGTTATTCTGTTATTGACGGCACAAGAAGTGTAAAGTGCGTCAAGAAATGCCATGAGCTACCGAAGGTCTAACAGAAAGTAGAATTCCTTAATGTTTGTTTTTTAATTTCATAGTAGGTACATCCTTTGAGATCTGTCTAGTATTTTACGGCTTTTCTGGTATTTAATGAACAAAATTCTCGGTTTTTACAGGCGTGTCATTTAAAATGTGTTGCCGTCAATAGCGTCTGGCAAAATTCATCCATAAAAGCCATAATACTTCATTATCCATGATCCTATAGCTCTTAAAATAACAACTCAAGGAGAAGGCCCAAATATTTACGGAACATCCTTAAGATTGATTGACGGCCCATGAATGAACTAATGAAATCATCGAGGAACTAAACGACCGAACGAGTTTGAACATTGTTGATTTTTGACATGAATTCAGTGAATTGAATGAAAAGTTATTAGATCGAAAAAGTTCAATAATGAGCATAATTCGATTGCTTTCTATTGAGACTTATTTTGGATGGTTATTTGATTTTGAGTGGTTGTGTTCTAGCTTTACCTCGCGGTTCCGCCCGCATGGGCGTTGGCTTCGATTCTGGGCAATCTGATTCATATTTTTTTCCAATTGGACTTGTAATTCCTGCAATTAGCGCGTTTGACCAAACAAACGAATAAACTCTTCAGCTTTATAATATTATTATAGATGTACTGCCCCTATATTATCTACTGTTCATAAAATACTTCGTATCGATATGGTTTTTTTCGGTCTACTCTTTTTAATGTGTTTTGATCCGATACGATGCATTTTCTGATCCAACCTCTGTTCAATCCTTAAGGGTAAGTCTGTAAGTCATTTATGATAGCTATAGATATAAACACATATACTTAGGTCTGCGGTTTAAACCCACACACTACACAAAAATCCAGATCAAATAACAAAAATAAAATCATTTCATTTCATTGTGGCTATTTCATCCGCTGTCTCTTATCTTAAATCCACATAATCAAAAGAAAATTGATTACGACCGTCAACCGTCAACGGCCATTGTAAGTTGTTATTGACATTCTTACCATATTCGATGTTTGAAGCGGGTCCAAAATCGGAATTTAATTTGAAAGGGTACAGTAATTAATTTCCTTTGAAGTACCATTGACTGTTGATGGGATCGCTCCATTTTTGTCAGAATTCTTTGTATCAATTTTCTGTTTTATACTTGGAATTTTTTATCGGTTCATTGCGAAGCGAATCGTTCCGATATGATTTTTTTAAGTATGCTTAGCGAATGTGTTTAATACTAAGTTTTTGCTCTACTGCAAATATACTTTTACTCGCCAATTCTTCTTTTTTCTGCCCTTATCCCATTCATATGGGGTCGGCGCAATGCGTATTTTTCCATTCCTCTCTATTACTCGTCATCGCGGCATTCACTCCTTTCTTTCTCATATCATCTTTCACACAGCCCATCCATCTCTTTTTCGGTCTGCCTCTGCTTGCATACCAATCCACAGTCATACTTACAACTTGTTTAGTTATGTGACTTTCGTCCCTCCTCATAACATGTCCACACCACGACAAACGCTTACCTATTTTCATTCACGGGCGCTACTTTCAAGCTTCCTCTAATATACTCATTCCTTATCCTATCTAATCTCTTGCTCGCTAATTCCTATTGCTTATACCCAAATCTTGTTCTCATCACGGTAAACCTAGGTAGTAAAGTTTATCGCGAATTCTCTGTTTTGTCACTAGCTAGCATTATCTTGCTTATTTAAAATATCCATTATTCCTACTTAATCTTGCACTTCGTTGACAGTTGTGAGATAATCAAAGAAATATTTCCCGTCAATGTAAGATGGAAATTTGACCCCTTGACCTGCAGTAGGATTGTGTAAGTAAACAATGAATAAACATAAGGTACCTATTTGTATTCTATATTCTCCTGTGTATAAGTTATTATTATTTAGTTAGTTTTAATATTAGCTTGTTTAGTACATATACTAATTTCGTATTTGATAGAATCCAGTTCAAGAATCTCCGAGAGTTGATTTGTAACTTAAAGTTACAGACAATATAGACCTCTTTAATATCCGTATCAATTAATCAATACAGCCTATCGGGGACCACTGCTAGACCTAGGTCTCTCCCATGTTGTGCCACAACACCTAGTCTTCCATTTAGAGACTGTATGTTGTGGCCATCATTAAGGTGTTTGCCCTAGTCCCCCTCACTGGGCAAGCGAGTGGGTAACCGCAGTCTACTTTCAGTTCTTTAAGAGTTCTCCTTGTTTCTATATCCCTTAATCGCCTCTTACGACACCCACGGGAAGAGAGGGGAGTTTCTATTTTATACCCCAGGGCAGTATAGCAAACAGTAAACGTAAATTTTTATTGAGATTTAGTTGAATTTGTCTTGTCTATGCTGATGCCGTGATAAGGTTCCATTCGGTGCGCATGTCAAAAGTTCGTTGGATTCGACATGACGGATGGTATTTACAATTTTCGGTTGTGTTGCCTTTAAATTGATTTATAAGATGGATGGGGAGCTATTTTTGGTAGGTATTGGATTTTTTTTACGTGCCATTAGTTATCGATTTTCTACTTTGATTTGTTAGTTTTTGTTTTGATAATAGATGGGGGAAATTGCATTGTTATTATTAATTATCGACTCCACCCTCGTAGATGTGCGTTAGAGGGGTTGAAGTTCACACCATTAAAATTTTTCACAAAATTAATTGTAGGTATGTTTCAGCCATTTAAACGACAAACAGACAGCATTACTTAATGGATTATGCCTACATAATATATATTTGACTAGCCTGTTGGTCGAGTTGTTAGTGACCCTGACTGCTAAGCCGGAGGTCGTGGGTTCATCTGGTTACCATGGTACAGACTCTGCCTAGTTTGGGATCAGATGGCCATGTGTGAGTTGTCCCGAGATATTATATTATTCATGTGTGAAAAAAGAGATTAAAACATTGAATTATTTAATTTATATATTTTCACGAAAACTTAAATTAATAAAAAATAGGTAATTATTGAAAAAAGAAAACAGAAAGCAAAAAATAAAAATAATCAAATTTTATATGCAGTCCTTTTTTTTCTTTTCCAATAATAATTTTAATTACTATTGGCCTGTATCTACTGGGACAGTAGCCCCACTATTGAACAAAGTACTCCCTCCACATTTCGAATCAATTTCTAAATATTACTCTTGTATTCCTAAATAACAGTTTATCGCTTACACCACTTAAAGCTGTTGACGTGAATGATAGATAACAGTAACAACTAAGTAGCTAGTAGCTGAGAGCTGCTTACAATATACTCTAGTTAAGTAATTACAATGCTTGACAAGTATTGATTGAGTTCTTCTGAATCGGTATGGAACTATATAATAGATCAGTAGCGTGACCTAATTAAGGTCCTTTGATTTTGAGTGTGAAATAAGTATGGTAGTATTTTAGTTGGTGTATTAATTAAAATAATATAATAATATAAACCTGACAAGTGTGAGTCAACTAGCGCACGGGACGGTTCCGTACGAATTTTGCCGATGGTCGCTGCTAATCCACCAACAACAATTATGAAATATTTTTGCAGTCGAAAATATGTTCTTTCAACTCATAGGTTTATCTAATACCTATATAAAATTCTCGTGTTGCTTCAGCACTTTCAGAGGAGGTTACCAAACTCCTCCGAAAAGACAGGACTTATTTGTATGAAATTTTGTGTGCATATCGGGTAAGTTCAAAGTTCAGAATCGGCCAACATCTATCAGTCATCGCGCGCTGTCACCCGAGTGTGACGTGTTTACTCGAACTGCGGTGATTGAGTTGCAAAAATGACGTCTACATTGAAATGTATTAATTGTAATATGGTGATTGATGAAATGTTAGCATATGTGCAAAATAAAATATCTATTATAGATGAGGACAGTTTAGTGCGAATATGTGTTGCAACGTTTACGAGTGAACAGATACAAAAATCGTATTCGTTAATGTTTGAATCGCTACCGTCCGATAAACGAAAAACAGTGCGTAAAGGTCAGGGAAAAGAAAATCGCATTTTAAACGATATCATCCACCTGTTCAAAGTCACTGACCTGGATGTAATGCCTGTTTTTGTGGCTCGTAACCTGGAAATGTTACCACCCATTACCTTCGATCACCTTGACGTGTCAAAACTTCTGAAGGATTTGACGTTGGTGCAGGCCGAGATCAAAGGTATGAAGGATACGTACGCTACTCTGGAGCATTTAGAGAATCTTAGGAAAGAAATCCTGGATCCAAAATTCTCCTCAACATCCGTCTACAGTAGTAATGTCAATACGACGAGAGGAGGGAATATTGAAAGTGGCCCTATCGATTTATCAGAGAGTCATATTATGCAAGACACAGAAGATGATAAATCCAATTGTACGTTCGTTGAAGAATTCCCTCAAACCGAGAAAAAGCAAAATAATTTGAACATTTCTTTTGCGGAGGTAGTTACAGAATCAGTGTGTAGTAAAAAAGTGGCGTCGAGCTCTCAAGGCCGGCTCGATGCACCGTTAAATCTGACGTCACTGCGATCTACTGATAAGGAGACGAGTGAACAGCTGTGCGGGTCGGTTATTGTACGTAAACAAGCGCCGGCCGATTTTACGTTAACTATGCAGAAGCAAAATGTAACAGAAAACGATTGGAAGCTAGTACAATATAAGTCCAAATCTAAGAACCGTCTTGTAGGTAAAATCGGTACGTCCACAGAACAAGGAAACTTCAAGTCAGCCGACCGAAAAATACCGATTTTTATTACCTACGTGCATAAGGAGACACTAGAAAATGACATAACTAGTTACATCTATAATAAAACGAGCGAAAAAGTTCAATTAGAAAAGATCTCGATTAAAAGAGAGAGTGAGTATAATGCGTATAAGTTTTTTGTATCGGAAAGAAAATTAGGCATGTTTCTGAACAATGACTTATGGCCGCAGGGAGTAATATTCAGACGATTTGTGCATTTTAAGCCAAAGAATGTGAACAGACAGCGTATTTCTGTTAACGGCTCTAAATAAAATAAAAATGCATGATAATAAACGGTACAGATTTGTGTCATTTAACTGTAAAAAATATCAAGCGTTCACTTGATGATATTCGACGTTTATGCCAGACTGCAGACTTGATAGCACTTCAAGAGACGTGGCTACTACCAGAAGAGTTGTCATACCTGAATGAAGTTGACAGTGATTTTGGGTGTACGGGGACGTCGGCTGTTGATACTGCTTCAGGTATGCTGAAGGGCAGACCATACGGCGGGGTTGCCATTTTATGGCGGCGTAGTGCTTTTCGGAATGTGTCGGTAATTAAGTGTGATAATCCGCGTATTTGTGCAATTCAAATAGTATTGGACAAAAAGTCGATCGTAGTGATAAGTGTGTACATGCCTACGGATACGCCTACAAACTTGCCCGAGTTCACGGACACTATCAGTACGGTGAGTGCTATTATTGAGAGTAGCAGTATTGAAAGCGTGTACATATTAGGGGACTTTAATGCGCATCCTACAGAGGGTTTTTACAATGAACTGTGCCATTTTTGTTCCGAGCAACATTGGACGTGTGTTGATACGGACTGGTTAGGTGTTACGTCAAGTACATATACTTTTATAAGTGAGGCGCACGGCTCTAAACGCTGGTTAGATCATTGTGTTGTAACCAGAGCTGCACTATGTTCAGTAGTGGGGGTGTATGTGCATTATGATGTTTTATGGTCGGACCACTTTCCTGTCTTTGTTGAGTGTAATTTGAACCATGTCTTACAAAAAACTAGTGATTGTGTATTTACACAAAATAAAGTAGTGTGGGGTGAAAGAAGCCTCGAACAGATCGATGAATACGGGAAGGTTTGTCACGACAAGTTAAAGCTAATCGATTTTCCGCGGGAGCTGCAACAATGTGCTGATAAAAGTTGTAATTTATTAGAACATAGGTCTATTATTGATAAAATGTATCATGACATTGTTGTAGCCTTGAGTGAATCAGCAGCCACCGGCCGTGTAAATAAAAAGTGTCAGAGTAAGCGTCTTGTAGTCGGCTGGAATAAACATGTAAGAGGGGCACACAGGGATGCTAGACAAAAGTTTTTAACTTGGATTTGGTATGGTAAACCAACTGCTGGTCTCGTATATGAGGAAATGCGTGAATCTAGAAGAATATTTAAATCCAGATTGAAGTGGTGTCAAAATAATGAAAACCAAATTAAAATGGACATCCTTGCTTCACATCACTCGCGAAAAGATTTTAAATCATTTTGGAAAGCCACAAATAAGTTAAATAAAAGATCTGGGCTCCCTGTGTGCATAGACGGAGTAAGTGATTCAAAAGAGATTGCTAATATCTTTATGAATCACTTCAGTGTAAAATCGCCTCTGGGGCCGTCGTCATGGGGGCTCGATGCTGGGACTGGAATGGAGCTTGAAACTAGATTTAGTGCCAAGGATATTAAGAAAATAATATCTTCAATGTCAAGAGGAAAGTCACCCGGCCATGATGGCCTCAGCATTGAGCACCTGCGATACGCGGGTCCCCATCTGCCCAGGACTTTGTCCATGTTATTCGCGGTGTGTATGAGTCATGCATATCTACCTGCCGAGATGTTAAGAACAGTGGTTGTACCCGTAGTTAAAAATAAGACCGGCAATATAGCCGACAAGAATAACTATAGGCCTATATCGTTGGCGACAATTATCTCGAAGATATTGGACAGTCTGCTTAACACACAATTAAATAAATATATAAAACCTCATGATAACCAGTTCGGGTTTAGGCCCGGATTGTCTACGGATAGCGCTATCTTGAGTCTTAAGCAGACTGTCAAGTATTATACGGATCGTAAAACGCCAGTGTACGCTGGATTTCTCGACCTCTCGAAAGCTTTTGACCTGGTTTCATATGAAATACTATTTAAAAAGCTAGATAACGCAAAATTACCAAGAGAACTAATTAATGTCATTAAGTTCTGGTATGGAAACCAGGTCAATAGTGTCAGATGGGCAGGGATCGAATCGAACGCATATGGGTTGGAGTGTGGGGTAAGACAAGGAGGGTTGACATCGCCCACGCTCTTCAACCTGTATGTGAATGAGCTGATTGAGGAGCTCAGCAGCACCAGGTTAGGCTGCTATTTAGATGGAGTGTGTGTAAATAATATAAGCTATGCGGATGATATGGTGCTGCTGAGTGCATCGCCCTGTGGCCTCAGCAAGCTGTTGGGGATTTGCGAGACATATGCATTGCAGAATGGACTCGTTTACAATGTAAAAAAGAGTGTGGTTATGGTCTTTGAGGCCGGTAGCGGTAGTGTACCTATTGAGATGCCTACCATTAAGCTGAACAATGTTCCTCTACAGAGAGTAAACCAATTTAAATATCTAGGACACAATCTGACTGCCGGCCTCAGGGATGATAACGACATCGAACGGGAGCGAAGGGCGCTGTCTGTACGTGCTAACATGATGGCTCGCAGGTTTGCACGCTGTTCGAGTGAAGTCAAAGTCGCATTATTCCGTGCATATTGTACTTCATTCTATGCGTGTAGCCTGTGGACTCATTTTACACTTAAGGCATACAGCGCCCTTCGAGTCCAATATAACAACGCCTTTAGGGTGCTGATGGGGTTGCCACGTTACTGTAGTGCCTCAGGGATGTTTGCAGAAGCCCGCGTAGATTGTTTTTATACAGTAATGCGTAAAAGATGCGCATCCCTGGTACGCAGGGTGCGGGGCAGCACCAACAGCATCCTAGTAATGATTTCCAGCCGACTGGATTGCGCAATCGTGAACCGGTGCTGCAAACTATCTGCTGGACCAGCAGTATTGTAATGATGTGGCTTGTTATTTATATGTTTATTTAATTTAATTGTATGTTATACTTGTTTATGTATTGTTTGTTTACTAACATAGTTATAAGTGTTACTAACAAAATGAGTTTATGAGTTTGTGTTACTCGAGTAAATAAATAAATTATTATTATTATTATTATCTATATTTTATACCCCTAAATGATAATGATGGTCTCTCCAGATTTTTTATAACATGGCAGAAAAAGATTTGCCGGGTGCTGATCCGGTACCGGTACCCGGAGTACCTATTATATGTTTTTTAATACAAAAACTAACCTAAAAAAGAAACAACATTAAACACTGTAATTACAACTACATTACTTGCCACTGCAGATCTATAAAATTTTCATAATCTTTAGGTAAAGAACTATATTATGTCTGTAACATAAATTATAAATATGATATTTAAAAAAAAATGTCTCGTCCTATTCAGTAACGCATTTCCTAAATGTAATCCAGCATGTATATAAAAACTTTAATTCAGTAACTAGGTCATAACACTATGAATAGCACACAACATTAATTAAATCCAAACAAACAAATACGAAACCATAACGAGAAACATTACCATTAAAATTGAAGTTCCATTTACTAGAAAACTTGGTCATGTTTTACATAATCCCGTCATAAGATGAAATGCAGTAGATATACTTAATATTCCATTATTCCTTAGAAAGTGAAATAAATTATAATACCGGGGCGGAGCGGGTCTGAGTCACACATAAAGGGTTCCGTCCGTACGATTATGTACAGCTCTCGCCAAACTTTATGGCCGCTCTGAACCTAGCCGCATTACGCTGCGCAGAACACAAAATTAGGTATCAGCGGGATGTCCCGGATGTGTGATAATACCTAAATAATACCGCCCAGCTACATAGCTGGGCGGGGAGGCAAGGCACGCCCGCGCGCGCTGTCTTCCACCCGCAAGCGTTCTCGCCTCCCGGGCGTTAGTACGAGTGTATGAGTAGTGTGTATGAGAGTATGTAGTAGTATGTGTGTACCATGCGCGAGTTCGTACCGATAGCTACATTCAGAGCGGCCATAAAGATTGGCGAGTACTGTACACTGCGGCCGACTAGTCTTGACACAAGACAGTTTGTGTGAGATGCAAGTTCACATGATCGGTGGGTGAGAAAAAGACAACAATATCTTGTATCGCTTTTTAGGCTCGGCAAGATACAGTGCACGAAGCATATGTACCTACTATCTTGTTTTTTTAAGTAAAAAAAAAGGTTATTTTTGTTACTTGGTACTTGTAAGCTAAGTGCTTGTGTTACGAGTAGGTTTACGTCGGTAACGAAGGGATTCGAACCTTCGACCACATGATCGCAAGTCCCGATAACCTAGCCATTAGGCTACACCCGCTTGAATAAATATACTATTTAAAATTAATGTTTTTTAGTCTTTCTGCGCGCACTTATTTCTGCTGCGGTTCTTCGGACCCGGAATCCAAGTGTGTAAGGCCGGCCTAAGATCAGTATCAGTAAAGATTTTTCCTTCATTCTCCTTTCTTTCATTTCGTGATGGTAGAAACCTTTAGTTATAACATGACGTCATCAATGGCGTCATCATTAACGTGCTTAAGGTCGTCGCAAGTGCAATTGTACGGACGCTTGAGTAATTCAACAAGTGGGTTATGATAGGCTATCTTACTGGTAGCACCACACTCGATAGTAGTCCCAAAAGGCTCTTTTTGGAGCCATAAAGGACGACCCTTCGTAGGGCAAAACCATACCAAAATCGCAAATATGCTTCAGCTGATGTAACTTGGCTAGTATAAAAAGAGATACTATACAGAATTAATTTAAAGTTATGTTTAATTTAATTTATGGAAAATGAACTTTTCATACAAAGTGACAGGACACGTGACCTATATTTGTATGAAAAGATGATTTTCAATTTTAAGATTTCGACCTTTGTTTCTTGGGAAAAGCTGTTCAGTTTTATGCACCTGTTTACCTCGTTGGATATACGCACTCCTTTAAAATGAATCCTGTATCTTCTTCTCTTTTCACCCACTGGTTATATGTATAAATGTCATCGTCATCATATCAGCCACATTCATATCAAAGTTATCTGTTTTACGCCAATGATTGGACACTATTTTTTTTATTGTAAATTCATTAATGTTTAACCTATTGGTTGTTTTCTGAGGTTTACGCGAATATTAGACATTAAAATAAAACTACTTTAAACGGATTCTATCGCGGTTTATTTTGATTTTAGTTTCAACACCTTTGCAGGTGTCATGTTACCGCGATAGAATCCGTTTCAAGTAGTTTTATTTCAATAACCTATAGGTGTTTTTATATTATTATGTTCTTACAAAGAAAAATTTTGGTGCATACTGTATGGTTGGCAACGTTATGTTACGGGACCCTAAAAATACTACATTGTATCCAAAATAAGTATGGCGGTCTATTTTGTTTTATCGAATGCTAGTTTCGCGTGCTCGTTGCTCGTTTTGAATGCTCACGATGCTTAGTGGACGGTGTTATGTAATAGGTAAGAATTTTATAACAAAATAATCAAATAGAGAAAAAAGATTTCGTGTGTAAAACTTATTTGAGGAATCCGGTATATACTATAAACTGAATATTTTTTTTCATGAATTGATTTTACTTTGACCAACGCATGTATGTATGGGTGTAATATTATATTAACAATGGCTGTGTTTGACGTCAAAAAAATTGTGTTGTTTAAGTTGAAAGTATTTTACAGAAAGTAACTACTACATAATTTGAATGCTAATTGCCGTTAAAAGTATTTGTTTTATTTTAAAATACTATGGATAAATATAGATTACTAAACCTATGTCTAAAAATATTAAAGTACAAAAATGAAAACGTTAAAATACATCAAAGAACCAATTTTTACCGTTACAGTGCCTACCCGCAAAGAAGTACAAAATTAACCTACAAAATAAAACTTTCCTTTAAAAAGATATACAAAGAACTTTATCGTCAAGTGTCACTTATAACTAATGGAAAAGGGCTCTTAGCCTTAGCAATTCAGCACAAACCAGTATAATCCCTGCTAGAATTGCTTCACAGTAAATCAAATAACAAACGTCGGCTGCTTTGAAATCAATAAAGCACTTCCAGCGGCTTTAATATCAAATACTGATAAGTAGCTAACAATTTATAGTATTTTCTGCTATTAACGATATAATATAACCTAGTAACATTATAAATTTCCGTCTGTGTGTTTGTAATATGTTTTCGCAGAAACGACTTGACGGATTATGATGTAATTACGCTCATGGTGGCTTGAATCGCCGACATATTAAATACTCTTCATCTTACTTTATTTTAAACCGTTTTGCGCGTAATTTTAGATGTGATAACGTGTCACGTTTCGCCTGAGCCGAGTGTGCAAGCGAGAGTGCGGAACCAGCGATAGAGAGGCACAATCGGCTAAAGCATTCGGCTTGTAATGCATCTACCTCTATGCAATTTTTCAACCACGTTTTCTTAAAAAAATATCGTCCGGTCACCGACTTGTCAGAAAACCAATATTTTTTTTTATGTTTTTGTAATTATGTATGTACTTAAGTCTATTATGTTCGTATATTGAAGATATCAATGTATAAATCTGAAATGGTAATTTTAAGTTAAATGTTTTTTATTGTTTCACATAAAATTTCTATGTGTAGGTACTTAAGGCTCCCAGGCACCCCTCATCCGATAATCGGTGACAATTTTTCTGTGGGAAAACAATTACGTACTGATTATAATACCGCAGCGCACTTTTCCTACAATAAGTAAAATCGTATTAGACGGAATTGGATCGATTATCAGTCTACATAAAATCGGAATGGGCAGACTAAATCGTCGTGACTCCCTTTTACATGATGTTGGCATTTAACTCGCGTGTCAAAACATCGCCTAATCATTGAATACATTTCTACTAATACATTACCAATGAAAACATGAAGGAGTTCCGTCGAATTTACATTTCTAATGATTGTGTTTAACATATTTTTAGTTGTAGTTGTTATATGTGTTAATGTGATCAATATTTTATATGAATATTAATTAATTTAGGTTATTTATTTTTAACTTTAAAACTATCACGTTGCATGATTTTCGTTTCGGCCGGTTTGCTTGCGACCACGGCCAGTGTAACCCGGCCAAAATGTCAAGCCTTAAAAGGTAAATGCATGAGTTCGCGTTAATTCCCATGACGTAATTTTATTATTTATTTTTGTTAGTAGTTCCTGAGGTAAGCGAGTTAAAACAAAAAAAAATAGAAAATCTACTGTTTTATTAAATTAAATAATAAAACACTGTATGACTGATTGTCTGCATAACAAAAACAAACCCTAAAAAATTTAGCCATTACACAAATCTATTATTAAAAAGTCGAAAGTTTCCAATGTGTATGTTTGTTACCTCGTCACGCTTAAACGACTGGGCCAATTTTGACGAAATTTCGCATGGAGGTAGCTGCCATTTTGGATAAACACACAGGTAAAACAGTTATCTGGTAAACTGCGGGTAACACCGCGTCGCGCAGCTAGTTATACAGGACAATCCTGTTAACATTATCCCGCATCGTTGTAAGTAAAAAAAAAAATATTGTCGATTATAATACCTTAGTCGATATGTCGTATATTTAGGTGTATGACATGTCGTACCATTATTGGTATCGCGGGCGTTAGATTGAAATCTTTATGGCGTTCAGATATTGCTTCTAATAGCCCCACAACCTGGTAATATATTTTTACGGGATTTTCCGATTTTATCCATCAACTTGTACCTACTGAGTACAGAATATTTTCATTTGTGATTTTTTTTAAGTTCTACTTTACTAAGAAGTGTTTAATGAGCTGTTGTTAACAATAGTTTTGCATATCACACTAATATTAAAAAGGCCAAAGTTTGTAAGTATGTTTGTTACTTCGTGGCGCTCAAACGGCTGGACCAATTTTAATAAAATTTGGTATTGAGCTAGCTCACACCCTGGCTACACATAGGTTTATCAGATAGGTAATTTAGTTTTTATCCCTGTATCAATACATTACCCCGTAACCATTAAGTAATCTAATAAACTGCGGGCAACACCGCGTGGTGCAACAAGTACAAAATAAATACATGACAATTATTAAAGCAATTGGTACTTATATTGAAATAAGGTATATTTTTAGTAGCGATAGGCATTTATATCGTTACTTATAGATACATAACTAAAGCATTTGTTAGTCTATGCAATATTCATTTTCCACGGTAGGTACTGTCAACAGCAAAAGTAGATGATCAAAATCAGAAATTATAAAGAACACTGTGTCTGCAAAATTGATTTGACGTTTATATTTTTATTATTTTTACGTGTAAACTTTGTAAATAAATGTTATTTTTAATTTGAATTTGAAAAACACATTAATAATTTTACGTTATACCTTACTTAATTATAAAAATGCGAAAGTAACTGCTTGTTACGAAATCACGCCTAAACTACTGAACCGATTTAAGTGAAATTTTGTAACAATTAGTCAAGAGCCTGAAAAAGGACATAGGTTACTTTTTGGTCGCGATTACCGTCACCCAATAGGGCGGAGTGGCTGACTACATCTAGTTAATTACATATTAAAAAACTAATCATTCATAAATAATGAAAATAAAAATGTCGTTTAGTATTCGGATTCGCTTTGATCGAGCTTAAAATTGTAATTTTATGTCGTCACGGTTAGATTATAATCCTAGTAATTATTAGCTACCTACAAAGTTAATTTGTTTTCCAAGTAAAGATCGTAATTTATCAAACAAGTTCGACTTGCTAATTTTAGCAAAGCTGTTTTAAGCTTATCGTGTTCTTATAAAACATACGCAATTTATAGTCTGAGTTTGTGACCTATAGTTCTAAGGTCGATGTATTTCAACACCTAAGGTCCCACCAAGAATATTTCATACAGAGATAATCTTCAAAGCACGTTACAATATTTCCCAAAAAATCGGCCTTTGGCTTAAACGTTGACATTCTAAACGAGAAATCAATAATAGTATTATTTATTTCTAACTTTTTAAGCCTATAAGGTTTGATTTTTCCATCTATAACTATTTAGAAATTTTGACAGTCGTTTTATACAGAAACTGTCAAACGTCAATTTTATTCCTAGAATGAAAGTTGTCTGACGATGGAAAAAACAACTTAGAGACACTTCTAATAAATTAAATAATAAAAACTGAACTTTTGACTTTCGAAAACTTTTGACTGCACGGATAGCCGAGTGGTATAAGTCACCACGTTAATTACTACTGTGCACGACGTGCTGCGGGTTCGATCTCCGCATGGGACAAGTATTTGTGTGATCCACAAATGCTTGTTCCAAGTCTGGTTTGTGAAACCCCTGTGACACAAGGCTGAAATGCCTTAGTGCGGGCGTCGTACTATAAAAAAAAACCTTACTCCAATTAAATAAATTTGCAGTATTTCGATTACATTTCCTCGCTAAACCAAATTTCGCATTTTTGCAGTAAATCAACGCCAAGTCGACCACCACATAAGGATGTCTAAGAATCTATTTTTAACTTATTATAACCAACACGGAAATTTCGCACCGATAACTTAAATACATCACTGAAAGCATTCCTCATTCTGAAAATAACTATTGACTTGTTTTATTAGTAAGTTCAATTTTAACCCTTTGTTCATTTCAGTAACATATTAACGAGTTTGTGAATCTGCTTCAGATGTTAAGAAGGACCACTGGCCCGTAATTAACTACTTACTGTTTCGGATGAATCTTCCATATCAAAGTGGACCAAAATCCTGAGATCATAATTTTGGACCGGACGTTATCCCTTTTCCCGGAATTTGGTCTATCATGTATACTTATATGTTAGTTTGAAGAGATAAACTCTCTCTATTCTCAGAAAGGATAAAATTTAATCAACTTAAATGTCTATAATAAATAGACAACACCGGAATTGCGTCATAACTCTCTTATGTATGAATTTGTTTCTTCAGTAGAATTAACTGAACAAACCGTCCCAATAACACGCCTAAATATATAATCTGTAAGTAATATTGTATCTGTTTAATCAAGTATTGCTATTACAATTCTTAGCTATATGCCAATTTTTAAGTAAGCAACTTTGTAGGAAAAATACTTACCTTCTGCCACTTTTCAAGCACTTGATTTAAACTCTAAAAAGCGACTGGAAATTTCGAAATTTTCTGATCGAAAACCTGCATCCGCCATGGACTGCTAAATAAGGTCACGAAGAGTACGGTTGTATCCGATTAATTAACCGATTGGATACTTCGGCCTGTCACATTTGGATGCAGGAAATGAAAGCAAACCGTCATCTCCGAACGGTTAGCGTTGAAATGCCATCCAAACGTGTCATGGATAAATATTTGAAGATCTATGTCATCGGTGCAATGGTAAAGTGATTTCAATATTGCAACGTTTGATGTTTTTGTACAAATATTAGCGTTATGCACCAAAGTGTTTTAGTTTCGTGTTTAAATAAACACGAATGCGAAGATATTCTGCATAATATCTTTTATATTGAATAATCCATTTCTATAGAAAAAAATATAGTGCAGTCTTTATTTGATTGAGTCCATGTATTTAAAAGTTCTTTTGGTCAATAGTTTTTGCTAGTCAGTTTGTAGTTATGTAGCTTTTTTTAATATTAGTGACACTTACATACCTAAATTATTTGGATATCATAAAATTTCCATTTTATTGTCTACCACCACTGAATCAGCATTAATCTAGCTGCCATATTTATCCAACAATTAAACATTCACAGACCAGACAATAGTAGGTAATAGTCCTTAATCGTCCAGTTTAATTTCAGTTTCAAATTGCTTATGTTTATTGCGTTGTCCAACTCTAGCTTCCAATTTCTGCCTCATACTTAGATTTCGGGTACTGGAGTCTAAAATTAGGCTATTGGCTTGATTAGCCGCACGATGTGTTGGCTCGGCTGTTTCCCCTATCTAGCTCGATGCAGTCCTATCATTTTCGGGATATTTCGAATGAAGCTCCAGAAATGTGTTTGATGTTGACCACTTTAGTTGAGCAGATTTGGGGTCTGTGTAACAGGATCTAGCGTTTCTAAGGCTTGAATCCTTTCTTTGTAATTGCAGATTTTGAAATGGAATATTTTTCAGTGTTGGTAAGTTTAATAACCTCAAAATTTTATGTTAGCTGTATTGTAATTTGTTTTGTTTGTTCTTCTTTTAATTTATCTTTTGTTTTGATGTTTGGTTTTTTCAATATGATAATTGTATCAATTGGTCATTTTGCTGTTGAATCGATTCTGGAAAGCGATTATCGTCATCATCCGCTTTGCTCTCTTCTGAATCTGACCCAGCTATATAGAAATAAGGTTGATTTATTTTTATTTGTTTCATAAACTGTTAGCTTTTATCAAATCGTTTTAAAATAAGAAAGAAAACAAAATATGCGCCTATATGAAAGTAGACTCATATCAAACTTTTAAAGCACTTTTGATACATATAAACACTTTAAATAATAAACATTATAATGGTTCAGGTGGTATTTTGCAAACAAAAATTACAGCACCATTAAGTCGATGGTATATCGATAATTGATTGGGATGTGAGGATTGAGATCGAACGGCTGTAACACGTTGTATAAAGCAGGTTAGTATGTAAAAGGATTGATTAGCGATACGAGAGCGGTTTTGAAATGAAGTTATTTTTGTAACTAGTTTTTTTTCAGTGACTTCCATTAGACTCTGTATGATGTGGACTTTAAACAGACCCCTGAGTCGGTATTTCATTTTTTACATTTAGGAAATATCGACTCCAGCAAATTCTTCTTATTGCAAAATAAATAATTTTATTAGTCTTTGAACTACTTCTTCTTAGCGTGTCGATCAATGGCTATATATTATAGTTTGGTAGACCAGTTCTCAGCCACGCAGGCAGCATTGTCGGTGGCGTAAAGGTCTACGCGTTTGCAGGTGTTGGGCCACACTGGGCAGTTCAATAAGTGGGCCATGGTTTGAGGAAAAATGCCACGACTGCAACGCAAGGAACCTACATTTAGAAAAAAAAAGAAAAAAATTCAAATTGTGTGTTCATATTTTTTAAGTTTTGGACGTCCTCCCCACGGGGACATCCAGCCAAATGTCAGAAGTAGCATGTCCTTTCCTGGCATCCAAGCTTACTTCATGCCAAGTTTGATCAAAATTTATTCGGAGGTCAAGCCACTAAAGCGTATCAAATAAAAATACGGATTGAGTTTCTTTAGCTTTTTTGTTATGAATATGGATAAGTATGGTTACTAAAAAAGGCTGTTAAAACACCAGCATATTCCATTTCAAATAACAAAGAGTAAACAACATTTTATTTAACTAAACAAGTGAATCCTTGTTCCTACATTTAGAAAAAAAAAGAAAAAAATTCAAATTGTGTGTTCATATTTTTTAAGTTTTGGACGTCCTCCCCACGGGGACATCCAGCCAAATGTCAGAAGTAGCATGTCCTTTCCTGGCATCCAAGCTTACTTCATGCCAAGTTTGATCAAAATTTATTCGGAGGTCAAGCCACTAAAGCGTATCAAATAAAAATACGGATTGAGTTTCTTTAGCTTTTTTGTTATGAATATGGATAAGTATGGTTACTAAAAAAGGCTGTTAAAACACCAGCATATTCCATTTCAAATAACAAAGAGTAAACAACATTTTATTTAACTAAACAAGTGAATCCTTGTTTTCATATACCCAAGCAAAAATTGCTTGAATATTTATTTAAATTTTATACTGAGTGAGTTTTTATATGCTCATATTTCCCGCAAATGTGCTTTATCATACAATCTGCTAGACTGGAGAATTCAAATGAATTCATGGAAACCTTTGTTCGTATTAACGATAAAATGTTTCTGATTCAATAGTTTTCAAGTTGATTGCATTTGTTATCTAATTTCTACTTAAATTTAAAAAGCTATCTTCGTTGTGTTCAAATGAATGTTCAATTATAACGAGCTACTGATCTGAATTAGGTATTTTGTTGAACAGTATTTTTGGGATTTTGGGTCATATTTTGTCTCATTATATTTGGTTCTTCTTGTTTTGCTCTGATAATAATAAGATTATTCAGTTGGGTTTTTTAAACATTATACTATAAATGTTTCATGGTGTTTCTGTCGATAAGTTTAATATAAATTCCTAAAATAGTATCTACGTGGTAACCAGTTTCTTTTCTCCATAGAAATGCAAATTTGAAACTTGTTGCAAACGTGAATGCAACTAATTATTGAATACTAGCCTCGGCTCGCGGCTCCGCCCGCGTGGGCGTCGGTTATGGCGGCATATTATAGCCTAAACCCTTCCTCAATAAGTGGGCTATCTAACAGTGAATGTTTTTTTCAAATCGGAGCAGTAGTTCCTGAGCTTAACGTGTTCAAACAAACAAACATACGAACTCTTCAGCTTTATAATTTTAGTATAGATAATAATATGTATAACAAAAGTCCCTTTTTTAATATTCTCTTTTTCCTGATAAAACTCGTCAGGGTTCGGACTTTAATTGCAATCCCTACCATGGGCCTGTGGTCTTGTTAATTATCATCTAATTTGTTTTCATTAGAACTTACCTTGTTTTTACGTTTAAGTAACTTTTAAATTAAGGGAAATAATTTGGAAAGCCTAAAAATCTGTCCGTATATACTTTTGATTTTGATTCCCAATACACAATGATACACGAAATAGAAAAAGGCTAATTCGAACCCACTCCACGTTGTAAATTCAGCAAAAACTTTTTGGTTAGTTAAAAAGCCTACAAAAATAAACCACTGTTAAACTTCAAAGTTTACATAAAAAAGACGCGGAACTAGATGAAGTTGGGATTAAATCTTTTTCAATTGGACAGAGAGAAAGAAAAAGATAAAAGATAAACTTTTTCTGTTTATTCTTTCGGCACCTGAATACGGGACGTGGTTACTTGATGAAGCTCATTTTAAATTCAAGTTTATTTTTTCACAATATCGGTTCTTTTACTTTTGACCTGTTATGCCTTTAAGGCAATACCGAACTTTGCATTAAAAACGGGAATGTATACGAATATTAATATTTTGTTCTTGTAAGAATTGATGTATGAAGTGGTGGATTCATGGTGGCCTAGTGGTTCACAAAACTGTGTGCACCAGGTTGAAAGTTCAAACTCAGGAAATGGCAATTATCTATGTGACTTTCAAAGCTATACGTACTTTCTTGATTATTCTAAGACACCATTGTCAAACAGTGAAGGCAAATATCGTGAGGAAACCCGGATTCCAAAAATTGTAAATCTTATATCGGACACAATGAGCAAGCTTGGTGATCAATGCTCGTTCCTTCTCTATATAGGAACAAATGAGCCCGTACCTTTGCCCAGCGATGGTAAATAAGGTATATATTTTATTATAAATTTTCGCTGCATCAGAAAAGTGCTCACAAAGAAACTTTTTGTTAATTATATTGATAAAGATCTAAAAATTATCGATATTTTGGTTTACAATAATCCATCCACAATTGCTGGAATTTACACTAACAACCAAACTAAAGAAACACAATCGAATTGAGAACTTCCTCCTTTTGAAATCGGTTAAATATATGAGCAAAAGTTAACCAAACAAAACAGGCCCCTTAGACAATGTACATTTCGACAATCGTTAACTATGATAGAAATCGCTAAGATGACATTAAATGTATGGAAATGACATTTCTCTTTTATAAGTCACATGACTTAGACTTGTCACTTTCATACATTTGAGCGATTCGATCAGCGATAACTATTGTCGAAATGTACTTTGTCTAAGGGGGCAGAAAACCGAACAATGGACGTTTCCTATTGTCGTTAAAATAATTAAACAAATTTACTCCGGACAAGGAACTAAAAGGGCTATACAAAATGATTTGTTAACTCACAAAGACTTTCCGAAGTATTGTGAGGTTTTATTCAAAAGAATGCAGTCAAATTGACTTCATTATTTATTTACTGCTCGCTTCCAATTACATCGATTCGTATTAATTTAATGATTTTCCGTGCCTCGGAAGGCACTATAAGCCGTTGGTCCCGACTGTCATACAACATCTTTGGCAGTCGTTAATTCATTACAATTCTGATAACCAGTCAATCAAAATTAAAATAAATAATCATTTATTCAAACTAAGCTACTAAGTAGCACTTTTCGAAAGTCTGCACGGATAGCCGAGTGGTATAGGTCACCACGCTAATTACCACTGTGCGCGTCGTGCTGCGGGTTCGATCCCCGCATGGGACAAGCATTTGTGCGATCCACAGATACTTGTTCCAAGTCTGGGTGTTCTTTGTGCATGTGATTTGAATGTTTGTGAAACCCCCGCGACACAAGGATTAAATTCCAAGTGCGGGTGTCGTTTTTTTTAAAAAAAGAAAAGATATTGACAGCACCCTGCCCCCTAGACAAGGCACACCCCCACAAGCGCCAACGATGAGAAATCGCTCAAATGACAGTAAATGTATGGAAATGACATCTCCCTTCAATAAGTCACGTGACTTAGAATTGTCACCTCGATCAGCGACAACGATTGCAGGAATGTACCCGGTCCAAGGAGGTTAATTCGCCCAACCTTCAGTCGTATTATAGAATACTGTATTACCCAGTAGAATGGGTTGTGGAGGTCAGGCAATCGTTTAATGTAAAATATAGTATTCGGCTTAATCCGGTAAGACTGGAAGCCGACCCCAAAATAGCTGGGAAAAGGCTACGAGATGATGGCTATTTCGATGTATTTTCGACAAATAGTTTATTTGTCGAAAAAATATCAAATTAGTCAAGTCAGTAAAGATCATCCTGGTCATTTACAGCTTGCAAGTTGATGATAAGTGGACTTCACTGACAGACGTGAGAATCTCATGTAGCCCTAGTTATTCATACAAAGCTACAGAGTATCAGAAGAGGTTATATAACTCGTGAACGTTAGTAGCAGTTAATGTGGCCTGCGATTTATTGGTCGGTTTCAATAAAGAGGCTCGTACAGATCGGTAATAAAGCTCCCAAGGTTTTATCTCGAATGAATTACAGGGTAACTTCGACCGCTTTGAGGACAATGTGCCACTGTTCGAATTTCAATGATAATTTCGTCAAATATATTAAGTGATACTATTTTTAGTTGTTGGATATTTTTTTTGGAAATTTTGCTTAATCGCGTATCTTGCAATTGCAATATAACGGCAAAAGAATTGCAACTATTGCGAAGAAACTACGCGTGAACAATTTAGAATTATTTTTAATGTGTTGTAGTTATTAAAATTGAATTATTGTTAATATACAGCTTTATTTGACTGGCTCTTCGGTCTAGTGGTCAGTGACTGACTGCTAAGCTGGAGGTCATATGTTCGATTTCCACCCAGGACAAATCTTTGTGCGATGAGCTTGATCATTTGTTGTGTCTGTGTGTTAAAATATGTATGTATTTAGAAATATATCTGCTACCTGCTCTGCCTTGTTTCGGATCAGATGGCCGTGTGTGAACTGTCCCAAGATACTGTTATAATTATATTACCTACCTGGAATAAAAAAAAATGCTTTTTATTAAATGTGTTAAGTAGAAGACAAGAAAATATTTAAACCCTTTCGCTTTAAAAAAATGTTTCTTCTTTTAATGTAAGTATTTACTTTTATTTTCGTTGATTAAATAATATAAAAACTCTTTTGATTCTACAATGCTACATTTCTTTAATTAAGAAAAACTGATCCAATTAATACTACACTAAAGAGAAACTCCGATACTTAAACAAAACACTAATAACAGCCAACACTCAATAAAAACAATTAGGGTTACATCCAATTGTACTAATCAATACCCAATAAGAATCCATCTTATTTACAACCTTATACCTTCATGTTAGAGCTTAAAATACCTTTAGTTGGTACCTAATTAAAATGTTCGCACTTAGTAAGAACGCAGTTGTTTTTTTAGTGTTAATTTTTATATGACTATTTTGTTTTGGTTGTCGACTGCGGCTTTTTGGGAAGATTTTCGTCTTCGCGGGTGTTGATTTTAATATTGTTTCCGGGTTATCGAAAAAAAAAACTTATTTTTAAGTTTGATTTTGAGGGGTTTTAGTTCAAAAATTGTAGTGTATTTTTTTAGTGTGGGGGTTTTAGTTCTTAGTGGAGTATTTTTATTCAAATTTGAGTATTTTCTTGTTTAATTTTCACATGTGTGTAATACATTTACTACTCATAAGGAAGCTACATAAAATAATTATATCAGACCTGTGTTTTATCACAAGTCACTTTCCAACATAATAATATTATTTGAAATTTATCAATTAAAAGAAACTTCCTTTGTCAAATCAAATCACATCAAATAAAAACGTTTTTTTTTCTTAATCCTCAAAAAGTCGCTTAAAACGTGTTAATACAAATGAAATTACTAAAAGATGAGTTCTTAATCTTTTGGTATTTTAACCCCAAACCTTAAAAATCAATCCATAACCCTCTAAACCCTCAATATTCTCCAAAAATAATTAAAAAGTCACGAAAATTAATGGCGCAACTTGCTAAAGCTATCTAAACAGAAGACCGTAAGTAAATTAACTTTTAAAAGAGAAAAAGAGATTAATTGTGTAACGAAAGCTCTAAGAAATCAATAATTGTTACTGTTGAGGAAGATACTACAGAAAATTCAGAATACTTAACTTAATGGAGTGTCGGGACGAGGAGGGGTGCATTATTACTGGGTATTTCCGAAATTCAATGAGAATTAGGCTGTTTGCAAACGATCGACTAAACGATCTTTGTGCCTTTCTTGAGTACCTAGCCTATTCGAGTGATATATTTAACCCCTGATATAAAAATTAACTTAAAAAAAAAAGTGAAACCGACTTCTAAAGCGGAAATTAAACTAAAAATTGATTTTATTTACTCAATTGTTAAGTTATATTTCGGCAAATTTTGTACCCACTAATTGCCTATACAATTTGAGAGTTACCTTCCATTTTCTCCGAGTCAAAATCATCAGACCCTGACATGCTATGGGACCTAATCGTCAATATAACCTTTCGATAATTAAAAAAAAATGGAAATCCGTCTTTATATGATGGAGTTATACCCGAACATACATAAAAAAATAATAATAATATTAAACATCTGAATTGATAACCCCTCCTTTTTGAAGGCGGTTAAAAAGAAGGATGGAGTTTAAGGGGTTCGTGTCTAGGGGTAAGTACGGCTTTGACCGATTTGCGGTTTGACCGATAATAAAAGTTGGTTCGAGGATAAGAGCCCATTTGTAAATATACAAGAGACCCTTCCTTGTCTTGGAAAGCACGTTAAGCCGTTGCCGTTGGTCCCAACTGTTATACAGTGATCTTTGAAAGTCGTTACGACATTAGAATTAGGACAACCAGTCTTTATATGAGAGACTCTACCACACCTGTACACACCATGGGTTGTGAAGGTGAGATATTATAGGTGTAAAATACGGTATTCAACTAAATCTGCGAAGACTGGCAGTCGACCCCAACATACCTTGGGAAAAGGCTAGGCAGATGATGATATAAGTAGAAGGATACTTTGTTAGGAGATGCTTTGTTAAACTTGATTTCTTTTGAAAATTAAAAATCTCGTTAACCCCTCGTGCTAAGCTAAGATGCTTGTGTTACGAATGGGTTCGCATCGGCAGTGGTAGGATTCGAAGCCGCAACCATATGATTGCAAGTCCGACGCCCTAGCAATTAGGCTACCGCCGCTTAAAATGTTATATTACATAATAAGAATTTGAGTACAACCGTTACTAAACAAAGTACTTATATACAACTTTCCATTCTATACCAACATTAATTTACATTGAATATAGGTACTTGAACAAAAATGAAGTTAAATTACTCATGTAAATTCTATTACGGGTAAACTTCGGTTCAAAATGCCTCAAGAAGCTCGCAAGGTATTTGTATTAAGCTAAGTATCTGAAAGTCATGTAGTCTTCAATTTTGTGCGAACTCCCAAAAATAGGTTACGTAATAAAAATCTCTTCGTCTTTTACAAAATCAGGTAATTTTCAACTAAGTATTGAGATTGATTACGATCATTAAAATATAAGAACGAGTAAAACTTAAAGGCGAAATAATGATGATATAATTAACCAATTATAAAGTTAAGCTGCGCTCGCCGAGGTTGGTCCGTGGATGGGTGACCATTCTTAAGTAACCGAGACCCCTCCGTGCCTCGGAAAGCACGTTAAGCCGTTGGTCCCGACTGTTATACAGTTATCTTTGACAGTGGTTAAGTCATTAAGATTCTGACAACCAGTCTTACTATGGGATACTGTATTACCCAGCAATGGGCTGTGGAGATCAGATAGGTAGTCGCTCCATGTATAATACGGTATACAGCTAAGTTTGTAAGACTGGAAGGTGACCCCAAAATAGCTTGGAAAGGCGCTATGCAGATGGTTATAGGATTTCTTAGTGTAAAGAATGAACGAATGAACCATGCGGAAATCAAGTTTTCTTGTATTGCGGTTTAGGAATCCGAGAATTTATTCTGTGGGCAAATAGGAGGATATTCAACACCGTTATTATGAGTTGATGGCGTGGGAAAGCATTTGATAGTAATATATTTCTATAAAAAAAAAACTAATGATGTTTTCTGGTGAGCAATAGTAAAAAAAATATTAAAAGTAACAATTAATATGGATATAAATGAACTTTTTAACAAAAAATAAACACCGACTTCAAAAACACATACCTATAAGCACTTAAAAGCTAAAAATAAACTGCTTAGGTATATATTCAATAGTTAAGTTACCAACTGTTGGTTTGAAGTCGGTGCCAAATTAAAAAAGGTATTCGATACCGACTTTAATTGCCACGGGCATCGACTGTGTGTGAATGGGACCAAACGACAAGCACCAGCTTTCAAATAAAAAAAAGAATCATCAAAATCGGTTCACCCAGTCGACAGTTCTGAGGTAACAAACATAAAAAAAAACATACAGTCGAATTGAGAACCTCCTCCTTTTTTTAGAAGTCGGTTAAAAAATACAGAATCCCATAGTATGACGCTTTGTCGTAGAGTAATAAATTCTTGACGACTGTCAAAGATCACTACGGCTTGCTTATAGTGCTTTAAACGCAAGGAGGGGTAACAGTATGTTTACGAATGGTCACCCATCCAGGGACCAACCGCGGTAAGCGCGGCTTAAACTTCATCGGTAATACATTATCCCATATTATGATGGTTTGTCAGAGTCAATAAATATTTAACGACTGTCAAATATCGCTGTATTACAGTCGGAACCAATGGCTTAACGTTCTTTTAACCGACTTCAATCTATATAGACATAACAACCCAGGTTTAGTAAAAGAAAACATCCCCTCGAAGAATACATCTTACAGCAGAATATACAAGAATAAACGCATAATACCGTCTAAGTTGTTAATGTCAAGCCAGGCCGAAATATAGCCATGGGAACATTCTATGGGGGCCATTACTTATGACAGCCGAGTTCCCATTAAGCAGGGGTTGCATTACGTTCTTTATAAATGAGAGTCATTCTTATAGTGTTATTTACAATGTTATAGCCTTACGGGGTGAATGATTAAGATTTTCGTGGTTGAGCAAGCATTTATAATTTAGGAATGATAATCAAGATGTTGTGATGATGTTCTGAGGGGCTCGTGGCTAAGTGTAAGCCGTACGGTTTGACCGATATTAAAGGTTAAGCCGCGCTCGCCGCGGTTGGTCTGTGGATGGGTGACCATTTGTAAACATACCGAGACCCCTCCGTGCCTCGGAAAGCACGTTAAGCCGTTGGTCCCGACTGTCATACAGTGATCTTTGACAATCGTTAAGTCATTACAATTCTGACAACCAGTCTTACTATGGAATACTGTATTACCTAGCAATAGGTTGTGGAGGTCAGATAGGCAGTCGCTCCATGTAAAATACGGTATTCAGCTAAATCCGGTAAGATTGGAAGCCGACCCCAACATAGCTTGGGAAAAGGCTAGACAGAAGAAGCAGAAGAAGAATCAAGATGTTCATATTTTTAGCCCAAAGCTTTGCCATTAAACCTGGCAATGCTGCCAGCCTTTTGGGCACGTTTCCCGTCATTGACAATCATGACGATGAATTGTTTGATGCTTGTTAACCATTATTTTGTAATCAATTTTAGTTAATAATGGTTAATAAGTCTTCTTGTTTATATTTAGATTGATAGCTTTATTTATTTTATAAGATTTCAGTTTACTTTAGTTTTAATTGGTAGTTGTAACAGTCTTATATAATATTGTAAATATTATTCTTGTTATAATTTTAATGAAAACGTCTATTTAGATGTTATTTGAAATTAAGACAGTTTTTCAGCCAAAAATATCAATATTTACTGTAATCGTGGTCAGCAATCGTGGAGATCAAGGTTCGTCCAAGATAAAATGCATCTGATTCCGTGACGTAATTTTATTATTGCCAAAACATAGTTTACCCCCTAAATGAGTTGTGGATGTAAGATAGAAAGTCAGTTCAAGTAAAAAAACTGGTATTCAGACAAATCAGTTTATACTGAAAATTTACTCCATCTTAGTTTAGGAAAAGGAAGAAAAAATAAATAGCCTAGAATCTCGTAATTAGGCTAAGAACTTAATAAAGAACACACTTTGATTATTATAATATTACTAGCTGTTTCCCGCAGCTCCGCCCGCGGACTAATTTTTTTTTATATAATTGAGATGCAAGCTATCCTATCTTTTAAGTTGGATCAAACTGCGCACGGTGTGCAAATTTGATTTAAATCGGTTAAGTAGTTTCCGAGTTCATTACGGACAAACATCGTGTCACTGGAATTATATATAACTAGCTGTTTCCCGCAGCTCCGCCTGCGGTCTCAATTTTTTTTTATATAATTGAGATTTAAACTATCCTATCTCTCAAGTTGGATCGAACTGCACATGGTGTGCGAATTTTATTATAATCGGTTAAGTGGTTTAGGAGTCCATTGAGGACAAACATTGTGACACGAGATTTATATAAGTATATTAAAAAGATAGATGAAAATTAATTATTAATGCATATAATGTTTCGTGGAAACAGTCAATTCGATCAAAATCATGAAGAATTTTAATTAAGCACTTAATATGCAGACTTAGACTCTGTATAAGTATACCTTATTATGAGTAGTAGACCACACGGACTGATAAAACCGCTTGACAGTTATTTATTGATTGATAGTAAATAAATAAAATATAAATATCTTGGGACAATCTCACACACGGTCATCTGATCCCAAACTAGGCAGAGCCTGTACTATGGTGACCAGACAACTGATAAACATACTTTTATATTTCTAAATACATACATATTATGGATAAATTACACCCATACACAGAATGAATGATCGTGCTCATCACACAAAGATTTCTCCTGGGTGGGAATCGAACCCACGACCTCCGGCTTAGCAGTCAGGGTCACTAACCACTAGATCAACAGGCCCGTCAATTATTAATGCTTATAATGTTTCGTGGAAACAGTCAATTCGATCAAAATCATGAAGCATTTTAATAAGCACTTAATATGCAGACTTAGACTTGGTATAAGTATACCTACCTTATTATGAGTATAGTCTAATAGACCACACGGATTGATAAAATCGCTTGACAGTTACTTATTGATTGATAGTTTTGTGTGGTTCTTGCCTCCCATGGGGAAACTTCCCATGGTTTAAGGCTATGGAGCTCAGTATACTGGAAGTTTGAGTATTCTGCGCTCCAGTATGCACTCCATTACTCCAAACTGCTGCCCATTTGTAATGGGACTGTCCTGGAAATTTCTGCCGCATGCCAAATGAGCAATGGTCTCGAAGAGCTCGGGCTTGGCGCCCTACAACTACTGAATGGGCCCTCAGCAGACCACGAAAGAGATGGCGGGATGAACTGGATGCCTTCCTAGGCTGTAGTAAAAAATGAGGGACTGAAATCGCTGGTAAGAATAGAGGAAGTTTTTTTGCCCAGCTTTGGGAGAGCAAAAGCTAGATATATATTATAAAAATCAATTAAACTAATTCCAAAAAACCCTGTTTTTCGTTTCGGAAGATGAAATATACCCCGAACTACATAACAATGTTTCATAGGCACCTTTTTTGACTGACCTTAAGCCAGGCAAATAATGACACCAAAATTACTCTTACCATAAAATTGACATTTCAGAACATTTATTGACAAATTAGTTTGTCTACAAACACTAGAGTTTCATCCTTATGGGAATCATTAAAAATTTCTAATCACACCCAGGTATTAAGATCTCGGAAGTTTTGTACAAATTGCGAACAATTACAAAAATGGTGGTATCTAAGTTTATCCCTGGGGAGCCGTTTAGTAATATCTTCATTCTATTGTGCTTTGGCCTATTTCCAAAGACAAAGGCCCCGGCTTAAGGGCCTCTCCGTACGTACTGGAACGCTCTGTGATAAGATTTTGTTGAGTATTTAGAAATAGGTACCTACATATGGAAAATGTGGAGGCAGGCCTTAGCTCATCTTTAGCTGTTGAGAAAGTACTCTAAGTACTGAAGACAGCAAATTATGCTCAAAGGAAATAATCCTTGAATTTTTTTAATACATAAAATTGCATTAATTCATAGATTTTTGACGCTAGACCCAATGGCATGAAGCGGCGGTAGCCTAATGGCTAGGGCATTGGACTTGTGATCATATGGTCGCGGGTTCGAATCCCACCCATTATACTACCGACGTGAACACTCGTAACACAAGCATCTAAGCTTAGATCGAGGGGCTAAAAAAAAAATTAAGTTGCGACCCACACTGCATCATTAAAAATAATCGAACATACGAACGAAAAAGAATAGAATTATTTCTTTGATAAAGGGTAAAATATAGTTAATTTTCCTATTGGCCAACACGATTTAGTGCACAAATGGATCTATACTAATAATATAAAGTTTGTTTGAAGAATTTATTTGTTTTTTTTTAAAGCGTTCAACTCGGGATCTATTGGAAAACTTTTAAAAATAATCTTTCAGTGTTAGATGGCCCATTTATCGAGGAAGGCTATAGGCTGCTTTTTGTTCTGATAACCGACGGGCAGAGCCGCAAGCAAAAGCTAGTCTTCTCTTATAAAAATAAAACTACTTAAATATGAAAAATGTTTAAGTAAATATGTTACTACAACATGTTCAATCGAATACCAATACACAAGCGATATAAAACCCAAGATATTTCTTACGATATCCAACGATAAGATCTATCTTTGGAATGTAAAACCTGATTCCGTGTGAATATTAATATTGCTAATCAAGAGAGAAAAGTAGATGTTTGGAAGCTGTGACAAGCGAAAATAAACCTTAATGAATTGAAATACAGGCTATTAATTTTGTTAGCACTAAACCTAAGTAAAATTGACGACATACAAAAATAAACCTTAGGATCTTTTAATAAAGATTGCCATTTATAATTGCGCTGCATTGGCTGACATTGAAGCTAACGACATAGAAAAATTTATCTTATTACTATTGAAATACGGACGATTTAAGTTTGAGCAGTAATGATCAGTGTTCAGTAGTCAGACTTAATTAATACATACAAAAATAAACCTTGATGTGTCGAGATAAAGGCTATCAATGTAACATGGATTTGCATGTTAATCTCATCAAACAAATAATTAAATATTCAGGTAGTATTTTATTTTTAAATGTGAAGAACGAATCTTGATAATATTGTGATAGATGAGATTAAAAACTTGATTTTCACACGCACAGTATTAATCTCTAAGTAAAGCTTAATTGAAGATGTATGGCAACTAGATCGTTGGACTTGCAATCATGTGGTTGCGGGTTCGAATCCAACGTATTGCACTGCCGACGTGAAATCACTCGTAACTCAAACAATTTAACTTAGCACTAGGGGTTAACGAGAATTCTAGGAATGTAACACCTGCATTGCTATTAAGCTCTAAAAAAAAGGTACAGCCCCTTATACCTACCTAACTAATATATAACTCCAAGTAATAAAATTTACATAAAAGGAAAAACCAAAGTGATTGTTGTGTTTATACTCACAAGGCTTACTTTTGCTTGGTCAATATACTTTTATTATATAATATCTAATATCTTGGTAGAGCTCACACACGCCCATCTGATCCCAAACTAGGCAGAGCCTGTACTATGGCAAGCAGACAACAGATAAACGTACTTATATATTTCTAAATACATACATATTATAGATAAATAACACCCAGACACAACAAATGATGGTGCTCATCACACAAACATTTGTCCTGGGTGGGAATCGAACCGACGACCTCCGGCTTAGCATTCAGGGTCACTAACCACTAGACCAACAGGCCAGTCAAATTAATTCTTTGAACACGATAATACAATTAGTAGGTTTACAAACGAAGTTAAAGTATTAAAATTCCTAGCCTTGCATATTAAGTTGAACTAGAGAAAACAGGACTTCGGTACGTTGGTTCCATTTGGGCCACCCTGTATGTTTTTTTTTTCTTATAAAACGACGCCCGCACTAAGGAATTTAATCCTTGTGTCGCGGGTGTTTCACAAGCATTCAAATCACATGCACAAAGAACACCCAGACTTGGAACAAATATCTGTGTATCACACAACTGCTTGTCCCATGCGGGGATCGAACCCGCAGCACGTCGCGCACAGTGGTAATTAACGTGACCTATACCACTCGGCTATTCGTGCAGTCGTATTTTAATGTAGGGACATTGATATACAGAGTTTTTTTAATGCATTTGTCAGCAATAAATATAGTTATTCTAGAGTCCGCGAAAGTCACTAAAAATATCGACATAGAAAAATGAATCTTATTTACTTTGAAATAAGGACGTTATAATATTTTAAGCCTTAAAATATAATTCGTCCTTATTTCAAAAATTGCTTAAAATTTAAGCAATAATGAGCAGTGTTCTGACAGAGGTAATGAATACATATAAAAAATAAATCGTGGAATAAGGTTTACAATTAGTATTCTTATTGTTTCCTCGTACTAAAAGTAAGACCTAAAACGAAACACTAAGAGAAACCAATTCCAGACAATGTTGATTCCCACAGTAAACCTAAATAAACGCGGCGACTACCTAAAGATCTAACTACCTAAAGAACCTGAAAAAAAAAGAACGGTTTGTAAGAATTCCATCTAATTCTCAAGGTACAAAACTTTAATTGAAAATTAAAACCCATTAATGAAAATCACAGTTCGTTGGTCATCGAAAATGTCCATTAAGATGGTTTCAAAAAATCCTATTACAAAAGCCATCAAAAATTCACGAAAAGTAGTGAACCATTCAATTCAATTAATTTTCTTTCTTGCTTCTTTTGGATATAATGTTACCATTTTCGTCCAGAATTTTTCCCCATCTTCAAGTGAAGAATAAGTAATTAAAACTTAAGTTTGACGTCCAATAAATTGGAAAAGTTTGACCAATAGCATGTAATGTCGTCCATTGGAAAAAGTGGGTTTATATGGGTACGCATTGGGATGGCGTGCACAGAGATTTGAGATAGGGTGGGTATACACTATTAAAAAACCTACCAAATTCAACTTGATAGACCTGACGCAATCGGCAACGTAAAACTAGCCTATAAATATCCCACTGCTGGGCATAGGCCTTTTCTCATATAGGAAAAGTCCAATTTTAAAAATTATTGCACATTTATATAGACCATTTATTTAAGAAGACTATAGGCTTCTTTTTGCCACTATAACCAAGCCCATGTGGTCATAGCCGCGAGCAAAAAATGGCAATTTATTAAAAAGAAATAAGAAAGGATTTTGAGTCTTCTGCCTTCTGCTTAGCTTTTTCCCAAACTAAGTTAGGCTCGGCTTGAAGTCTCACCAATTTCAGTATTACTACAAAGTACTGTATTTTAACTGCCTATCTGACCTCCATAAGTCAATTTACTGGGTAATTCCCATGTACGTACCAAGTACAGTAGTACCCCATGGTAACTGGTTGCCAGAATTATAATTACTTAACGATTGTCAAAGATCACCGTATGACAGTCAAGACCCAATGGCTTATTATGACTTATTGAAACAAAATCAATTTTACAACACAACAATACATAAATATTTTTTCTTTATTTTCAGGTACTGAATTACGAATCCAGTTTCTTACATCTATAAAAAGTTTAAAGGAACATAGGTTAATGGTACTTCCTCCAAAGAAACTCCAGCTTTTTCAAGGTCAGTATGATTGATCAATTTCCGATAAAGAATGACCTTCAGACAGTAATTAGTATCTCGCAAACAAGGGTAAATGTTTCTTTTTACTTATAAGGCTGCCAATACGTGTATTGGCAGCCTAATCAGATCCTTGGAATGAAATGGGTAATGATGAGTCACTGACTTCATTGATTCTAATCAGCCTATCTCTAATCTATAAGGAGACTGGTTTACCAAAAGATATAGAATATATCATGTTTTTAGAAGACCAAATAGAATAAGATATTTTATATACATATATTAAAATATCTTTTCTCGAACGACCATCGGTATAGCAGTCAGGATCACTAACCATTACACCAACAGACCAATCCAAAAAAGGTACCAAAATTTGGCACTAGTAGTTATGGTCCATTTTATGAAGATTTGTAATTTGATTTATTGGATTTTCAGATTTTGCTACTTTTTAAACATATATTATTATTTCAGAACAATAAAAATAGTTTATCCTTCAAGTCGACAACTCTATCTAAAGGCAGGCCCTTGTGGGACACATTTTCTTATAAGTAATTCCGACGTAAAATTAAAAAAAAAATACACCAGCGCGGGAGGCCTTGTAACAGCATATAAAATTAATTTCAAAATATGTGTCTCTTAAATAGTATAAAATAGAACAAACTATAACTAAAATAATTCATCGGTTTAATATCCTAGCATAATTCGCATTTTTA
This sequence comes from Plusia festucae, assembly GCA_950381575.1. Taxonomy (NCBI): domain Eukaryota; kingdom Metazoa; phylum Arthropoda; class Insecta; order Lepidoptera; family Noctuidae; genus Plusia; species Plusia festucae. The sequence goes on from OX494455.1 coordinate 6,319,154, forward strand.
CCCGAGTAATTGGGTTCCGGAATGTCGTAATAAGTACTGCCACCTCGGCTTAACCGTCTTCGAAGAAACTGCAGAAAAACTGGATCAATCATTAAGACAGGTTTCACAAGGAATTTCATGAAAAATTTAAAAATTATTGAAAAAAAAAAAGCTAAAGGCGTCTCAAAACGACGAATTCAGTATTATTTATACCTATCTTACAAACCACGGGCAAGACCGCGGGGCGCAGCTAGTTTAATATAACTGGTTCAATCACCTTTTATACTACCGTCAACTACTACCGTGTGTAGGCCCTTCATTCCTATTTACCTTAAAACAGAGCTAGATCCAAACAAACAACAAAATAGTTAACTTCTCAGATTAACCTTCTGCTTTCCCCTGAACGTAAGTTTAACTGCCTACAAGTCTCCAAGTTAACAGTAATTGGTATAATAATATTCCAGTTACGCGAGGATCTGTGTAATAAATTCCCATAGAATCATCTTGGAAACTGTCTCTAAATGCCCTGGTGCTATTCTAGTTGCTCGGTTTATGGAGCTCAGACGTGAAACGGAGATAATTGTTAGGTTGTTTTGCTAACGGTATTTGTTTACTGGCTTTCTGTAAACTGCGCGTCGATTCAGTAAAATTCAATCAACAACTCGCATCTCACATCGCTATAAATATAAATAAATAAATAAATATCTTGGGACAAAGGAGGGGAAAAAAAAGGGCAAATACATGCATTTTACTAATATTTCGTTGTCGACACATTTACAAAAAAAAAAAGAAAAATAACTGATATACAATTCACGAAGAAATAAAATAATTTACATACATTAATTATGTAGTCCTAATCAATATTCCCTATACATAAATGTGGACAACATCACTTACTTTGCTCCGAATCGAAAGTCGCTAGCTAAAGCCCTTGTTTTATGTATTCTGTGACAGCGAAGGTACCACAAACACCCAGACTGGAGACAGTGTACAAAAGTGTTTTTCTGCATTGATCCGGGGAACGAACTCAGGATCTGGCGACACCTTGAAAACCGGTGTTTACGCCACTCGACCACGGAGGTCATTATTATTAAGGGCTCGACTACCAGTCTTACGGGATTCAGCTGAGTACCGTATTTTACATCGATCGACTGTATATCCGACCTCCACACACAATCCTATTTTACTGGGTGACACAGTATCAGATACTAAGAATGGTTGGACTGAAAAAATAATTTCTATGCAAAGCTTTCATTCTTCGAATTCAGTATTTTCGGTAACCCATGCAATATGTGAAGGTGGCTATGGGAACCCTGTAACCGAACGCCATCTTGTTTCGGATCAATGTAATTTTCTTCTTACTGTCCTAGCTGATTTAAAAGCTTGTTTTGTTTGTTGTTTTAGGTAACTTATCGAATAAATCAGGGTTCTTAAACATCATATTACTATATCAAACTCCAAACACTACGAAGTCAAAGTACTACAATAGATATCGAACTGAGTTAAATAAAACATAATATAACCAAGTTAGCGTCTTTAATGTAAATATGTCAAAGCAAGGTCGACTCAAAGGATAGACTTCAGATCAAAGGCCACACTTCAGGCAAATCAAAGGCCAGCTTCAAAGGTCATTCATACAAGGCCACAACTTTGAAGGGCCAGTTATCTGAAGTTGTTGTCATGAATTATTAAAAATTCATATCCAGGCACTTGTTAATTCATTAGCTTGTTTGGCTAACACCTTTGTCTCTAAAGAGTTCATCATCTGCTTAGCCTTTTTCCAAGCTATGTTGGGTCGGCTTCCAGTCTTTCCAGATTTGGCTGAATACTGTATTTTATTTGGAGCGACTGCCTGTCTGTCCTCCAGAATCCTTTTCTGGTTAATACAGTATCCCATCCCATAAGACTGGTTGCCAGAATTGTTATGACTTAACGACTGCCAAATATAACTGTAGGACGGTCGGGACCAACGGTTTAATAATCTTTCCGAGGCACAGAGGGGTTTCCTCAGGCGCTCAGGGAGAGTGTGGAGAATTGACTGGAATAAAAAAAAAGTCTTCTGGTGCTAAGCTAAACGCTTGTGTTACGAGTGGTTTTAGGTCGGTAGTGCAATGGATGGGATTTGAACCGGCACCACCATGATCGCAAGTACGACGCCAGTTACTCTGGTCTATTTAGGTGTATTAAAAAACACCTCACTACAAATTACTATGAAACTTTGAATTCCCAGTTCAACCAAAAATTTGACAAAATAGTTTACTAACATAAAGTTTCATGGTGAAACATAGCAGTTACTTATTTTTGGGACTCCTGTCTAAAAGACAAATGTACGTACATTAATGTAAAGTATGTCTAAACCACAGAACATATATCATAGCAAATGTCTGTTGTGTAACTATTATTTTAGAGTTGCGAATTAGTCTTAAAACTAGTCGAAATAACGTTTGTACGTTATAAATAACTGGTTGGGCCGGGTTTTGTTATAACATTGTGCCAGAAGGGGTTATTTGTATTCAATTTTTTTTTAGAATATTTAAGTTTTTTTAAGTTTTATATTATTAGAATTTAAATAAATTATATTGAGATAAAATTTGAAATCTATATTATTACTTGAGGATCCGCCACTGCTTCGCTCGTGTATTATACATATATACCTTCCTCTTGAATCATTCTATCTGTTTAAAAACCGCATCAAAATCTGTTGCGTAAGTTTCAAAGATCTAAGCATACTTAGGTACAGACATTATACGTAGTGATTATAAAGCTGAATTATTTGGTCTCTACTCCGATTTGACAAATTATTTCAGTGATAGATATCCCATTTATCAATAACAATAGGCTCTTTTTTGCCGCGATTACTACTGAAGCTGTAAGGCAAAGCTGGTTGAAGTATAAGAAGCGGTATTTACCGGTTTCCTGAACAACAATTAATTCAAATTTTAATCTTGTGTTAAAAGTAAATTTGTTATTCCATCCAATCTAAGTAAAGAAAGTAATTCATTCGGTTTGTTACACTTGCAAAGCTTAATCGCTTACCTGATTTTGATGAATACATCCCAAGAAATGAGAATCTATTTTTTTGACTCGTTAAGCCAGTCTGTTATTCTTCCACACCTTAATCACTATACCTAACTGATTTTGATGAATCTCGATATGTAAACTTACATCCCAAGAAATGAGAAGCTACTTTTACTGACTTAAAATTCGACTCCTACGCAGGTATAGCCGTGGGCAAAAACTAGTTAAGAAAAAAGTCGTAAATAAACAAAAAACATTCACTTGCGCATATTACGCAGGAAGTCCCAGTGAATGCGCATAAAATCCATAATACATTTAAATTCCAAGCCTGGCAACACTTATTCTCTCTTGTTTAATGTTGCCAGTAACCACGTTTTCCTGATTGGCTGGAACAACAGGATCGGCGTATGAAATCACTATCGTACCTAGGACTGCTAACTAGGTGCTTTGGAAGTTAGCGCTTCTTCGTCAGGGGTGGTAAGACTTTAGGATGGTTTCAAAAAAATATGTAGGTATATTTTTGTGACTTTTTCGCCAAATTTTTCGAGTAAATTAATTACTATTTTTCATATACTTTTGTATTTTTGTTAGTGTTGTATTTTAGTCTTGCTGTGGGTGTTTATTAATGATAGTTTCAACGATCAAGTCGTCAATTTACAAGGTACCAAAATTTTGATAACCTGATAAAATTAGGTTTGTAAATCCAGTACCTACAGCTGATAAGTATGTTATGCCGAGGATAAGCTACATTCCTAAGTAAATGCTATCAATTAATCAATATTTATTTACAAATATCCATAGTTTACACACATTGGTGTAACAAATATTTATGTTGTCCTTGTTACAATATAGTGCTGCTATACAGAAGCTATATTTGGTAAATACAAATAGCTTACAGCGACCATTAGGTTGGCGGCATCTGAACACTACGTTTAGTGATTATCATAATGTATTGAGAACAAATTCTATCGTAATTGGGATGGTGACTATAAGTGAGTTACATTTTTACCATCTTATAGAATTTTATTGGTTGATTTTCTACCGGACTTCACAAAAGGAGAAGATTCTCATTTCGATAGCTTATATTTAACGTTTTTTACGCGATATCAAGGAGCTCTTGGTTAAGTGTAAGCTGTACAGATTGAACGATAATATAGGTTAAGCCGCGCTCGCCGCGGTTAGTCCGTGGATGGGTAACCATTTGTAAACATACCGAGAACCATACGATGATCTTTGACAGTCGTTAAGTCCTTACAATTCTGACAACCCTTCTAACTATGGGATACTGTTTAACCCAGTTAATTAAGTTATGCGGGTCCGGTAACTGACTGAAAGCTGATCCCAAGCTATATTGGGAAAAGGCTACGCACATGACAATGATGGCAAACCTTCCTCATAATAACTATCTATTGCTAAAAACTGCATCAAAATCTGTTTCAGTTAAAAAAAAACTATTTTTTTAAACGACGCCCGCACTAAAGGTTTTGATCCTTGTGTCGCGGGGTTTTAGAAACATTCAAATCACATGCACAAAGAACACCCAGACTTGGAACAAGTATTTGTGGATCACACAAATGCTTGTCGCATGCGGGGATCGAACCCGCAGCACGTGGCGCACAGTGGTAATTAGCGTGGTGACCTATACCACTCGGCTATCCGTGCAGTCATTTACCTTCTTGTAAAGATTCAATAAAAAACCTTACACAAACTCTTCTCTACGAACTAAAAGTTAACAACTAAGTACAACTGTTTACAAATAAGAGTCCGCTTATTGGTCTAGTATTTTACGATAACTAGTTAAATATCGTTTAAAACAAAGTTAACATTTTATTTACTTACACAGCGGGTAAGCGCTGCACGATATTTATTAGCTTGTCACATAAAAAGTGAAACGGAAGGCCAAGTTGACGCAAGACTTTATTTTAGTCGGAAATTTGGGTTTTTTTAGGCTGTCGTAGTGGATTAGAAGTTCAATAAACAGATTAGTATGCAAAATGTTACAGGTACTACTTACAAGCAAGTAACAATGTGACTTCGAAGCTATACAGGGTGAATTTAAAAGGAGTGCGTATATTCAACGAGGTAATCAGATACATAAAACTGATCAACTTTCGCCGCGAAACATAGGTCGAAATCATAAAATGGAAAATGAACTTTAGTGACCGATCACGTGACTCATGTTTGTATGAAAAGATGATTTTCAATTTTAAGAATTCGACCTATGTTCCTTGGCGAAAGTTTCACCTATTACCTCGTTGAATATCCGCACTCCTTTTAAATTATTCCTGTATTACTTCTTTAATTATTCTAAGCCATCATTGGCAATGTTTCTATCTACTATCAGTGAAGGAATACATCGTGAGGAAAATTGATTCCTAAACTTGGAACCTGTAAGGAGCAAGCGTTGTGAACAATGCTCTTGCCTTCTCTTTATGACAAGAGGCCTGTGCCCAGCAGTGTGACATTTATAGGGCGATATTTTAATATCATAAAACTGAAAAGTTGGTTTGTTTGGTTTAACGCGCTGTGCGGTTATCTCTGGAACTACTGAACCCTTTTTCTAAAAATCTTTCTTATCCCATAGTAAGATTAGATATCAGAATTGTAATGACTTAACGACTATTAAAGATCACTGTATGACTATCGAGACCAACGGCTAAATGAAAAACTAAAATCTAAAATATTTTCTAAAATGTTAGGGGAAATATGTGTCACTTCTGTAGTTAACCTTTTGTACCTATTAATTTTACTGACATTTTCGTCGAACATTTAATACTATTTAATTATACCGATGAGTTTTATATGATTTGAGTGCCCAATAACTAAATTTACAGGCTTGACATTAGTTTATTGCTTGTAATAATGTTGTAATTATCGTTAAATGTTTGTATTGGAGGTTGACATGAAGCTAAATGTAGGTAGGTTCCGTAGATTATAATTTGGATCCATTTATTATCTAGGGAATAAAAATATTTGGATGTAAAAAAGTATGATTTTAAGAGACCTCCATTCTTCTTTTAGCGTGTCAAGAAGTAGAAGAAGAAAAAGGCTTTGACTGTGGCCCTGAAAATGACCGTTTAGTTAGTCCCTCAGGGGACTGGTGGATCCTGTTAGAGTTGCGCAGAGCTTGCGTAAGTGATCCCGCGGCTCCAGCAAAGGCAAGGACGGGACGAGGGTGTTTTTAGTCGGTGCAAGTCCGACATATCCCCACACTGTGCCCTCAGCGTGGGTTGAAGGCAAAAGCGTTTCACCCCGCCAAAAAAAAAAAGAATTGTAATGGTGGATTGGTCCTGAAAAGGGCCTTTTACAATGGTGGGTTGCCATTGATCGTGGTAAAAGGATCAGCCAATCTGCGTTACCGACTAAACTGTCCTCGAAGATTACCCAGGGTGCGCCGGTCAAATAGTGGAGGTTCCTTTCAATTAACCCCATTGCAGACTTCCATTGCAAAACCTATAGCATGTGAAATATTATGAAGCGATAAGGGGTAGAAGAAGAAATACGGCAACTAAACCTAAGTGGTTTTCTTATATCATCAGTTGATCCCCAACAAATACATGTTACAGAATCGTTAACTTAATATGAATAATTTTATACAATAAAACATTTAATATACCATGTCGTACAAACATTAAATACGTTTTATCGTGTCACAGGAAATAAAAATTAATTGATATTATTATTTATGGTGTTACTTACTTTCCAAGTTTTCAGTTAAAAAAATGAGGAGTTTTATGCTTAACAATACAAATGTTGATTAGGAATGAAAAGTAGAAATCGATTTAGGCCGAAGGAAAATATTAAAAAAATATTTCACACGTACGACACTCGCCAATCTTTATGGCCGCTCTAAATGTAGCCGACGGTACGAACTCACGCATGGTACACTCATACTACTACATACTCTCATTCAGACTACTCATACACTCGCACTTACGCGCGGGAGGCGAGGACGCTTGCGTGTGGAAGACAGCGCGCGCAGGCGTGCCCTGCCTCCCCGCCCCGCGTACGTCCCGCTGCTACCTGATTTTGTGTTCTGCACAGCGTAATGCGGCTAGGTTCGGAGCGGCCATAAATTATGGCGAGAGCTGAACTTTTTAATCAAATTATTAAAATTGACAAAGATTGTAGGAGCTTGGGATGTCACGCTGTGGCTAGAATTGTGGTACCGAATGATGTATAGTCTGTTTTTTAATCCTGGATACTAAATTGGTAAGCAAAAATGCCGAAGTATCTTAAATACCAATAACTTTTATGTCAGTTTTGACATTAGCACTTGTCAATTTAGTCTCCAGGAATAAAAAAACAGAGTATACATTTTTGCGTAGGTTTTACGGCGGTAAGGTACAAACTCATCATTCCAATAAAAGTTGGCTTTTATAGTTGTTTTAGAGGCCAAATAGTGGTCGAAAATCGACCTTTCGTTTTAATTTCAAGTTTTAAAAAGGGGTCAACGTTTTAGCTTCACTTATAAAGAGGGAATAGGGATAGAGGGGAGAGAGGGATAGGTCATGTTCGTCATTCGGTAAAGACAAACTCTTTGATCCTCAGCTTTGAATAATTTGTAATCTATTCTCTTTTATACTCTGTTTTTTAATATTAAATGTCAAAACTGACATAAAAGCTAACATAATCTACGTAATTTTGGCATTTACACATGTCAGTTTAGTCTCTGGGATTAGAAAACAGAGTATAGTCAAAATTGTACCATAATTTAAAAACAAAGGTCAAAACATATTACGCGTGTGTGTGTCAAATACACAGTAGTGTGCGTGATATTGTTTTCATCGATTATTATTTATGAATTTTTCATGCGTCTTATATATATAAAACAAAGTCGGGTTTGTTACAACACTTATAACTCGAGAAAGGGTGGACCAATTTTCATGATCCTTGATTTATTGGATTCGTCTCTGTCCCGAATAGCAGAATACATTTTAAAAACAATGAAAACTTGACGAATACATATTTATGAAAATGAATCATTTTCCATTTAATTATGTTACTTTGTTTCGTTCCTGTCAAACATTTGTTTTCCTCCTGTCATCCTGTCAAATACTGTGATTGACATTTATGCATGCGTTCAGAAATGTATTTTGTGTAATTATTTTAAAAGGGTGAATAAACTTTTGTCTGTATTTTTTTTAATCAATTAAAAAGGTTGAAAGGTGTATTAAGCAGATTTGAATATGAAGGGCAGTATCCAAAGTAGTAGTCTATGATCTAAACTATTGTCAATCAATGTCTATGTCACGAAAGTTCAGCTACTGTTATATTTGTTTGTTTTGTGTGGTTTTGTGCGAGTACGTATTCAGTATTAGTATTAGTAACAATGCCACGTCCTAGAAGATCTAATCTTTCCCAGCGAAGCCGTACTGCAATTAGGCAACGGAACATCGCGAAGCAATTATCTGATGAAGAACGAGACATTGCACGAGAAGAGCGCCGCGTTAGTATGGGGCGAAGAAGGGCTTTAATTCGTGCCTCTCAAACACAAGAGGAAAGAGAGGCAGCCCATGAAACGGCTAGGTTAGAAACGAGAAATCGTCGAGCTTATCGTACAGATCAACAGTCAAATCTGTGGCGATATGTGAAGAAACTTCAACTGTCAGTAAATATGAGAGTCGCATGGTTGAACGATCTATCTGCTGATGATTTCTCTAAGCAATGCAGTCATTTTTTGCTGACATGTGTTTGAAGTACTTATTTTTTTTTTTTGTTAGCCCGTGCTGTCCCACTGCTGGGCAAAGGCCTCCTCCATACTCTTCCATCCTTCCCTGTATGTATTATTTATCATAATAAAATACTTTTTGATATCTAAGTATCTGTATTTTTATTTTGTATCATTGTATTACGTTCATCAAAGTCTAAATTAAGTAGTTCAGCTAAAAGGTAACACGACATTCATTAACTGTTAGGCGGTAAGAAGTTCGCCGGGTCAGCTAGTTATTAAAATAAAATTGAATTCTGCACTTCTCTATACAACGCGTTTCAGAAAGGTGAAATAATACTTAATATTATAAAGTACTAGCTGCCTGGACAGACTTCGTTCTGTCAAAAGTAAATTAATTAAGGTAATTCCCTTACATCACCTTTTAAACCTTCCCTGGACTTCCACAAACATTTCAAGATCAATATCAGCCAAATCGGTCAAGCCGTTTTCATGCTATGTCGTGACAACGGAAAACGGGTTTCATTTTTATATATATAGATAGAAGATATAATGTATGTTACATACCTATGGCACCGGTATGAGGTACTTACGTGCATGGGTTTTTTAATTAATTGGCATTAAAATTCTTTAAATTTCGCGATGATGACCATAGAAATGTTTTTGCTGCACGTATTCTTCTTATCGTGTCGATGGCAATCATATTGTGTCAGCCCAGAATTTTGCTACGAGAACTTCATTATCAGTAGCCTTCATTAAATCATCCAGCGTGCAGGTGTTAGGGCACGAAGGACAAGATAACAGGTGTTCCATTGTTTGGGGAGTAATACCACATCTGCATCTAAGATTAGATGTGTCAATGTATCCCCACTTAGACAGATTATCTTTGCTCCGGCCAACTTGAGTCCGAAGTCGGTTTAGAGACTTCCAGGTTGGCCAAGGTAGCCCATGTCCTGCAGGGAGATTTTCTTGCGGTGGGACAAAGGGGTCTGTGTGTGTGCACGTATTAATACTCGTATTATAGAAGATAAACTATCCTTTCTGAAAAAATCGGGTTATAGGACAGTATATACCTAACTTATTTAAAAAGGTACAAGTACCAATAAACGTTATTACTTTTCTTAATTATTATATGACTATTAATTACAGTGCTAGGGATGTACGATCGGAGACAATTGAAACAATATCGAGCTTACGACTCTAGACAGTAATTAAAACTAGTTAAAGGGCAATATAGCAGTTGCTATAAACTAGTGCTGTTGAAGATTGAAGATCTGTTATTAATTTTGAAATTCAGTCTTTTGTTTTTCATGTGACGTTTTTTCTAAATTTGTAGTTGATTTTTATGTAAATTTGAATGTGATTTTTTTCTTGCTCGTTGGCAGTATGGAGGATGCTTTTTGGGTATAAAGTTAGGGAGTGAAAAGATACCCGAGCAGTATACGTCCCCGAGTAACATAGCGCGCGATGCTGTGGGTTCGATCCCAGTCCATGCATTGGAAGAATATTTGAGTGATATAGAATTACATTTTTAACTGTCTTAATAATAAAATTCTGGACGGAGTCACCCTTACAACTTACGGGTAGGAATAAAAATAACCTACGACCTTTTCATACAAATATAAGTCACGTGACCAGTCACTTTGTATGAAACATTCATTTTTCATTTTAAGATTTTGGCCTATGTTCCTTGGGGAAAGTTGTTCAGTCGCACCTGATTACCTCGTTGAATATACGCACTCCTTTTAAATTAATCCTGTTAATAAGATTAGATATACATTTGATTCCAAAGGCGCCATGTTTATTTAGTACCCATTTCCTAGACAAAGGTGTAATGAAGACTCATGCATCATAATCAACGCGACTGACTAATGAGTCCTTCGTTAATTAAACCATAACACAAGTATACTACAGTACAGTAACAGTTAACTAATAAAAATAAGACAGGACAACTCACTACGGAGGACGGCCATTAACTCACCTTAGGTAGGGGGACCATGAGTCATGATTTTCAGGGATAGGTACTTTTTTTAAAGCGCGCACATTACTAGTATTCTTGTTAACACCTCGTACTAAGCTAAATGCTTGTTGTTTGGATTCACGTCTGTAGTACAATGGGTGGGATAGGAACCAGCAATCTGATCTGATGATTGAAAGTCCGACGGCCTAGCCATTAGGCTGCCGCTGCTTCGCTTTCATTTGTTTATTAGTTACGTCGTATACGTACATATTATAAAGATACTAACAGGATGGCTTTATGCATCATCATGATATCAGCAGTAAAGCGTCCCCTACTGAATATAGCCCCCCCCCCCCATAAGTTGTAAGCGGCTTGTATCCATCGTGATCCTGTGATCTTCATCATCCATCGATTATTACTTAGTGAAGATAATTTTTTTTCTACATCATCAATAATATTGAGTTTCTCTAACAAGAGATATAAATATTTAAACTAATAGATTTCCAATACGAGAAGAGGTATTTGACCAGCTGTAGGATGCTTGCAGGCTGACATTATTATTGCAGATTCCAATGACCACATATGCAAACTAGCAAAAAAGTTTTAGTTATTATAATATAATGTGTTATTTTTTTTTACACCATTGAGTACAGTTTTGTCTCTAGACTGTGTCTGCATAGTCTACCTGTATTTCATGGCTGAAACGTCAAACAGTAGATGTAACGATGATGATGAAGACAAATGTGATCGTTTTAGTTCCCGAATTTATTAATTGAAGTAAATAATGAACGAGAAAGTCGTACTCAAAGAATTATAACTATTTATCCTACTTATACCATAATTTATGGTCCCCCTACACGCCCTCATCGACTCTTACAAACTTGCGTGGAAGGTAATTAGATGATACAATGTTTTTGCTCCCATTTGCCAGCTTGTCAGGCTTTCGTGACCTCGTTCGTCTTATTTACAGTGTAATAAACTAAGGAATGTCAACAGCTATATTCTCGAAGTACCTAAAGCTATCGCCAAAGACTGAGAGGTTTGAAAGACGAAAGGGAAGGTTTACCCAGAAATAGGGTTTAGAACAGGCTACAAAAAAAATCCGTACCTTTATTGGTTTTCATGCGAGACGATTTGATTGACGACCTCCGTGGTCGAGTGGCGTACACACCGGTTTTCAAGGTGTCGCAAGCTCTGAGGTCCCGGGTTCGATCCCCGGACGGGTCAATATAGAAAAACACTTCTCTATCTTGTCTCGGGTCTGGGTGTTTGTGGTACCTTAGTTGTCTCTGATTACATAACACAAGTGCTCCAGCTACTTTGCATTTGGAGTAATGTATGTGATGTTGTCCATATTTATTTATTTATGAATGATACTTGCTTTAATCATCTGGTTAGTGTTGAAGATTCATATCGTGTAGTAAGAATGTGACAACCACTGATATTTGCTCTTAAAACACCTGTTTTTCGGCAAAAAGTGTACTGAAAATACAATCGCTTAGACCTTTAAATTCTGACCAGTCCGTGGTCGAGTAGCGTACACACCGGTTTTCAAGGTGTTGCCAGCTCTGAGGTCCCGGGTTCGATCCCCGGACCAATGTAGAAAATTATACCTTTAAATCCTGACCAGTGTTACGAAGGAAAACAAATTGTACTACCCAGAAAATATGAAGATAGAAGTACCTACTGTTCAAATTGGCAGTCGCTCCATTTAAATACTTGTTTCTATTCAGATTTATGTAGACGTGAAGCCAATCCTACCACAATTAGAACCAGGAATGGTCTATAACGGTTGGGACTGAGACCTACACTTTAAGAACACAGTACTCATCTAAATTTGTTTATTAAAAAAAAAGAAAAGCTCCGAAAAACAAAATCGCCAACTCCAATTAACTTTTTCATTCGTTAAAAATAATCCGTACCGACTATTTTTATGAAACTGAGTCGCCGTGCTAAATATAAAACTCTATTTCAAGATATTGTTAAAATAAGCCTACACAATGTCCGGTCGCTCAAATCAATCAAATTCAACAAAATTCTAATTTGTTTTCCATTTTTGTTTCCTATTTTTTTCCTGTCATGGCTACATGTTTAGTTTAGAGTTTGTCATTTCCTTCGAAATATAAAATCGAAAATGAACTCACCTTGTTTGTGTTTCGTTTTATTAAAAAATATATTGGAACGATATCTAACCAAACTAGTAAAACAGTTTTATTAAAATTCCAACTTTGACTGGTTGTTTACAAAGGCAGTTTATCAAAAAGTTGGGCAAAAGTGGTCACTGTTAATATTAATTAATTTTTAGTGACGTTGTTAATCGACGTGTTTATATTTGACGACCTCCGTGGTCGAGTGGCGTATACACCGGTTTTCAAGGTGTCGCCAGCTCTGAGGTCCCGGGATCGATCCCCGGACGGGTCAATGTAGAAAATCACTTTTCTACATTGTCCCGGGTCTGGGTGTTTTTGGTACCTTCGCTGTCTCTGATTCCATAACACAAGTGCTTTAGCTACTTACTTTGGATTCGGAGAAATGTATGTGATGTTGTCCACATTTATTTATTATTTTTATTGATACCTTTACCTAGTATAAAACAGAATCTTGCCCGATTTCTGTATGCTTAAATCTTTTAAACTACGCCTCTGAATTTAGTGCAGCGATTCAAGAGGAAGGTTTTGATGCCTCCGTGCGAATCCAGGGCAATTAAGCTGTAAGAACAATATACCATCGCTTGTCTTACCAAACACCGTATACCAAAAGCCACTATCCAAAAACTAAAATAAAAAGAATTCCATCAACAGCAGACACTTCTTTTATTCTTTGTATCTAACGAGGGGTTAAGCAAAACTATAATAACCATTTCTTGGAAAGATAACTCGAGTTTAAGTTGTTCTTATTTGCTACCACTGAACTAGCAAGCTTGGTTCTTAAGTAATTGGGGTCACCACGAAAACTTTGGACCTCACACAAACCCTATCTTAAGGCCTTCTTAGATATCTGTCTGTTGCTACTTTTCTCTTGGGAGTGACAGAGAAAGCATGAGACGCAATAAAGACTTACAATTGATTACACATGAATTAAAAAAAACAACAACTTTAATTGCAGATAATTACAAAATTTGCACTCTTTAAAAATATGGCGCTTTTTAAATTTGTTATTAACATCAAACTAATGCATCGATGTTAAAACCAATCCACAAAAGGGTTATAAACATTTTTTTTAGTTAATAACAAATGTATGCACACCAGTAACAGGTATGTTTTCTTTCGTCACATATACAAATAATTACGATGATACAGTGAATAGAACAATTGCGTGACGTCACTCTATCCTGCAATTTTTGTTTACCTTGTGACATTACAAGCCCCCACTCCTGAACTTTAAAACGCTTCATCTTTATTAATTTTTATTGTTTTGATAAAGAAAAATATTAAAATGTATATTTTTTTACATTCAACTGAAAAACTAATTAATATTTTTTTTACTTTCATACCCAGTATGATACCCTATTACTGGATATGTCGCGTAAAAAAAACTGCCAGTCTAATTGAGAACCTAATTTTTTCGGTTAAAAATAATAATTGTCTCGTTGTTTTTGGCCTCAATTTAATATAATACGATGAACGAACTTGATACTTGAAGAATTTAAGTCTTAAGCTATTAATCTCTTGTTTCCCTTGAGTCAGGATTTATTAAATTCTATGTTGATTAATGGAAACTTTTGACAGTTACATCATTACATCCTTATTCTTACGTTTTTAGAATATAATAGTCTTAAGATTACAAAACATTAAAGCTGGATTAACTTGGTAAACAATTTTTGGTTATGTTATCTTTTATACAGTATGTTACCGAAAGAGGTAAAGAGTGCATCTGGTATAGAGTCAGTCTCCAAAATTTTTGCTGATTTTAGCATTTTTAACTGATACCGAAACCCCTCCGTGCCTCGAAAAGCACAATAACCCGATGGTCCTGGCTAACTCCAATATGACTGGAAGCCTACCCGAAACTAGCTTGGGAAATATAATGTGACGTCATGATATTAATTCTGATTACCAGATTGTATCATCCTTTGAGTTCTGATCTGATTTTATTTTTATGGGAATTTACCGAAAATACGGGAATAAATTGTCGGAGAATACATTTAACGTACGTTTCCCTTCATTTTTCTCGTGTATTGAATGAAACATGTTTGCCAAGTAGGTTAAATTCTCCGATGAAATAAATTAAATTTTGATATGGAATATTTTTCGTTCGTTTGAGTTTAATTTTAAAATTTATATGAAAATCTTTACACAATATCGCTTGTAAAATTGAATACTTTTTACACAGTGAGATTGAAAATATTAAAATTAAAATGGCTTTTGAAATTATCTTTTTATATTATTTAAATTGTAATGATTGAGCAGAGCTCTCATACAGGTGTCACATAATAAACAAAATCATCAAGTCCACATAGTATGTGTATACTGTATTACAATCACCAATTATTGCACCAAATTGGAATTTATATTTTACTGAACTTTTTCATGTCTTCAGTTTATAAAATAAATGTAAGCAACATACAGTGCTCCGAATCCAAAGTAAGTACTCGTAGCTAAAGCACATGTGTTTTCGTATCAAAGACAAACGTCCAGACCCGAGACAATGTTGAAAAGTATATTTTTCTACATTGACCCTTCCAGTTATCGAACCCGGGAACACAGAGCTAGCGACACCTTGAAAACCGGTGGGTATGCCACTCGACGACGGAATTCTTAAAAGGTTAAAAAAAGGAAAAAAAAGAAAAAGGAACAAAAAGTGTAAGTTCCATAGTTACAGCGGTCGTCTCAGACCTCTTGTTTGTTTGATTACTGTGATTAGGCTCACCCGGCGGCTACTTTCCACACATTGTTTTTGGCTTCCTCGAAATGTTTCGTGTTTTAGTACTGTTGGATATAAAAATAAAATATTAATGGACAAGTAACATTACTACAAATGTTAACGCGGATTGAATCGCTCAAATGTATGAAAGTGACAAATCTAAGTCACGTGACTTTTCGACGAGAAATGTCATTTCCATACATTTAATGTCATTTAAACGATTTCTACCATCGTTAACTTTTGTAGAAATCTACCTTGTCTTAGGTGTTAATTCTTGCTTATTATTTAACAAGAATTCACTTTTTTTATCAATAATGTTATTCAAAAACCTGTCTATCGCTTCTCCAGACATTTCTTCCGTTTTTTTTTCTTGGCTTTTTATTCCTTGTTTTGTTGATCATACCACAACCTATAATCTTGGTCCGCTTGCGTGTCTACCTTGTTGTTTGACGGTTGCTTCGTGCAATCATCTTCGCACCGACTGATAATATGTAATCAGCTGATTGATAGGCCGTTGATGCTTCTGTAGTGTTTAACTTTAAATATTTATTCCTACAATTAGGCAAGAGGTGAAGTAAGTGGCAAGGATTGATCGGTGAAAGTTAAGGAACTGTTGGCGAGGAGGGATTTTGGATGTATCAATTTCTACTCGATGCCCTCTCGCGTTCTCGATATAAATGGTCTTGATAGATTGACGGACGGACAACAAGTGATCTTAAAAGGGTTCCATTTTTTTCCTTTTGAGGAAGGGAACCAAAACAACCAACAACCTCAAAGCCATAAATAAAAATTGATACTCTCATGCTCAATTTCAGCATTTGTCCGTTGATGCTTAATTCATCAATCATATGCTGAAATTGTCCTTGAAATTTGTCCTTCTTATACATGTATAAGAAGGACAAATAGGCAAAATTGTTATTTTAGTTATACTACAAATACAAAAACAAAAAGTCTAAAAACTATACATATGTAATTAAATCGTAAAAATATGGACTTCATACGAAACCCTCAGTGGGCGAGTCCAACTCGCGCTTTTCCGTTTTTTTTGGGCTAAGCAGCAACCTTGCACTTCCGTAGTACTCTGTATAACAATTATAGATAATAATTAACTCAGGGGAACTGCCAACGTGTTCTGAAACTCGTAATTAATTGAATTTATCAAGGTTTGAGATGTGACGTCACAGGCTCCTGTTGTATGGCATAACTAACAGGTGGTCGTGGGTTTGCCGTCGTGATATTGTAATGAAACTATATTTAAAATCAAAAATAACTTATGACGTTCAGCTATACGTCCGAAAAATATGTAAAAGAGTTCACGGGCTTAAAGGAGCCCTTCATGAGATTTTTTTTTTAAAGATTACTAGCAATGTGGGTCGCACATTACTAGTTACCTCGTTAACCCGTCGTGCTAAGCTAAATTGCTTGTGTTACGAGTGGGTTCAAGTCGGTAGTGTACCTAATGGGTGGGATTCGACGCAACCACATGATCGCAAGTCCGCCGCCGGACTAGGCTACCGCCGCGCGCCGCTTCAAAACTTCATATTTTATAAGCAGGTAATTAAAGATGCTTCTATTAGATACATTATGCATACATTTGTAACACAAGACGTTATGTGTCACCGTTTACTAGCTTTTGCCATATTAAACTACACGTGACATCAAAATGTGTCGAGAATTTAAATCTAATTAGCTACATAACATGACGTCATAGATTTAATTAATCAAGCTATTTCCGGATTACGTCATTGTTCTGGTAGGCTTCCAAAGTTCTGAGGATTAAGCTCCGATGTTCATCTGATTAACTGTTTGGATTTTGAACGTGATGATGGAGAGTCCTATATCAAGCGATTTTGCGCCAAAAAGTTGCATACAAGAATACAAGGTAACACATAAGAGCGACTATGCTCGGAGTTTCTTTGAAGGATAAAATCAGGAATGATATTATCCGGAGAAGAACCGGAGTTACTGACATAGGTTGCTGAGTCTTTAAGCTGAAGTGGCAGTAGGCTGGTCATGTCTGTTGAAGGACTGACGGCCGTTGGAGCAGACAGTCCTTGAGTGAAGACCGCGAATTGGCAAACGTAGTGTAGGACGCCCCCAGCCAGATGGACCGATGACCTGAAAAAGGTAGCTGGGTCAGACTGGATGCGGAAGGCGGAGGTCCGGGTGTTTTGGCGCAACTTGGGAGAGGCCTATGTCCAGCAGTGGACCGCGATAGGCTGAGTTGATTGATTGACATAAATGTAAAAAATCCCGACTTCAAGAAAGAAAATTGGTTATAGATGAATGTAAAAAAAAAACAACTTTAATGACATTTAAGTATAAAATACCTACGCGATTTATTTAGGCAGTTTTGGCAAAATTTTCCGATCGCTTAACTAAACTACTCAAAAAAAAAAAAAATTCCGAAAATATCGCTTATCAACCATACAGTCCAAACATACAGTCAAAGAGTTTCTTTGGAAGGTTAAAACACAATTTCAGAAAAGTACAAAATACACAATTTCATTTTGACATTCCTGGTATCGTTTTCAATGAGGTATGTTAGTTAAAAATACGCTAGGGTCGCTAGAGCCGCATCAGGTTTCTCTGTCATTCTCCACCAATTAGAGACAAGCTGCTGGCGTGCGATTGGTGGAAATTGACAGATAGATTTGATGCGACACTAGCGAACCTAGCGGATTTGACTTGTAAAATTCTCATTATTGTGTTTTAAAATACTTATTCTTCTGTTATGATACATGCTAATCCTACTAATATTATAAATGTGAAAGTGTGGATGTTTGGATGTTTGTTGCTCAATCACGCAAAAACGGCTGAACGGATTTGGATGAAATTTGGCATGCATATAGCCTTTGACATGGAAAAGAACATAGGCTACCTTTTATCCCGATTCCTTAAGTAGTTTCCGAGGGAAAATTGAAAATTGTTTCCGAGCTAAGCCGCGGGTAGACACTTTTGAAATTTGTTATTTTTCTCTATTACATCGCAAGCTGACAAACACGGGTGAAAATTGTGTTTAATTTTTCATTACATTATCATTTTTCATTTCTTTTTGGACCCAATTCTGAAGTCCACGCAGACGAAGTCGCGGGCAGAAGCTAGTATTATATACTCTACATTATATACAATTGCCGGAGATATGGCGTTATTAATATAAAAAAACACAGTCGAAATAAATTAAATTGAAAACCTTCTTTATGAAGTCTGTTAAAAATAGTTTTTAAAACAAACTATACTCCATTTAAAATAGCATTAGACAGAAGTTAAAAAAGGTTATTTATAATGTACACTTTGTTGCAAAAGTACAATAAACTTGTTACAGTTACGATTGACGCCTATAAATTAAAATCTATTTACATACCAGCTGTCACACTTATTTGTAATCATGTTAACCATTTTTCATAACAAATTATGTGGCTTTCATTTATTTATAATATTTCATTCCAATCTAAAATGACAGTGTCAATCCTAAAAAGCTAAAAGAAGCAGTGATGAACAATACTGGAACGTTTTTCGTTTTACTATTATCCTACCATTATTTATTTATTTATTATTTTATTATGACTAAATCCTATGATGAAGACGAAGAACTTTCACTATATTGTGTTGTAAGTTGTTATTTTAATAAAAATATTGTTCTAAAAATTACTTTTATTTTAATCTTAATTAAATCTAAGTCATCATGACATGATTTGTTGTCTCATTCATTGTTTTGGTGTAAGTTTGTAATTTGTGATGAAGATATTGTTATAAATAAAGCGTAATTAAAAAAAACAAGTTTAATTTCGTTTATTTAAGTACTTAAAACAATTTCTTTGAAATAAAATGTTTTCAATTCCTGCTTCTGCGAGCCTCTTTTTTCTAATGCTATAATAAATGGAGTATAGACCATGCTGAATAGGCGTTCGGTAGGTTTAGCCTAGTTCAAACTAGTTTGCGCTGAAAGTTAGTTTATCGAGGACAAATACAAAAACTCTGATAGGTTTTGCAAACGTAGGTACCTAACTGTCTATGTTTTTTTTTTTAGGCTTTCCTTATACTTACCCCATTAAAATTTCCCAGAGTTTTTTTTTCACGTGATAATCTCTTATACATCGATGAACGTCGGTTGCACGCACGAAAAAGTGTCACGTTCCACCTGGGCTGAGCGTGCAAGCGAGAGCGAGGATCACATGCACGAAGAACACCCAAACTTGGAGCTAGCATTTGTGGATCACACAAATACTTGTCCCATGCGGGGATCAAACCCGCGACACGTAGCGCACTGTAGTAACTGGCTATTCTTATGCAATTATTAAGTATACAATAGGATGCATGCTTGGTTAGCAAGACCCTTTTAAAACTAAACAATTTCCAGTTAAACAAAGCCGCGGGCATCTAGTTAAATCACATAACAATGCCACTATGTAAACATATTACCAGCATAAGAAATAAATTTCATTGCATTTTGAACTTCAACTTTATGCGCAATAAGTCGATTTCCCCTTTTTCATAACCGTGAAACGGTTCCAATAATAATTGTAAGCCGTTTTTCTTTTTTTTTTTCTGAGAAAATTACTTAGCTTGGAGGCATACTTGAGTGCTTGACACTTCCTTGTCAGACGAAATAGTACTTATGTGAATTCAAAATGGTGGCCAGGAGGTGATTTTAAAGTAATGATAATGACTAGGCGGGTTGATTCTTTTTGAAACGTAAATGAGGTTTCCTTATTACGAACCTTATATAGGTTTTATATTGCATATGTTTGGCTATTTATTTTTATAATTTGGACGCAAAAGATTCCTTGAATTTAATGAAATCTTTATAATGTACCTTCGAGTTATTAAAACCTTCTTCTAGATGCCTTTATTCTGCATAGGGACCATAAAAAATATTTAAGCAATATTGTGCTTTAATCTTAAAAGTGGCAGTAGCCAAGCCTAGGGTGTCGGATTGTCGATCATGTCGTTGCAGGTTCGAATCTCACCCATTGCATTACCGTCGTGATCCCACCCGTAACACAAGCATTTAGCTTACCACGAAGGGGTAACATGAATACTATTAATGTGGACCCACATTTCTAGTTAGATTTAATAAAAAAAGGCGAGTCCGTCGATACGTGGTTTTTGCTTCATTCCGGTTACAGACGTTTTATTTGATGCTTTTTCTATATTTTTACCTCATACTATTATTTGCTACTTATTCGTGTCTTTTCTGACATATAGTTTTTGCTTTCAGGTACCTTCTATAAATAGCCTATTGAGTGCCGGCGGTTGCTTGCCCTGGATTAAAGGTGTGTTAAACCCTTCCGTTTATTTAACCCTTCCGAATTTTCAAGGTGTTTGCCTTGTGTCGAGGTAAGTAACCGGTTGGGAGATATTGGAGTTTTTGATGTGCATGTTAATATAGTCATCAGATTATATATAGTATAGTTTATGAAATCTATACTTATAAATTGTTTTGTTTGTTTAAACGCTAATAACTGGAACCAAAAAGTGGATGTTATACAATCCATTTTGATGTCAAATATTATTAATTTTAGTTTTAATTTTGATTTTAGTTCCCGAAGTTTTAACGCCATTGCAGGTGACATTTTTTAGTTCGTCTAGCAAATGGTCAAATTAGTTGGAGATATCATTTGTTAGAATAAGATGAACGCATTCTACCAAAGTTTGAGACATTAGTTAGCATAATTATTTAACCATTGGTTGTTTTTTTTTTATTATTTGTAAAACGACGCCCGCACTAAGGAATTTGTGTCACGTTTGTGTGTGTCACGGGGGTTTCACAAACATTCAAATCACATGCACAAAGAACAACCAGACTTGGAACAAGTATCTGTGGATCACACAAATGCTTGTCCCATGCGAGGATCGAACCCGCAGCACGTCTCGCATAATGGTAATTAGCGTGGTGACCTATACCACTCGGCTATCCGTGCAGTCTGCATGGATTAAAATCAGGATAAAAAAAACTGGGCCAAAGTCTAAGCAGTTAACGTCCTGTTACTTGTCGGGTTAGAGGCACTATATCTTTCGACTTACTATACTTTAAGGTAAAAAATCTATAAATTAGTCTATACGTATATGCAAACACTACCCGGCGACTCTCAGGATATAAAAAGATTTGGCGACCCGGGGAAAGGTTGTTGAACTATAATGTACGTCATGCCACATGTGAATATGAGGTCCCAGTTATCGATTTTAACTCCTTCCCTGTCCCGTCAGATAGTTAAACAATAGTTAAACAATGGAAATGTTCATATGTGTATTAACTTTAAAACTATCGCGTTGCATGATTTGACGACCTCCGTGGTCGAGTGGCGTACACACCGGTTTTCAAGGTGTCGTCAGCTCTCGGGTTCGGTCCCCGGAGGCAATATAGAAAAACACTTTTCTACATTGCCTCGGGTCTGGGTGTTTGTGATACCTTCGTTATCTCTGGATTCCATAACACAAGTGCTTTAGCTACTTTGGATTCGGAGCAATGTATGTGATGTTGTCCACATTTATGATTTTAATAAAATTACGTCACGGGAATTAACGCGAACTCATGCATTTACCTTTTAAGGCTTGCCGTTTCGGCCGGGTTACACTGGCCAAACTTGCGGCAAAAAAGCATGAGCACGCGTTAATTCCCGTGATGTAATTTTATTAAATTGTTCATATGTGAATCACGGGACAGTGAAAGGGTTAATACCCGTACATAGAATAAGGTTTTTAGTAAAACCCGTATACGTCTAACTTTGTTTTGTAATATTTTTTATACTCGCCTTCGCCAGCTTTGCTGGACGAGAGGATAGTTATTTGTTTGTAACGATGTCGGTACTTTTCTGTTGACCAGTTTTCTGGTATATTTTCACAGTTACGAAATATCGCCGACAGTCGTATTTAAGCTTATATCTTCAAACGAGCAATTCTTGTATACAATCTGAATCTCGGAAACGGCCCCAACTATTTCATAAAATTTAGTATGCAGGGGGTTTCGGGGGCAATAAATCGATCTAGCTAGGATTCATTTTCAGAAAATGTCCGAAAAGACGAGCAAAGCTCGGTTATCCAGGTACTGAATAATAATATGCTAGAAATGTTAAATATTGCATGGACCATTAAATAACGTACAAAAATTTTGGTAATTTATTCTTTCCGAAGTTATGGAAGATTGTCGACAAAAATCGTAGACTTATAAGTATTTATCTACGTCATCCATATTGCTCCATGAATTAAATCCATAATATAATACCGGCCTATAAACTTTCCACTGCTGGGCACAGGCCTCTTCCCATATAGAGAAGGGATGAGCATTAATCACCACGCTTGCTCATTGCGGTTTGGCGATTTCAGATTCCAATATTTTTAATTAAATCCATACCATACCTTTTTTTTTGCGGGGTGAAACGCTACTTCAACACCCGCTGAGGGTACAGCGTGGGGATATGTCGGACTTGCACCGACTAAAAACACCCTGGTCCCATCCTTGCCTTTCCTGGAGCCGCGGGATCGCTTACGCAAGCTCTGCGCAACTCCAGCAGGCTTCGGTCTCTACTGGACCCCTTCTAGAAGGGTGGGGATACCTTGCGATATGGGTAGTTCTACAAACTATGGACGAAACTGAGTTTGATATCGGCCAACATTTTTTTAAACATTCTGGTTGCGGAATTCAGTCTAATAACAAGAGTACAACGTCTTTTAGCGCATCTAGAGCGGAACAGTCAAAATATTTAATAGTTTTCGATTAATGGCCATTTTAAGGAAATCAAGCCACAGGAAACTGAGAAGGTCACCAGGAAACTGAGAAAAACAACAAAAATCTATAGAGATCAACGTTTATTTATCATGTATTACATGAATTTTAGAATTAATATTATTAAATTAAGTTTTAATAGTACCAGTACTTTTAATAATAACAAAAAATAGCTTTATGCTTGGCTTAGATACTAATTCTATACTTAAACAGTCTTAAACAGTAACTCTAGACATCAAATGATCATTGAGCATTATGCATTATAATTCTAAGTTTAATAAAGTAAAATCTTCTTAAAGATAGTTAACAACATGAAAATATGAAGTCTGAGGCTTAAAGACACTTAAATCTACTATTATAATAGTACCAGTATCTTAAATAACGAGAAACAGCTTTTCGCTTGGCTTAGATACTAATTATATGCTTAAACAGTCTTGAACAGGAACTCTAGTCATCAAATGATCATTGAGCATTAAGTATTATTATTCTAAGTTTAATTAAGTAAAATCTGATAGTTAACAACATGAACATAATGAAGTCTGAGGCTTAAAGAGACATAAAATAATAAAAAAAGCGAATTTAAATAACTGGCGGTTTCAATACAATTATTTTTAAGCTATATTTTGTAATCACAGTCAGTTGAGCAGTCAGGACATGTAAACAATGTAGAATCGCCTTTAATGCATCCATCATGCGCCCAATCAGCTGCTAATTTCTGAGGATCATTCTTAATTTTTTCGTACCTTAATTTTTCAGCTTTTCTTTTTTTCTCTAATATTTCTTCTTTTGTCAGTTGTTTATTTGGTTTCGCCATTTTTTCTGTACATCAAAATATAATATTTAGTGTTCAAAATATAGTGCAATGCAACCAACGTAATTTTACACTAATATATGTACAATCAAAGTTATTTGACTATTAAAGATTTATATGGCATGGCATAAGTTTAGTTGTAGTGTAAATAACTATAATCAAAATAGTAGGTACTAGGAACTGCTAAGATCGGTAAAATTAATGTTTTATGCTTTATGCCGAAGTTTCTAAAAGATAATGTGAATACTAAAAGTAGACCAGTACCAATGCTAATTATCTGTAGATATTTAATTACGACAGCTACTCAAATGATTTCTTATATTATTTTATACGTAGTTTAATGTTTATAGGTAGAATAATAAAATAAAATTGTAAATTATCTTACGCAGAAACAATGTTTTAGTATGAACTTATCAGGATCCTGGATGGTTCTCAGTATCCTGGGTTTCAATTTGACAGGAACCTGAGACCAGGATCCTGAGAATTTCTGTCTAATATTCAAAAAAACTGATCAATTTATAAAATTAAACCAAAATTAAGCAAAACTATGCCTTTGCGTCAGCAACTTACATATCAAAACGCTATAATTACTCATATTATTTAACTATTAAGTAAAAAAATATCTTACCAGGATTCTGGGAACTTCACTGATTACGACACCACTTCCCTTGCTGACCGCGCCGGGCTGACTAAACAACGCGCTAGGTGCGAATAGTTAGATAATATTCTTTGGCTCTTTCGTACGTCTGATCGACTCAGCTGAACGGCAACGTCGCACGACAAAAAGCCTAGCTGGTATTTGCTTATTTTACACCGACCAGGATCCTGATATGAAAGCGTGGGGACAAAATGTTGACAAGATTTTTTAAATATATTTTTGGGTAAATAAGATAATAATTATTCTACCTAGCAAGAAGAAATAGTTAACTCATTAATTTGGGTATCATAATGACCTTGATACAGAAATTGAATAAATCACGACGTACTTTTTACTTGAATTTGGCCGAGGGACAGTACAGGATCCTGAGAATTTGACACTTTGAACAAAGATTTCGTTGTGTAAATAATTTCTATTATTAATTATTTTCAGTGACCAACTAGAAACAGCTTAAATTAACAGTATTCCATACCAATAAATTACTTTGAAACATTTTTTTTTGTATAATTTGGCTGAGCCGCAAAAAATTCCTTACTTTGTAGATTTACCCATATATTTTACTCGAAAAATAAACATTAATTTCTTACTCATCTTCACATTTCTATACCACTTATAACTTGAACTACTGAATTTAATTTCATGAATTTTTGGCACTCAAACGGTCCATAGGGCTGAAGTAACATTTTAATACTGTAAGTACTAATGCACCGACTTTTATTTTCTCTTTAATTTGCAGGCTAAGTCCGGTATACTTAACACAGTTTTTGCGACATAAAATGTTCTTTGTAAGCTAAAATCTAATCTCCATGTAATTTATTTTCATTCTAAACTATCCTGAAACATTTCCGTGCATGCCTTATCTTCAGGTAAGGTGAACTTGTTATTCAGAGCGGCTAAAATGGCCGTTTTACTGGATCATATTATGAATTCATTTCCAGAACTGCAAGTAGATCTGCCCCACTAGCCAAGTGACATTTCGGCAAGCGTTAACGATGATAGAAATCGCTTAGATGACAATAAATGTATAGGCATGACATTTCATTTCGATAAGTGACGTGACTTAGACTTGTCACTGTCATACATTTGAGTGATTCCCTCAGCGTTAACGCTTTTCGAAATGTCACTTGGCTAGGGGGCTGTTATAAAGAGGCTCGTGGCTAAGTGTAAGCCGTACAGATTGACCGATAATAAAGGTTAAGCCGCGCTCGCCGCGGTTGGTCCGTGTACGGGTGACCATTTGTAAACATATCGTGACCCCTCCGTGCCTCAGATAGCACGTTAAGCCTGCTATAGCGCGAAAGGAACTGTGGAGGCGCTGTTCAAAGTGTGTTTAAAATGAGTCATGTACCCATAGGAAAAAGAGAGAATTTTTATTTGTGCCCATTCATAATATGATTCTGCAAAACCAACATTTTAACCTCATGCCCGCTCCTTCCAAATCGCAAATGATAAACGTTTGAATCCAGTGCGAGTTATAATTCCCAAGTGGCTCGTATTCCTACACTGTCGCATACTTTACGAGCTAAGTGCAGTGTAGTGTGAATTGTAGGGTAGAAAGGTTTTCAAGAACCAGGGAAAATGTCCATGAAAGTTTTTGATCTTAAGGTCACACATAATAAGTGTAATATAGACCTATAAATGTCCTGGGGCTCGTGGCTAAGTGTAAAACGTACGGTTTGACAGATAATAAATTTAAGCTGCGGCTAGCTCCGAGGTATAATTATAATCTATACCTTGATTGACATGGATATATACAACATGTCACAAAAACCCTGTCCGATCTTTGAGAGTATTATTCGGTATCGTACTGCGAACACATATACGTAGCTAATAAATGGATTGGAGATATTTTTTTTTCCCAATTGAAAATAATTAAATCAAAATAAAAACTGATCCAAGGCAACAGAAACACTGACTGCTCCTCAAAGTTCACATACTTACTACCTGCAGCTTTGTGTCAAAGAAGCCGCATATGCGAGACGGTTTATGAACTATACCACGAATACGCCTTTATTGGATCTGACAGGGGTTTTGTTACATGTTGTATATACCTATACATATATCGATGTCAATTTTTTTTCATATCGTTCCAAAACTGTTGGAGTTAATGACGCGTTACAAACGTACAAAAATAACATCATACTTACAGAATTTAAGAACTCTTACTGAAGTCGGTTAAAACCGAATAAAAAACATCTTGATTCAAAGAAATTTTACGTTTTTTAAATGGATATAATAAATGTCTATCTAACACTTCCCCCAATTCCAATATTTCCGAAACACAAAGCAATGCATAAAATATGTCAACGAACCCACAACCCTTGTTTTCCCATCCCGTATAATGTCAGAGACAGTTAATCGAAAGCAAATGGGATTCCCATCAATCATACACATTTAACTGAATTCCTATAAACATCACATTCGGTGGAGTATTTTTATGTGAGCCGTTTTTTTGTATGGGTTTTTTTTTGTGGTAAAGCTGTTTTAGGTCAATGGCTTTATGAATAGAGTTTCGATATTCTTTATCGACGCTTCATTTTGAAGACTGTCTTCATCATCATCGTCGTCTCTTTTACTTTCTTTTTTTTATTTTTTCTATTTGAAGGTACAGTAACTAGTCGGTGTAATTCTGTTAGCCAGTCTTGATAAGGGTTACTGTATTATCTTGTAAATGGAGAGTGCAATCCAGATACACTTTTGATCAATTTAAAATACAATTATTTGAATACATTGAGAAAGGGAGCTGACCTTGGGGTCAGCTGTTTGGCCAACCACATTCAGTATTGGCCCTTTTCCCCTTGTCCAGTACATGGACAAGCATATTCTGGACCAAGTCCTTAAACTTAGCAGAATCCCAATGCTTGTCTTTTCCCAAGCTATTTTGGGGTCGGCTTCCAGTCTTACCAGGTTCACCTGAAAATATTTTATATGGAGCGATTGCTTATCTGTTCTCAACAACCCAGTTTTGTGAGTCAAACAGAATCCCATGGTAAGACTGATGGTCAAAATTGTAATGACTTAACGGACTGCCAAAGATCATCGGAAGACAGTCAGAACCAACGGCTTTATGGGCTTTTCGAGACACGGAGGGGTCTCAGTATATTCATGTCACCGGTTCACTGACCAACCGCGGTGAGCGCGGCTTAACCTTTAATATCAGTGAAACCGTACAGCCCCCGTAGACAAGTGTTATCGCTGATCGAATCGCTCAAATGTATGAAAGAGACAAGTCTAAGTCACGTGACTTATCGAAGAGAAATGTCATTTCCATACATTTAATGTAATTTAAGCGATTTGTATCAGCGTCAACGCCTGTAGACATGTATTTTGTGTAAGGGGGCTGCTTACCCTTTGTCCACGAGCCCCTCCATCATTTTATTTGTAAAAGGAAAGTTACATAAATATAAAGCTGCATGGATAGCCGAGTGGTATAGAATTAGATACACCACGCTAATTACCACTGTGCGCGACGTGCTGCGGGTTCGATCCCCGTATGAGGCAAGCATTTGTATGATCCACAATTGCTTGTTCCAAGTCTGGGTGATCTTTGTGCATTTGATTTGAATTTTTGTGAAACCCCCGCGACACAAGGATTAAATTCCTTAATGCGGGCGTTTTATTAAAAAACAAAAAGCTTAGCATCATCACATTTATTTTCGTCGTTTATAAAGAAAATTCTTCCTTATTATAATATCAAAAAGGATCATTGCTCTCCATCATCATTCAGTGTTCCTGCATATAACATCCTTACCTCTCTAGAAGTTCATAAAGTTCTCTCTTTAGACATCTGAAATTGCTAAAATTACATCCACGTCCTAC
This sequence comes from Plusia festucae, assembly GCA_950381575.1. Taxonomy (NCBI): domain Eukaryota; kingdom Metazoa; phylum Arthropoda; class Insecta; order Lepidoptera; family Noctuidae; genus Plusia; species Plusia festucae. Next base: position 6,347,659 of record OX494455.1, read on the forward strand.
CGCATATTACATTGTAGTGACAAATGGTACTTGCATGAACACTTGCATATTGTGAGCAGTATTATGGACATCAGCATGTTCAACTATGTGCAGTCATATATGATGTTTTTGATTTGACGACCTCCGTGGACACCGGTTTTCAAGGTGTCGCCAGCTCTGAGGTCCAGGGTTCGATCCCCGGACGGGTCAAGGTAGAAAAACACTTTTCTACATTGTCTCGGGTCTGGGTGTTTGTGGTACCTTCTTTATTTATTTATTTATTTTATGTGGACTTTCCTGTGTTGTTATTCTGAAAATTCCGGATTATCTTATAAGTGTGTCTAGACAGGTTAAACTTTAAAAAAAAAAAATTAAAAAAAAAAACTTCTAAAATAATACATCTTCGTTAAAATTAACAACAAAAGGTGGGTATATTATGTTTTGGGTGTATGACTGATCTTTGAATTTAATATCCATGTTGTTGATAAATTTATTGATTTAATTAGCTGTGCCAGTGACTTCGTTCTCGTGGAGTTCCAGACATGGCAAAAATTTAATTATTTTCTCACACCAACGAAGTGACAGAGAACACGAACGAAGTGACATAGCACCCGTATTATTCCAATGATCGTAACTTTCTTATTTGTTAACCGATTTTAAATATTATGAGAAGCTTGCCACATTATGGTTTAAGACATTTATTTTCTCAAAAGATTTACAAATCACTTACAGAGAAAATACTTATAATTAAAAACATTTTGCCGATAAGCGTAGTGAGTTAGTGTAACAATGGTTCGCTTAAACTTATTTTATTGCTGATTAACAAATTGACTACGTCTAGTTAGTAATAATTACTCGAGATAGGGTAGTTACAAAAATCTTCGTACCAAAGTATCGTCACTTTGGTTAAGCATGAGTGAGTGTGGCGAAGCAATGTTTATTAAGGCCTATGACACATTGACAGTTTCATCGTGTTTTAGATAATTTAATTGTGTTCTGTATTTTGTGTTTCAAATTATTATTACTGCATATATTTATATATGTATTGTTAGTAGTTAATAGTGTTTTGTGTAGGTATATATACTATAATATAGTAGTTTATTTATTTGGTATTTATTATATATTAGTTATGTAGTCGTTATTGTCTTATTTCTTTTTAGTTTTTTTTTTGTGTTGATTATTTATTTTAATTTATCTTCATATATGTACTTAGTGTTTGTTTAATCAGTATATGTAGGTGTGTGTTTAGAAATTCATTCCTTTATAATATTTTGTTAAGTGTAGTAAATAAAATTTGTTAGAATAAATAGTTACTGTTGCAAAGGACAATGTCAGATATCGGCCTACACAACTTTTAATACTAAATTCACACGGACACAAAGTTTTTACCTACAACAATTTAAATATATAATTCTAACTTATTAAAACATATTTAGTTCGCTTCGAGAACTTTTCAAAAAGAAAATCATTTTAATAAGTAATTATTTTAAATTCATGTTCTCGAAAATCAAGTTTTTCTTTTTTAAATAAAAAAAGTTTCAGGTTTTTACCTGTTCTGCCACTGTAATCGATTCCAATCGATTATTCTAAATAATTCAAGCCATTTACTCTTTATTTTTTATTTACCACCTCAATTATTGTCTTTCGTCATATACCTAAATAATACGTTAATCGTATTTATTATAAATACATTTAGTATTTTTTTATTTTTTAAAAACAAATTCATGATACCTATTTTCCTTGTGTTCGACAACTTATCGATAATAAACTATAAATTGTAATGGTAACCCTGATATGTTACGTCTGCTGCATTTGGCATTTCTGTTCTGTCAAGATCGCGCGCGCTTTGTTTGTTGTTGTCGGTGTTTTTCTGTGTACGTTGCTTTCTCGAATTTCTCTGCGTTTGCGTTATAGACTTAGTGTGCTGTATCCATACCTCACACTTTGTGACAATGTCCCATCAACGTTGTATTAATTGTGGTATAAAGGTGTTCCGGATGAAACGGCATTTAGTTGAATCTGACGATGTCCGATCATTGTTACGGCAATGGACTTCACTTTCTGAGGTAAAGTACGATTCTTATTAATAGAATGTACACTATTTTAACAGAGTTTAATGTTAACTTGTATTGTGTAAAAAGGAATTAAACTATTCAATTACTGTATATTTTTTGTTTAATTTACTCTCTACAAAATGCATACCTAACCTCCAAATTAAAATTTCTGAATAACTTCTTTTCTAGAAGTTCAATGTAAAAGTGGGAATCACAGAAAAGATTTTGACATTAAACTACATAAAAAAACGTAAGAATTTTCACTGTCCATGACAAATTAATATTGAGCCAAAGTTGCTATGGACATCTGACATTGTCCTTTACCTATACATGTGTGTTCAACTGTATTATAATTGTATGTGTAGGTTTAAAAGTCGCACATCTATAATTATTATAGCATGTAAGTATATTATGTATGTTAGTTATTATGTATTTATTAAGATTGGTCGTTTGATATTTTTTTTTTTGTTTTTTTAGTTTTTTATGAAATGTCCTTTAAAATGTGGCTTTTTAATAACTTCTTAAATGAGTACAGGGATTTTGTTTCTTTTATCTCCTTTGGCAATTTGTTATAGTGTTGAGCTCCCTCATATAGGATACTCTTTTTTCCGTAATTAGTTCTATGTATTCTCAAGCATATGTTATTTGCCTGCCTTGTCATACATTATATATATTATGTCAGTGAAAAGTGCGTTCAAATCGCTGGATTCGTTTTTGAGATTAGCGCGTACAAACGCATAGACAAACAAACTGAAGCCCTGGTATTTTACGATTTTATTATATGTATAGATATAGATTTTTTTGTTGAGCCATTACTGATATCATTATAGTTTTTAACTACCCATTTACCTCTGTTGGCAAAAAAACACCACCAACTGGTCTACCAATCGAGTGTCGGTTAAGTAGTTACAGAAGACTTTGACTGCACGGATAGCCGAGTGGTATGGTCACCACGCTAATTACCACTGTGCGCGACGTGCTGCGGTTTCGATCCCCGCATGGGACAAGCATTTGTGTGATCCACAGATACTTTTTCCAAGTCTGGCTGTTCTTTGTGCTTTCTTGAATGTTTGTGAAACCCCCGCGACACAAGGATTAAATTCCTTAGTGCGGGCGTCGTTTTTAATAAAGAAAAAAAAAAACAAAAGAAGTACCAATATCAGTGTACCTAAATAATATATTCTAGGTACGCGTCTCTTCAGAAATGTTGAAGTATCTATTCTTTTAGGCTCTTTATTATTGTATTGTAAGAAGCCTTCAAGGTGATCTATCGGCAGTCGCAAAATGTATGTCAATTTTGTCTCGACTCGTTACATCAAATTATGTAAGAAATTTATGTAACATAATAGTTTCTGGACGAAATTCTACTAAGGACAAACAAAATAAACAATGAACGTAATGGAAAAATAGAGTATTTGATAGAAACGCCTTTTTTGTTCTGAGACGTCACTGTATAAAAATACTCAGAAGGCTAAGACGGATGAATAGATATGTTTACTTCTCTAGTACTATCCCGAGCTATGTTGGGGTCAGCTTCCAGTCTTAGCGGATTCAGCTGAAAAAAACACAAAAAAAAAACATTTTTTTTTGTTTATTACCTTTTAGGTGTCCCACTGCTGGGCAACGATCTCCCCCAACCTGCTCCAGGCCCCTCGGTCTTGAGCTGTTTCCCACCAATCCGGCAAAAAGCGAATGATGTCATCTCGCTCTCATCAATTAAAAAAAAAGACTTTTTTTAAATTTGAATTAGACTACAAAGTAGCACTTTCAAAGGTCAATAACGTAATGGACAGCACCCGGATTCTCTCACCCTTCACCGCTTCCTAAGTGCTCTCCGTGGAGAAGAAACGGCGCAACAAACTCCCCTGAGGCACGCTCTCAATCAAATTTCAAAACCTTTACAACCCATTTTATATCGTAGATTCTATGTAAAATGCCTTTATTTTCGAATCTTAATGTTATAATAGAATTTGGATGCCTCCAGTAATCTGGAAGTCATGGTTTTTCTTCGGCATGATAGATTTTTCGACCACTAAAAATCTACCACCTTTTTCTCTCTTATTCTATGTATTGACATAGTACACGAGTATATACAAGTATGGACTTGTAAAATACACTCGCGAGCAAAAGTATGGAATCACTTACTTGAAATTTGCGTCGCGCAATCTGAGTACTAAATTATTCTGCTAATATTAATAAAAATGGTACCATTTTAAAGTTTATACTGTCACCTTTAAATTGATACCAAATTCATTAAAATCACACCAGTATTTAAGGAGCTATCCTGGATTATGTCAAGAAGTAAGGAAAAAGATATGTTTGATAGGTCACAACTTGCGCCCTATTGACCCCCTATAAAAGCACGTGTTATCGGATTTTCTTTATCAGTCTGCTTTCAAACGTTGACCGGTACACATCTCCGCTAATTTTGACCCTTGAATTTGGACGACAATGGATACTACACCTACAGAAGCCGCCCAAATCGTCGCCCTATTGCGAGAAGGGCTCAGCCAGAGGGCTGTCGCACGACAGCTCCACATAAGCCAGTCCTGTGTCTCAAAAGTTTATAAACGCTTTCGGGAGACTGGTGGCTTTATCTCGAGACCAAGATCTGGACGGCGCCGGTGCACATCGGAGAGGGATGATCGTTTTATCGTGTCAACCTCTCTTCGAAATCGACATTTGACTGGTGTCGACGTCCAACAGGAGCTCCGAAATGTTCGTGGAGTAGCTGCCAGCGAGTGGACAGTTCGTCGAAGACTTAAGCAAGCTGATTTAACTCCAAAAAGGCCAGCCACAGGCCCGAAACTGACGGCAAGCCACCGACAAGCACGTCTTCAATTTGCTCGCTCTCATCTTGATTGGGAGGTTGAGCAATGGAAGCGTGTCCTGTTCTCCGACGAGAGCAGAATGTGTTTGCATGGCAGCGACCGAAGAGGTCGGGTCTACAGGCGGCCTGGGGAACGATATGCACAGTGTTGTTTTGCTGAGACAGTGGCGTATGGCGGTGGTTCTTGTATGATGTGGGCCGGCATTTCCTTCGACGGTAAAACGGAGCTGGTTTTCGTGCCTGGCGGGGGAAGAGGAGGCGGTCTAACTTCAGACCGCTACATTACCGATATTCTGCAGGACCATGTCCTTTCTTACGCGGGATATATCGGTGATGACTTCCTCCTTATGCACGATAACGCTCGTTGTCACACTGCCCGTGCCACAACTGAATACCTCGAAGAAGTCGGTATCGCCACAATGGACTGGCCAGCGCTCAGCCCGGACTTAAATCCCATTGAGCACATGTGGGATGAATTGAAGAGGAGGGTCCGATCAAGAAATCCTGCTCCTTCAAGTGTAGATGAGCTGAAATCGGCTTTGATAGAGGAGTGGGAAGGTATCCCGCAAGAATCAATTCGGAAGCTGATTCGATCAATGAAGAACCGTCTTCGAGCAGTTATAAGGGCGAGGGGAGGGAACACAAAATATTGAAAATTAATTTTAAAGCCAATTAAAGTTTTTGTTACACAATTTTTGTTGTTTTCTTCATTCATTATTTTTTCATTATCCTTAGGTTTTCCTTAACTCCTTCACTTAATCCAGGATAGCTCCTTAAATACTGGTGTGATTTTAATGAATTTGGTATCAATTTAAAGGTAACAGTTTAATCTTTAAAATGGTACCATTTTTATTAATATTAGCAGAATAATTTAGTACTCAGATTGCGCGAAGCAAATTTCAAGTAAGTGATTCCATACTTTTGCTCGCGAGTGTAATATCCTAGAGAAGGCCACTCTTACCACTTAGGTTAGGAATATAAAAAATAATCATAATCATTTTCATACCTTGCAATTTTTTTAATAGCTTAGACAGATGATGTAAAAAAAAAAGAAAAAATATCTCGTTTATAATTCGTAATTCGAATAAACAATATTGTACACAGCTGTCACTAACGTAAACCTTTTAAATAAACGCATCAAATAAAATCGAGAACTCGCTTCTGTTTAGAATTTTTTATCGATTGATCGCTAGTGTCATTACCGCTTGATACCAAATCCGCGCTGTCACTTGATCGGATTGTTTTGTCAAACGATGTTTTTAAAACGAAACTTTTTTGATAATTATATTCTCTGAATAGCCTATCTGTTTTTTTGTCAAAATTTTGGGAAAAGAGCTATTAATTATTTTAGAGACATGTAATATTAGTAGTTAAAATTAGGTATTTTCATAATAGAGACGCTAGTAGATTTATTAAATTATTAATTGTTGCAAAAAGTAGTATCTCCTAAAAGGTCAAACTAACTTCATACTAAATTCTATCAAAACTAAAACAGCGGTTTATCAAAACTAGATAAGTACAGCGGTTTAAGAGCGAAATTTGTTATACAGGAATAATTTAAAATAACACCACATTGAAAATCATCTTTTCGTACAAACAGTAGCCACGTGACCTGCCACTTTGTATGAAAAGTTAATTTACCATTTTAAGATTTCGACCTATGTTCCTTGGGAAAAATTGATCAGTTTTATGCACCTGATTACCTCGATGAATATACGCACTCCTTTTAAATTAATCCTGTATAATACCGGCCTATAAACGCCTGTTTGTGGGCACAGGCCTCTTCCCATAAAGAGAAGGGATGAGCATTGATCAACACGCTTGCTCATTGCGGGTTGGCGATTTCAGATTCCAATTTCTGGAATCTAGCTTTCCTCACGATTTTTTCCTGCACCGTTTGTCAATGATGTCTTAGAATGATTAAGAAAGTACATATAATTTTGAAAAAGTCACATTGGTACTAATTGGGTTTTAACCTGCAACCATGTGCATGCGAATCCGGTCATTGAACCTCTACGCCACCACGTCATTTGTTAAGATGTCAATTAATTGTAATAATTTTTAATACTACGATTAATTCAAAGTATTTCTTTATCTAATAATTAGTTTCAAGATTGTGTCAGTGTTTAGTGTTATAATTAATCGTTATAATACAGAGTTGATTTACTGGGGTTTTATCGAAGTGTGTAGGTAGCCTAGCCTAGTCTAAGACATATTATATTCATAACCTAATATTTTACTTATTTTTATCTTGTGCAGACTGTGGGCAGACATGTTTATTATTTGAAGGACATTGTTTTAGTCTTTTGTCGTTAGTGACACTTTGGCATGGCCTTTATGTCTAGACAATAGAGTTCTTTTTGCATGGTTACATTTATATAGATATGACGTAGATGAAAGTAGATCTAGATTTTTTGTAGTACTAAATATGAGAAAGGACGTCTGGTTTAATATATATTGATGAAATATGTCAATAAGAAGGCAAGGTAAAATAATATTAGAGAGAAGGTATTAGGTATAATGTTTTTGCGTACTTTAATATCTCCTTATCAATACACAGTAATATTTTATGGAGTGCGTATATTCTACGAGGTAATCAGGTGCATAAAACTGACCAAGTTTCCCCAAGGAACATAGGTCGAAATCTTAAAATTGAAAATGAAATATTCATACAAAGTGACAGGTCACGTGACTTATGTTTGTATGTAAAATTGCTTTTTTATTTTTATCTATTACGTCCCTCAATTAGATAATAAAAACATATTTTGAAACTTTTTCCTGTATAAAAACCGTAAAAAATGTCAGATAAAGCGTTTTAAAGTTCAGGAGTGGGGGCTTGTTACGTCACAAAGCTATCAAAAATTGTACGACAGAGTGACGTCACGAATTGCCCATTCACTGTATCTACGTTATTTTATGTTTACAAAACGAAAGAAAAGATAATGTTCTAATATTTTTTCGTTATCTAAATAAAGAGAGTGCTTAAGACGACCATACGACTGAAATTATACGAAACGAAACTGGCTATGAGAGAAAGAGAGAAAGAAAATGTATGCTCGCACCCCTCTCTCGTGCCTCTACAGTTATATACAAATCGTAACTCTCTCTCTTAAACTCTCTTTCTTTTTTCACTAACTTATATTATCTCCCTCCCAACTTTTAACTGTTCGCCTCACCCCATCACACTTTTCGTATCGTTCCCGTCATACTTTACGTAACGCTCCCGTCACGCATTCACCAGCTTACTCCACAAGTCATGTGTATGTAAATAAGTTTTACTTCAAAAATATTTTGATAGCCACAGTTAAGAATTTCTTGGATATGATAATTATGATATGAGAAAGAAAGGAGTGGATGCCGCGATGACGAGTAATAGAGAGGAATGGAAGGAAAATACGCATTGTACCGACCCCATATTATTATGAATGGGCATAAGGGCAGGAAGAAGAAGTTAAGAATTTCTTGGATGGTTGAAAGACGTAAGACAAAATGCGCAAGAAAGTGACAAAAAATATCGTGTCGAATAAAAATCTTGAGTTATCCTACTAATACATTATTGATCCTAAACTAATTACTTTCTAAGACCTAAGATAAAGGTGTGACAAATAGGTTTCTAAATCCAAAATGTCGGACCTAAAATTAGGCCCTTATTTTCTAAGGATAGGTATGTGCCATTTATATGGATTAAGATGGATCGGTAAGACTTTTTCTGATTGAAGAAATTAATTGAACTAAATAAAGAATGAAGAAAGAAAAGACATTTTCTGACACACAAAAGTAGGCGCAAACCACTTCTTCACTAAATGTAACAAATACAGAACGGCGCGTCAAGCCAGTGGTCGCAGGTTCGAGTCCTGCCTGAGGTTTAAGTTTTTCCTTCTACAATTTGTATTTAATTACAAATACAGAACGAACAATAAAATGAGGTAACAAACATTAAAAACAAATCGAACAGCACCTCCTTTTTTGAAGTCTGTAAAAAAGAATGACAGCGCTTGTTGTGATTACGTAAAAGAAAAAAAACTGGTGTTTCCAATACAAGTAAATTTCTTCAGAAACTACAAATAAGTATTGAACAGATTAGATTGAAAATTATGTTAAAAATGTTCGCTCCCTGCCTCGGAAATTAAATTAAGCCATTTTTCCTACAGTAATATTAATATCCTTTCTTCATTATTTTATCTATTTGTCCCGTTGTCCTGTTTATGTTGGCAGGTTATCTTTGGCAGTCGTTACGTCATTACATTGCTGACGACCAGTCTTACTATTAGATCCTATGTTAACCAGTAAAATGTGTTGTGGAGGATATATAGGCAGCCGCTCTATAAAATACCGTATTCAGCTGGATTCAGTAAGACAGGCAATGAAAATCAATATAGCAGGCAGCATGTAAACGGTTAAAATTGGATGGAGGGGAACTTTTGAAGGACTTTAAAAGTTAGCTTACAATATTCATAAATGACAATTAATCATAAGCGGACAATTAGCTCAGTATTCACTATTCACTCATGCAGAAGAAACATTTAAGAATGCCAGTTATGAATAAAATAATTATTATTCGCAAAATTATATTATTATTTATTAGTATAGGTACTGCTTACCTACCTACCTACTTAGTTTACTGGCTTTAAAAAGTGTTCATTTTTTTAAATTTTAACCCTTTCACTGTCCCGTGAATCACATATGAACATTTCCATTGTTTAATTGTGTCTTCAGACGGGACAGGGAAGGTGTTAACATCACACTTACATCATAAACGCAGCAAATTGTTAGTGTGTGTATGTTCGTTAACTCTTCATGCTTAAACGGCTGGAACAATTTAGATAAAATTTCGTACAGAGATAACTACCACCGTTGATACCGAACATATAGGCTCGAAAAAAAAAATCGCGAGTAACACCGCGAGGCATAGCTATTTACCAATAAATTTGCTTTAAGTAAAAATACTGGTATTTATAAAACCGCTGACCATTTTAGTAATAAAACCGCCATTTAGTTTATATTTTATATAAAACTATTCATCTAAATACGGATAATCGTAGGTTAATGATGTTCAAATTTAATTTGAACAAAATTAATTAATTTGGTTTCGTGCTGTGGTTTCGGTACAAGGGCCTGATCATTAGCTGTCTGTAAACAATTGGAAACAGGACACCTTAATTAACTATTTATACTGGATACTGATTAGTAAATTCCAATTAGCATTGGGACGCCAAAAAGGTTTTATGAGCTTTGTAACATTTATTTTAGTCTATTTAATTTCAGACGAATCTTTTCTAAAATTGGTTACATAAGCCAAATGGACGTCGCCGAATTCAGGGGTCAAAATCGGTTATGGTGTCATCATTTTTTTTGTAATCTTTTTAGCAGTGTGGGAGGCACATTACTAGTATTCTTGTTAACCTCTCGTGCTAAGCTAAATGCTTGTGTTTGTGTGGGTTCACGTGAAAAATGTGAAAATAATAAAGTAGAGAAATATACCAAATTTCAAAGCTGTCTGCCCACGGCTTAGCTCGTAAACAATTTTCAATTTTCCTTCGGGAACTACTTAAGGAATCGAGATTAAAGGTAGCCTATGTTCTTTTCCATGTCAAGGGCTACATGCATGCCAAATTTCATCCAAATCCGTTCAGCCGTTTTGGCGTGATTGAGTAACAAACATCCAAACAACACTTTCACATTTATAATATTAGTAGGATTATATGAGTAAGAAATATGTAAGTTGAAGGAAATATAGGCAAAGGAAGACCGAAAAGAGAAGGATAAACTGTGTGACAAGTGTGACAACTATATAAAACACACAGATAAATTGATGGACTCTTTTTGAAGTCAACTGAAAAAAGAAAACAGTTTACATGTATTAACGCATAAAATATTACCACGTTTTTCTTTAAAACTTTTTCAAAGTTATGAGTATTGCTTAGAACTTGTTGGTCCAGCTCGAACAGCTTAATTTCCGTTGGAGAGCTGCTAGAGTTACTAACAGCTTGTTATTTGACATTATAGCTTCATATATTGTAAGTTTTACAGAATACTTTTCTAGTTTGTACTTCGTAGCTAGATTTCGCGTTAAGTAAATACTATTTTTATCTGTGACGTGACGGTCTATGTATATGCGTTAAGGTTAAGATTATTTTTAAATATTTTGTATGTATATATTTACCATATGATATGTTTTTTTTATAACCTTTTAGGTGTCCCACTGCTGGGCAAAGGTCTCCCCCAACCTGCTTCAGGCCACTCGGTCTTGAGCCATTTCTCACCAATCCGGCAAAAAGCGAATGATGTCATCTCGCCAGCGTCTTTTTGGCCTACCCCGTTTACGAGCTCCAGTTCTAGGTACCCACTCGGTTGAAATTTTCGCCCATCTATCTATAATATGTTTACCAGTTCTTATTATCTGGTTGCTAAGGACTTTTTTGTGTGACTGTGACTTCGCCCGCTTGAGTGTCACGTGGTGTCACGCGGGCAGAGCCGCGAGCAAAAGCTAGTACACACGACTACACAGTCATCAAGCTATACACTTCCAGTGTAAGCTGATCTCGCATTGTATAGGATTTCAGTACACTGCAAGGTCAGCATAAACTGGAAATATATAGCTTGATATGTAGCCGTGTGTATACCTATTCCATAAGTAAAAATACTTTTAATAAGTTTCATAAAATTTTCATTCCATCACAACACAGTTATTATGTTAATAATCTAGATCCATTAGTTTTCTTTATCTGTTAGGTATGCTTTCAGTATTTTTCATTTAAATACCTTTTATGTAATAATTAGGCCTCTTAGCACTAGACATTAGCACTAAATAAGTCCATGAATGCTAATATTAATTTCTAAGTTCTACATTTACACTAAAACATTATTTAGTTCAGTAACTTGAATACTAAATAAAGATCCATTAGCTGTAGAAGTAATATATTAATTAACTAGTTACAGCCCGCGGTTTCACCCGCTTAAGTAGGTCCTATTCTCGTAAAACATATGATCTATCAGTCTTCTGTTTTATTCACCTATTTACTTTTCTTAATGAAAAGATTAAAATGTTCGTTAAGACGAATCTTGTCCTGACAATAAAGAAGGCAAAAACAAAAAAATATACAATTCGGTGCAATAACCTATGTTCCTTAGGGAAAATTGTTCAGTTCTATGCACCTGATTACCTCGTTGAATATACGCACTCCTTTTAAATGAATCTTGTAGATTGAATATCGGAGAAAAGTCTGTTTCTTCAAACCAAAATATTGATTCAAATTACCTCCCCCATTATAAGTCGGTTGACTAAACATGAAAAGAGTAACATTAATAAAAGAATAGAAGCCTATAAGTACAATCGCTGACAAAACAAAAATAATTGTATCTTCTTTGTACAGTCGCGGAAACAAGTGACACTCCAATGTAGCAATGCACAAAATGAAAAGAACAATGTAATGAAAATAAATGAGAAATATCGACTGTCAATAAGATGCTGCTTGAGCGAGTTTCATCTTTACTGTGATAGAGATAAAGTGGGAAATGTAATGGATGGTGTTTATTGCTACATAGATTTATTAAGTGATGTGGAAATGTCGGCAAAAATAGTCGATCTGATTTGGTATACGTCATGTTGGTTTGTAGTTGATCTATAGATATCATCACGCCTTGAAAATACTTGAAAACTAATTAAAGAAAAATTGTGTCCCCATCATTGTCTCTCTGTAGAAAAAGTACTGTATTCCATTTCACTTTTTTTATATTTTTGTTATAGCTGTTAATACTTAATCTGTATGAACGAGTCAAGCTCAAACGCCAATAAGAAGTTTTTCAAATACTTCTGAAAACCATTAACACACAAGTTAATTACTGGAACTATTTTATATGTAGCTAGTTTGTATGTAACTAGACCATGGCTCCGCGAGCGTGGGGTTCCTTGGTATCTAATCTTATCCTATGCCAAGTTTTATCAAAATCGGTTCAGTGGCTTAGCCGTGAAAGCTGAACAAACAGACAGACACACAGAATTATAAAATTTGTATGGATTTCATTTCAATTATTGGAATATAATAATCTTTTGTCAATCGTGTAAAAACTTGTTTTTTTGTAAAGTTTGAATTTTTATTTAAGTTTTTAATATAATTTCCAATTTAATTTATAATTTGAATTATTTTATTACAGCTTTATTACCAGTCGGTACTTATATTAGTTAGAAAACGATCCACGGAATGAACCTCCTACCTTCCACCTCATCAGGATTCTTCTTGTATTCCCGCTTTTCCTTATTACATAAAGGGCCTTTTTCTGTCTACTTGAATTAAGGGATATTTACTAAACGTGCCGTTCCTGAGGATTAAGGGAATATTAACTTTGTCTTTTATTTAGTTTCGAAAATTTATTGCTTCGAAATTGATGAGATTTACCCCCGAATATAGGAACGCTAATCTATACTTATAATAAATCTGTAGAAGTGAAAATTCTGTACATTGAAAATATCAAAAAAATTAATGGCGGGGTGTGTTACTAGACCGACACCGAACCCAAAAATGTGATTAAAAAATTTTTTGTCTGTCTGTCTGTCTGTCTGTCTTTTGTTCAGGCATCACGCAAAAACTACCGGTTCGATTTCGATGAAACTTGGTATAATTGTTCTTTAATATCCTGGGCACCACACTGGGTAGTTTTTATCACGGAAAAGTATATACAATAAAAAACAAACTTAATTTTGCGGTTCGATCCCTAGACCCGAATACTGTACCAACCGCAAATAATAAGTTTGTCGTAGGTAACGTCACCCGCAGTGGAGTTCACTAAGGAGCGCTGCACACGGCTAAGATACTATAATTATTTATCTATACTAATATTAATATTATAAAGCTGAAGAGTTTGTTTGTTTGAACGCGCTAATCTCAGGAAGTACTGGTCCGATTTGAAAAATTCTTTCACTGTTAGATAGCCCACTTATTGAGGAAGGCTATAGGCTACTTTTCTTTTGGAAATCTATCCCCTAAGGGGTTGAAATAGGGGTTGAAAGTTTTTATGGGAAGTTCGGTATTTTCAATGATAGACACATGAAATTTCGTATACGGGTTTCTGGATAGAAATAAATAATGACGATTTCAGCGATTTTAAAAATCATCACCCCTAAGAGGGTGAAAAAAGGGTTGGAAGTTTGTAGGCATATGAATTGTGTCGTTTTCAAAGATAGACAGACACATTCAATTTCATACAAGGGTTATTAGTTAGAAATAAATAAGATGTATTTCTTATATAATATATAGAAATACAATATAGATGTATTTATGAGGGTAGATTTTAGAAATCTACCCTCTAAGGGGGTGAAATAAGGGCTGAAATAGTTGGTATGTGAAGTTCAGTATTCTCAAAGATAGATAGATGAAAAGATAAATAGATACGATAATGACCATCTAAGACATATCTATAATGACGACTCACGTGGTCGAGTGGCGTTCACTCCGGTTTTTAAGGTGTCGCCAGCTCTAAGGTTCCAGGTTCGATCCCCGGACGGGTCCATGTAGAAAATCACTTTTATACATTGTCTTGAGTCTGGGTGTTTATGGTACCTTTTTTGTCTCCGATTCCATAACACAAATGCTTTTGCTACTTACTTTACTTTTATTATTATTTTAACGCCATAATATTAGATGAAAAATTTTATACATTCTCCTTACTTTGAAAATCCCAGAATACATCTACCTTTAATACTACTTACTCTTTACTTTACGCGCGAGCGAAGCCGCGGGCAACAGCTAGTTAAATATATAAATTTAGACAACATCACATACATTGCTCCGAATCCGAAGTAATCAGCTAAAGCACTTGTGTTATGGAATCAGAGACAACGAAGGTACCACAAACACCCAGACCCGAGACAATGTAGAAAAGTATTTTTCTACATTGACCCATCCGGGGATCGAACCCAAGACCTCAGAGCGGGCGACACCTTAAAAACCGGTAAGTACGCCACTCGACCTCGGAGGTCGTCAAATTAACTTTAAGATGTTCTTAAATGTCTATCTGTCGCTACTTCACACCTTAAAGTGAGAGAGACAGCATGAGACTTAACGGCGGCTTCAAAGTTTCAAACTGATTGACGTTTCAGTATTCGACATGAGTATTTGTTAAATTTGAGACAGCGTATTGTGTTACTTAGTACTTTTCTTCTTGTTTTTTTTTATTTCGAATTATGGGGATGATCCAGGAAATAATTATGATGTATCGTTGCCCACGTGATGACACGTTGATGTGTTTCATGCGTAGCGTGTACGTGGGTGCCGTGACTGTTATCTCCACCTTTTTATCCAAATTTAAGCTTTGTGGGCGCCCTTCAGGTCGTAAATCTTTCTTAAATACGTTTTATACTTCTAAATCCTCGACTCAATTCAACTTCGACTGCCTCGTTGGCCAAGTGGTTAACGGTGACTGCCGTGCCCGAGGTCTCGGATTCGAATCCCGGGTCGAGCCAAAATGGGTTATGAAATTCCCTCTTCTTGTGCACTCTAATATCTTCTGCGTGCATGGTTTACCTCTCTTTAAGATTGATCGCGGAGGCCGAAATGCGATCTGGAGTTAAAATTATTTCAAAAATTACCACGTTATTTCCTTGGGGTTTGTATATTTACGCTGAAATCTTCACAATTTCTTCCCATTTTGTGTTAGTAAAGTAGGTATTTAACAAAATAGCTGTACAAGAAATAATTCTTAAACAGATGGTAAAAGAAGCCCGCAAAAAACTCTCCTAAACTTATTTATTTCAATCCAATTAGGTTGTTTTCGGTCTATTCGCTTGATTTGGTGTAGAACAGGCTCATTTAAATGTATTCCTCTTGAATACTAATGGTTTTATATACCTTCGAAATAAAAGCTGTTTTTGTAATGTAGGGAATCAAGGAATAAATTGAGGTCGAAGAAAACTTCAATTGGGGCTGCTTAGTACTTAGATGTTGTAAAGAAAAATCTTAGAAAAGCAGTAACTAATTATATTATTATTGAATTATTGACGACCTCCGTGGTCGAGTGGCGTACGAACCGGTTTTCAAGGTGTCGCCAGCTCTGAGGTCCCGGGTTCGATACCCGGACGGGTCAATGTAGAAAAACACTTTTCCACATTGTCTCGGGTCTGGGTGTTTGTGGTACCTTCGTTGTCTCTGATTCCATAACACAAGTGCTTAAGCTACTTACTTTGGGTTCGGAGCAATGTATGTGATGTTGTCCACATTTATTATTATATTATACTAGCTGAGCGGGCAAAAGGTTGTTCTGGCATATTAAAAAAATCTGGAGAGGGCCGCCCCTATGATTGGGGTGTGAAATAGATGTTGGCCGATCCTCAGACCCACCCGATCTTCTTCTGCCTAGCCTTTTCCCAAACTATGTTAGGGTCGGCTTCCAGTCTTACCGGATTTAGCCGAATACTATATATCTGACCTCCACAACCCATTTAATGGGTAATACGGTATCCCATAGTAAGACTGGTTGTCAGAATTGTAATGACTTAACGACTGGCAAAGATCACCGTATGACAGTCGGGCTCAACGACTTAACGTGCTTTCCCAGGCACGGAGGGATTTCGGTATGTTTTACAAATGGTCACCTATCCACGGATCGTCTTTGTCTAACTAGAACTACTAATAAACATTTTTTTTCTTTTACTCATTTACACTATTTTACTATACAAAACTTAAAGTAATCTTGACTTCAGCTTATCAGCTTTTTCTTTCCTCATCCAATTTTAATGCTCCTTATCGATTCGATTCAATAGGTTCGGTCAAAAAACTCGAAAATTCGTTCACCAAAAAACACTGAATAAACCCGTAAAAGTAAAAAATATTCTCGTAATTAGGAGTTTTCGTAACCTTACACGACGCTTTTTTTTTCGATAATCGTTCTCCATTCCTTTCAGTCGTTCCATTTAGCGTTTTTTGTGCTCAACAATAGCTCACTCGGTCGGAATGAATGATGAATGACTCTTCGAAAACCTACTTTGTATCTATGTTGAGGTTATGGTTTTCGGGCTCATTTATTTATATTATAAACGAGAAAGTTTGTGACGATTTATGGTTTTTGTTACTTAGTTTCGTACACAACCTAAAAAAACTTGGTTTGGAAAATTGAGCTAGATATAAACAAGAAAGAACTTGAAATTGATATGTATGGTTTTCGTAACGGATATTAACGCGAAATCATGCATCATTATACCGGCCTACAAATGTCCCACTGCTGGGCACGGGCCTCTTACCATATAGAGAAGGAATTTTCACCACGCTTGCTCATTACGCGTTGGCATTCAAATTCAATTTTCCCGAATCCAGGATTCCTCACGATGATTCCCTTCTCTGTTTGTTATTTGGGTCTCAGAATTATTAAGAATATATACAGGAATAATTTAAAAGGAGTGCTGATATTCAACGAGGTTATCAGGTGCATAACACTGAACAACTTTCCCCACGGAACAGGTCGAAATATTAAAATTGAAAATCATCTTTTCATGCAAACATAAGTCACGTGACCCATCACTATTTATGAAAAGTTCATTTTCCATTTCAGCTGCCTATCTGACCTCCACAACCCATTTGATTGGGTAATACAGTATCCCATCGTAAGACTGGTTTTCAGAATTGTAATGGCTTAAAAATTCATTTAACATTAACTACTTACCTATATATTTAGTCCCTCAATTAAGCATTCATTTTCAAAACCCTTCAGTTATTCACTTCCATATAATTAGAAATCGTAATTCCGAATTTCGTGGAACTTTAAACATCTGTCGGTGTTTACAAAAAGCCCAGTAGTATTTCAGTCTTTATGCCTTGAAAACCTTCGTGACATTTTCGGCCTCTCTGACCTCAATGTCAAAGTTTTAATTAAGTTGGACTTAACTAAGTGTGACTTATACTTAACAATGTAAACAAGGAGGTCCATTTAAGGTGTCGAGAAGTGATAGATTTTTTAATAATAAAGATGAATGATAATTAGTAGGTACCTCATTGTCACACTCCCTGGCTTGCAATGTTGATGATAATGAAGTGTGTTACGGATCTATCTACATTAATATTATAAAAAGGAAAGATTTGTGTTTTTGTGTGTATGTTTGTAATGAATAAACTCAAAAACTACTGTGCCGATTTAAAAAAATCTTACTTAATTAACCTAATTTGAGGCTCACAGCCTAACATTTAAAATTCAAATTAATTTATGACTACACACACTTAAAATAAACAATCTTCATATTTTACTACGTTATTGGGGATTTTGAAGTTGCTTAGAATTTCATCAAAATAAATTAATATGTTAAAGTATTTCATATACTTTGTTTATAATTATATATATTGGCTTAATTTAATTACTAACATTGTTAAGTTCAATGATCGTTTTTGCATGCATAAGGTCATGACTGGCCTGTTGGTCTAGGTTATTGACTCTGACTTCGAACCTAGAGGTCATGGGTTCGATTCCCACTCATGACAAATCTTGTACGATGAGCCCCTCTACTGCTAGCTTAGTTATAAGTTTCAGAATATTTTAAGACAAACACTTTAGTTTTAAAATAGCTAGAAGTCAAGTTACCCCGACACTTATCCGCCGCTTATTTTTCTAGGTCACGTTTAACGCGGCCTCAAAGCATGCTCAAAAGCTAAGGCTGTATTCGCACTGTTTGTTTTAAAAACCGCTGATTGGCCGTTGTGCAGTTAAATTTACCAAAGTAACATAAAGATTTATAAAAATAAGATACTATGCTTTAGATAACATTAGATGGGCTCTCGGCTACGTGCAAGTCGTACGGTTTGACCGATAATACACTCACAGGCACAATTAACCGCCCACCTTGTATTTCATTCAATTTGCAGAAATCATAAAATTTAGACCACATTTGATGAAAGGTACGATGAAAGCAACCTTTAAGGCAAAAAAAAACAATAACAGGTTTGAAAAAAACTCGTTTATTAAAATATTCTTAACAAAAAATCGATTTTGCAAAACTTAGATGAAAATTTAACATTTTTAATTTCGAATAAAAAAGAGTCAAATTTAATCAAATTAAAATTTTAATAGTGGGTGTTGCCGCCGCGGACTGTAATGACTTCTTGGAGTCGGTTTGACAATCCATCCATGATATCTTGGATATCCGACTGGGGGATATTGTGCCACTCCTCTACCACAGCTGTCTTCAGCTCTCCTAGGGTCGTAGGGGCTGGTACTCTTGCTCTGACACGTCTTTTGAGGTTGTCCCAAATGTGCTCAATTGGGTTAAGGTCAGGACTACGTGCTGGCCATGGTAAAACTTGAATCCTGACCTCATTAAGGTACTGAGTGACTGATCGAGCGGTATGGCAACGTGCATTGTCATGCATTAATCTGAAATTGTCCCCAATGAATGGTGCGAAAGGCATGACATGGTCTTGAAGAACTTCCTCCACGTATCTTTGAGCATTCACACTGCCTCTATCGAACACAACAAGATCGGTACGAGCTTCGTAAGAGATACCTCCCCAAACCATTATCGAACCTCCCTGGTAACCCACTGTTTCGGTTATAGCGCATGGAGCAAACCTTTCGTTTTGGCGCCTTTAGACACGCAGACGTCCATCTGGACCTCTTAAGGCTATTCTGCTCTCATCTGAGAACAATACGTCCTTCCATTCGTCCACAGTCCAGTCAGCATATTCTCGCGCAAAAGCAAGTCTAGCTCTACGGTGCTGTGGGAGCAGTTGTGGGGCGCGAGCTGGACAAAAAGCCCTTAAATTTCTTTCTGCCAGTCTTCTTCCAATGGTACGTTCACTCACACTGACATTTCTCACCTCAAAAAGACGCGTACGAGCTTCAGTAGCAGTGCAAAAGCGATTTCGCAACACGTTGCTGACAACGAAACGGTCATCTCGGGTTGAAGTGCATCGATGTCGGCCTTGACCTGGCCTCCGGGTGTACGAACACACAGTCTCCCGAAATCGTCTGATAGCATCACGTACCGTGCTTCGAGGTACACCGAGTGTACGACCGATGCGACGTTGGCTGTACCCAGCGTCAGCTAAAGCCACTGCCCTAGCTGCACCAGTTGCATTGAGTGGCATTTTTGGAGTCACAAACAATTAACGGACACTACCAATTGAAATCAAACAATATTCACCCACTAGGGCAGAAAAGAAAAGGAAATGTTAACACAGTAACGCAACGGCAACAATGTCAAACAACGATTAAAATCCAAAAAGGCTTCGGTGTCCCAAGTTTATTAAACGAAATAAGGGTATAAGTGTTTTATTTATTGCTAAAGTACAAACTTAACGAAAAATAAAACAGTGTATAGGCCATAGTTTACGTAAAAAATCAGGGTGACGAAAAATAAAGGTGGGCGGTTTATTGTGCCTGTGAGTGTATGCAGGTAAAGCCGCGCTTGCCGTGATTAGTTCTTGGATGGGTGACCATTTTTAAGTGGAAGACCCTTCCTTGCCTCGGAAACGTTAAGCCCAACTACTGCTAAAAACTAACTGTCATACATTGATCTTTGATATCTCGACAGATCTTGGACTGGAATAGTGTGTATCCAGTAAAATGCACTATCTCGATCTTAAAGTCGAAAGCCGACTATACGTTTAGTGTGAACGCGGCTTTAAACTCCACAAACGCTTTAAACAGCTAAGCCTTTTACTACAAGAAAATTTATTCACAGTTCTTAGAGTAAACGAGAGGAAATCTTCATCGCTTTAAAACCAGGAGATTAGAATTAATGTTGAATGATACTTTGGAATATTGCTACTACATTGAACAGTGGTACGCATGAAAGACTTCATTGTAAAGTGGGCTTAGAGATAAAAACCAGGAAAGTGCGATCCGGAGTCGCCTACCGAGGGTTCTGTACAAAGATTTCAGGCTGTTTCCTGGACTTGTAGTAGAGACGACATTACTTGCCAAATTTTAAAGTTCTTAGGTCAACGAAAAGTTGTAAATTTGGATTACTTTTAAGTTTGAACTTTCACAGATTCGAGAGACACACTTAAATATAAGGTTTTGATTTCAACTTGATATCTCCAGGCGTTTCTGAGATAAAGGGTTTTGACAGACAGATATGCGGATGGACGGACAGGTGGACGCCAAAGTGATCCTTTAGGGGTTCTAATTTTCCTTTTGAGGTACAGAACCCCAATACGAATATTTCTAATAATTAAATCGTAAATTTCGGTTTCAATCTGATTTTTACTATGTTTTCCTGGTCCGATTTTGGTTTTGACGAATCCACTCAACAAAGATTGGATTTAGCCAGGGAGGATCCCTGGCTAAATTTCAGTACAGTAGTGTGGTCAAAAGTCAGTTGCATTTTTATTTCTTTCATTCTCATAGTCCATTGGGACGGAAATCCTATATAACTGGTGGATCTGGGGCACTGGACCAAATTCTTTATGTATTCTGAGGCTTGGACGCAAATAATTAGTTATCGTTTTGTAACGGTTTGCAGCCTCAATTTAGGAGGTTACCGTAAATAGCTTGAGCAGCTAGCAGGCTGTGATTGCTTTTTTTCACTCTTCTTCCGACTTCACAAACAGTAGAGTTTTACGAATTATCATTGACGACCTTCGTGGTCGTGTGTCGTAAACACCGTTCTTCAAGGTGACGCCAGCTCAGGGTTTGAACCCCGGATTAAAAAAAAACACTTTTCTACATTGTCTCCATTTTGGGTGTCTATTGTACCTTTGTGGTCTCTGATTCCATAACACAAGTGCTTTAGCTACTTACCTTGGCTTTAGAGCAATGTATGTGATGTTTTCCACATTTATTCATAATTTTGTCAGCATCAATTGTAAAATGTACGCTTTGCTTTTGCAAATTAGATATTGTCGTTGCCGCTTCTAGGTAGGTATTTAAGTAGTTGGGTTCCTTTTCCCTGGTGTAGTTGTAAAGTTTCTAAATGACATTTCCAAGAGGAGCAACCAACTGGAAAACTTCGAAGTTCTAATACTTAATTAATGGGACCTTGTTCAGGCTTCTTCTAGGAAACGTAAAGTGGAATAAAGAACTCGACTTTTAGTTTTAGATAACTAGAGAATTGCCACAAGGAATGAATGAGAAAAGAAGACGAAAACGAAAAAGATTAATAAGGCCAAAAATAAATACATTTTTATTAGTATAGTGTTGATAACACATAAAGTTAATTATGAAAATTATTGATAGTTCTCCTAAATCGTTTAATTAAGTTATATTTGTTCTGTATAATGAAGTCTATTCAAAAGACACGAAGCATAGCTACTTAAAATAAAATAAAATAAGGCTCTAATTTGAAAAGTTCAGGATTGGAGCCCTACAATAATAAACGCGCCCGCGGCAGACCACCGAAAGAAATGGATATCTTCTGGAATCGGCTAGGAGAAGCAAGGGACCGTGATTGCTGATAAGATTGAAATCTAGATAATAAGCTTAAAAATATTCCGCAAGAATTTTTTCTTTTTTTTTGTAATGTTACCATTAGCTACTAGCCAAAGGCCTATGTAAAATACTAGCTGTCGGCCGCGACTTCGAACGCGATTTTATTCTAGTAAAAATTATGAACAGGATTAATTTAAAAGGAGTGCGTATATTCAACGAGGTAATGCGGTGCACATAAGTGAACAACTTTTCCCAAAAAACATATGTCGAAATCTTAAAATTTATAAATATATTTTCATACAAAGCTACTAGCAGTCACGTGACCTGTCACTTTGTATGAAAAGTTCATTTTCTATTTTAAAATTTCGATCTATGTTCCTTGGGGAAAGTTGTCCAGTTTTTTATACCACTCGGCTATCCGTGCAGTCATCTCTTTAAAAGGTACCAACATCAGAAATCTATGATTTTACACCCAATACGATCTTACAAAAAGCGGAGAAACCATCTAATATTTCCACCCCATTCCTTAGCGCGTAACATTTTACGATATTTGGGTGGACGAGGGTACTCATACATCCAAGTACCCTACAATAAGCATTTAAACAACTGTGAAGGGCTCGGCTGTAACACACGTGATTGATTTTGATGGGAAAGGGATCAAGCAACCTTATGTGAGTATTTTAGAAAGGTGTGCTAATGAAGAAGCATTATGTTTTCAATTGATATTGAGGATAAAGAACTTTTTGGGTATAGATCCGAATTTTCTTCAGCTGTGCTCAGATGGACTAAATGCCTTCGGACATTTTCTGAAAGTCAACCCTTCGAAGATGAAGAGATGATGAAGGTAGATGCACTAAAAATTCATGTGCAATGATAATACGATCACTTTATTTATTTTTTGGGCATATAGCTGACCTATTTACGGACGATTTTAGCTAGTGAAATATCTACAAGTTATATTGAGGGAATTGTACAAATAAATGGATCGTTATATAAAGAGATGGCCATATGTGTATATCTGACATTCATTATTCCTAATGTACATTGTGTGTATATCCAACTTCCATTTTCTTTACCAAATCAGAATGCTAATAAGAGATGGGCGTATCTATACGCAATACACATATACCCTTTACCCACATAATAATTTACGGGAATCTATAGCATTTTATGGGGGCCTTCGAAACGTTTAACGTTGAATTCGGACCGTTAGGGAAAACCGACGTTTCAGAAAGGTATTTAAAGAATGAGATGAAAAGGAAAGATTTTCGCGCCTTTTTGGAATACTCAAGGATGGGGTGGTCTGCTGGATTTGTGGTAATGTGGTTCGATGATTAAAGGAGTTTTCTAAAGTTCTGTTTAGTGATTTATATGAGCCTTGGGGATTTCATCAGTAATAAGTCAAATAAATAACTGGAAAAGCGGTTAATCTAAGACCTAGGTTTAAACCGTAGTCTCACTGTATTTATACAGGTATAAACTGGGTTTTTTATACTGTTTTCTGAGGTTTACGCGAATGTTAGACATTGAAATAAAACTACTTTTTAAACGAATTCATTCGTTTGTAAATTATTTTTATTTTAGTTCCTGACGTTTCAACACCTTAACAGGTGCCATGGTCACGGGCAGACCATGGTTTTTTGTAGTTTAATTTAACTTTTTGTAATAAGACTGATAAAGTCCAGGTTATAAGTTTAGTTATTCTAAATGAGTAAACTCTAAGACACTTAACTACATACCTTAATATTTTCCGTGCAAGCGGTTCTAAATAAGCTACTTAAACATAATAAGAATTCAACAAGTGACACACAAAAACATTTTTTGGTCCTTTAACGAAATTCAACGTTCTCTCGTTGGTTCCTTAACAAGTACTAATGTTCGTAAGCCCTGGCAAGGAGACTTCGGGATTAAATTTCGGGGAAAAAGTTATTAGTACGAAAATTTTTGTGTTGAATCTGAAGCCTTAAGCTTAAGAACAGCCAATCCGTGTTGGTAATGCTTTTTTTTTGGTGTCTGATTAAATCAGGGGTTGAGGGAATAATTTTGCCATGTGAATTTATCATCATAATTTGTCAACCCTGCTGGTTTTGCCATTTGCGATATTAAATAATTCGTTTTTGTTACACTAGAGAGGCTAAGGCCTCTTGCTGCTCGAGCATCCCTCTCTTTCTAGGACTTAAGTGATTTTTTCATAAAGAAGAATAATAAAACCACGTGACTTAAACATTTTCATCATAGTCATAGCGCCTAAATAGTGACCCAAAGACTGCCAGAACCTATTAGTTAGTTTCTGAAGTAATGTTGGAGTCAGTTTCAGCTCACTGGATTGAGCTCAGATCACTAACGATTCAGCTATGCAATATGTAAAAAGCCTAAGCAATGCGATATAAGCGAACCCTTTATTATTTATCTGATACCTTATTCTGGTGTGATTTTCATGCCAGATTTTTTCAAGATTGCCAGAATTTTGTTTACCTCTTTACCGTCAAGAATCAGCTAACTACGGACCAGACGATTGATTTCATTTTTGCCTTTTTCTGTTATCTTCTTCTCCTCTGTATTTCTTGGTTCCATTGCCGGTCTTTTTTTCACACTTTACTAGTGCTTTTGTTCCCCTCGTGCTACTTGATGGGTTAGGAGTGGGTTCACGTTGGTAGTGCAGTGGGTTCGATTCAAACCGGTTACCAAATGATGACAAGGTCCGCCTTAGCCATTCGGCTACTGCCACTTCAAATCACTCCTGCAAGGCTATTGATGCGGCGTTTCTAGTCTTAACACCTTCCCTGTCCCGTCAGAAGATACAATAGTTAAACAATGGAAATGTTCATATGTGACTCACGGGACAGTGAAAGGGTAAATTCACCTGAAATTCGGTAGGGTATAAAAATCTAAAATTAAGTCCCCTTTAAACATACTTTAAATAAATTCGGTACTCATAACTTCCTGGTTCCTGGTATGTGTCCTCTACGTACGTTTCATTCATGTTGATATCCACTTCATATCATCTAATGTTTGCATCAAATATTTATCTCGTGAAATGGGAATGTCAGAAAAATTACGAGGCATTACTGTTCATTAAATGTAAGCGACTTGAAAAGTGTTCCAGAAAAAAGTCGCCATTTTTTTCTCATCGTTCGTTGATTTTTGTGAAGAAATAGAATTGGATATTTTTTTTTTGTCTGTTAATATTAGGGGTTAAGTGCTTACATGTATTTGTGTTTGTAGGTTCTGTCAAATATTCAGGATTGTTCAAATCACAAGTGGAGTAAAACTTAGACAGGCCATAAAGTGTTTGCTTGCTAAAATTTTAATATATTACCCTCATATTGCCGTATTACCCTTTTAAGAAAAGACGAATTTGTACCTCCTATGTTTTGTTACTTAGGCCTTTGCCCAGCAGTGGGACAGCACGGGCTAACAAAAAAAAAATGTTTTGTTACATATGTGTTGTGGCAAACTGTATGCGACCTCAGATTGCATTCCCAGACATACAATTTGTATATTTATTCTTAGATTGGTGGGGTCAAATAGCCATGTGTACGATGAATCAGACTCAGAATCAGAATCAGAATGCTTTATTTGTAAACATAGGCCAGATTACAGCAGTGTGAGATGTTACAAGTAGGTTTTAGTTTCTCTATGTTTTACCCAAAGGCGTACAAATATTTTTAAACATAATCAATATTCCCCTGCTCTTATCCCAGTCTACATAACATAATATTATAAATTATCACCCCCAAAACTTTCACATTTGTAATAAAAGCGCATGCATATCAAATTATCAATACAAATTATACATAATAAAAGAAAAATATATAAATGTCATTTAGTGTCAGTAACATGACAAAACTATTGTTTAGCATACCTAATTCAGAATCGTCAAAACAGTTTAGATGATGTATAATTGTCAGAGGAAGTAATTATAGAATTGTCGTCTAAATAGTCCTTAAGTGAATAGTAGCATTTTGTTATCAACAATTTGAACAGCACTTTTTTGAAAATGTCCATGTTTAGCGTTTTTATTTGTTCAGGTAGTTTATTAAATATTTTGATGGCCATAACGAATGTACTTTTATTCATTAGTGCTGTTTTGCCGTAGGTCACTTCGAGCTCTGATTCATTTTTATCCCGTAACTTTCTGTAGTAGCTTTTAGTAGCGATTTTGTAAAGCGATATATTAGATTTAACAAATACATTTGTTTCGTATATATACAACGATGGCAAGGTTAGAATCTTTAGACGCAGGAAGAACGGTTGGCAACTGTCTGTGCTATTTAGTCCACACATAGCCCTGATACATCTTTTTTGGGCTCTAAAGACGAGTTCTCTATCTACCGAATTACCCCAGTATATTATGCCATATCTGAGTGTTGATGCAACATAGCCATGATAAGCTGTTAGTACAGATTCTAGGTTCACAACTTTTGATAATTTATAGAGAACATAGGTAAATTTATTGAGTTTTTTACATATTTCGTCTGTCTGTGATTTCCAATTCAAATTTATTGTTGTCTATATTAATACCAAGAAATTTAGTAACGTTAGAATTCCCAAGATATTTTTATATTCATGATCATAAAAAACTAAACAGTGAGGTAAAATGTTTTTTTTTTAACATTTAAGATAAGTTGTAAAGATAAACATTGTATTATAATTATTTTTTTGTGTAATAAACTACTTAGTCCCGGTGGGTTTGCCTGTATGTAAACCATTACCAGTATCGTATGTAAACAAAGGTGTAACTTAGAACCATAACGTAGACAAGCAGTCTCATGGGAATGGTACTCATTTAATTAATTTCGCTATTCTATTTTTTTTTCTGACGAAATAGCTAATAAACTTCGCCGAGGGCATGGCGATATGACGGTCTTGCACCGATCTAAAATCCCTGGTAGACCGTCCTTGCCTTTGCTAGCCACGGAATCATTTAGGCGATAAATAAGTACATGAAGCATACTATAATGCCAAAAGTTATTGAGTGTGTATACAGGAATGATTTAAAAGGAGTACGTATATTACTATACGAGGTAATCAGGTGCATAAAACTAAAACTTTTCCCCAGAAACATAGGTCGGAATCTTAAAATTAAAAGTCGTCTTTTCATACAAACAACTTTGTATGAAAAGTTAATTATCCATTCTAAGATTTTGACCTATTTTCCTTGGAAAAAGTTGTTCAGTTTTATGCATCAGTTTACCTCGTTGAATGTACGCACTCCTTTAAATTAATCTTGTATATGTTTGTTACATCTTTCCACAAACGGCTCGACCATTTTTAACTAAATTTGATGTGCAGATAGCTTACACCCTGATATATCGCGGGTAGCTAATATAATTATTTACATAAGATACAATTTCGACGTTTTTGGTTGCTAGACTTGCTTATTTCCCCTGCGATGTAAGTTGAACTGCTAGCGACAAAGATTCTAGCAAGACCTAATGAAATAACGACTCAAGATTTTGTACATAACGAAATATTTTGCGTCAGGGCACAATTATGAAGGGGATTTTGTCCCTTGGTGTTGTATCCCTTGTATTACGTACAAGGGACCCGCCATGTAGTACAGTATCATTCAATTATCTATACAGATAAAAGAGTGTTTGTTTGTTATATCAAAATAAAAAGTTACCGCTTTTTACTAAATGCATATTATTTTTTTCATTTTTATCTGTCTGTCTGTTTATTCAGGCTATACACTGAAAAAGCTGAACCTATTTTTGAGGGAATTTCATTGGCAGATAGATGATGATGATGATAAGGAGTAAGTTTTAGGTCTTACGCGGGTGAAACCGCGATAGAATTAGTTTAATAGTAGTTTTATTTCAATGTATAGATCTTATATATATTGTTTTTCATTTTTATATTTTTTCTCTAATACATGTATTTATGGAGACCAATATTCGAAGCTCAGATCTTCATTATAACCGCTCAGTCCCGAACATTTTTGAGGGTAGATTCACCCCAGCCGGGCCTTAGCGGTTAACTAACAAACTCGATATTATGGTCCCGAAGATAATAATTTAATTTTTAATTTCAAACACTTGGTTCTTTTGTATGACCCTTGATTTATTATTTCCTTAAGTTAATTGCTCGCGACGGTTTTTTACTGCGGCAATGTATAATATTAATACCATTGAGCTGGTTTTCAGATAGGGTAGACAGAGTTCTAGCTCGATTTTTTTTTGTTAAAAATAAATAAAATTTCCAGCTATAATAAGACTTCTTTTAGTGTAGGGATAATAAATATAATCAGATTAAATTTAATATTTATATTTAAAACTAGCTGTGTTCCTTGGTTTCACCTGCGTGTTTTTATTATTTACTTAGTTATTTGGGATAGAAACGAATCCAAAACATCAAGTATCGTGAAAAACGGTCTTGTGACAAACCAGACTTTATTTCTACTCACTTGACTATTTGGCACATAGCACATCTTAAACATTTTTGCTGCTGCATTATCAAATCTATTGACACTGCATTTATTAAAATCGATTTAGTCATTTAAGCGCTACATTATAACATGCACAAAAACATACAAACACGGTATATTTCAACCTTAATTACAGTATTATTGTCTTTGACTAGTTGGACCGCTTTGTGTCATGATTATGACTATAAAAAGGTCTCATTAGTGTTTGAATTGAATTCGCACCTTATGCTGTCTATGGACCACCAACATAGCAATGTCAATTAAAATAAAAACATACCATGTTCTGTTTTAATAATGTTTTGGAAGAAATATGTTGAAGTGGTTGTCAACCGGTTTCATCACAATATTATGGAGTAATTGAACAAAATATTGCAAATAATTATAAAAAAAATCACAATCAGGCTAGACTTGCGCAATCGCGTTGAATACTGAATCTTATCTGGTCAGATTACTGTTCAAATTTATTCGAAGCTCATAAGAGGCAGACAAGAAGCTACTAATTATTATACCCTATATTTCATATCGCAACAAATGAGTTCATACTTTTTTCTTTATGTTTTAAGATTCATATTACTATGTAATTTTGCTCCGAAAAACCGCACGTTGCTTCCACTGGTAGCTGTTACCCTTGTACCCATAATTATTTATATTAATTAAATGAGGATGAACAATGCGATCCTCTTTTGTTGAAAAGGTAATATGCAACGAACTGGGAGTTAAATTGATGTATGAATTTGGGTGTATGGGTTTTATGGGTTATGATGTGAGATCAAAACATACGATCATACATCATCTCCTTAGCCTTTTTAAGAAGCTATGTTGTAGTTAGCTTTCAGTCTTACCGGAATTCGCTAGGAACATAGGTCGAAATCTTAAAATTGAAAATCAATTTTTCATACAAACATAAGTCACGTGACCTGTCACTTTGTATGAATATTTCATTTTCAATTTTTGGATTTCGACCTACTGACCGACTGATTACCTCGTCGAATATACGCACTCCATAAAAAATAATCCTATATAACTTTATTGTAGGTACCAGTAAAAATCATACGACCTTCCCTTTCCAAATAAAACTTTTACAGCTATATAACAAGCCTTTTCTAATTTAAATTGCCTTTTAAACACTAGCAAACTAATCAAACTTCAATGTCAATATAAAGATGAAAATTCGTAGCGAAATACGTGTATATTATTTAGTCTCTTGGGTACAACCTTACCTTATTATGGCCGTGTCAGGGAAAGTTGAAAACTCTATTTTCAACGCCTTATTTTTCTTCAAATTAAATTGCCAACAGGTCTCGCCCTAAGGCCACTTCACAGGTTAATGCAGAAGGTTAAGACGAGTATAAATATGACAATAGGCATGTAAACTAAGTTTTTTTTTGTCTATTAGGTAGATTATTGAAAAGTATTGTACACTTAATTTTTAATTTTTCTCGTGTTCAAAAAATTACGCAGATATATTGAGTTGAAATGTCACATTACGTCACGCCGTGACGAGCCCCCACTCCCCAACTTTAATGCGTTTTAACTAAGTCAGTAATTATTGTTTTCTGAGGTTTACGCGAATATTAGACATTGAAATAAAACTACTTTAAACGGATTCTATCGCGGTTTATTTTTATTTTAGTTCCCGACGTTTCAAGTCAGTAATTATTTGTTAATTTGATAAAACAAAAAATATGGGTGTAATATTTTTTTGTTACCTAACTGACGGACTAAATAGAATTAAGTTTTGTTTACCTAGTCAACATGCCTATTAGTTACTCGTTGCATTAATATGACAGTACGTTTGCTGGTGTCAGTAAATAACATTATTAATATAAATTTTCTAGCTTCTTATTTAAGAGTTGCTGGTTTCAAAAATATGTATGTATAATATGTATTTAAAACTGCAGTTTTGTGATAGTATTTAAATGAATATTTTACGTTTTAAAACATACGTTATTTTTAACAATTCTATCCGTTCCCGGATTCCGTCCCAGTTTTGTGATTTTAGTTCTCGACGTTTAAACACCTATGCAGGTGTCATGGTCACAAGCAGACTGTCCGTGACCTGCAAAGATTTAATGTGTAATATTCGTGTAAACCTTAGAAAAAACATATTTTACACATACCGAGACCAATCATTATCCTATGATTTACTATTGTTATTAAAATGTATTTAAAACGTGTTTTACAATCATAATGATCTTTTTTTATTGCGTTTCAAAATTTCGATGAAGTTTAGAAGAGACTTATACCTACTTCTGCCATCAATTTTTACTGTGGCGCATATTTAACCGTTTATATTTTTAAATCATGAGTTATATGACATTGTTGTTCCAAGTTTTAATTACAGAAAACCATTTTATTTCTCTTAGTGTGACATCAAGATTTAATTTTTGCACTTGTAATGGAATAGAAACAAGTAGTTTTACCATTGTTATGAACAAGTAACTTAACATTAAGCTTTTGCAAAAAAAAAAAGATTTTTATCGCAACGGTGATCTGACATTGTAGTCGCCCGACTAGTTTCAGGCAAAAACGGAGCCTCTGTTCATGAAACTAGTCACTTCCACTCGATATTATCGCGTGATTATAACCTTTACAGGTTTTTAATAATAAATAAATAAATAATAAAATCCATTTATTTTAGGCTTGAACACCCATATACAAATTATAAAACAATTTTATTACTTACTACTTACACTTTGCATTATTCATTTACTACTTCATTTATTACAATTAAAATCTCAGATTAAAGACTATTAATTATTTTACAATTCAACATCATTAATACTATATTATAAATTGTCTCATGATATTTAGGTATTATAATTATAAAATGTTACACTTACCCCTTCCTGAAAAAAATATCAACTGATATGTGTTATCGGAAATGAAATACGAAAATGTTACCAAGTTTTTACATATAACCCAATAATATTTTTTAAATTTATTATTTAACTATACGGGGCAGTAAATTTTTGGTTTTTCTCCAAAACGTTTTTATGAAGAACTCTTCCGATAAACGACCGACATGTTTTTGCAAGCTCTTTTCAATACATGAAAGAGTTTTCGATGGTTCAAGGGCAAAGGCCCTATAGCAACCCTTGTGGGTCATAATTGATCTAAGGGTCAAATCCTGCCTTCGCTTTCATATTCAGTCTATCTATAGATAGTAATTATACTAATTTAATAAGCATTATTTTAAAACTCTATCTCTAAAGCTGTCGTTTAGAGTATACTAGCGAATCCGCCAGACTTCGCTCGGGAAACACAGAAATAAATGCCTTTTGTTTATAGTAATATTGCGAAGTTAAAGAGTTTATTTGTTTGAAAGCTCTTATCTCAGAAACTACAAGTCATATTTGGAATTATTTGATTTTATTGACTATTACGAATATACCAAGTACCTATATCATGGTTAATTTGTAACTTTGTATTTCCAATGTTTTCTCTTTAATTGTACCTGCTAATGTATCGTTGATAGTGACTCTACGTTAAGATAAATTTATTAAGCGGCCATATTGACTACATACATGAAGTATGTATATTCGAAACGAATTAAAAGATGATTGAAATTGTTAATCAAACATATAAGTTTGAGGTCTCCCATTTGATAGAAACCTTATCAATTATAATTGTTTTTGTTTGGTGCTAATTTAAGATGAAATTCGGAATGTACCTACTGTAAAAATCATAAGAAAGTGTTTTTTTTTTAATAAATTTAAATTGTTTCTTAATTTTATTCTTTGTTGTTTTCAGGTAATTCAAGTTCAAAACATCTAACTAGGATATTGAGGTAAAGTTATGTTTTACAAAAATTAAATATTACTTTAAATCCAAATATATTTTTTGTCATTCTTTTCGGAACAAAAAGGTTTTAAGTCTATATTAACTGAGATAGAACTGGATGTTGAAGTTAATAAATATATAGGTACTAATGCTAAATGACCCGGCAAACGTTATTTTGCCATATTAAAAAAAAACATTTATGTAGGGTATGAAAATTAGATGTTGGCTGATTCACAGACCAACCCGATATGCAAACAAAAGTTTCATACAAATCAAAGTTTGGGCACAAACACCGCGACATGACAATTTTATATATTAGAAGAAGATTATAAAGCTGAAGAGTTTAGTTGTTTGTTTCGTTGAACGCGCTAATCTCAGGAACTGCACTGGTCCGATTTGAAAAAATATTTCGGTGTTTGATAGCCCATTTATCGAGGAAGGCTATAATAGGAAACTTTTTGCCGCAATAACCGACGCCTTCGCGGGCAGAGCCGCGAGCAAGAGCTAGTCTCAACATAAAAATAAATGTGACTACCAAAAACACGGTCGTTTAGTAGTTACAGTCAATAAATTACACTGTGGAAAATTTAGTTCCCTTACAAAGTTTTTATATCCAATTGGTTTCAAACAAATACACGTTTTTTAGGTTAACGGTCTACCAAAATTTAATGACGAACAAACAAACTGCATCAAATTCCATTATCACGTTTCAAATGAATTTCAATTTTAATCGAGTAAAAAAATTGCAACAGTAACAAAATCGAATGAAAATTAATTCTCGATTCAAATTCACCATTTTATTGCACCGAAATTTTAATTTCGATTTAGAATAGAATTTAACGAAATTGGTAACGGTTTTAAATATGTTTTCAATTATTTTCCATTGTGTTTTTAAATGTGTATATATAGAAGTTGGTTCCAGTGTTGTATGTATATATTTTTGTACAATCAAGAATTTTAAATTGTTTGTTTCAATTGTACCAACTAAATGGTTACTATTTTTGTACTCAGATAAGCAATTGGAAAACAACTGTATTTTTTACTTTCTATCTCACGCCGAAATAGGTTTATATATATTAAAATAGTAAACAACAAAAAATACGTAAATAACTTTTTAATTTATAGACTATACAATTATTGGTTTTCGTTTATTACAATAACTTCAGTGAGTCTAGCTCATAATTATGTAATGATTCAACCGTTTTCCTCCTTACGCTCTTTCTCGGGATCGACCGACTAGTTTCAGACTTGATCAGCCCTTTATCATAAGCTGACGTGACGGCGGTGTCAGGCGTGGTGTCGCGAGACTGGTAAATGAAAAAAAAAACTACACATATTCTATATTGAAAACACAAAAAAAGCTTACTGGCAATGTGGATCGCACATTACTAGTATTCTTGTTAACCCCTCGTGCTAAGCTAAATGCTTGTGTTACGAGTGGGTCGGTTCACGACGGTAATGGGTGGGATTCGAACCCGCTACCATATGATCGCAAGTTCGATGCCCTAGCCATTTGGCTTCCGCCGCTTGAAATTGAAGTTTTGGTTGACCAATCAGTTTTTGAAGTAAATTCGAACCATTTTAATTACTTTTCAAACCCTCATGGTAGCGTGCTACTTAGCTATAAATCTATAATAGATTCATATCTGGTTAATCGTCGATCTAAGCACGTTTTATGGTGTCAGTCGTTGAAAAATATAAATTATTAACACGAATAGTCACTATTTCATGGTGTAGAATTTAACTGGCCTGTTGGTCTAGTGGTGAAAGACTGGTAAGCCCGAGGTCTTTGGTTCGAATCCCACTCAGGGCAAATCTTTGTGTGTTGAATGATCATTCATTCTGTGTCGTGGTGTAAGTAATCTATAATATGTATGTATTTAGAAATACATAAGTATGTTTATCAGTTATCTGGTTGGAATCTACCGACGTACAAAAAAATAAGTAAATCCATTTACGAAACCGCGGTTTCCTAGACGGCCGAACCTAAATAATTAAACAAAAACCTACTTTTGAAACCCAGACAGCAAAAAACAGTTATCGATGAGATAAAATCACATTTCAGTAAAAAATACAATAAAAAACAAGTTTATAGTCCCGTTGTAGCCTTTATAGCAACATTAACCGGTATTACAAAACATTTTATTTGAGGGTAGGCAACAAAATTTCAATAATCGTTGTCCCGCAAACAGTTACGTCATAGCTTAGATTGTGTCAGTTTCATGTGAGCTGTCGAGCTAAGTAGACGTGCTTTCGTCAACAACGATAATCTTTTAATCGTTGCTGTGATTTGGTGTGTATATTAAATGAGAAACGTTCAAACAAAATTTGAAATGTGGATTATGTTATCTCAGTAACATTTGAGGATTTTCCAAATAATTTCAGACCAAAACAGATTACAATAAAATATAATATTTTGGTACAACTCACACACGGCCATCTGATCCCAAACTAGGCAGAGCCTGTACTATGACAACCAGACAACTGATAAACATACTTATATATTTCTAAATACATACATATTATAGATAAATTACACCCAGACACAGAACTAATTATCGTGGTCATCACACAACGATTTGTCCTGGGTGGGTATTAAGAAAACCGAATATATCCGCAGCTCCGCCCGCGGCATCAATTTTTTTTTAATCTGTTTAGTACATTTGGAGCCTATTCAATGCAAACAAACAAACAAGCAATCAAATCTAGCCTAACGTGAGCTTATGAGTGTCGGCTAAGCAAATACTATAAATGCAACGTTAAAAGCAAAAGATTCAACTCAACTCCAGTGCAGTTCTCTTCAAAATCTGGCTGATCAAAGTTTCATCAAATCCGTCATACCATTTCCAAATAAACTAACACCCAAAGGAATATACTCCGATGTCATCGTATAATTTTAACTGGAAAACCGTCAAAGGAGCCGAATAATTTTGTCCGTGTAACTCGGAAGTCAATTTAACTTGAACTTCGTGTTTGAATAACTCTCAGCTTTGAAGATAGCATGCGGATCATGCGAGCCTGTTGTTTGACACACAGGGTCAAAAGATATAGATTTTTTTTTTCAAGTTTTTTTTTATAATCTTACTAGCTTTTTCCCGCAACTGCATCCGCGTGGGCGTTGGTGATCGCGGCAAAAATGCTTATTATAGTCTTCGTTGATAAATGGGCTGGATCTGTTTCCTGAGATTGGCACGTTCAACCAAACATAAAATCCCTTCAGCTAATATTTGTATAGATAACGTCAAGTTTTTAATTCAAAATAATATGTTCGACCATGGTTCATATTTTTTTTTCCGTTTATTAATGTTATGTAACAGTACCTAATAACCAGGATTATTTTTTATGGAGTGCGTATATTCAACGAGGTAATCAGGTGCATAAAACTGAACAACTTTTCCCAAAAAAAAATGGTCGAAATCTTAAAATTTAAAATCATCTTTTCATACAAACATAAGTCATGTAGCCTGTCACGTATGAAAATTTCATTTTATCAAACACAGTTCGATTTGTAGCCACAAAAAAAATATTTTGTCGTTCTCAACAGCCGTGTGTAACAAACACAAAGCGTTGTTGGACAATCCCAGTTCATTGTGCATTTGTTGCACACTTGTGTGCAACAAATGCACAATTATCGAAGTAAAGTTTTATCGTGTTATCGAAATAAAGTTTTATCGTGTTTGCCGAAATGTATAATTAATTTTTAGGGTTCTAGAATGCAGTGTGGAGTTTCGTGCAATGTTTTAGGTTGTTTCTTCGTTGTAATTGTGGTAGATCACATAGTTATTACATATATCATGAAATGGCGAAATTGTAAAACAATAATTTAACAGGAACTCACCATTAATTCAACTTTTAATCATTTTAACAACATAAAATTATAACAGTTCTCAAATCATGTATATATTTTTGAGTTTCAACAAAAACTTCTCGCTAAATAAGTTTTACAATTTCGCTATGTATGCTCGTGACTGTACGTACCACATAGGTATAATAACTACAGGGTGATTTTTTTAATGCCACGGTTTGAAAGTACTCTAAATACTGATGATGGCAAATTACAGTAAATGGTAACTTTCCTTTGTTTTTAAAAAGAAACCAATCTGCATTTGCAGAGTCTAAAAAATACGGGAATCGAACGGGTTGATATCCGAAAAATTAACAGTAAGAGGTTGTTGCGTGTGTACTGAATGTAAACATTTATCTTCATAACTGTTCGAACAATCCTAATGAGGTTCTGTGTGTTTTTTTTGTGAGATGTTATGTAAATTTTCCGCAAAAAAAACCCGTCGCGAAATTAAACTTGATAGAGAGCTTGAAACGCATATTATCTACGCATTAAAAACATGACTTAATAGCCAATAGATGTTCTTAATATTAAGTGACAATGTTACATTTTACCGACGGTAAATTCTGTGCAAAAACATATAAGTCATGAATGAGCAAAATTATGAAAATTATACCCAGAAAATATCGTATAAGTTAATAAATCATAAACAACTCCAATTAAGCCATCAAAAACTTATAATTACGCGGTAAATTACTAGTGACCAAACAAGAAATAAGTGGGTTAATAAAACTTCAAGGAGGATTTAACATTCATTAGTGAAAACTTGAAGAACTTCCTTACGTTACGTGATCGCTGTTAACTTTCCGTAATTTACATTCTTCTCCAAAGACTTGGTTGAAGCAACGCTTTGCTTAAACAGTGACCTATTTGATAAGCTTTGTATAAAATATTATGACTTAAGACGTTTGCGCACTTGTATCGTGCCGCTCCGTATCCGGTTCGATTTGATTCGTGAAAAACAGCGACGGGGTATTGTTGTCCTAGCATTCGACAGCTTATACTGTTCGAGGTAGGGGCGGGGGGGGACAAAGCGTCCGTCTCACTCACACTTCGTCCTTAAAACCGACTTTGACGACCTCCGTGGTCGAGTGGCGTACACACCGGTTTTCAAGGTGTCGCCAGCTCTGAGGTCCCGGGTTCGATCCCCGGACGGGTCAATGTAGAAAAACACTTTTCTACCATGTCTCGTGTCTGGGTGTTTGTGGTACCTTCGTTGTCTCTGATTCCATAACACAAGTGCATTAGCTACTTACTTTGGAATCGGAGCAATGTATGTGATGTTGTCCACATTTATTATTATTTATTAAAACCGAGTCAAAAAACGACTCGTTGTGGGAATTACCGGGAAACGACGAAACGAGTACGTACGAGAAGGTAAATTTCCAAGGCGGCCTAACCGGACCGGACCGAAAACGGAAGCGAATAAGTGGGTGGATGCCCTAAGGCGTTGCTCCACGATTTTTTTATTTTTGTAGTTAACCCACTCGTAAAACAAGCATTTAGCTTACCACGAGGGGTTAATTAAGTAATATGAGTCAATTCTGCTTTTAAATTTATCTACCGCCACATCCTGAGCTCATTGATTATCGGCCCAGGTGGGCAACTAAACTGTTTTTTTATAAAGCAAAATGCCATTGTTAAAATGCCAAAATGACATAAATTCCAATAGCTTTTACGTCAATTTTGACGTTTGCAATGTCAATTTAGTCTCCAAAAAACAGAGTACCTATAGTTGGACATCTCGCCTTAACTTACAAAAGTTTTTTTATAAGTGTTATTTATTTATATTATTATTTGTGTGTTTAATTAATGTCAAACCAAACATAATTAGCGTAGATTACGATATCATACACTTCCCACCTAAGTCTTTAATACGTAATTTTCTAGACGGATCAACACACTTCCCCAAGTTTAATACAAGTATAACAAAACTGTCATAAGTCCCGGTTCGTACCGGGAATCCCGGGAAAACTTTATTGTATAATGAGATTATATCCCGGATTGTGGAACCAAATTATTCTTGAAAACCATCCTGTTTCTTGGAAATTATATATTACTGATTTTGTTTTAGAAGATTCTCATTTGGAACTGAATATCGAGATTAAGTGTTATTTTTATTGAGAAATAAACAATTGTACAATATTTAATTTTAATACGTCGGGTTAACAATCCTATTAATATTATAAATGTGAAAGTGTGAATGTTTGGATGTTTTTTTACGGATTTGGAAGAAATTTGGCATGCATGTAGCCTTAGGCATGGAAAAGAACATAGGCTACCTTTTATCCCGATTCCTAAGTAGTTCCCGCGGGTAAATTGAAAATTGTTTACGAGCTAAGCCGTGGGCAGACAGCTTTGAAATATGGTATTTTGCTCTATTACAGCGCAAGCTATAACACGGGTGAAAATTTTATTCCATTTCTTTTTGTACCCCATTCTGAAGTCCACGCAGACGAAGTCGCGGGCAAAAGCTAGTATACCTACACTATAATAACATGATAAGTGTGCAATCCATGACCTTTATACATATTACTATTTTGACATACAGTGCGGAAGCGGAATATGATAATACTAGCTGCGTCCAAGATATCGGCTACCTCCATTCCAAATTTCATCAAAATTGGTCCAGCTATTCAGCGTGAAGAAGTAACAAACATACACACACACAAAAATTTGCATTTATTATATTAGGGAGAAAATAATATTAGGTAGGTATGTTGCAAAATTAATAATATATAGCTTTAATCTATATATATACTATACTTAATAACAACAAAAATACTGTAAGTAGGTCTAGGTACTATCTACTGTTTATGTAATATCCATTCCACTCTATATCAATAAAAATAAGTGTCTATATGATTGCTTTTTATGACAAATGAGGTACCTACGTGACGTCAAAATAATGATAATGATAATATCTTGGGACAGCTCACACTCGGCCACCTGATCCAAAATTAGGCAGAGCCTTTATGGCAACTGATAAACATCTGTTATATATAATTCCAGTGTCACGATGTTTGTCCGGAATGAACTCCGAAACTACTGAACCGATTTAAATCAAATTTGCACACCGTGTGCAGTTTTTATTTATTTATTTATTTATTTATTTATCTTAAATCACAAAGGTAGGTATCTTATTAGCTAAGCCCCACAAAACCGTTGTAATGGTTTGACTGTGGGATCAATGAGTCTCTAAACAATAATAATTAAATGAACTTATAATTAAGTAAACTATAGATTTTGTAACTTAAATTTATATAAAACTTGAACACAACGTTATAAGACTTAAAATATTTCTAGATAATGTAACTTCAATTTACGTTTAAACCTGTTTGAATTTGTTTCACTTCTTATGTATGCCGGCAGACTATTCAGTAGATAAGGTATTCTCTTTTTTAATGTTCTATCACCAAAATAGTTGGTGACTCTGGGTACATTGAATCTACCAGCAGCCATAGATCGTGTATTATGGTTGTTCTTTACGTAAGATAAGTTATGCTCTTGGGTACGGTGGTGGTTAACTAATAAAAGATATTTATGTTTGAGAGTAATCGGTAGAATTTTGCATATTTTAAATAATTTTCTATAGTCTTCTTTACAGCTGCTTTTAGTTTTATTAGTAACAAGTAGTTTTAAAAATCTAATTTGAAGAGCTTCCAATTTATCTAAGTTAGTTTTGAATGTTAACCCATAGCTGTCAAGAGCATAGCTCATAATAGAATCAACTAATGACATATAAATACATCTTAAATCCAACTTAAAAGATTTGCATCTCAATTACTTAAAATTTAGACCGCGGGCGGAGCTGCGGGAAACAGCTAGTACTTATATATTTCTGAACACTTACGTATTATAAATGAATTACACCCAGAAACAAAAGATCACATCACACGAAGATTTTTCGTGGGCGGGAATCAAACCCATGACCCACGGCTTAGCAGTCAGAGTCACAAACCTCGAAACCAACAGGTCAGTCGAAATATTTAAGTGAAGACAGTTCTATTTACAAATTCAGACTTATCTTCAAAATTTGAGTTTTCCTCTAATTGTGGGGGAAATTTATGAATGGTAATTAGTGGGTGGTGGGGAGACATTTTGTTATTTTCTTCCCTTTCGTCCTAAGGCGAAGTACCAGGAGATTATAATCTATAGAAGTTATGTTAACAACGCTTTAATTAGAGTATTTAATGTTCTTGTTTCCCGAATTAAAACCTTTTTGGAATCTTATTCTTTTTTAAAGATTACGTCTTTTTTTTTGTATGATCGCCTACTTTTTAGAAGATTTTATGTTTTTTTGCAGTTTTTATATCGTATAGAACAGAATAACAAAACAATTTTAGCTGTCTGTGAATGAGTTTATAGAATATACACTTACCTTCGTCCACATACTGCAACTTTTGGAATCGTGGAGAGCGGAAGTTGGTAACAGTTGTATTTCTACCGTGCAGTGACTGTAGTTATATAACCTAAACGAATAATATACAGGATTAATTTTAAGGAGTGCGTATATAAAACGAGGTAATCAGGTGAATAAAACTGAACAAATTTTCCCAATAAACGGTCGAAATCTTAAACTTGAAAATCATCTTTTCATACAAACATAAGTAACGTGACCTGTCACTTTGTAAGAAAAGTTCATTTTCCATTTTAAGATTTTGACCTGTTTATTGAGAAAAGTTGTTCAGTTTTAGGGATTCTACAACACAAGTGCTTTAGCTACTTACTTCGGATTCGGATTTCGGGTCAAATTAAAAAATTACCTAAATGTATGTTCTTATGTACCTACTTCTCTACTCCTTTTGATCAGAAAGTAAATTTTCTATCTCCCCTTTTGTATTCATAATGTATGTACGAAGTATTTCAACAATATCTTTCCACGCTCTCCCATCATATTTTATAGACATTTTATATACTGTATTATGATTACTGTTACAAAACTATCTACAATGCTAAATCTTTTTCATGCATTCAATTTGAGTTTATATCTATTTTATGCATTGTATGTTTTACGATGTTGTCGAATGGCTTTAGAAACTTTGATACCTTTTGTCAATAGCAAAAGAATATCAATATTGAATATAGTGTTCAGTTATTGTTATTGTTAGTACCGACAAATTTCCCCGTAAAGATATAAATAATTTATTGATCATAATCTATATATATATAAAACAAATTCGGGATTGTTGCAACACTTATAACTCGAGAACGGGTGGACCGATTTTCATGATCCATGATTTATTGGATTCGACTCCGTTAAAATAGTGGAGAATTAAAAATATGTTTACGGGGACGACGATAACTTATGCAGGTAAAACCGCGGGGCAGTTTATCGAAATCACTAGAATAGAATAAATTTATTGTACGCCAGCATTTTACATAGATTAATTTCACAAAGAAAAAAAAAAACAACGGGTAGCACTCCGAGTGCCGGCAGAAGTGAAAACTAGCAAATAAAAATAGCATTAATAATTGCACTTTGTTCAATTTCCATATTTTAAACACTTTATATGATACACGAATTTTACAAGTATACAGACAGTCGAGCCATCAGCAGTCATCATCCGTGGAAGCGCGTAGCAGGCTGTAGTACAAACACACACGCAAACTCGCGCATGCGCCCTGCGCCGCTTTTTTACCCCTCCCAAAAAGTGCACAACGCCGCTAAAGAAGTTTTCACTTCAAAAATGACACTTGTACCAATTGACATATTTTTTTTCTATGCTGACACTGGATGACATCTCACACTCACGCAACCGCCCTGCGCCGCGTCTTACCTTAGGAATTTTCGATCAGGTCGTGTCCTGACAAGATTGTAATATTTTTACCCATCCCAAATAGTGCACAACGCCGGTGAAGAAGTTTTCAGTTCAATAAGATTTCTTAATGCCAGCATTTATCCATATTACGTGGTCAGCTGTAGTCAAAACTTATGTAAAGGCTCACAGTATTAAGTGCTTCGGCTTCCAGAATTCTATCAAAGTTATTGAACATCGTAGGCGTGTTCTAGAACAGTTTTGGAAGTTTAATAACTCTATTGTTTAGGATTTATCCCTAATAGTTACAAGTTTAGTCAAAGTTGTTTTTAAAGGACAAACTTTTGTGAACATGTGAACGGTATTAGTGTTAGAAATATTTCTAACTAGCTTCTGCCCGCGACTTCGTCTGCGTCGACTTCAGAATTGGTTCCAAAAAGAAATGAAAATGTGAAAGTAATGAAAAATTGAATAAAATTTTCACCCGTGTTATAGCTTGCGCTTTAATAGAGAAAAATACCAAATTTCAATGCAGCCTGCCCTTTTTAGGGTTCCGTACCTCAAAAGGTAAAAACGGAACCCTTATAGGATCACTTTGTTGTCCGTCTGTCTGTCTGTCTGTCTGTCTGTCTGTCTGTCTGTCTGTCTGTCTGTCAAGACCTTTTTTCTCAGGAACGCGTGGAGGTATCAAGCTGAAATTCATATCAAATACTCAAGTCTATGGTCTTTTGGAGCTGTGAAAAAATCAAACTTCTAAGTCAACGCGATCAAAAGATACTCCCGTTTATGCCGCAAATTTTCGACACTCGCAAGGGAATCAAAACCTACAGGGTACTTCCCGTGAACTCAGAATCTTGAAATTTGGTATGAAGCAACGTCTTATAGCAGAGATATAGGAAAAATTGCGAAAAGTATACATTTTTAGTTATATCATATAATAAAAATATTTTTAATAATTTTAAACTTACTACCCCTTTCCTCATGAACGCGTAGTGGTATTATATTGAAATTCATATCAAATACTCAAATCTATAATACCTTTAAGCTGTAACAAAATCAAACTTCTATGTCAACGCAATCAAAAGAAACAGGAATTAAAACCGCATATTTTGAAACTCGCCACTACTCGCAAGGGAATCAAAACCTACAGGGTACTTCCCGTGAACTCAGAATCTTGAAATTTGGTACGAAGCAACGTCTTATAACACAGATAAAGGAAAAATTGCGAAAAGCATAAATTTTTAGTTACATCATATAATAAAAATATTTTTAATAATTTTAAACTTATTACCCCTTTACTCATGAACGCGTAGTGGTATTATATTGAAATTCTTAACAAATACTCAAGTCTATAATATCTTTAAGCTGTAACAAAATCAAACTTCTACGTCAACGCAATCAAAAGATACAGCAATTAAAGCCGCATATTTTGAAACTCGCAACTACTCGCAAGGGAATCAAAACCTAAAGGATACTTCCAGACGACCTGGAATCTTGACATTTGGCATGAAGCAACGTTATAAAGTACACATATAGGAAAAATTCCGAAAATCTTAAATTTTTAGTTACATCACATAGT
Source organism: Plusia festucae (assembly GCA_950381575.1). Taxonomy (NCBI): domain Eukaryota; kingdom Metazoa; phylum Arthropoda; class Insecta; order Lepidoptera; family Noctuidae; genus Plusia; species Plusia festucae. The sequence goes on from OX494455.1 coordinate 6,391,263, forward strand.
ATATTTTTTTTAATAATCATAAACTTACTAGCTGACCCAGCAAACGTTGTTCAGCGATTAAAAAAAAAAACAGATGTTGGCCGATTCTCAGACCTACCCGATATGCACACAAAATTTCATGCAAATCGGTTCAGCCGCGATTAACAAAAAAAAATAAAAAGATAGATTTTGGCCGATTTTTCCGAACATACATAATGTTTTCATATATGTATTGACAAGGTACCGTCAGCTTTCCACATTGTTATGTTATGGATTTCATTTAGCAATAAAAATACCATAACTTTTACTTATATACCTACAGGTTTGTACGGAACCCTCGGTGCGCGAGTCTGACTCGCACTTGGCCGGTTTTTTTTTATTTTTTAGTAAACAATATAAGCCTATGTTACGCAGGGTGAATGTAGCTTTCTAATGGTGAAAGAATGTTTGAAATCGACACAGTACTTTTTGAGTTTATTCATTACAAACATACACACAAAAATACAAATCTTTCATTTTTATAATATTAGTGTAGCAGTCACGGAACCATGCATGCGCGAGTCCGACTCGCACTTGGCCGGCTTTATTTATAACAACCGTGAAAGCTAGTTTAAATTTCTTTACCTTGGTATACTCGCTCATTATTCTTGTATCTGCCATTAGAAGTCTGCTCGCGACGGTTCCGTAGTTATAACTCAGTCCACGATAAACGTCTGTAGGTCATCGAATTAGGTCACAGAACTTCTGTATAACCGCTGAAACTTTTGCTACTTTTAAAGACAATTTGACGAGCATAATGACAAGATAACCTATATAATTAAGTTTTTTTAGTTAGTTTGTGTTTCTGAACTTAGGGGCGGGCCATTTTGTTGTACCTTCGAATCGGCACTTATTATTTTTAAGTTTATGTGGACAACATCTCATACATTGGTCCGATTCCAAAGTAAGTAGCTAAAGCACTTGTGTTATGGAATCAAAGACAACGAATGTACCACAAACACCCAGACCCGAGACAATGTAGAAAAGTGTTTTTCTACATTGACCCGTCCTGGGATCGAACTCGGGACCTCGGAGCTTGATTACTGGTGTGTACGCCACTCGAACTCGGACGACGTCAAAATAACTGTATTTAGATAAATACGTTACCAATTATTTATTTCCAATGCGAATTATGACATGAGCGCCGTGCCTGAAGTCTGTATTCATCTGAATATAATCAAAGATGGCTACTAACTACTTATAAGTTCCATAATAAACATTATAAATGTGGAAAGTCTTACCAACACTTATTTTTTTACGATAGAAATCCCATTTTCGATTTCAGGATGAACTCATGACAAAATGGATGATCCCAGGATTTTGGAAAAACTCAAAGATATCCGGGATAAAAGGTTACAAATATGCTAATTCCGAATTCAATCTTTTTTCGCACAAAATTTTGATTAGAATTTGATCCTTTTGGTACGTGAGGATTCCGCAAAGGTAGGGTCGAAATTAATTCATTGGCTATTTTGTTGAACTCGCTTTTTTGGTACGCACGTGACAAAGTAAGGTGTTTTAAAAAGAACTAACTAACACGTGGATCGCACATAACTAGTATTGGTTCTTATTGTTTTCTGAGGGTAACGCGAAGGACATTGAAATAAAACGGTCGGCCCGTGACCATGACACCTGCAAAGGCGTCGAAACGTCGGGAACTAAAATAAAAAATAAACCGCGATAGAATCCGTTTAAAAGTAGTTTTATTTCAACTAGTATTCTTGTTTGTTCCTCGTGCTAAGCTCAATGCTTGTGTTATAAGTGGTTTCACGTCGGTTGTGCATTCGGTGGGTTTCGATCCGATAACCTCATGATCGCAAGTCCGACGCCCTAGCCATTAGGTTACCGCCGCTTTCAACCGCCGTTTTTGCACTACGAGGACTACTGTAGGGTGAATTTTGTGGTTATCTGACTAGCATGTTCCAAATTTGTGTTGTGATTGGCTTACAGATATACCCTAATTCAAGTTAATACATATATGTATTAACTTAATTGTGCATCCCTGAATACCTTAATCCACTTAACTTTTTAACCTAATACAAAATGAAGGAGTTCCCAATTTAACATTTTTATGCGTGTTTGTGTGTAAAACAACTAAGCGAATTCGTAATTTCATGCAAATAAAGTCGGTTTAGAGACTGCAAACTGAAATAAAGACTTAAGTATTGAGTATTGAGTTTTTCTTCATTTGTGTGTTAAAGATTATTGACCTATAAAGTTTAATTTCTTAGTCTAATCCCTATCTTTCGAAAGGATATCTTATTTGTTGAAACTTTTACTTGAAAGCCTATCAATAGCATGTTTCAAGAACAAAATACACAACAGATATACAAATCAAAATCAGATTTATCCCGGGTATCTTACAAGGTACGATACAGTAAATATGTGGTAAGGTTTACTTATGAAAATGGGACAGGCCACTCCAACTATCCCTCGCCGTAAACAAGGAAACGTGAGGCGTTTGTACAGTATAAGCGATAAGCTGAAGCGGGTTTTTATTTTATTTATAACTAGCTTTTGCTCGCAGCTCCGCACGCGTGGGCATCGGTTACCGCTGCAAATTATAGCCTATAGCCTTCCTTAAGTGAGCTATCTACCAGTGAAAGATTTTTTAAATCAGACTAGTAGTTACTGAGATAAGCGCGTTCAAACAAACAAACTCTTCAGCTTTATAATATTAGTATAGATGACCGGAATCATCATCTGCGTAGCCTTTTTCCAAGCTATGTGCGTGTCGGCTTTCAGCTGGATTCAACTGAATACGACAAAGTGATATATATATATTTTTTTTCTTCAAAAAGATTACTAGCAAGGGGGGTCGCACATTACTAGTAATCTCGTTAACCCCTCGTGCTCTGCTAAGATGCTTGTGTTAAGAGTGGTTTCACGTCGGTAGTGTAATGGCTGGGATTCGAACACGCAACCACATGATCGCAAATCCGACGCCCTAGCCATTTGGCTGCCGCCGCTCCTATATATAATGGGGCTATACTGTCCCAGAATAGCCGCTCAATACAAGAAAACCTATCACGAAGTGTCAAGAAGGCGTTTTGCCAGATCTTTAAAAAGGAATACTTATCCTTTTTTAGGTACATTTTGTTCTACGCTATCTGCTCATAACTTGTTTTTTTTCCGCTATGCATTCCCGTAGCGTCCAACACCGAAGGGTCAGTTAGACAAATGACGTCATCAATGATGATAAATAGTCGCCACATCCAAGTTTGACATGTTTTATCTTATTCAATGTTGTTGTATTTGCGGGGAAAAAGATATAGATAATGGTTTTTCCTTTATCTGTAGTTTTTATTTAGTTTTGTGATAGATTGGGTTTTTTTTTTGCGGTCAAAATGTTGTTTTGACTGCCTCTCTAAGGAACTGAAGCTTTTGCTTTGGATCATAATTCAAGGATAGTCTTTGACATGGGATTCATGTACCTACGTTAGTATATCCTAATAAGAAAATTTGGGGCCACCGTAGGCGAAAAATATTCTATTTATAGTCTGAGAAATTGTGACCTTATGGTCTTCCTTCATCGACTTGACTGGCCTGTTGGTCTAGTAGTTAGTGACCCTGACTGCTAAACCGGAGGTCGTGGGTTCGATTCCCACCCAGGACAAATCTTAGTGTGATGAGCACGATTATAAGTTGCTAAAGCACTTGTGTCACGGAGACACCTAGACCAGAGAAAACGTAGTTAAGTGATTTTCTACATTGACCTGTTCAGGGATCGAACCCGGGACCTCGACTGCGGAGGTCACACAACAAGAATTAGAATGAAAATAACTACCTAAACTTCAAATCAAGCAAAAAAAAACAATACCAGCAAGCACCATTTGGCTTCACAAATATTGCTTTTGTTTTATTTTATTTTCGCTGAAAAAATACTGCGATTGGATCCAGGCCTTTTGTTAGGATATCCAAAGTTTAAAATATAAATATTCTAACAGTTGTTCAATAGCTTTCAGAATGAGGTCAACTTTTGTATGTGGAATAGGAAAGTTGAGGGTGCTCTCCAAATATGATTCAATTTTTTTGTGTACCGTATGTAAATAGTAAAACGGTTGTCTGTAAAGTTGCTAGTTCTGTGTTTTATTCGTTCGTTTGTTAGTTTTTCTGTTACATCCGTATAATGCTATAAGTAAACCTAATTTTAAATTTAAAGTTATTAAATGTTTCCATTTTTTTTTTTATTGAACCTATTACGTGTCCCACTGTTGGGCAAAGGTCTCCTCCAACCTGATCTTCCCTCAGTCTTGAGCCACTTCCCACCAATCCGGCAAAAAACGATTAATGACATCTCGCCAGCGTCTTTTTGGCCTGTTTACGTTCGTCACATTGGCCGAATGGGTCCGGATAGATGGACCAAAATTTCAACCGAGTGGTACCTGGGACTGGTTTCATTATATATTAGTAAGTTTATTACCGGTATGGCACCGACTTGTAACTGCAAAAATGTGCACGTAATTACTTCAAAATTTCGACGGTCCTTACGGTATGACCAACAAGTTTGGTATTGAAAAAGATATAGGAAAGGTAAAGTCATAATTCTATACTAATATTATAAAGCTGTAGAGTTCGTTCTTATGTTTGGTTGAACGGGCTAATCTCATGTACTAAAGATCCAATTTGATCAATTATTTCTGTGTTTAGAGAGCCCATTTATTGAGGAAGGCGATAAGATACAGGTGAAGCCGCGTGTTATAGCCAGTTACTTATATCCAAAAAATAACAAACATTAACAATATGTACGGAACATTTATATTGTAACTACAATTCTGTATTTTCTCTTGTTTATTTTGTTTTACGAAAAATACTTTTAAACAATAAGAGTTTTGTTTTTCAACGACTCGTTTATATTTAAACTGGTTCACAATGGGAGTTTGTAAAGGTTAATATGTACCTTTATTTGAGGGGAGTATAATTTGAACCGAACCAACACAAACAATGCAATCTGCTATTTTATTAAAAAGGTTCACCACAGCAACCTTCGAGAAAGTCTTTTACTGCTTCACCGAATAACGCTGTCTATATGACTGTTAGTTTGAAGGGCTCGTGGCTAAGTGTAAGCCTTACGGTTTGACCAATAAGAAAGGTTAAGCCGCGGTTGGTCCGTGGATGGGTGACTATTTGTAAAAAATACCGAGACTCCTCCATGCCTCGGAAAGCACGTTAAGCCGTTGGTCCCGACTGTTTTACGGTGATCATTGACAGTCATTACAATTCTGACAACCAGTCTTACTATGGGATACTGTATTACCCAGCAATGGGTTGTGGAGGTCAGATAGGCAGTCGCTCCATGTTAAATACGATATTCAGCTAAATCCGGTAAGACTGGAAGCCGACCCCAACATGGCTTGGGAAAAGGCTAGGCAGATGAAGATATGGCTGTTAATTTAAGACCATTTTACCGGAAACCGTTGATAAATCCATGATATTGAAAAACTAGCCATCGCTGAAAACCAGCGCCAGTGTTCAGAATTTCAGCGCATGCTGAGCGATGAGCCGACGACGGGCACAGATGTGATACATATTGAAATGGCTAGGGCGTCGGTCGATCATATGGTTGGGAGTTCGAATTACCACCTATTACATTACCGACGTTAACCCGCTCGTAACACAAGCATCTTAGCTTAGCAAGAGGGGTTATCGAGATTACTAGAAATGTGCGATCCAAAAAAAAAATCTCCAAAAATTGTACAATTTGTTATTTATATTATTATATTATGCATTATTTTTCTTATATTAAGTAGAGATTTAGCTTGGTTTCTGGGGAAGTTTCACCATTAATCTACTCATCCTATGCGCAGTTCTACTGGATATATAATTTATCTAAGTTCTGTCATAAATCTGTCCATATGCTTCCACCACATAAACCAATCTAACTTTTCACTGAGGGTCAAAAGTTTGTCATAGTATTCTGTACATATAAAAATGAATCCTTATTTCCCTTGGTCACTGCATCACGCGCGAACTACTGGACCAATTACACGAATTTTCTTCTTGGTGTGTACCAGGTTCTCCTGGTAAAAGGTTTATACGAAAAAAAAAAACAAATGTTAGGCAAAACATTAAAAAATTAAACAAAACGGCAATAAATGTGTAGAACTACAAAAAATATACTCTAATATATAAAATACTCGTGTCGTTGTGTTTGTTCCCAAACTCCTCCGAAACAGCTGGACCGATTTGTATGAAATTTTGTGTGGCATATGGGGTAGGTCTGAAAATCAGCCAAAATCTATTTTTCACTCGCCTAAGTGTTGGCCCTATCACTGGCTGATTCTCAGACCTCTCCAAATTTTTTAATATGGCAGAACAACGAAGCGACCTGGTGAACCAGGTCAGCTAGTACTATTTAAAAATGCATATGCAATAATCATATCGGCCCACGACTGTCCCTCTGCTTAACAAATGTCTCTTTTCAAGAAAAACGAACTACATAATGATCTACGACAGCTTCAAGTCACCTATTTCTAAAAATAGGAGAACCGATCTAAAAAAAAATCATAAAAAATCTTCATTCAAATGCCGCTTGAAAAAATGTAGTTCGCCGCCTTCCCAGAGCCAGGTCAAGCTTTTGTTCGACAAATAGTAAGCCTCGGGGTCGGAAGAAATAGTATTTTTAGTGCCTTTTAACTGAAGTGATTTTTCATGTTGGTACAGAACTTTAAGACAGTCATGTTAAGTGATCATAAACGTTGTATTTTAAGCTTATGTGGTTATTTTGTACAGCACTCGCCGATCTTTATGGCCACTCTTTAATATAGCCGTCGGCACGAAGTCGCGCATGGTACTTATACAAATACATACTGTCATACACTGGCACTAACGCGCGGGAGGCAAGGACGCTTGTGGGTGGAAGACAGCGCGCGCGGGCGTGCCCTGCCTCCCCGCCCCGCGTACGTCCCGCTGATACCTGATTCTGTGTTCTGCGCAGCGTAATGCGGCTAGGTTCAGAGCGGCCATAAAGTTTGGCGAGAGCTGTAATAGTATGAAGATCGTTAACTGTGTATGTATTCCTTTGGTCTAAAAGGAATTAGGTGAGACTTTGGCCCCTTTCTGGCGAAAAAAACACAAACAGTCGAATTGAGTACCCTACTTCGGAAGTCGGTTAGAAATTAGGGTTTACGGTATTTATATACCTACTCGTAAAGACCGTCGCGGAAATTTTGATTCTTGTTATCTTTAAAAATTTCTTTAGCTCAAACTCTGATTCAACCGATAATCGACTATGCTGATGCCTGCTATTTAGACGCTACTGAGGAGCTATTAAATAAGCTTGAGCGCTTGCAAAATTTGTGCATTCGCTTTGTTTTCGGATTACGTAAGTATGATCACATCTCTGACTTTCGCAAGGATCTCAAGTGGCTCCCAATCCGCCTTCGCCGGAACTCTCGGATATTATGTCTCCTTTTTAATATCCTGCATAATCCTCAGTATCCCTCCTATCTCCGGGATCGATTTTTCTATGTTAAATCCTCCGATGCTCCGTGCAGATCCCACCTCAAAACCCTCCTTAAATTCCTACCTCACAATACTGACTATCTCTCCTACTCCTTTTCCGTGCATGCTGTTAGATTGTGGAACTCACTGCCGCCTAGCATACGTAGTTCATTATCAATCTCCATCTTTAAGAGAAGAGTAAAAGAGCACTATCTTTCTGCATAACTTGTTAGTCGCTATTTATACATGTATACTTTGAAAATTGTATTTAGTAATTCGTGTTTTTATTAATATATATATTTTTAAATTGTTTTATATTATTTATATATATTCATAAAATATTGTTATTGTTGTCTTGCACTATTTCTCTCTTACTATTTTCTACGCACTGTTGTCTTCTTTTCTGATATATTTCTCCTTTCGCAGGTCTGCTGAAAGAAATTTCTCTAAGAAATAAGCAGTACCTTTGTACTTTGTTGCTATTACTTGATATCCTGTCAATATTTGTGTGTACATAAATTGTTAATAAATAATAAATAAATAAATAAAAATAAAAGTTAAAATTAAATTGGTTTTAATGTGCTTAATAAAAAATTCGGTTATTAGATACTGAAAAATTATTAATCATCTCAACTTACGATCAAAGGTTTATTTATAATTTAAAGTACTTTGCAGTACCTACATACAGTCCCGAGCATAAATATGTAATACACATAGCGAAATTGTAAAACTTATTTAGCGAGAAGTTTTTGTTGAAACTCAAAAATATATACATGATTTGAGAACTGTTATAATTGTATGTTGTTAAATGATTAAAAGTTGAATTGATGGTGAGTTCCTGTTAAATTATTGTTTTACAATTTCGCTATGTGTATACATATTTATGCTCGTGACTGTACATAGGTATTCACTGAGAAGACTCAAGAAACTTAGGTTGTATCATAGTTTCCATGTCTAGATTGATTAGGTACTAGAATTACGAGATTACTCTACCCTTCGCAAAGTTATGTTAAGTTTATGAATTCTAGCAAAAGTGCTCTTGTCGTGATTAACATAGCTCTGAACTTAGATATTATGAGATCCAATATCTTTATCAGAAACTTGAAGAAGTTTGGAGATTAGATGAGTGCCTGTACTATGATACCTTAAGCAGAAACGTTGCTGTTGTTAAAACGAGACAGCGCAATAGAAAGAAAAGAAAAAGAAAGAAAAAAAACGTTCATTTGTCTCAAAACATGCTATGCGTGACGTCTGTTTATTCAAGAGATATTACTGCATGTTGACTGGGTAAAGAAAACGTTATTATATTTAGTCTTCAGCTTGGTAATAAAAAATATTCTTTTTTTTTTCTTTTCTTTTTTTTTATTTTCTTTTTGTTTTTTAATAAACGACGCCCGCTTTAAGAAATTTAATCCTTGTGTTGCGGGGTTTTCACAAACATTCAAATCACATGCACAAAGAACAACCAGACTTGACACAAGCATTTTTGGATCACACAAATGTTTGTCCCATGCGGGGATCGAACCCGCAGCACGTCACGCACAGTGGTAATTAGCGTGGTGACCTATACCACTCGGCTATCCGTGCAGTCAAATTTATTACCTACAATCATATTTTTTGTTTCATCAAATTAACAAATAATGACTTACTTAAAACGCATTGAAGTTGGAGAGTGGGGGCTCACTACGTCATAGCTCGGTATAAATTTTACAAAGGCGTGACGTCATGTGACATTTCAACTCAATTATATATCTCCGTAATTTTGTTGAATAAGATGAAAAATTTCGTATCCAATACTTGATAGACTGGAAGAAAAATACTTAGTCTACATGCCTATTGTGTATCTTTACTATTCTTCACGCGTTCCGATCTCAGCACATGATGAGCGATGACCGTCTCCCTAGGATGTGACACCCTTACATTTTAGAAATTATTGTTTAAGTTACGTGTTTTTTCTTTTTTTTTTTCTATTTTTTTTTAAAGATTACTAGCAATGTGGATCGCACATTACTAGTAATCTCGTTAACCCCTCGTGCTAAGCTAATTTAAGATGCTAGTGTTACGAGTGGTTCACGTCGGTAGTGTAATGGGTGGGATTCGAACCCGCAATCATATGATCGCAAGTCCGACGCCCTAGCCATTAGGCTACCGCCGATTCGATTTTATGCGTCGTTTGTGGCGCGAATAAATTAATTGTCTTTCTTTCTGAAAAAAGTCAAGTCAAAGTTACTACTGGTGTTTGTACGCTCAGATCTATTAAACTATGCAACGAATTTTGATGCAGTTTTCAGCTATAGATAGACTGATACAAGAGGAAGATTTTTGCGTATATTTATGTATTTATTACTGTCCTCTCTATACACGACTCTTGGTTGCCGGGTAGAGACAGCCTAAGGCACTAAGTCCGCTATTATACTGTTTGTGTGTGTGTAGAATATATAAATGTTTACAAACACATTTGTCAGCATCAAATCCACTCAGACAATTACTCGTCAAAAGCGTCAAACAAATAGAAAGGCATCAAAAAAATTTTCATTTTAAATCGAACTCCAACAATACATCAATCTAGGATGAAAACATTTATGCTGAACCGATATTGTCATCTCTTTTAGGGTTCTGTAACAGAATGGTACAGGGCTGCATTTCTAAAACTTCTCTATTCGGCCATTAATCAACGGGCTTTATATAATTCCAGTGTCACGATGTTTGTCCGGGATGAACTCCGAAACTACCTTACCGATTTAAATCTAATTTGCACACCGTGTTCAGTTTGATCCAACTTAAAAGATAGGATAGCTTGCATCTCAACTATATAAAAAAAAAATCCTCGGGCGGAGCTGCGGGAAACAGCTAGTAATTTATAAATAGGATAGAGTTGAAATATCAAGATGGCGAATTCCAAAATGGCCGCCGCCGAATTTCAAAACTGTGTAGGTATATTCTGCCCTCGTAAATGAAAACACAGTAAGTCCGAAAATGCCATTTTGTAAAAAACGCGGTTAAAGTTTCATTGTTAAATCGTTTTGTTATAAACAAAACATTTAAGTTAGGTTGAATATTATATTTTTATATTATGTAAAATTAACAAAGCTTTAATTCAATGTATAAAAAACTAATATTTTATTGGTTTTTATTTAATAAAATCAGTTAATGTGTTATAAAACAGGAACGTAATTTATTTATTTATTGATTTTTAATCTAAAATCCAGTAACTGAATGGTTACTGTGATCTAGGTTAGTTTTACACGTTACTGTGTATTAACCATTTAAAGACAGGAACTCTAGTGATAATACGACACAGTAACTGTACACATACTGGGTTGAAACCTAATAACAGTAGGCTTCGATTACCTAGCTGAATACCTAGTAAGTGAAGATGCTGTATTTAAGACTAATTTATGATTATAAAATCTAAAATGTATAATAAGTATCTTAATATACTGTGTTCTATGCTAACCTTTTTCATGTTTCCTCAAAATAATAATTACCCTGTTTTTGTCATAAAAGGTATGAAATCTATATAAAGAAAAAGAGAAGTCCTGACTGACTGACTCATCAACGCCCAGCCCAAGCCCTTGGACCTCGAAAGCTAAAATTTTGCACAGTGGTTTCCTTTATAATGTAGACAAGGGATAAGGAAGGATTTTTCGAAATTCAACCCCAAAGAGAGTTAAATAGGGGATGGCAGTTTGTATGGAAAAACGTCATTTGAATGATTTAGGTAACTTTACCTTACTGGATTTAAACCATTTTACAGTTGCCTTTAAATTTGGCTTTCAAGTAGGTAATTTGCCGTTATGTAATTCGTTACTATTGTTTGATTTTAGGATTTGTTATCTTCCAGCAATCATAATAATATATAAGTATATCAATCCGCGCGCCGCACCTCGGATATATTACCTACAATAGCACTGTGAGAAGACATTCTTTACCTGGATAAACACATAGGGTACCTACTTTTAATTCCGGTAGTACGGTCAAAAGCTAGTGAAACGATAAAATCACTTTGAGATCTATTGTATTTTTAATCGACTAAAAGTGAAATCACGTTCTTTTTATTAATTTTAATTGCTTAATTCGAGATCACTTTCTTATTAATCAGTCTTCTTTTGCACGTCTCTTAAGCGAAGCGTTGAGGTGGGTATTACCTACTGTAAGTTTATGCACATATATTTATTGCTTTTATAAGTGAATATAAATAGACAAATGTTGAGAAAAAACACTATTTTTAACACTCATGATATTTTTAAATCTCTTTTTAAAAAATTGTTTAAAATAGTTCTGTCATGGACGTCCGTGTGTCTGTATGTACGGATCCCGTATCTTGTGGTCACGATAACGAGCGAAATACTTCACTTATCGAGTTGGTTTTTTTATAGGCTTCAGTATTTTGAGGAATAGAAGCCTATTACTTTTCACGGTATAATTCGATGTAGTTTAATTATTATTTACAAATAATCTCAATTTTATTGTAATGAATGAGATTATGAGGCGTGCACTTTTGGATTTTCCAACTATTTTAAGTCTTCATTAATTTTATTTATCTATGTGGGATACAACTACAAGATGACAAGATAGTCAGATCAAAATTCTAAGTATTTGCCTCTTTGCCAGTAATTATTTTATAATTACTTAATAACAAACTAAAAAATATTTAAAACAACATAAAAAAGAAACTTCTACATTTAGGTATATCAAAGCAACAAATGAAATAAAAAAATCAAAATAATCATTATGCTCGAATCACAACCATCATCGTTATTGGTACGTAAATCGACGGCCTAATTATTCTTAGGCAATGTTTCCAAATCTTTGCTATTATTATGTATGCTAAAAGCTAAGCAGTGACCAATATTTATTTTGTGAAGCGCAGTTATCAGTCCAAGTCGTTATTTGTTTCAACATCTCTTTTATGCTTAAGAAACTAGTAAAAAGTGCTGGTAATGTCTTCTTTTCTTCGCACGGATACAGCCTCATGCCATTTAACAGCATATATTTTAACAAATTGTGAGTTCCAACTGGCACAAAACTTCAACAATCGCAAAAGGTTAGCTTAAAACCCAGTATATCAATAGTTACTGTGGTTAAGCTATGTATTTTAGAAATAGATATTAAAACTGCAGGCATCTTAAACCCAGTAACTAAGATACTGTGATTAATCTAAGTAAAACATTTGATAAATTTTACGGAAATGTACTTTAGACCAAAGTATTTGAAAAAGCCGTGTTATAGCCAAGCAAAACTATTCATAAAAATACACGAACACGTAATTACAACACAGTAAATAGTAATTTACCGTGTTTAAACCTAAAAAATCTAACGCACTGTGTTTTTTATTAAAAGTATCTTGATTTTTAGCAAAATACTGTGTTTTTATCTATCATATCTCCTTAACGGTGGTAGATACAGACAAACCGAAAATTTTGCCAGATAGCTCTGGGTCTCCTTATTACAATAATCAATACAAGCATAAACACAGTAACTGAAGTTACTGTGTTTTCATTTACGAGGGCAGTATTACTAGGGTTTTTTTTTACAACTACGATGATAGTCTACCTACTTCTTTTGTTTTATTTAACATGTAACAAAAAAAGAGGTCTCTTCTTCAGATTATTTTAAAAAAGTATTTAAAATATGTTCTGTTATAACTTAAACGATACTGAACCCTTCGTGTACAAGTTGGACTTGCGCTTAACAGATTTTCCTCACATTTTCATCACAACTGAAATAAATTCAGCAGTCACAATGACCTAGTGCTATGCAGACACAAATTGGAGTATTGTGAAAGGTTAGGCTTTATATATAGGTCCTTATATCGGATTCAAATTGAATTGATGTCTAGAAAATTGCAAGTTAGGTATAGTTGTTACTTACTCGATTTAAAGGTGTTTAGTTAAGTTAGCTCGTGGCTAAGTGTAATCTGAACCGTTTGACCGATAAGAAAGGAGTTCCCCGCGTAAATTTCCCTCTTCTTCAACTTCTCCTTTTTTTGCCATGTTTCATTGTTTTTAATAATTACTTGGCGCGACGGAGGCGAATCTAACAAATTGTGGATTATGAAAATCGGTCCACTCTTTATCGAGTTTTAAGTGTCGTAACAAGCCCGTTTTTTTATGTGCCTGTATAGATTAGCTTTTGCTCGTGGTTCCGTCTGCGAGGGCGTTGGTTATCAATACATTAAGTAGCCTTATGTCTACCTCGATAAATAGCCTATCTAACACAAATATGTTTTAAAATCGGCCCAGCAGAATCAGTAGTTACTGGTTAGCGCGTTCAACCAATAAAATAAATTCTTCAGTTTTATTTATGTATATAATTTTAAAACAACAGATTACAGATTGTTTTTGCCTAGAAATTTTAAGAGCAGATCCTGTATTAAAATGTGACATATAGAACATTATTGTTATAATTATTTTACCACCATTAATGTTACCTATGTTTAAGCAAAGAAATAAATTTATTATTATTAACAACGTAATTAAACTGTAAAACACGTAAATTATTAAATCTTTTTCCCGTGTTTATCTAATTAAGAGATTATTAATTTCCACATTATTTACTAAACATATATATTTCTGTTTTCAGGTAAATACAGTTAATAACGAGCTAAAATTAACGAGATGTAAGTAATTAAATAATTAAACCGTCGTTATAATTAAATCGCTCTTAATTTTTGTTAGAAAAAATTACGTATACCTATTCTTGAAAGCGTAATTAAGGTAATTGTTTCTTATCATTTGATCTTTCAGATATTTATGGTAGAGTAATTGCCTTTTTTTTTAACGCAGGCAAGTACCAATGTGACTTTTACAAAATTATATAACAATATGTACTTTATTAATAAGTATTAAATCACATCATTGACAAACGTTTATGGGAAACATCGTGAGGAAACCTGGTTTTAAACGCAGAGAAAGAAAGCGTGGTGATCAATGCTTGTTTCTTCCCTATAGTGAAAGAGGCGTGTGCCCAGCAGCGGGACATTTATAGGCGGGTTCTATTTATTTTTATATCATAAAAAAATACCTTTTGTTTTAAATATATTTGATTGAATATACTCCAGACATGAGAGATGATTTAAAAGAAAAAGCTGTCTTTGTTTGGGTAAAAAAAATCGGATTTTTTGAAGCGGCGGTAGCCTAATGGCTAGGTCGTCGAACTTGCGATCATGTGGTTGCGGGTTCAAATCCCACCCATTACACTACCGTCCTGAACCCACTCGTAACACAAGCATCTTAGCTTAGCACGAGGGGTTAACGAGATTACTAGTAATGTGCGACCCACATTGCTAGTAATCATTAAAAAAAAACAAACTGTTGAATTCTAAATTATTTTTATTATACAGGGTGAAATTGAATAGATGCGACAAATTTAAATATACAATAATACGTGTTGTCAAGAAAATGTAGAAAATATCAAATGTAAAATTAAAAAATAATTGATCAGTGTTACGAAAAGCGTTAAAATAATTAAAGTACCAAAGAATTTTGCGTACTACCATTTTCGTGTAGTGGGCACGATTTAATTTTTCTTATTTATTTTGCATATTAAATTCTCGTACTTAAATAAAGATAATAACATCAATGGACCTTTTGAAAACGATGATCGCGTAATTTTTTTTAACAATTTAGATTGTAGAAAAAACAGTTTATAATTGCTATGTTACTGAAACTGAAGCTCCCATTTTTTTTGTCGCATTTATTCAATTTCACCCTGTATTGATGAATTAGTTGCAAAAATCTTATCCTAAAGATAAAATATTCTTTATTAAATAAACAATTTTATTTATAGCCTATCACGTTCCACAGCTGGGCAGAGGCCTTTCCAATCTTTTAATTGTCTCTCTTAACAGCCCCGATCGAATTTTTTGTTGGAAATGATCCAGATCGTCTCAAATAACCAATTATAAAATAATAAATAACGAATTGACCAAAAACAAACAAAATCATGACGAAGTATGAGAACTTCCTCATTTTTTCTAAGTCGGTTAAGAAGTGACGATTTATTTAGTAAGAGTACCTACATTGCTATAATACAAGATATGATGTCACGGAGAAAATCGAACGAGTTGATTGAAAGCCAGTGACGCGCAAAATCGCGGCTTTGACTCGCGTTAATAATAGAGATGGGAAACATTTATCGATACTTCAACAAGTCTTTGTTTTATGTATCGGTTTCAGACTTTTGTCGCTTCGTTTTATGGATTTGTTTAAGACATTTCCTGTTCCAAGGTTTTATTTAGTTTTATTATTTAAGGAAATGAATTGGAACCTATTATTTATTTAATAGGTACTTTTGAAATTTAAGCATACTTTGTTGTTAATTTTTAAATTCGAAAATGTCAATAATAAACATTTATTATTGAAATATTAAAATTGACAGTCCATCGCATATTCAGTTATCGTTGATTCCATTCCAAGACAGTGGCAAAAAGGCGGCTATGCCCAGCAGTGGGCTAGAACTTTGCTTGTTAATGAGTCAGATGATTAAGTATTATTTTAATTATTGTTGGCGAAATAGCCGAATGGTTTTCGTAACCAAATACAAGAAAATTTAATTACAAAAATAATTTCGTTGGGTTTACGCCTTTCAAAGCTTCAAACTAATTAGGAAAAATGAAAGGTAATAAATAAACCTTCGCAGAAGCTGTAAATATATTTATGTCAGCAGGTGAATATACTGTTGGTATCAATGAATTATATGTTTTAACACAATGACATAAATCATACTTTCGTTTGTATTTCTATTGTAAGGGCAATATTGTGGGATCCGGATTAAGATTTTGAAAATATAAACTTCACTGGAAGTGTCTTTAAGATATTGCAAAATAAAAAACATTTCGTAGATTTTAGTAAAAAAAAATACATTTTACTTTCCAAATTTGTTCTACAAAATTGAGGACAAAACTACCAAGTATTTTTTGAAGATATGCGGACCAACTAACATTTTGTTTAGCGAAGTAAAGCATTTTATTTTTTATACTATTCTTACTTTACTACCGTTAAAAATTGTTCCTTAAACCTGACCTATTTTGAAAGTTTTCTTCAAGATTTTGT